>OX101787.1:5225645-5845127 GCA_944452715.1 Ophion slaviceki | reverse complement strand
GAAATTGTCGCATAATGTTGGTTTTTTAAGGGAATAAAGCAGCCCTTACTCCGTTAGCTTTTTTGAGGTTACGTACCCGGTAGTATATAATCGTCCTTCCGGAAATGCAGTGATCACACTTTCATGCCTGAATTCATTTTATTAAGGGGAGATATACACCAAGGAGCCGGAAAAGGTCATTTTTGTGGATTTTTCTAGGAAAACTATTTGAAATTTCGGATTGGGGTTTTAATTATCTAAAAGTATATACATTCAAAAATATGTTTAATTTTCTTTATTTAAAAATATCAGAAATATACAAGGATATTGTATGATCCTTGGAGCGTCGTAAAAAAATCTGCGTATACGGTACCCACTGGCGTTTCTTCAAAAATCATCTGAAAAAAAAAACCAAAAAGATTATTAAATTAGATACTGTAATCTAGTACTTGTCATAGCCGATTTTGAAAATATCGATTTATGACAAAATGGCGGACGTTTGAACATAAATAGTGATTTTTGGGCCAAAAATTAGTTATTATTTTGCCTATAAAACAAAAACTAAGTAACGGAGAAAAAATCCTATGACAAGTACTAGATAATGGTGTATAGAATAACCACAAAAAACCTCAAGGCAATCGGTTCATTGGTTTTCGAGAAATTTCGGGCACCGATTTGAAAAACGTGGTTTTGAGAAAAACGCGTTTGAAAATTTGGGAATAAATAAATCATGAAATTTGTCAACTTACATGGAATCATCGATACCAGGCCCATAGTGTAGGTAATAAGGCGTCTTCTCACTTCAGACGCTAAAAAAGGCTATTTTGATGCATTTTTTAAAGGTTTATATTATAGATATTTATATAAAAGTTGTTACACTTATTAAATACACTTTCGAAATACATTTAAATTTTCTATTTTTTTTATTTACGTTACTATTTATAGACGAAAATAGTAGGAAAAAAAATATCCCAAAAAAATTGTACGTCTGTTGCACTGTTGATGAAATGTCGGAGATGGATCATCCGAAACAAAAAAATCAAACGATTTTAAATTCAGTATGTTAATGACTACAGCGCATATCATACGATTTTTGATATATGTCAAAATAACAAAATGGCGGACATTTTCGAAAAAACAAAAAAAAAACGTGTTTTTCACCGTTTTTGGCAAAAAATAAATAGTAAATATCAAAATTTTCAAAAAATCCTTTATATGCGCTATAGCTATAGTTGTAAAGAATCTGTGGTTAAAATTTCATAAGGATCGGTTCCGGAGTTTCGAAGATTTTATCAATAGCCGTCGAAAAACGGTGTTTTGAGAAAAATTAATACTCTGATAATCATGAAAAAGACGTTTGAGCACTAACTGAAGAATTGTTTGAAACCCTCAAATTTGCGAAACATTCTTTTTCTTAACATACTTCAAATTTCCGTTGAGAAAAAAAATCGATTTTTTTTAACCACCCTAATGTATACTTTCGAAAAATGTAATTAAAAAAAAACGATTTTTTAGATTTACCGCCTAAATTAGATCGGTAACATGTCTTTTTCGGCAATATTGTTCTACACAGTATCCTGCGCACGATATTCGTTTTTTGGGTCACTTCCTTCACAAATACGAACGCGATAAACTGAAATGGCAACGACGTTGCCCCATACAATCAATGCGATCAAGCGAACGTTGCAACGTAAACTTTCAAATTTAATATTTTATAAACGAGTTCGGAAACCTCCGTTTTTTTGCCAGTGGATTCGGAAAATATACCAATATCTATAGTAAAATTTTCATTAATATCTATTTACCTTAATATTTTTAAGCAACAACTTTAACAAAATTCTTATTCACACCCTATTTTTATTACTTTTACAGGTTCGTGCTGCCAGATGGCTCCAGGTAATTATTACAGTTTCTTTCTCTCTCTCTGCCTCTCAATTTTTAAATCACAACTCCATGGTCATTTATTACTCTTGACCCGATATTGTTGCTGAATTTTTTATGGTGATTGCGACTATATATTATACATTTTGTATTATATTCTTACTTATTTGTGTTATATTTTCTTTTTTGTTTTTACCTACTCTTTGCGATATACTTTGTATCATATTCTTACCGCTTCTTTGCGTTATAAATTTGTTTTGTATTCACACCTATTTCTTGCATTGCATATTCTTTCATATTTTTACTTATTTATTGTGTTTGCTGCTGCAATGTGCGAACTATTTTGTTAACTATTAGGCGCGCCACTCGTAAACGCACGTAAATGCATTATAATCGAATGTTATCTTTGAACGATGTTTTGTTATTTTTCCTTTATTATCTTTGTTTTAAACTATAATAATAATAATCGAGTTTTATTTGCATAACTTGCTCTACAAGTTTTTTACAAAAAAAAATTGTTTTTGAACTATTTCTATGATTTTATGAGATTTGAATTGTTCATGACCTATACTGTATTTTTCGTTTTTGTGCGATGTTGCTAAAATATTAAAATGTGCAATAGGCTTACATTGTTACTGGGGTTCACGAATTTACTGCGATGTTCATGAGTAGTCCCATAGTTTACTAGGGCTTAATGAAGACAACAAATCAAATGAAAATCTCTTATTCTGTCTCTCTGTATCTGCAGCTCTCACTCTCACGTGCTTTCTTTCTTTTTATATTAGTGTTAAAAATATAACGTCCTAAACCTAATTCAAACTTCAACTTTATTATGTAATTTCTTCTTTTTATTGTATATTTCTTGAACTATCTGCAATGTCTCTGTACTGGCATGGTGATCTAAGGGGACCCTGGACCCAGAGTACGAAATACAAAAAACCTTCTCTCTCTCTTCCTCTTTTTCGATTTCCATGTGTTTGAAAACTCCATTTTACGCATCGCGCACACAAATGAATGTTAAGGCGTTACCCCCACTTGTAGCGCAAAAAAAGGCCTTTTTTATGAATTTTTTTAAAGAAAACTACAAAACTTTTTTAATCGATCAATATACCATCTTAAAGAACACATCTTGAAGAACTTTCAGTAATTTTTTTATTGAAAAATATTACATTGTTTAGTGGCAAATGGCCGTCAATGAAATAATGTTTTTATATATACGGTTTGCGGTGACCAACATTGCGGCGAAGTGGATCATGTGAAAAAAAAAATGCGGATGAATTTAGTCAAATATAAGTAGAAACTAGTCTTCAATCGAAGGATTTTAAAAAATATTCATTTTTCACAAAATGGCGGACAGTCAACGTTAATGGTTCGATTTTAACTAAAAAAACGGCCGTTTTTTGGCTATAAAACGGCCATTTTTTTCGAAAAAAAAATCGAACGATTAAAGACTACATTTTTATGTATTAAATAAGCCTGCAAAATTTCAAGAAGATCGGTTCATTAGTGTTCGAGTAATCTTGGTCACCGACTTCAGAAATGCCATTTTGAGAAAAACGCGTTTAAAGTTTCAATTTCAGTTTACACGAAGAAAATATTTTTTTTTGTAAACTTACATAGTCATCTATTCCAGGCCCATACAGAAGTATGGGCCCGGATACTTATACTTAAAAAAAATGCAATAAAAAAAATCGATTTTTTCAAAATCGCAAGTGGGGGTAACCCCTTAAGAACGAAAAATAATGTTTCGAACGTTTTTTTTAACGGTTGAAAATATCTTCGAAAAAAAGGAGTCCTCACGGTGTACACGGTTGTGACCGCAAATAATATCTGGCACAAAATTCGTAAAAAGATTATTAATCAATATGAAATTCGCTATCTTGCTATTGAGGTTTTTTTTCAATAAAAATCAACAACATGGCGACGGTTTGAAAAAAATGTATCGAACTTAGCCTATTTTTTCGACAGTTTTTTGCTAAAAACATATGAAGTTTTCGAAAAAAAAAAACAAAAAGCTTCCGTAGCAAGATAAAGAATGGCGTCAACAATATTGTGTCAAAATTCGAGACGGATAGCTTGAAAACTCTTCCTTTGAGAATGTACACCGTTTTGAAAAACGACATTTCGCCGCTGCTCGAATCACTTTCTCTAAGGACTCCAGCGACTGAAATTATTCGAATTTTGCCCCAAAAATTGAACAGCACGTTTATAACCGTCTATACTATCGGATGATGCGAAAAAATCGATTTTTTGAAAATTTCACACCTCGATGATCCCTTAATTTCGCGTTCTTATCCACCCAAACAAATCGGAACAATTCCATACCTCGTACGTAGTAAAATGTCGGATTTTTTTTTCTTCAAATCGAGTCCACATTTCCCCTCAAAATTTCAGCTTTCCTTCTTTACGATAGCCGAGAAATATCTCGGGTATGTTGTACGGACGGAAACGTACCGTCGTGTAACATGTGCCTCGCAGCGTCCGCTCGCCGATTAACGGTGCGGGGCAGAAATAAAGTATCGCTATACGGCACCAACACGTGCACAGTTTCCCGAATAAAAACGCCGATACGGGCTTCTCCATTTATATGGGGTATTCCTGTTGAAATCAGACAATTTCCCTCACCATTGTTGACTATAGATTTCTATACTGAAAAACCACACTCCTGGTATCAAAAAAGACCAAATTTTTATCAATTTTTTGCGGCTGTAAAAAATGGAAAAGTCTACTCCAGCCGTTGTTTAAATTCTGAAAAAAAATTAGATACTACTTAGACCTGTTTTGTGCCTTTTTCACCAAAGCTCAACTTGTGCTTCCGATATTCACTTTTTTTTTATTGTGAAATTTCGATTTTGGGGATGATTATTCGATAGTTTGGAAGTCAGAAGAGAACTTTTTCGGTATACATATACATCCCACCCGAATTGATTTTCATCCGAAACCATATTTTGCAAGTTTTTTTTTCATTGCGAGACCGAAAAAGTACTCTTCTTTCCAAACCATCGAATAGTCCGCGGGAAATTCGAAATTTCACGAACCAAAAATAGTAAATATCGGAAGCACAAGTTGAGCTTCGGTGAAAAGTGCACAAAACAGGTCTAAAGCGTATCTACATTTTTTTTTAATTAAACAAACGGCCTGAGTGAACTTTTCGATTTTTGTCAGCCGCAGAAGGACAAGGGGTGGGCGAAAAAATAGGAAATAAGTTGAGTGATTTTTTTACACCAGGAGTGAGGTTCTCTACTTTGGAAAGCTACAGGGTATTAGGAAGGTCGATGCAAAGCCTTAAGGGGGTGATAGGTCACCTCGTTAGGAACATGTCTAGCCTAGGTTACCTTGGTCCAAAGTCTAAGGATTTCGAGGTGAGTATGATTTTTGGAAAATTTCCCAAAATTAGGTACTAACTCGTTTACCTCTTATGTTAATGCTATTTTTTTAATGAATGAAATGAAATGAATTTTAATTTTAATTCATGATTTTTTTTTTAATAGGTTTATATTATAGATAATGGTATCAAAGTTGTTACACTTAATAAATACAATTTCGAAATATATTTAAAAATTATTTAAAATGTATTCATGTAACCCAAACAAACTTTAAACGCGTTTTTCTCGAAACCATTATGAAATGTTAACCACACATTCTTTGCAACTATAGCTATAGCGCATATCAAGGATTTCTTTAAATTTTGATATTTACTAATTTTTTTGCCAAAAAGGGTGAAAAAACAAGTCTTTTTTGTTTGTTCGAAAAATGTCCGCCATTTTTTTTTGCATATATCAAAAATCGTATAATATGCGCTATAGCCATTAACATACTGAATCTAAAACCGTTTGATTTTTTGTTTCGGATGATCGATCTCCAAGATTTCATCAACAGCGCAGACCGACAATTTTTTTGGCACATTTGTTTAACTACCATTTTCGTCTATAAATATTGACTTAAATAAATAAATAAAATTTTTAATGTACTTCGAAAGTGTATTTATCAAGTGTAACAACTTTTATTTCAATATCTATAATATAAACCTATCAAAAAATGCATGGAAATAGCCTTTTTAGCGGCTAAAGTGAGAAAACCCCTTAACATAAGAGGTATTTTTATTTTTTGACAAGTTTTCAATTATTCAACACGTCCCATTTAGTTAGTTGTGTGGATACAGATGATTGTATCGGTGTTTGTCGATTTAATACACTTTAAGGGGCTATACCAGTGTGAACGCTGAAAATTTGGGTGATTTTCGGGAATTTTTTGGAACAAAAATTCTCAATTAAATGTTTCGGGAAATGAAGAATATATTTGGCTATATTTGACCTATATTACACAATTTTTCATAGAAAAACATTGAGATCCAGGCGACTTATGCGCTGCCTTCGGAAGCGCCAAAATAAAAGTTCCTCCACTGCTGACATGATTCCGGCCGATTGCGTAGCTGAAACCGAAAAAGGAAAAAATGTCGTTAAACTGGAAGGTATTTCCTGTACAATGACGTAGGATTTTCGAAAAATATCAAAATCTAACAAAATGGCGTAGCTATGAAAAAAAAGTCTGTTTTCTTGCCTATAAAATGGTCGTTTTTTTCAATGCCAAATCGTCAACTTTCATCCAATCAAAAATATCCTACGTCATTGTAGGGTAAATATATTCAAGAGTACTCAGTTCTAATTTCAAGTCAATCGGATAATTGCTCTTTGAGTTACAATGTCAGCAAATTTGAAAAATCTCATTTCGAGAAAAACGAGTTTAAAGATTTAACTATCGATTTTTGCAAGATAAAATTATAGAGATACGGCCTTGAAATTTTTACAGGATATTCTTGAAAGTATAAAGTGTCGAAAAAGGCAAAAAATCGATTTTTTTTAAGTGTCACAGTGGTATAGCAGCTTAAACTAAGACGCAAATAAATTTTTAGTTACCAATTATTGTCTGTTTGAACATTATGAACGAGTTAGTGCCTAATTTTGGGAAATTTTCCAAAAATCATACTTATCATGATAACTCGAAATCCTTAGACTTTGGACTAAGGTAACCTTGGTTAGATATGTTACTAACGAGGTGACCTATCACCCCCTTAAGGCGTTACCCCCACTTGTAGCGCAAAAAAGGCCTTTTTCATGAATTTTTTTAAAGAAAAATACAAAACTTTTTTAGTCGATCAATATACCATCTTAAAGAACACATCTTGAAGAACTTTCAGTAATTTTTTTATTGAAAAATGTTACATTGTTTAGTGGCAAATGGCCGTCAATGTAATAATGTTTTTATATACACGGTTTGCGGTGACCAACATTGCGGCGAAGTGGATCATCTGAAAAAAAAATGCGGATGGATTTAGTCAAATATAAGTATAAACTAGTCTTTAATCGAAGGATTTTAAAAAATATTCATTTTTCACAAAATGGCGGACAGTCAAAGTTAATGGTTCGATTTTAACGAAAAAAACGGCCGTTTTTTGGCTATAAAACGGCCATTTTTTTTTCGAAAAAAAAAATCGAACGATTAAAGACTACATTATTATGTATTAAATAAGCCTGCAAAATTTCAAGAAGATCGGTTCATTAGTGTTCGAGTAATCTTGGTCACCGACTTCAGAAATGCCATTTTGAGAAAAACGCGTTTAAAGTTTCAATTTCAGTTTACACGGAGAAAATTTTTTTTTTTTGTAAACTTACATAGAGTCATCTATTCCGGGCAAAAAAAACTGCACTTCAAAATGCACTTCAAAAAATGCAATAAAAAAATATCGATTTTTTCAAAATTGCAAGTGGGGGTAACCCCTTAAGGCTTTGCATCGACCTTCCGAACACCCTGTAGATTCAACGATGGCGAGGGAAATGGTGGCCTGAGTTGAGCTGGAATACCCCATATATATATATATATATATATATATATATATATATATATATATATATATATATTTGTAGTCTCCACACGCAATACTCCAACACTCTCAAAGAGACGAGGCCCCCGAGCGGCAACAAGCCGTACGAGTCAACCGGCAAACAAGCAGTGCTCAAGTTTGTCAGTCGACTCGTGACTCCCGACTAGCTCACAATAATTCTTCCTTGTGATATCCCATCGTGATATTATTTTTACGTTAATTTTTTTAATAACCCTCGCAGTGACATAAAAAAAGAGGAAAACATCTCCAATACTAATAACAATAATAAACAAATAAAAATCAGTGATCACAAAAAAAGGCAGGAGAATGATTGAATTTCGTTGGACCGCCTGTCTATTCGTGGTTCTAGCAGTGGTCGGTGCTACGAGAGGATGGAGCGTAGGAGTGGCGTTGAGGTACCAGCTCGTGAGCACGATACTGTCCAGGGAAGCGGGCAGCCCGAGAGCCGGCGGTGGTGACGTAGGTTTCCAAATGACCGGCGACCTGAGCGTGGCAGCTGTTTGGCAAGATCCTAAAGATCCGGAGACAGTGTTGCTCAAAATCGAGGTGGGTGTGCGGCAAGGAGAGCACGTTGGAATTTTCGGGTGAATGGAATGGTTGAGTAATCAGGGAAGTTTGATGCGGAGAGCTCAAATTTGAGGTCCTAGTCGTATTTTTTTAAGGGGTTACGCTACTGTGATAACCCGAAAATAAGGGTTATTTAAAAAATTGTTTTTGGAGGACCAAGTGAGATGATCGAAAAATCGTTTGGACATTTTTTTGTATGTGCATAAACGAAGTTGTGGGGAAATTACGATGTCTCTGGCGCCTTAATTTGACCATTGGATTATGAAATATGGCCGAAAAAATACGAAAAACGAGAATAACTTTTTTTCGTTTTGAGCCTTACTTTTGGATTTACAGCGCTTCGAAGAGAAAAAATGTATTTTTCCGATTTTCGATGTGAATTGAATTTTCCGCGTGTTTTACATTGTTTCGTCGTACTTTGTCGTTGATTTAAGGGAAGATATACACCTAGGAGCCGGAAAAAGGTCATTTTAGTGGATTTTTTTAAGGAAATCTATTTGCAATTTCGGATTGGGGTTTTAATTATCTAAAAGTATATACATTCAAAAATATGTTTAATTTTCTTTATTTGAAAATATCAAAAATATACAAGGATATTGTATGATCCTCGGAGCGTCGTAAAAAAATCTGCGTAGACGGTACCCACTGGCGTTTCTTCAAAAATCATCTGAAAAAAAAAACCAAAAAGATGATTAAATTAGATACTATAATCTAGTACTTGTCATAGCCGATTTTGAAAATATCGATTAATTACAAAATGGCGGACGTTTGAACATAAATAGTGATTTTTTGATATATATATATGTGTGTGTGTGTGTGAAACATATATATGAAACACACACATATATGAAACTTCGATGCATTCCAAGGATGCAAAGTTCCCAATAGGCAAAGAAATATATTGACTCAAGTTCTCGAAGATACTGCACGAAAAAGAAAGACTCACTCATGCGCTAGCTCTGGAATTTGGAATTCGATGACAGGCATTCAAACATGCTGGTATGCACTCAACAGTCGAACGAAGGCTCAAAACTGGAAAAAAAAATTATAGTTTTTGACCGGACGTAAATCAATTCCAAATAAACACAAGATTGACGGAGAAAGATCCTCTTGTATACTCGTCTATTCTCTATCTCGTCTATACTCGATCTTATCGAAGCAACAATAAAAGCAAATTAATTTTCCTCGTGAATCACCCTCTCTCTCTCTCTCTCTCTCTCTCTCTCTCTCTCTCTCTCTCTATCCCTATTTCTTTCTTGCTCGCTGCCCATCAACTTTTCTCGGTCCAAAAAAAATCCCCCGAGATTTACTGCTGGCGGTGTTTGCGCTGAGATTATACGAGGCCTGTATGCTTGGGCCGTATCGGTTTGACGATTGCCAGTACAGGGTTATCGGCAAACGATAAAACAAATTCCTATCGATAACCTTTCTGTCGTGTTGGCTCTGTAGCAAAATACAATGTTCAACGGGAATTTTTATAAGGGGACGAGGCGCTAAGAGTAAGAGAGAGAGAGAGAGAGAGAGAGAGAGAGAGGAGAGAGAGAGAGAGAATAGCTGTAACCTACAAGTAACGGCTGTACTCCAATTTATATTGTTATATTGTATCGAATATTAGATATCATATTTCACATTGGAATGTATTAACATATTACAGCTATAACGTAATGTACTATACGAGGAATTACGTTGAAGTTTGCATCGTTGGAATGCAACGATGTTTCTTTTTTTTTTTCATTTTTTTTTCTTTATTATTTTTATCATTATCCAGAGCCTTTTCTTCGCAAGTTGAGATTGTACATTTCTAATAAAAATACGGAGAAACGTTTTAGCGATTCTCACTGCCTGGATCGACCAAATTTTTTTTTTCGTTATTAAAAAGAATTAATTTTCATCTCATTAATAGCATTCCAAAGATGCAAACTCTAACGTCATTACGAAAAAGCTTGCTATACCACTTACAAGACTGAATTTGTATTTTATGTTTCCTCATATTGTGTTACTTATTTACATACCTTTTAGCGATAATACAGGATACTATAATCATGCGAACAAACGAGCTGCACGAGTATAGCTTACACAAAAAAAGCAACGATGTTAAATTTATATATGTATATATTTCTGTCCTTTATATGGATATATATTTATTATCGTTGCTTTTTTATTTAAGGTATAGTCGTATAGCTAAGTTTTTTTGTATAGTTATGATATACTGTTATACCTAAAATATCATATTTTATATTATGATGCATTATAGCTGTAATATAATATTCTATAACTATACAAAAACGCCAGATATACGACTATAGCTTACACGAAAAAGCAACGGTATTAGCATTTAGCTTTCACCTGCTTCAAATTTTGGAAAATATCGATTTTTGGTTTTCAACAGATTCTCAAAATATAACATTTCAAAAGTATTCTCTAAAAATGTTTAGTCGACTCGTTCAAAATTGAGAGCGTTATCGGCGTTTCTACGTAGGCTCCGGCGAATTTTAAACGCATTTTTCTCGAAATTACTTTTTCAAAATCCGTGACCACGATACTTCAAAAATCACTGCACCGATTACCTCCAAATTTGACAAGCTTCTTTTGCACATCAAAGAGCAGTGCTTGAACGAAGGAATTCATATTTCGATGCATAGTTTTGTTATGAACGAAAATAGAGCCTTTTTACCGAAAATCAATACTTTCACTTTGGAGGGCGGCCATTTTATCGAAAATCAATATTTTATTAAATCCTTCGTCCGAGCACTGGATAATTTAATGCAAAAACTAAATGCGTTAAATTTTTTAATTTCTAATGCTTTGTTCTCGAGCAGCAGTGGTCACCGCGAAGGACGTTTTTCGAACAGTGCTCGGCACAAACCATTGTGTCTACGACATTTATAAATGTTTTTCAATACAAAAATTGTGAAAGATGCTCCATACTCTTGAATGTATTTTTAAAAAATTGGAAAAGCTGCACACGTTTTCCCAGAAAAAATTATTCTTTACGAGAATTCAGTTTTTTTCCCGGCTAGGTGTAACCCGTCCAATATGTATATAGATATATGTGTGTGTCTTTTATTATATTATATTATATAATATGCAATATATCATATTTTAGCTATAATATAAAATACTATAGCTATATGAGTATAGCTTACGCAAAAAAAACAATGATATTGAATTTACATATTTATATCCCTCAATTCATGAACCTGGGTCGTTTTCGTCCTGCCCAAAATCATTTTCTTCGCAGGTTGCTTAATATTTAATGAAAAAAATACATAAATAAAAAATAAGAATAAAAAAAACCCTATTTTCCCTTGAGATGTACGGCCGTACATTTGACCAGATTGACCATTATTTTTGAGACTCATGGTCATGGTCAAAAGATTGACCATTATTTTTTTCAGATTTATTTCCATTGACAATTGCTGGTTTGGTAGTGCAAAAACGAAAACGACCCAGGTTCACGGGATTAAGGTGCCTCAAATACCTTCACGGATTGAGGGACATATATATATATATATATATATATATATATATATATATATATATATATATATATATATATATATACAGGGTGTCCCAGAATTGAATGCGTTCTCTGAAATGGGGGGTTCAGGGTGAAATTCTGAGTCGATTGATATAAGCATGTGTGGGTCTCAGATCAACTCCCGAATTATTATTAATTTTTAAAGGCGGGCCAATCAGGCGCGCCCGATGAGCCGGCGGACGTCGGTGTATTCCCTGAATGTCGGCGAGTATCTCTCACCGACGTCCGCCGGCTCATCGGGCGCGCCTGATTGGCCCGCCTTTAAAAATTAATAATAATTCAGGGGTTGATCTCAGACCCACACATGCTTATATCAATCGACTCAGAATTTCAACCCCAACCCCTCATTCCAGGAAAAGCATTCAGTTCTGGGACGCGCTGTATATAATACAATATATATATTTATATATTATATAAAAAAGTGTATATTCAATATTGTGGTTTTTTCGCGTAAGCTGTACTCGTATAGCTATAGTATATTATCACAGCTAAAATATCAATAATATATTGCATATTATATTTCATATCATAATACATGATATAATAAAACAATGCACTATATCTACACAGAAAAACAACCAGCTATACGACTACATCGTACAGAAACAAAAAGATTAAAAATCCATGGCTACGGATTTATTTATTTCTTTTTTCCTTTCTCAAAAAGCTGGAATCTCCGCACCTATGGATAAAATCGCGTCGTGCACCGGAGCCCGAGGGTTTCGTCGAGCACAGCTCGCGACTCGACGATATCTCGTCGAGGCCAATCTTCGGTCTCTGGAAAAACGGCGAGGTGACGAAAATCTTTTTGGATGACGGGGAGAGCGTCTCGTCGGGCAACTTGAAGCGCGGCCTCGTCGCGCTTTTTCAATATCGCACACTCGACGGTAATTATCGCGAGCACGACACGTCAGGCTGGTGCAACGTGACGTATGCCTCGAGGGGACCGAACAAGGTGGAAAAAGTGAAAATCCATTGCGACGATACGAGAGCGAAGGATCAACATACGAATCCAATACTGGGGGTCGATTTGACCAGTGAGAGGCACACGACGTACGAATTGAATTCACAATTGTTGCCGACAATCGTCCTCGAGCATGAGCAGCACGAGGTGACCCTCGCGGCCCGAGGGGACGTCGGCACGACCGTTACGTCACGGAGAAGCCTCAAGGAAACCTCGTTGAGGTCGGACGCGCCGGTCGTTCAAGGACGGACGCCCGAGCAAGCCATTGGTCATCTGCAAACCGGCTACAAAGAGGTCGCCATGGATCTGCAGGTCGAACCGGTCACGTGTCCCGAGACCGGATGTCGGACGGTAATTAAAAAGGCCCGAAAAAAATGGCCAAATTCCGATTTTTTTCTGGCAAACGCTTGGTGATAAAGGAACGCGTTTTTTTAACACAGAGGTACATAAGGTCCTGTTTTAAATGAATATCGCGAAATGGGATTACTTCGAACAGGTTTTGAAAGTTTTTTTTAGGTGACGTTTTTTTAACATCCTAAATTTTAACTTTTTTGCTCCGATAGAACAATGGATCCTATGGCTACAGTGAGAAAAAAAATCATTGATCGAATATCATTGGTGTTATTGAATGAAATTTCGTTGATTCGATTGTAAAGTTGTTGGTGTAAATAATCGGATTTATTAATCCACACAAAACGCTATTGACTTTAAGGCGTTACCTCCACTTGTAGCGCAAAAAAGGCCTCTTTCATGATTTTTTTAAAAGAAAACTACAAAACTTTTTTAATCGATCAATATACCATCTTAAAGAACACATCTTGAAGAACTTTCAGTAATTTTTTTATTGAAAAATATTACATTGTTTAGTGGCAAATGGCCGTCAATGAAATAATGTTTATATATACACGGTTTGCGGTGACCAACATTGCGGCGAAGTGGATCATCTGAAAAAAAAATGCGGATGGATTTAGTCAAATATAAGTATAAACTAGTCTTTAATCGAAGGATTTTAAAAAATATTCATTTTTCACAAAATGGCGGACAGTCAAAGTTAATAGTTCGATTTTAACGAAAAAAAACGGCCGTTTTTTGGCTATAAAACGGCCATTTTTTCGAAAAAAAAATCGCAACGATTAAAGACTACATTTTTATGTATTAAATAAGCCTGCAAAATTTCAAGAAGATCGGTTCATTAGTGTTCGAGTAATCGTGGTCACCGACTTCAGAAATGCCATTTTGAGAAAAACGCGTTTAAAGTTTCAATTTCAGTTTACACGGAGAAAATATTTTTTTTTGTAAACTTACATAGAGTTATCTATTCCGGGCCCGGATACTTATACTTCAAAAAATGCAATAACAAAAAAATCGATTTTTTCAAAATCGCAAGTGGGGGTAACCCCTTAATAACATGATAAAATTGAAAGTTCTTTTTTCATTCAAAAGATATATTGTTAGCCGAGAACAATATATTATTGAAAGTATCTAAAAAATTATTGCGAACAAATTATATAGTTTTGAATGCATTTTCTGCAACGAACAAAAAAAGCGTTTCAATTTATAACATGAATATTGTTGATTCGAGTACACAAGAAAAATTGAATTTCGCTCGTTTGATTCAGGTAAAATTTCTATTGAGTGAATATGTTATTTTATTTTTTTCACCATAGCCGATATTGATTTTCAAGTAAATTATTCGTTGAAATATTAATATTTTATTTTGATTGAAAAATACTAAGCAAATGTCTGAATTGGTTAAAAAATTATGCGAAAATAAAATTTGTTTCTTGCGCATTTGGTTGAAAAAATTCAACCAAATCATGGCCGAGCGCCACCGAAATTATAGGTGTGAGGAAACCCGTAGTTCTCGGAGTAACCGCTGGAAGCCGCACGCGCGCTCGTTTCTCGTAAGCGTAGTGCGAACCGAAAATCTACTTAAACGCCGGAGAAACTCTAAAGATTATCGCTTCTTGGCATGTGGCTAAGATCAAAGTGTAGTATCTGTTCTTATCAGTTGAATATCTAATATTCTCTCCATGGATATTCCATTGGAAATCTGATATTCTCTCCACTATTATCGTGGGTGATCATTCTAATGCTCACTTTTTGTTTAAGATTTAAAAGAAATTGAAAAACTTACGTCTCATGGCATATTCGTTTCGATGTAGTAAAGAAATAATTCATTCTATTGATTATATTTTTGTACGAAATAGACAATGTTGTAGCAACCGCTTAATTATTTCATCCATTCATCTACGGATTTTATATAGAATGATTTCAATAGAATATAATTTTATTCGAAGGATAATATAGATATTCAGAGAACAGAAGAGATTTTCTAATAAAATAATATACTATTTGAATCAATCACATGTTCCAATATTTTACAGTATTGTAACAATCTCATATATCGGTGGCACTCCGCGATCAGACATTTATTTGAATCAACCAATATATTTTTTTGATTCAATTGGTTTTTTTTCTCAGTGTATCTAATGCATAAGAAAGTCAAGCCCCACCACACCCCCACAATTTTATATATATATATTTTTTTTGAAGTGTCAAAATAACCTCGAGTGTGGGGTTCCTTTGTCAAGGCATTGAAATGCAACTTATGTCAAAGATTAAGGGTTACTTATTTCATTTTCATAAGAAAACCAACACTTTATGCATCATACAGTAGGGTGGCCGTTATTTGGGCTTTGGCGAAAAAAAATCGATGTCACCCCAAAAACACAATCAAGGTGTATCAAAAAAAATCTGTGTAAAGTTTGGAGGTGCTCGGAAAATTGGAACACGCGCCACCGAGCGATTGAAATTTTAAATGTGAAATACATGTATTCATCCCGCGCATCAATGATTTTTTTTTCCGAGTATAATATTAATGAGAAAAATTTGAAACTTGGTACACTTATTGTGCATTCAATTTTTTTCATTCATTATTTTGTTAATGACAAGCTCTGTAGAGATGCCCATATTTCGTTTTTTAAAATATTTGTTTTCAAATGAATTTCAAATAAAATAAAAAATAAATGTACAGTTTGAAAATGTAATGTCTGCAGGGAAGAAGACATAGAAGAATATATTTTTTTCGTAATACATATTTACATAATATACATAATATACATAATATACATGACACTCTAATATACACTATTAAATACACTACAGCGAACACAACACTACTCTTGTAACGGTGCAAACAACGATAGCTCGTAAATATGTTTTACGAAAAAAATATATTCTTCTATGTCTTCTTCCCTGCAGACATTATATTTTCGAACTGAAAGTTTATTTTTTATTTTACTTTAAATTTATTTGAAAACAAATATTTTAAAAAGAGACATATGGGCATCTCTACAGAGATTGTCATTGACAAAATTATGAATGAAAAAAATTGAAAAGATTTGGTTTCGTACACCATACTATGCACAATAAGTGTACCAAGTTTCAAATTTTTCACATTAATATTATACTCGGAAAAAAAATTCATTGATGCGCGGGATAAGTACATGTATTTTACATTTAAAATTTCAATAGCTCGGTGGCGCGTGTTCCAATTTTCCGAGCGCCTCCAAACTTTACACAGATTTTTTGATACACCTTGATTATGTTTTTTGGGTGGCATCGATTTTTTTCGCCAAAGCTTAAGTAACGGCCACCCTATTATACAGTGAAACCTCGTTTATACGTGTTGCACTTATACTTTTTTTTTATCATTTATACGTCAAATTTTTCGCGCTTATACGTTATTAATTTTATTCCCCTGCGTCGCTATCGAGGTTAGTTTTTTCTCAGTTGTACGTTAATCACACGTGACATTCCCTCGCCGGAGAAAATTTCATATGACTGCGTTTTGATGTTTTGATGTTTTGATGTTTCTGAACTCGACTACGTATGCATGTACTGTGATTACATATCTTTTATCAATACGAACCTATCTGTTATTTACTAGTCTAAACCGTCAGTGTTAGAAACTTGCATTAAATAAAAGTTCAAAACGGAAATTCGAAAATTTGAGTTGGCGCATTACTCAATTATTACGGCATAAACTTTTCAATTGGAAAAGCAAACATCAACATAATAGAGGTACTGCTGAGTGTGCACTAAAAGTAAGACCCGAGGCTATAAAGCTACGCAACAAAAAATAGTATTTTCAAATTTCCAAGCTTCCTGGACGCTTTAACGTTAATCCCTAGAACTGCATCATCTGCTTTAACGTTTTCCTCTCCGGCGATGTCATTACGAGCATGCAATCAAAGTAAGATTCTATATTATAAAACTACGCAACAAAAAACCGTATTTTTCAAATTCCAAGCTTACCCAGACGCCTTAACATTAATCACAGAAACGTTCCACCATCATTTCCGTTGACGTTCTCCTTTTTCTTCTCCGGTGATGTCATTACGAGCATGCACTAAGGTGTAGTTTTATAACCTAGGGTCTTAATCAAAAGTAAGACCCTAGGCTATAAGATTACGCAACAAAAAATTGTCTTTTCGAAATTCCAAGCTTAACCAGATGCCTTAACATTATTCACTGAAACGTTCCATCAGCATCAGCCTCAACCTTTTCCTTTTCTTCTCCGGTGATGTCATAACGAGTATGCACTGAAAGTAAGACCCTAGGCTATCAAATTAGCAAAAAAAATCGTATTTCCAAAAACTCAAGCTTACTCATACGCCTCAACATCAATCACTGAACCTCTCCATCATCATCTGCCTCGACGTTTTCCTTTTTCTTTTCCGATGATGTCATAACGAGTATGCACTGAAAGTAAGACCCTAGGATATAAAACTAGCAAAAAAAGATCGTATTTTCTAAATTCTAAGCTTAATCATACGCGTCAACATTAATCACTGAAACTCTCCATCATCATCTGCCTCGATGTTTTCCTTTTTCTTCTCCAGTGATGTCATCATAACGAGTATGCACTGAAAATAAGACCCTAGCCTATAAAATTAGCCAAAAAAATATCGTATTTTCACAAACCCAAGCTTACTCAGACGTTTCAACATTAATCACTGAAACTCTCCATCATCATCTGCCTCGACGTTTTCCTTTTTCCTCTCCGGTGATGTCATAACGAGTATGCACTGAAAGTAAGACCGTAGGCTATAGAATTAGCAAATAAACATCGTATTTTCAAAAACCCAAGCTTACTCATACGCCTCAACATTAATCACTGAAACTCTCCATCATCATTTGCCTCGACGTTTTCCTTTTTTTTTCTCTGGTGATGTCATAACGATTATGCTCTAAAATTAAGACCCTAGGCTATAAAATTATCAAAAAAAATCGTATTTTCAAAAACCCAAGCTCTCATACGCCTCAACATTAATCACTGAAACTCTCCATCATCATCTGCCTCAACGTTTTCCTTTTTCTTCTCCAGCGATGTCATAACGAGTATGCACTGAAAGTAAGACCCCAGGCTATAAAATTAGCGAAAAAAAAACGTATTTTCAAAAACCCAAGCTGACTCATACGCCTCCACATTAATCACTGAAACTCTCCAGCATCCTCTGCCTCAACGTTTTCCTTTTTCTTCTCCGGTGATGTCATAACGTGTATGCACTGAAAGTAAGACCCCAGGCTATAAAATTAGCCAAAAAACATCGTATTTTCAAAAACCCAAGCTGACTCATACGCTTCAACATGATTCACTGAAACTTTCCATCATCGTCTGCACCAGAATGAACGCCCTATTGTCTCTAAAAGTCCAAAACTGTCTCCAGCTGAAGGAGACGATCGAGGAGAACCGTGAGGCTCTGGACAACTCGGCGCTGGGCACGGCAAAGTCAGCCGCGGCGTTTCTGAAGCTTCTACCAGCGTTGCGTGGTTCCTCGGTCGACGAGTTGTCAAAATTGCTGAAGGCTCCGCGCAACAACGGCATCAGGACGCAGTTCCTCGACGCGTTGGGTTCGGTATCGAGTCCGTCGACCCATCAAGCAGCCATGAAGGTCCTCCGTCAGGACGAGGTGGGTGACGATACGGAGCGTTACCTTTGGGCGTTGTCGATGTCACCGCAGCCAAGTGCCGACATCATCAAAGACGTGACGAAGCTCTCTGAGGACACGCGGAAGAACGAGAAGGTTTCGGAGACGCTCGCGTTGACGGCAGCCGCCATGGCGCGTCAGCACGGCGACCCAGTCGTCCTGGACAAGGTCCGTACGAGCCTGGAGATCGGTCTGGAGAGTTGCAACGGCGACGAATGTCGCCTCAAATTTCTCCGAGCCCTCAGGAACCTCGCGGTAAAAGCTTCCATACCGATCCTGTTGGATTACGCGATGGGCAACAACCGATTCACGAGCGTCGCCGCCTGGCGGGGCCTCCGAGCGATCAGCGCTAAGCACCTGACCGACAGAGTGCGCGAAGCAGCCATCAGGACATTCTACCAATACGCGGAGACCCGCCGAGACAGCACCGCGCGCACCCTCGCCATCGACGTGATCCTGGAAAACGGACCTTCGGTTTCCGAGCTCCAGGGTGTCCTGGAGTACCTCAAAACGCGCGATCCGATGTTCGAGGTGCGCCGTTACGTGGCGCAGCGCGTCGATCAGCTGGCCGCGAAAGACTCCAACTTCCGGAAGACGCTGCACCAAGCGAGGAAGTTGCTCGAGGATGAGCAGCCCTGGAACTACAACGCGCTAGCCTACCGCGGCCTCAGTACGGCCTTCACGAGATCCTTCCTGGAGTCTTCCAGCGGAAACGGCAGTCTGGTGACCATCCAGGAGGTCAACGCCGGCCTGCTGAAGCGCGGCGTTGTTGACGTCGTGCTGAAGACACCGCAACACGAACGGGCACTCTTCTCCCTCGGCCTCTTCGCTGGCGGCCTCGGCAGCTTCGTTTCATCATCGTCCAGCGCCGAAGACCAGGACGACGACGAGACCGCGACTGCCGGAATGGAAATTTCCCTGCTTGACGTCGGCGTACGACCCTTCGTCTTCTTCTCCGGCCAGGGGGAACTGATGGGCCACGTCTGGTCCGGCACCGCATCTGAAAAGACACCGGCCTATCAGGCCATCGCCAATCTTCATCGATATCGCCAACTGGTACCACTCGCCTCTGGCTTCATCGCCGAACTCGACGTAGAAGGCGCACTCAGCTTCGATCTCGCTGGGCAGATACAGCTCAGCCTCTGGTCCAAAACTGCTCAGTCCTTGGTCGAAATGGCCGCTGGCGTTGCCATACGCGGCGAATCTCGGGTACGCACGGAATTCGTACAGAGCACCGCCGAATTTGCCCTCACCGTCGAACCCAAACTCGAACTGGCGACCGACGTCGACTTCTCCGGACCTGTCTCACTCTGCATGAGACTCAGCCAACCGGAGACCAACGTTCGACACAACGTCTACAAGATCGAGAGGATACCCGGAAGTAGACACAGACTCAGGAAAACCAAACGGTCGCTGCTACCGTCGCCGGGAAAGTCTTATCTTCTCAATCGCAAGAACAACGAAATGTGCTCGAGGGTCTTCAGCTAGAATTGACTCGTTGAAACAAAAAAATGTTCGATTTTGGTCATTTAGAATTGATCTTTTGTGATAAAAAAAAACAACAGAATGTCTGGAGGATTTTTCGTTGACATAATTCTGAAGATTATTATTGTTTTGTATCACGGTAATTCAAACTGTAAATGTCGTAACGTCACCTTTCGAACGCGACCGAATAGGCTATGCATACGGCTTACACGCGAGTGTACACAAGTGTACAATTTGGTGTCTACATCGGAAAACATCGTGAGCATTTTCAAAAAGTCGAAAACTAGTTTAATTCTCGTGCAACGATGTGTGAAAGTGGATTTGTGGAAGCAAATTCGAGTTATTTGCCGACCGTGGATTTTTAGGTTAGGAGAGGCTCGATAAATTGTGTCACATATTGTCGCTACGTATCATAAGCATATTGAGAAAGACGCATTTTTTAAAAAGATTTCACTACTGTTTATGTTATAACACGTTTACACTTTCATCCAAGTGGTCTTCACGGCAAAAATAAGTGGACGATGATTTCAGGTTAACACGTCGTGCTGCATCGAACCACCGATTTCGACGGTTTACGTCTTGTGGCACGTTCAGGAATACCTTATTAGGGGCACTTTTCGTCGTATTTGTGTAAAGAGGAATGAAATAAGTTTTATGCGATTCTGTCGTTGCCAGAGTTGACAGAAAACTCGTATTACACGAGTAGTTCGTATAACGGCGTTCGAACGGTGACGTCACAGAGCGCTCGGGTAACCAGGGATGGTAGATGGCGCTGCAGCTTGTCTCGTACCAACCTAACGAAATTCACGTACTAGATAAAAAAATTCTCGTACGTCATCAATCCACCAAGGGAATGTATGGCTACAGCGTTATATATATATATATATATATATATATATATATATATAAATATATATATATATATATATATATATTGGGCGCTCCATACCATTTCGAATGGTCAAAAAGTTGTCCACTCTAAAAAAAATCAAATTTTGTCAAATTATTTAATTATATGAAAAAAAAGAGTGTACATTTTTGCAAAATTTTTGGGTCGCATTTTATCGAGTTTTTCAAATTTCCAAAATACCGTTATATCTCGTGACGAGGGGCTATTCACTATTAAGTGCGGTGCGGAAGAGATTTCCGTGTGAGGTCGATTTCATATGATTTTTGTGATTTCATAAATGATTCGAGCTATTTTTAAAGTCATGTGATTTCACGTAATTTCACGTAATTTCAGTTGATTTCAATTGATTTCATTTGAATTCATCAACTCAGTTTCAAGCGATTGCTGAAATCATTGGAGGGAGAAAAAAGCTCGATAATGGTTAAATTTCTCTTTTTTTTATTATTAACTAATCATGAGACTCAAATTTGAATTAAAAATTTTTTAAATGAAAAAAGGGTTTAGCAAAGACACAGATATAGATATTAAAAGAAATGTTTAATTTTTTCATACAGAGCCATGTCAATATAAAGACCCGTTTCGGCCATACAAGGCGACGAAATAGTCAAACAATATTGCTTAATACTAATAAAACCATGTACATCCATCGATACAGGAACTAAATTTGGTGATTTTTGTACGATTTCGTACCAATTACAAAGAACACCAATTTCTTTGGTATTGTTTTGAAATTTGGCCATGCTAAACCATGGTCAAATTTCAAAATGGTGATAGATCAATAAAATTTGGTGAGTATATTCTTTAGTATTATATATGTCAATACAATTTTTTTCAGATTTTTTCATTGTGCCGTTATCGAATAATTGAACATTGAAGTTCACGTGTATAAGCATAGGGTTTTTATAGATATAGGTATATATTCCGGGTATAAGAATAAACGCTTGTGAATTATTTGTAACAAAACGGCACAACCAAAAAATCTGAAAAAATTTGTATCTACATGAATAATACTAAAGAATATATTCACCAAATTTTATTGATCTATCACCATTTTGCTGAAGCTAGTGTACCTCCTTAAATACATTCAAATTTGAAAAGAATAAAAAATTAATTTAAGATATACATACCTTCAGTCGACCTTCAGTCGAACTCGAAGTCGAACGCAACGCAAAGTGAGGCAAGATTTTCAACAGTTTTGTTTTCACAAATAATTATCTCCCGGTATATCTCTCTGCATGCACTGGCGTTGAGCCGCAGACTGACTGCTCGAACGCACGGACAATGGATTATGAAAAATCATAATAAAATTTCCTTGTTTCGAGAACCAGATGATTTCTAGCGATTTCCTGAATCAAGTGACTTCGTGCTGATTTCAGACGACTTCAAAAAATGTAAACCTGATTTCAAGGGATTTCAACTACATTCGAATAATGGTGATTTAGTAAGACGCTTCGCGATTTCAGGCGATTTCTTGTAATTTCGCATTCGATTTCGAACAGAAGTGCTTGAATGATTTCACAAGTGAATAGCCCCTCGTCTCGTGAGCATTTGATTTAACAGAAAAATGTTTAAAACAAAAAAGTTACAGTTTTACATGAACTTTGTGAAAAAAATTTGTTTTGCATTTTTCGAGTTTAAAAAATGCCCACTTTCACCAAAATTATGCAAAAATATTTTTTTTCGGTCGGTACGTCACTTTCGATTTTTCTCAGAAAATTCCAGAAAATACTCTGAAGTGTGTACAGTGACACCTATTTTTTTCAGAATGGCTCGATTCGTTGTTCCAAAGCTGTGCTTTGTTTTATTATTATTATACATGTATATCTTTTTTTTTATTTTTATTTTTTATAATTTTATACATTTTTGTAATTTTTTATAATTTTTTTTATAAATTTTGGTAAAATATATATATCATAATAAGAAAACAAAGCACAGCTTTGAAACAACGAATCGAGCCATTCTGAAAAAAAATAGGTGTTACTGTACACACTTCAGAGTATTTTCTGGAATTTTTTGAGAAAAATCGACAGTGACATACCGACCGAAAAAAAAAATGTTTGTATAATTTTGGTGAAAATGGGCATTTTTTAAACTCGAAAAATTCAAAACAAATTTTTTTCACAAAGTTCATGTAAAACTGCAACTTTTTTGTCTTAAACATTTTTCTGTTAAATCAAATGTTCACGAGATATAACGGTATTTTGAAAATTTTGAAATTTTGAAAAACTCGAGAAAATGCGATCCAAAAATTTTGAAAAAACTTACACTTTTTTTCATATAATTAAATAATTTGACAAAATTCAATTTTTTTTAAGTGGACAACTTTTTGACCGTTCGAAATGGTATGGAACGCCTCATATATATATATATATATATATATATATATATATATATATATATATGGGATATATATATATCTCCGTTGCCTTCAGAGGGACGAAAAAAAAGTCAGGGGATAATTTAATTCATTTCAAAGGGCTGATAGAATGGCGAAAAATTTCATTTTTGTCAAGGTCATAGTTTTTGCGTTCTCAAGGTCATCAATGAAAAAACAAAAAATCATTTAAAGGCTCAATTTCACTTGGCTTGGATGCATCGGACGAAATCAAAGCTCCTGAGGGTGGGGACTTTTTGTCAACATTTGGCCTTTTTTGGGGTTGTAATGCAAAGAAGACTCAAATACGAAGTGACGCTTTTGGAAGTGCGTGCGAAAAAACTGGGCATGCGATTTTCTTTGGTTTTGCTTAGTTGGTGCTGTATATAGTGAAGCCAAACCTGAACCAACAAAGTGTGTAAAATTCTACGACAAAATGTAAACAATTGGAACATTTGTTGAACTAGCAGGACCTGGAACGAACGAAATTTATTCACGAATTATGTCGCGTCGGCCATTGGAGGTTACTTTTTATTATTATTGTTTGTTAATGGAATAATGATAAGAATAATAAAATAATAGGATTTTGAAAATGAAAGATCGTGATGGACCATTTTTGTTTGTGTCTAGTGAACTAAATAAAAAGGTCTGAAATCTTTTTGTTAAACTTTGTATTTTTGGTTTCAGTTTTACAGGTATTGGACTAGCAGGGTTTGAAACGAAAAATCGCAATTTATTTACGAACTTTATCGTATCGGCCATTGGAGGATATTTTTTATCATTGTTCGCTAATTGAATAATAATAAGAATAACAAAATAATAGGATTTTGAAAATGAAAGATCGTGACAAAAATGGGCCATTTTTATTTTTATTTGCTGAACAAAATAAAAAGGTCCGAAATCACTTTGTTTTACTTTTCCTTTTGGTTAAAATTTTACAGATGTTTTGTCGATATGTTTACTGATGACGTGCCAAAATTGAAGCAAATCACGGAAATAGTTTTCTTGCAATTCTTAAAGTTGGAACCAATCGGAAAGTCGCTGTAGCGAAAGCTCAATGTACTCCTTTCACGTACCCGAATATTTAACAATTAACTGATTTCTATCTATAGTCAAGTAAAAACACATCCCAGTATACTGGTTAAATTTCAAGCCGAGTTGCTGAACTTTTAACGAAAAATGACGACTCTAAAAATCGTCTCATTTATACGGCACTTTATGGAGATGTCACGCTGGCCAACTTTCTATGTAATAATTTATATACTAAATAACTCTAGATGCCTGATACAAACTGCCCAACGCGTGTCAAAAATTCTAAAGATTCCGTAACGACAATAAAAACAGGGAGTCACCGAATATTTAAAGGCAATGTTAATGATAAAACTAGGAGAAATGTGACTGGCAGACGAATTTTCGTAGCCCCGATTTTACGGAGAAAATGTAAACATATCTAAATTTACGAAAATTGAGCGAATTTTTTTATTCCAGTTTATCGTTGAATATAATAATTGATTGTGACTTGTTTTTATAGAGGGGTTACGTGGGTTTCGAAGCCAAAAACGCATATTTTCTCTATTAAAAAAATACAATATATAAATTATTTTAATCAAAATGTTAAGCACATAAAAGAGCAACATTTCAACAATATTTAAAAAAAATTTCATCCCAAAATTTGGGAAATTCAGCCAGTGGGACGTGATCTCCGGAGACCCCTAAAAAAAGTGTCCTCATGGTGGTCAGGATAACTCATGATAGCTCTATCTGAAATTGAAGAACCCAATTTTTCCTGTTAGTAGATAAGCATAGCTCGTGATTGAACGAATGATTTTTTAAAAAATTGAAATTTGAATTTTTGGCAGAATTGTTTGAAAAATAGTTCAATTTTTGGTACAATTTACACTACGTTTAGTCTTGTAAAATTAGTTGTAATAAAAAAAAACCTTCGTCCAATCACTAGCCAATGCTATTTTGAAAAAGTTTCCAAAATTTCAATAAGATCGGTGCATTAGTTTTTGAGAAATCGTGTCCACCGAATTAAAAAATAGTCTTTTGAGAAAAATGGGATTTCCTGCGTCGCTCCCGGCTGGTCTTTCCCAACGAGGGGAATTCCCAAAGGCTCTCTCTCCTAGACTTCTGCTCCGATTGACTTAAATCTTTGGGAGAATATTCTAGATATATTGTACTATTATTTAAAAAAAAACTTTAATGGATTTTTAAAAATTTTCAAAACCACGTAACCCTTTAAGCGCCACTGTAATTTACCAATCATTCGGAAGAGCCCTGCTTATGCCCCCACAAAATACGACCCTCTGCGAAAGCAATACCTTCGATCATCGCAGATGACAATCTCTCGGATTTCATATTTTTAATTGAAATTCAGTGGGTTTGGAAATTCGCTTTTTCTTAAGTACTACGAGGCTTTTCTTTGTTTTCGTTCGTGCCATGAGAGGATTTTTTTACAGTAAAAATGAAGGATCTTAAATGGCTGTGGGTGAACGACGCACGTGTTGATTCTGATATCAATTTGCTCTTAATTTCGGAACCACATGGGAAAACCAACGACAACAAATAAACAAAGACTTGTCAATAAAATGATAATATACAAACAGTTTATTTCGAGATAAACGATACAGTGGAAACGATCGTCGAATGACGTCAGAAAATTCGAGCTCGTTTTTATACGCGACGTGCTCGCGTCTTACACCTAATTTAGTTAGTGAGAAATAAGTCTTAAGAAGTTTATTTTATTTCGTATTTTTGTACCATGTTACACCCATACATTTGTGTGGCTGCGATTGCCTGGGGGTTCGATGTAAATGTATGAAATGTTTTCGGAATTTTAATAAATAACGACTCAATCGGTAACTCGAGAAAGGGTCTATAACTTCCGGATATTCGTATCGCGAAAACAAAATACAAATCAATGTACCATGGGGAAATGTAACCAAAAAAGCTCGGGAAATGAACTTCCGGTTGGGCAGATAGCGAATCGAAGAGAGACACGACCTGGCCACCAAAGAAATGCACATTTTGAGCCTCGAACCGTCGCATTCCGTGAAAAAATAACGGAGAAATTTGCCGGAAACTATTGCGCAGCTTATCTGTAGACAATTGTGGCCAAATTCTCGAGTCGCTCCCCCACACGGAGATATATTGTACTCGAGAACGCCGCAAGGGTGCCACCTAGCGGTGGGTGGCGGCGTTATGTCGGTAAATACCGACGGAGTACTAAAGCTAGACACACCAGGCGTCGAAGTCCGCGGATGTCATTTCGTCTCGAAGATTCTTTGGAAACTTGTTTCGTTAAGAGAGTTGAGCCAAGAATCGAGTTCGGACTGTTCCGGGGATACGCCTCGAGTTTATTTTTAGGTTATCCATACGGTGGAGAATCGCTGGTGACAATAATAACAATGTGGAAAGGTGGAAAGCAGGCATTTGCCATTTTTTTGAACCCTCGTCACAATCAATCCTACCCCGTGATTGGTCTTCGATCCTTCCTAGCTGACCAATAGACTTAAGGAGGGAGATACCTTTAGGCGAGAAAAAAATTGCTAATTTTTAAAAATATTTATTCTCCAATTTTGAGACTTAGGGTATGTTTTATTACCACTTTTGGCTGTTAAATGGTATTTTTTTTAAATCAATCTTTAAAAATGGCGGAGCTATGGCTCGGTCTTTTGGGGTGCCATGGATATTGTCAGACGGCGTGACACCTAGCGTCGGCGGAATTAATCTGAAAAAAAAACCAACGAAGATTTTTCTTTCATTAACACTCGTACGCGGAATATGAAGCAAGAAAAAGTGAAAAATGTTGAAAATCAATAAAATGATCCGCTTTGAAACAAAAAGATTGAATTTTTTGAAAAAAAGTGGCTACATTTTGCAATAAAAAAAATAATTTTTTTTATTTCAGAAACATTGAGAGTCATATTTTAGACAATGAGGTTACAAACATATATACCAAATTTCATCAGAATCGGTAAATTGGTTTTTTAACTATGCGTCACGCCAGTTCTAAAAATGCAGTTTAGAAGACCGTGCCATACCTCCGCCATTATTAAAGATTAATAAAAAAGAAAAATACCATATAACAGCCAAAAGTAGTAATAAAACATACCCTAAGTCTCTAAAATGGGGAGGAAATGTTTCCTTTAAAGAAAAAGTCCAGAAAATCAACAATTTCCCCGCCTAACGATACTGCCCCCTTAAGCAAGAGTGCTTCAGCAGTCGAGCGTCTGCATTTGCCAGTAGGCCTGTAAAGCGCAATCGGCTGTACCGAAAAAAAGGCTGCAATTTGCAATAAAAAAACCCTTTTTTATTTTCAAAAACATTAAGGGTCATGTTTTAGACAATAAGGTTACAAAAATATATCCAAATTTCATCAAAATCGGTCACTCAGTTTCTTAGCCATACGTCACGCCAGTTTTGAATGTCATACCTCCGCTATTTTTAAAGATCAATAAAAAAAATACCATGTAACAGCCAAAAGTAGTAATAAAACATACCCTAAGTCTAAAAAATGGTGAAGAAATCTTTCATAAAAAAAAAGGTCATGAAAATCAGCTATTTCCTCGCCTAAAGGTACTCCCCCCTTAAGGCCTTAGGCCACAGTAACGGGTATATAATCATGTGCGAATTAAATTTTTTTTTTTCGTATGAAAAAGTGATTCACTCATAAAATTAATTGCGCAACCATTTAGAATCAATATCAAGCTGTTAGAAAGTATTGTTTTTCGCGATGTACACAATGGCCGACTACTCGAAACTTCTGGAAACAGCTTTTTCCAATTGGCATGACGAATAACTTCAACAATTCTCACTCGATTTACTTCAAATTTAAAAGTTATGTTCCTAATTGCATTTCGCGGAGAAGTACGTACGGAATTTCTGATTAATCGAAAACTTTTCATTTTATGAGCAGTTTATGAGCAGTTATAGCGAAATTTTTCACTGAAAATTCATTTCTTAAGGGGTTACCCCCACTTGCGATTTTGAAAAAATCGATTTTTTTTATTGCATTTTTTTGAAGTGCAATTTGAAGTGCAGTTTTTTTTTGATGCCCGGAATAGATGACTCTATGTAAGTTTACAAAAAAAATATTTTCTTCGTGTAAACTGAAATTGAAACTTTAAACGCGTTTTTCTCAAAATGGCATTTCTGAAGTCGGTGACCAAGATTACTCGAACACTAATGAACCGATCTTCTTGAAATTTTGCAGGCTTATTTAATACATAAAAATGTAGTCTTTAATGGTTCGATTTTTTTTCCGAAAAAAAGGCCGTTTTATAGCCAAAAAACGGCCGTTTTTTTCGTTAAAATCGAACCATTAACTTTGACTGTCGGCCATTTTGTGAAAAATGAATATTTTTTAAAATCCTTCGATTAAAGACTAGTTTATACTTATATTTGACTAAATCCATCCGCATTTTTTTTTCAGATGATCCACTTCGCCGCAATGTTGGTCACCGCAAACCGTGTATATAAAAACATTATTTCATTGACGACCATTTGCCACTAAACAATGTAATATTTTTCAATAAAAAAATTACTGAAAGTTCTTCAAGATGTGTTCTTTAAGATGGTATATTGATCGATTAAAAAAGTTTTGTAGTTTTCTTCTAAAAAATTCATGAAAAAGGCCTTTTTTGCGCTACAAGTGGGGGTAACGCCTTAAGTTCAAATACCTACAAACTTTTAAATAAAACAATATTTTTTTAATTCTGTACGTACTTCTCTAGGTATTCTAATGTAAAACGAGAATTTTTGTTTTTTGTTCTAGGTAAGAAATTGTGGACGATAAATGTCACGCCGCGGAGCGCCCAAAAATAAAAGATAACAAAAGAATATATTAGTAGACGGGCATTTTGTACAGCGAAAAAAAAATACATATTGTCTAACAGCTTATACTAAACAGATGTGTAATTAATTTTGTGAGTGAATCACTTTTTCATACGAATTTTTTTTTTTATTCGCACACGATTTTATACCCGTTAGTGTGGCCTAAGGCCTTAAGGATGTATGGCAGCTACTGCAGAGTCGTTACAGAACTGATTATGCAATTTGCAAAAATCGCATTTAAAGACTAAATAAAATAATTGTAGTATTCATTGAAGCTAAAAAGGAGATTTACCACAGCTCAAAGTAAAACATGCGGTACAGAAAGAAGAATTTTCAATTTTTAACTGCAAATTTAGTTGCTGATTTGATGTACGTTTTCCCTGACGTTGTCGTGGTTACGACATACGAGCTAAAGAAATACGAAAACGGTCCCATTTAACTCGCAATATCTCGCAAAATATATGGGCACATGTCGATTTTTTATTTTTACCGTATCATGCATATTACAGCGATACCGCACAAAAGTTTTTTTTACGAAAGAGTACTCCGGAAATACCTTTTTTGCCAATGTAAAGGGAATTTTGGACGTACAGTCCTATGTTCCCCGTGTTAAATGACCCAACTTTGAATTCGTTTATCTCAGCATTCACGTGGGCAAATTTTGTTTTTTTAATCTCAAAAAGTTCTCGATATTTTCCTTTACAATATCAGTGAGTTTCAATTCGAACAGTAGTAAATAACTTAGTTGCCATACATCCTTAAGCAAGAGTCCTACAGCAGTAGAGCGTCCGCATTTGCCGGTCGTCCAGTCGAGCGCAATCATCTGCACCCGCACTCGGCAACGACCATGTCTTCATAGCCGTACTGATAAGTTAGAGTTCCGCTGGCGTCGATGTAGAGGAGGCTAGTGGGTGCTAGTCTGGTCGGTACGCAGCAAGCTCGCCCGACGGGTTTCCCATTCGCGCCGTCGCCACCCTGGAGCGCTCCGTGCACGAGTGTCTGAACAATGGCGTGTTTCGTCGGGCTGAGATGATCGCCGAACGGATAGAAGCACTTGCCGACGCATTGGTAGGCCTCGTAGCCAGGTGGGGCGACGACCCATTCGTCGTAGGCTATGGAGGCGAAGTCAACGTAGAGCGGTCGTCGACGGCACAAGTTTCGACGCCTCACGCGACGTTCACCCTCCTGGATCCAGGGTGCGGCGGCGTCCTCGTGATCCTCGTCGTGGACGGCCCGGCTCTTCCGAACCCTGGGCTTCGCGTAGCTGAGCACCAAGATCGGACCCTCCTCGGAAATCCTCGCGCGATCAACGCGACCGCTAACCAAGAGCTTGACGACCTCCCCCATCTTCTCGTTGACCAACGACGTCACGTCGAACGCCCGCCAATCCTCGCTCTTCCTGGACCTCCTGACGTCCGAGAGGACCAGCTGATCGATCGCACGGACTCGCACGATCGTACCCAATCTTCCGAGCAACTCGGCCCTCTCTAGATCCTCCCGCGACCTCATGGGTGGAATCTGAAACTCCAGGATCGTCCCACCAGCCTCCCGATGAACTGCGCTCGCGGATGATGATGATGATGATGATGATGAAACGTGCGAGGGCTTGAGGGCTCGTACTATATCGGCGTTTGGCCGACGGTTGTACAATTGGATCATGAATCTGGACACGGGGCCGTGGTGCCTCTTCTTGTTGGCGTGATGACCACGCAGGACAGAGGATTGCCTTCTGGAGGCGTTGCTGAAGAGACGCTGGCTTATGATCGACGAGGAAGGCAACGAGAGATCAACCTCTATCGAAGCTTTCGCAACGACACTCGGACTCAGCCTTATTATCGATGTCCTCCAACATAGACAACAGACGGCCAGTGATCCGGTCAACAGAACAAACCAGTATCGAGATCCCATTGCTGCCTCACCTTTGATCTAGCACGTTGGAACCAACCACGCGCCACCATCAGCCGGTTGACCTGCTCACTCTTGTACAAAAGCTACTACAGACGGTCCTGCGGCTGACGGAACACTGCTCGCACGCCTCGTAGAAGCCAACCGTATACTCCCAAATAGCCCCGGCGCCAATTCAGCAGCTCAGACACCACTCAGCATCCTAAAAAGAGCTTATCTTCCAAGGCATTTTACTCTTGAGAGGAACTCCGTTCTTTCGCGCACACGCACTGCTACGAAATTGTGCTTTCGAGGCAAAGACCTCGGCCTGAAGAGACTTCGGAGCTTCGATCTTCGTTTTCTTGGATCCAATCATATCTGCAGTAACGCATTGGAGAGATCGCAACTCGAAGGAATGGACAATAAATGCGGAGACTGGAATGTTACTCTGATAGCTCCTGGAGACATGGAGATGATGATGATGTGATAGCAATTAGTAACAGGTGCTAGCACCTTATCTATGGGTGGTGTGTCTACTTATCCTGGCTAAAAAGTACTTGCACTAGCTTCTACTTCTTCTCTTCGACATCAATAATTTGTCATTAAGGCAGCGTTCTCCAATGGTATCCGATATACGATGACACTGTAGATGTCTTTGAAATATTAGTAGTCTTGTCAATTGGAGTTTCCAATAGGCCTCCAGTAGGATTTTAGACCGTCTATCGAGTGATAGTGATAGATAGATAGATTGGACCTTTTGATGGGTGTTCCTTCATTGCTAGAGAACATGAGGTTTGATTGGCATTCAAAAGAGCAGAAGTGGAGAGCGTAGAATTAGGAAAGACCGGAATTAGAAGCTTTTTAGTAGTCTTGAGTGGAATTTTCAACCGCCTATCCAACGATATCCTATTCGATGCCATTCCTTTGATCAGCATCTTCCATGAATATGAGAAAAAAATCTAAGAAATGTGAAATCTTGATTGGCTTGGCCTGGACGACATTGAAAGCATCTGGATTGGTCTGGACGACATTGGGACGATCTGGATTGTTTTGAAGAAGATATTGAACGAATCTGCCTTCATTGCCATGGGGACATGAGGTTTGATTAACATTACGAAAGCGCACAAGTGAAAATTGTGCCATTAGAAATGAGCAAAGTTCTTCACTTGCCAATAAGACGACATGGAAAGGATCTGAATCGATCTAGACAACATTGGAAGGATCTGGATTGTTTTGAAAAAGATATTGAACGAATCCGTCTTTATTGCCATGAGGACCTGAGGTTCGATTGCCATTACGAAAGCGCAGAAGTGGACAGCGTAAAATTAGGAAACGGTACAGTTCTTTAGTAGCCAATAGAACGACATTGAAAAGAGCTGGCTTCACTGCCATTGGAAAAGTACATGACTGATTTATTTCAAACTTGGTACACACTTTCTACATATAAAATACCTCCCCCCAACGGTTAGTTTGAGATTTTTTTTCACATTGAGGAGGTTTTCCACCCCCAAAATGGCGGAATTTTTCGTGAAAAATAGCACTTTTCACTTTACATGACCACCAAAAATTTATAAATGAAAAAAAAAATTATCAAACACCGTTGGGGGGAGGATTTGATGATACTTTGACTAAATTTTCACGGTAGTTGATTTCAGATAATTTCTAGCTGAGATACAGTGAACACCGCAAATCGTGTTTTTCCAAAGGCGTTCTTGGAAAAGCTTTGTCACCGGCTTGTTTGTGGATATTTTCGCGTACAAATTTCACGGAATGTTCTTGAAATGACACTTAACAATGTACAAAAGGTTTCAATAAATTTACTCTATCCATATAGATGAAAAAAATTCGCAAAAAAGTGTTTTTTTTTCACGCTGAAACCTCTACCCTCCCCCTAAGTTCAAATACCTGCAACTTTTGAATGAAACAATATTTTTTAAATTCCGTACGTACTTCTCTAGGTATTTTAATGTAGATTGAGAATTTTTATTTTTTCTTCTAAGACAAAAATTGCGGATACATCGAAAAAAAATATATATATGTTCTAGCAGCTTGATATTCATACTAAACAGATGTGTAATTAATTTTAATCGTAAATCGGTTTTTCATACGAAAAAAAATTGTTAAATTCGCAACAACCTATTGGCTTGCTGTACACGCCATTGGGTGGATCCTGACCATTCCGAAGAAGATATCGACCGAATCCGTCAAACCACCAAACCAAATAACGTTCCTATCCCCAGACGTTTACCTTTGCCGACCGCCGGGATTCCACCGCGTTGGCAGGTGTCTACCCTGCAGATCCCTGCCCTCTCCTCATCGGTAGACCAAGCGGCGATTTGACGAACGGTTTCTCGGAGAGCTTTGGGGCGAAAAGCTGCGCCCAAGGTGTCGCCACGCGTTCCTGAACGGCGCGAGTAGCTTCTGGCGCACCCAATGAAGACACGGCTAGAGCGGAAACGGCGGGCGCACTCGTGTGCAAACGGTGTACCGATTCACGTCCACAAGGGTGTGGGTGGGCAAGGGTGGAAAAGCGCTATGACGATGAAGCGGGTAGCGCGAAGGCGTGCAGCATTGATTCAGCCGCAGTGACGTCATGGGGGGAGCCAGCGGCGTTAACATACGCCAGTGAGAATCCGCATTGTCCGGGGATATCAACGAGCACGGAAGACACAAGTATTTAACATGCGGTGGCCCTGAGTGTGAATTTCTTACCGGCTTGAAACGGCCGCAAACAACAACACAAATAATTTACAATCCGCGCACATTAAAAAACCTCCCTGGTGAACTTTAACCGATGAACTTGGCTCCTATTTGTATACATCGCGGGTATATATATATATATAGAGATATATAAATTATAAAGCAATTGGCAATCGTTTTTGTCGAAAAGTCCGTCCGAAGACTCATCCTCGCGGTCAATCCAATCATCACGAATCGTCCATTTGGCAAAGTGACGTTTTTCGAAATATCGCGAGGCAGGTCTGTTCCGCAATTTACACGAGAGCGCCAACGTCAGGGCTGCGAAAAGTGAGTACGAAATTCGTCAAAGCAGCGCGGTATCGTTTCTTAAACGGACGATTCGACTGGCCCAGTGCTTCGTTGAATCGCGCCTTCAATTTGACACGAATAAAACAGCTGTGCTTTGAAGCTTTTGAATATCGCAGATATTACGTGCTAGGATTGCGGTCTCGTAAACGGCTGAGACCGAAATCGATTTTTCCCGCTGTACCGGACGCGCCGAGGGAGAATGCGCTCCCTTGGGAATACGCGAGGGCGAAATGCCACGAGCGAAGCACTCGGGAATAATACGTCGTGGTTTTCGTTGAATTGTGGCAATTGAGGGTACACGGAACAGCTATTTTTAAATCAAATGGCTGTCCTTGAGGCATATATTCTTTTTTGTCGATTGGCGGTATACCCGTTTGTTTTTATCGTGCTCGATTAAATTGTATGTACGATCGTAATTCTGTATAGATTCTTGTGTCAATTTTTACAGAATTTTTTATATAAAATTTATAGAGTATTTTTTATGAAAAATGTATACGGAATTTTTAATGTAAAATTTATACATCATTTCTCATATAACATTTATACACAATTTTTTACATAACGTTTATGCGAAATTTTATATATAAGATTTATACACAACTTTTTATATCAAATTTATACAGATTTTTTAGATAACATTTATACAGAATTTTTTGTATAAAATATATATAGAACTTTATTTCAATTACTTTAATATATTTATTTTTTTACCATTACTTTACTGTGTACATTTTTTTCATCTCTTTAATGTATTACTTATTTACAATGTTACAATTTTTTTTACAGAATTTTTTATAAAAAATGTATACGGAATTTTGTTTAAAAATTTATATACATTTTTCTTATAAAATTTACACACAATTTTTCATATAACATTTATGCACCATTTTTTAGATAACATTTATACAAAATATTTCACATAACATTTATACAGAATTTTTTGTATAAGATATATACAGAACTTTATTTCAATTACTTTACTGTATATATTTTTTACCATTTCTTTACTGTGTACATTTTTTACCATCACTTTAATGAACAATTTTTTTTACAATTTTACCATTTTTTTATGACTACTTTACTGTATAAATTTATACAAAAATTGATACAGTATTTTCATTGTAAAAAAAATTCGGTATAATTTTGCTGTCAAAGATCGATAATTGTCTGTCTTTTTTTCACTTCGTCTATGCTCAGTAAAATATTATCTATTTTTTTATTCTTTCGATTATCATAATTCGATTACGTGAAAAATTGTCATACGTTCTGGTGAATTTTTTAAAATTACTCGATGTCAGCACGAATCTCTCATTTTCTCATAATGAAACAACTCGTTTTCTGCTCCGTTTTCATTTCGTATTTTTTTGCCCAACGCATTCGAATTTCAACACTCATTTAAACTGCCACATTTCATCTGGTAAGACGATTCGTCAGCTCATTTTTCTTGCTGTTCGCGACAAACGCATCTCGAAGCAGAAATTCAGCTGATAGTGCGGGTAAATGATCTTTTATCGCGGTGCACTTTTGTTTGTATTCCTGACGATCTTCCGATCCGTTTTACATTAAATAACATCGCAAAAAGTACGAATTGAATTTTCGGGATTTGTGTAAAATTTTCCAATACTATGATAAAGAATTAAGGGGTTAGACCACAGTAACGGGTATAAAATGATGTGCAATTTTAACCATTTTTTCGTATGAAAAAGTCATTCAGTCATAAAATTAATTACACATCTATTTAGTATGAATATCAAGCTGTTAGAAAATATATATATTTTTTTTTCGATGTACAAAATGGCCGACTACTAATATTTTCTTTTGTTATTTTTTACCTAGAACACAATTTTTTACCTAGGACAAAAAACAAAAAATCTCGTCAATCTACATTAGAATACCTAGAGAAGTACGTACGGAATTAAAAAAATATTGTTTTATTCAAAAGTTGTAGGTATTTAAATTGAATTGTAGGTATTCGAATGAATTTTCAGTGAAAAATTTCTTACGTTACGCTTACGTTGCACGCTCAAAATCGGTGAAAAAAAAATGTCTTGCTATAAATCGAATAGTAACTTATTCTCATGATGATAAGGCACCGTTTTCGCGAGAAAAAAAACGATTTTTAAAACATTCTACTGTGGCCTTACCCCTCAACGAACAGCAATATTTACCAATGAATATAAAAGCAAATTTTCAATTAAAAAATTTCTGATTGACCGCGCTTCTTTTTTTTTATCCTCGACTACTTACCATCAGAATTTTTTTCCAGCAGGGAGAATCACGCGCTGACTTTTTCGAAGATTTGAATATTTATAAAATATTTGCTCGTAATATCGTGTGTCTGGTATTTTTCATATCTGCCCTTTCGAGGTCCCCTTCGTCAAAGGGCTTTTTTATTTTCAACCCCTGCGACAAAACGAGAAGGGGTGTTATGGATCTGAATTACAAATGGGCTTATCTACCTGTCTGTTAGACCCCGACGTACATGCAAACGTCATAATTAGCTTAGCTCGATTTACAACGTCTGTACTTGGGCACTAAACAGCGCCAGACAACGCCGCGAATTATGGCAAAAATTCCGGGGTGGGTGAAGAAAGTAGAAAAAGACAGAGTTATCTTTTATCCTTTTTATTTTTATTCGCAGCGTGCGTATGAAGACCAGAGTACAAGAGTCCGCACGTTGTGTGATAATCCGGCCTAAAAATGATGTAAATAAGCCTACGATCCGACGTCCCCTTCAATTATCTCCGATATAACATGTATGTGTATATTATTTTTACATTTGACGGCTGACGCTCCCAGTCCTCGTGCATTGAGATATTTTCTGTTTGGCATTGTTTGAGTTTATGCATCAAGATTTTTTTTTCTACTGTAGACATTTCGATACCATATCATTGAAAGACACATGTAAATAGATTTTTTTCTGATTTTAATAAATTACATATTTATTTTGTCGACCTTAATAAATTATACCGATCGGGACTCGGTAGATGATACTGATTAATATCGGTAAATAATTGATGCCGATCAATATCAGTAAATCATTTATACCGATCAGCATCAGTAGATAATTGATACCGGTCAATATTGGTCAATTTTAATACCGATCAATATCGGTGAATAATTGATATCGATCATCATCGGTACATAATTTATATCGATCTATATCGGTAAAAAATTGACATCGTTTAATATCGGCAAATAATTGATACTGATCAATATCGGTAAATAATTAATACCGATCAATGACGGTAAATTTTGACCGGACTGATATCGTAAATCAGTCCGTTCAAAATTTGAATAATTGATACCGACCAGCATCAGTAAAAATTCATACCGGTCAATATCGGTAAATTGTTATACCGATCAATATCGGTGAATAATTGGTACCGATCAATATCGGTAGATAATTCATACCGATCAATATCGGTGAATAATTGATACCCATCAATATCGGTGAATGATTGATATCGATCAATATCGGTGAATAATTGATACCTATCTATATCGGTGAACAATTGATACCGATCAATGTCGGTAAATAATTGATACTGATCAATATCGGTAAATAATTTATATCGATCAATGTCGGTAAATTATTTATACTGATCAATATCGGTAAATAATTTATATCGATCAATATCGGTAAATAATTGTACCGATCACTATCGGTAAATAACTTATACCGATCAAAATCGGTAAATAATGTATACCGATCAATATCGGTGAATAATTAATACCGATCAATATCGGTAAATAATTGACACCTATCATTATCGGTAAACAATTGATACCGATCAATATCGGTAAATAAATTATACTGATCAATAACGGTAAATAATTTATACCGATCAATATCAGTAAATAATTGATACCGATCATTATCGGTTAATAATTGATGCCGCTCAATATTGGTAAACCTACCTATTGATACCTATCAATATCAGTAAACAATTGATACCTGTCAATATTGGTAAATAATTGATACTGATCAATATCGGTAAATAATTGATACCGATCAATATCGGTGAATAATTGATACTGATAAATATCGATAAATAATTGATACCTATCAATATCGGTAAACATTTATCTATCAATATCGGTGAATAATTGATCCCGACCAATATCAGAAAATAATTTGGACCGATCAATATCGAAAAATAATTTATATCGATCAATATCGGAAAATAATTTACATCGATCAATATCGTTAAGACCTTAGGCCACAGTTAGCCACGGGTAAAAAATCATGTGCGAATTTAACATTTTTTTTCGTATGAAAAAGTGATTCACTCATAAAATTCAGTAAAAATCAATTTAGAATGAATATCAAGCTGTTAGCAAATATATATTTTTTTCGATGTACAAAATGGCCGACTACTAATATTTTCTTTTGTTATCTTTTTTTTAGGCTCTCCGCGGCGTGACATTTAGCATCCACAATGTTTTACCTAGAACAAAAAACAAAAATTCTCGTCAATCTACATTAGAATACCTAGAGAAGTATGTACAGAATTAAAAAAATATTGTTTTATTTTAAAGTTGTAGGTATTTGAACTTAAGAAATGAATTTTCAGTGAAAAATTTCGCTATCACTGCTCATAAACTGCTCACAAAATGAAAAGTTTTCGATTAATCCGAAATTCCGTACGTACTTCTCTGCGAAATGCAATTAGGAACATAACTTTTAAATTTGAAGTAAATCGAGTGAAAATTGTTGAAGTTATTTGTCACGCCAATTGGAAAAAACCTGTTTCGAGAAGTTTCGAGTAGTCGGCCATTTTGTATGTCGAAAAAAATATATATATTTAATTTTCTAACAGCTTGAAAAATTGTTAAATTCGCACATGATTTTAAACCCGTTACTGTGGCCTAAGGCCTTAAACAATTGATACCGTCTGTTTGATCGAAGCGACCCCAGCGGAATCATTTGGCACTATCAAATGTCACAAATTCTCGGACGCTTTTTTTTACTATTTTCGCACATAGTCACGGTCCCCTGTACTCTGGTCTCCATGTTACAACGAGCTTCTCCACGGACAGGGAATGAAAAGTATGGCGATGTTGATAAAGTGTTGCAGGCACACCTCGAGGACTATCTTGGCTGGTCGTATTTAGGGGGAGCGGCTGGAGCATTGGTACTGACTGGGGTTGCGGCTTACTTCGCGACGAAACCAAGCCCGGAAACTCCGTTGATGCCGCTCGACTGTCAATCGAGGTTACTTCCGGTAGGCGAGAGTATAGAACATTTTTTTTTTTTTTTCATGCTGCCCACGCGATGGCGATGTGTGGAGTCACTTTAAAATGCGCATGTCCCGATTATTTTTCAATCGCATTGGGGTGTGGATTTATCGATCACGGTTCGATCGCGAGTGCGCACTTGATGGAAATCTTTAAACACAGTTGCATGGTAAACATAGTAATATTTTAAACACTAAATTCGAATTATTTGATATATGCAACGCACGCCTTTAACTTTTTTTTATACACATTGACCTTCTCTCGATTTTTTTGTGAGGGAGGATTTCTTGGCACTGTTTTCGTTGTGTAAAATTACGAGTGAAATTGCAAGGAAGGTTGAATGGAATGTCAGATTCGTTGGCAATTCTTTTCGAAAAAAAATTGACATACACTTTCAATTCTAACCATTCTATTTAAATTCCAATTACAACAATTCTATAAAATTTTCTATACAATGTACCCCCATATTTTTTTTAATACACCCTCAATTCCTCTCGATTTTTTGGTGATGGAGAATTTCTTAGCACTGTTTTCATTATGCAAGATTACGATTGAAATTTCAAGGAGAATCGAACTGAATTTCGGGTTCGTTTGCAGTTCTTTCCGAAAAAATAGACTTATACGTACAATACTGATAATTATATTCTAATTCGAATTATAATAATTCTAAATAATATTCCATACAATGCAACCATTAATTTTCATTTAGTTCACACCGACCTCCTCTCGATCTTTTTTCGTTCGCAATTATTTCCGAAAAAAATAGACATATACTTCTAATTCGAACCGTTCTAGTCAAATTCAAATTCTAATAATTCTATATAATATTGTCTAGAACGCAACCCCATAACTTTTATTCGATACAGACTGACCTCCCCTCGTTTTTATTCTGTGGGAGGATTTCTTGGCACCGTTTCCGTTGTGTAAAATTACGAGTGAAATTTCAAGGAAGGTCGAGTGGAATTTCAGGTTCGTCTAAAATTTTTCCAAAAACAACAAAGTAGACACATACTTCTATTTCCAGAAGTTCTATTCAAATTTAAATTCCAATGATTCTCTATAATATTCTATGCAATGCAGTTTCATATTTTTTTAATACCGACTAACTCCCTCACGATTTTTTTTCGCTGAGGGAGGCTTTCTTGGCACTATTTTTGTGTAAAATTACGAGTGTAATTTCAAGGTTGGTCAAATAGAACTTCAGGTTCGTTTAGAATTTTTCCAAAAGCAAAAAAAAATCAACAAATACTTCTAAAAATCTGTAATATTCTATACAATGCAGCCCCACATTTTTTTTCAATATCCACTAACCTCTCGATTTTTTTCGGTGATGGAGGATTTCTCGGCACAATTTTTTGTGTAAAATTACGAGTGTAATTTCAAGGTGGGTCGAATAGAACTTCAGGTTCGTTCGCAATTTTTTCCACAAGCAAACAAAATTCAACAAATACTTCTAAAATATTCTATACAACGCAGCCCCATATTTTTTTCAATACCCACTAACCTCTCGATTTTTTTCGGTGATGGAGGATTTCTCGGCACTATGTTTGGTGTAAAATTACGAGTGTAACTTCGAGGTAGGTCGAATAGAACTTCAGGTTCGTTCGCAATTTTTTCCACAAGCAAAAAAAATTCAACAAATACTTCTAAAAATCTAAAATATTCTATACAACGCAGCCCCATATTTTTTTAATACTCCCTAACCTCTCGATTTTTTTTCGGTGATGGAGGATTTCTCGGCACTATTTTTTGTGTAAAATTACGAGTGTTATTTCAAGGTTGGTCAAATAGAACTTCAGGTTCGTTTAGAATTTTTCCAAAAGCAAAAAAAAATCAACAAATACTTCTAAAAATCTGTACTATTCTATACAATGCAGCCCCATATTTTTTTTAATACTCCCTAACCTCTCGATTTTTTTTCGGTGATGGAGGATTTCTCGGCACTATTTTTGTGTAAAATTACGAGTGTTATTTCAAGGTTGGTCAAATAGAACTTCAGGTTCGTTTAGAATTTTTCCAAAAGCAAAAAAAAATCAACAAATACTTCTAAAAATCTGTAATATTCTATACAATGCAGCCCCACATTTTTTTTCAATATCCACTAACCTCTCGATTTTTTTCGGTGATGGAGGATTTCTCGGCACTATTTTTTGTGTAAAATTACGAGTGTTATTTCAAGGTTGGTCAAATAGAACTTCAGGTTCGTTTGGTATTTTTTCCACAAGCAAAAAAAATTCAACAAATACTTCTAAAAATCTAAAATATTCTATACAATGCAGCCCCATATTTTTTTTAATACTCACTAACCTCTCGATTTTTTTCGGTGCGGGAGGATTTCTCGGCACTATTTTTTGTGTAAAATTACGAGTGTAATTTCAAGATTGGTCAAATAGAACTTCAGGTTCGTTTGGTATTTTTTCCACAAGCAAAAAAAATCAACAAATATTTCTAAAAATCTAAAATATTCTATACAACGCAACCCCATATTTTTTTCAATACCCACTAACCTCTCGATTTTTTTCGGTGATGGAGGATTTCTCGGCACAATTTTTTGTGTAAAATTACGAGTGTAATTTCAAGGTGGGTCGAATAGAACTTCAGGTTCGAACGCAATGTTTTTCCACAAGCAAAAAAAATACTTCTAAAAAATCCTGGCCACGTCGAAGCTGAAATGTAAGACCCGATGCAGTCGAGGCGCGTGTGTGCGCCACTATTCACCGCGTGTGCCATATACGCGCGGATAGGAAGCTAACAAGCGCACTGACCAGGCATCAACTTTCTCGTGACGGAATAAAACGTCGCGACGTTCATCAGCGATCGAGAAGAGACGAAGACGTTTCGCCACCACCACCGCGATCACGGGTGGCCCATCTCGTTGAGCTTGCCAAAAATCCTCAAAGCCGAGGCTAGAAAAGCATTTTAGTTCAGTGTGCGCTCGGTTATCGCGCGGACATCCCGTGCACGCGTTCAACTTTCGTCGGTCGTTCGAATCACGAGAAAAAAAAGCTGCCACCCCCGAGAGCGAGTGAAAAACCTTCAAATTTTTTTTGGGTTTCAAATGTGATCTCGCAAATCGGAATTTTGGTGGTCGAAAAAAAAACAACTAAAAAAAGAGTTGAAGTGCGGTGGTGGTGTCCGCGAGGGCGGACAGCCCGTGTCTTCTGGGCCAGTAGTGCACCCAGCTCAGTGCTCGAGCCGCCAACATATCGTCCTCTCCCCCGAAACCAAATAAAATCGAAATCATTTTTTTCAACCACTTTTCAACCCTACAATATTGCTTTTTTCAACATTTTTTGGAATTTTTTTTCGAAAACTGCGCATTTTTGCGGGAGAAAATTGCACCAAGTGTTGGGCATAGGCCAGTCCGAGTAGCGAGATGCCGGGCTGCGTCTTCCACGAGACTATTCGACCGCCGATCGATCTGAGCGATCAGTCGGAGAGCATCAAGGTGGTCATCCAATTTTCCCTATCAATCCTCCCCCGCAAAGCTTTGTGCCTTCGTTGACCCTTCATTGACACACTGGGTCATTTTGACCCGGACGAATTTGAAATAAAATGCTCACTTTCCCAAAGTTGAAAAATTTCAATAATTTTTTACAATTCAATTGCATGCTTTCTGAATTTTAATTATGCAGACGTATTAATAAATATTTAAAGTGTATTCTGAATTTGTTTAGGGTTCTTGATCCATTTCTATGGATCAACAACCTATGGCCATTTCTATGGATTTTGTTCAAATTTTAACCAGACATTGTTCATATCGATATTCACGTTTTAGCGAAGTTTCAGAACAGTCGTCTATTTAGATTGGGAGATAATGGGTTTTAAAATTGCAACTTTTAACACTGCAAGGTCTGCATTGACCGAAAGTCATGTCACATAATTCGTCGTACCATCCCATTGTGCTTGTAAATTTTGAAAAAAAAATTATGTTTGGGTAGCAAACTAGTTAGGGAAAGAGTGAAAAAAGTTTGGATTGCCTTTACTATTCGGTTTTGCTAAAAATGTTCAGTAAAGACAGAATAATTCTCCGTAATAAATATTTGTCCCCTATAGCAAGAAGACATATGGCAACACCGCAGAACAGTATTGTTCAATATTTCGAAAAAAAAAATTATCGTATTCCTAAAGTTGAAAACTTTCATCATAAAAACATATATTTGCGTTATAAATATTAATATTTTATATTGTTTATGTTATCTTCATTAACAAATAAAAATGTTGGTTAATTGATAACTAATTAAAAACTTTGTTCGATTAAAAATTACTTCCAAATACCAATTTGCGTTGCAGTATTATTTTAAATACGCCGCGCAAACTTACATCGTTGGATACGTGAAACGATGCGGTGTTGCCATATGTCTTCTATAGTATATTATATTATATTTTCTATAGAAAAATAGTTGTCCCCTATAATAATATAGGGGACAATTATTTTTCACGGCGAAATTACTCTGTCTAAATTTCAATGCAGACCCTGCAGTGTTAAAAGTTGCAATTTTAAAACCCATCATCTCCCAATCTGAAGAGTCAACTGTTCTGAAATTTCACTCAAACATGCATAATGATGTGAACTGGTTAAAATTTGATCTGGTTTAAATGGTCTGGTTAAAATGTGAACAAAATCTTAAGGCCTTAGGCCACAGTAACGGGTATAAAATCATGTGCGAATTTGATCATTTTTTTCGTATGAAAAAGTGATTCACTCATAAAATTAATTACACATCTATTTAGTATGAATATCAAGCTGTTAAAAAATATATATATATTTTTTGATCGATGTACAAAATGGCCCACGACTCGAACTTCTCGAAACAGCTTTTCCCAATTGGCGTGACAAATAACTTCAACAATTTTCACTCGATTTACTTCAAATTCAAAAGTTATGTTCCTAATTGCATTTGGCAGACAAGTACGTACGGATTTTATGATTAATCAAAAACTTTTCATTTTATGAGCAGTTTATGAGCAGTTATAACTAAATTTTTCACTGAAAATCCATTTCTTAAGTTCAAGGACCTACGATTTTTGAATAAAACAATATTGTTTAAATCGTGTACATACTTCTCTAGGTATTCTAATGTAGATTGACGAGAATTTTTGTTTTTCGTTCTAGGTAAAAAATTGTGGATGCTAAATGTTTTAGGCGGAGCGCCTAAAAAAAGACAACAAAAGAAAATATTAATAGTCGACTATTTTGTACATCGAAAAAAATATATATTTTTTCTAACAGCTTGATATTCATACTGAATAGATGTGTAATTAATTTCATGAGTGAATCACTTTTTCATACGAAAAAAAATTGTTAAATTCGCACATGATTTTATACCCGTTACTGTGGCCTAAGGCCTTAAGGGCAGGTGAATGGTGCACTATCCGCGTCAAATTGACCCAGTTAAAACTGTGGCCATATAAGTGTGTCAAGGAAGTGTGTTAAAAAAAATGATAAAATCAAAAATTCAAAACAAATACAAAATCCGAGTGCTTTTTTTGCTCGCTGTGCTTTGACAATTTATTCGGATCTCGCGAGCGCGCGGACATGAGTCGCGTGACGAGAAAACAAATATAGAGGAGCAGATGAATAGTCGGTATGAAAATGGAGTACAGCGAGAAAGAGAGAGGGGAGAGAGAGAGAGAGAGAGAGAGAGAGAGAGAGAGAGAGAGAGAGAGAGAGAGAGAGAGAGAGAGAGAGAGAGAGAGAGAGAGAGAGAGAGAGGAAGAGAATAGCCAGTGTTGGCGGCCAAAAATAAAAGTGCTGGCCAGCCGGCACCGCGCGATCTCTTTTCTCTCTACACTCGGTCCAAACCTACGTGGGGGTGGATCGCGCTCTTTTTTTCGTCTCTTTCGCTTCCTTTTCTCTCTTACGTCTTTTGACAGCTTTCGAGGTGTTATGAAATATCTGGCAACGACTTTACGACCGGAAGCATTTTTCACTAGTCATAAAACGAGAAAAGTCATTTAATGCGAGCGTCGAAAAACATTGTTTTCCCTTGTTCAACGACTGGCGATTAATCGCCACGAGATTCAAGCCTAGTCGTTGCAATCTCGCTTGATTGAGCCGCAAGGCCGAAATTTCGGTGATTGGCGTGAAGATTTTGAAAGAAATAAAAATACAATGAATTATGAGAAACGTAACTGGAGTGCTGGATTGATGGATGCGGTTTTTCCAGGGTGCCGAGCTCATCAGAGTCTCCAAGTTCTACAAGGACAGCAAGGAGGGAAGATTCATAAGTTACATACACGAGGACGTGAGGACCCTCTACGACGCTTTTCGCCGAGGTGCCAAAGAGTCTAGTGAGTTTCGCGCTACCACTGATGCATCATTGATGGAAAAAAAAGATGTTCCTCTGCACACGAGCGAGATTTTTTTTACCAAATTTCACTCACGGAGTTTTTTGGCTGCGAAAAAACGCCGCAAAAAGAGGCAACGAAAAATGAGCATCGACAATCTCATACGACAGGATGTTTGGGTGAGAAAAAAATTGCTGATTTTCATGATTTTTTTTTTTTAGGAAAATTTTCTTACCGATTTTGGAGACGTAGGGTATGTTTTGTTACTACTTTTGGCTATTGCATGGTATTTTTATTTATTTTATTAATCTTCAAAAATGGCGGTGGTATGGCGCGGTCTTTTAAACGGGTTGCGGTGGATATTGCCAGACGGCGTGACACGTAGCGTCGGCGGGTTTGATAGGAAAAAATACTAACGAAGATTTTCCTTTCATTAACACTCATACGCAGAATATGAACCAAGAAAAAGGGCGAAATGTTGAAAATTGATGAAATGATACGGTGCGAAACAAAAAGATTGAATTTTCCGAAAAAAATGGCTACATTGTGGAATAAAAAATACTATTTACAACATTTTCAAAAACATTTAGGCTCATGTTTTAGACGATAAGGCTAGAAAGATTTATACCAAATTTCATCAGAATCGGTCCATTCGTTTTTTAGCTGTACGTCACGCCAGTTTTGCAAGTGCAGTTTAGAAGACCGTGCCACACCTCCGCCATTTTTAAAGATTAATAAAAGAAAATATATACCGTGTAACGGCCAAATGTAGTAATAAAACATACCCCAAGTCTCAAAAATGGTGAAGAAATCTTTCCTGTAAAAAAAAATCAGGAAAATCAGCCATTTTTTTCCTCGTCTAAAGGTATCGACCCCCTTAAAGGCGCGGTTTTTTGCAACGACACGCGGGAAGTCGTTGTCGTCGTTCTTTTGACGGGTTCAACAATTAAATTAACCATGACGTGAAACGAGCTCGAAACGTCTCACGCTCGGTCGCCTATGACCATCAAAAGTTCTGACTTTTGGCTCCGACGTTTAGTTTTCCTGGCGTGTTGCAAAATTTCGCCAACTACCGGCCGGAAATTATTATTATTATTGTCAGAATTATTATAGTTCTACCAGATGGAGGCCTTTCCCCCTTAACGTTATAAAAATTGTGCCGGTTTCTGTGACAATTTATGTGTGTATATATATATATATATATATATATATACACACACACACACACACACACACATATATATATATATATACATAAATTGTCACAGAAACCGGCACAATTTTTGATGTGCCGCATGATTTTTATGCGGCCTGAGGTGCTCCACAAGATGGTTGAAAAAAAATGTACCATTCCATTTACGGGAAGGGTTCAGCGTGAAAAAAAATCACTTTTGTGCCAATTTTTTTCATGTATATGGATAGAGGAAATTTATTGAAACCTTTTGTACATTGCTAAGCGTCATTTCAAGAACATTCCGTGAAATTTGTACGCGAAAATATCCACAAACAAGCCGGTGACAGAGCTTTTCCAAGAGCGCCTTTGGAAAAACACGATTTGCGGTGTTCACTGTATCTCAGCTAGAAATTATCTGAAATCAAGTACTATTTAATTTTAGTCAAAGTATCATCAAATCCTCCCCCCAACGGTCTTTGATAATTTTTTTTCATTTCTAAATTTTTGGTGGTCATGTAAAGTGAAAAGTGCTATTTATCACGAAAAATTCCGCCATTTTGGGGGTGCAAAACCCCCTCAATGTAAAAAAAAAATCTCAGACTAACCGTTGGGGGGGGGGGGGTATTTTATATGTAGAAAGTGTGTACCAAGTTTGAAATAAATCAGACATGTAGTTTTCAAATGGCAGTGAACACGGACTTTGAAAAAGTGGTTTCGAGAAAAACGCTGCACCGGCTTGTTTGTGGATATTATCACGTACAAATTTCACGGATTGTTCTTAAAATGACACTTAAGAATGTACAAAAGGTTTCAATAAATTTACTCTATCCATATAGACGAAAAAAATTCGCAAGAAAGTGTTTCTTTTTCACGCTGGAACCCCTACCCTCCCCTTAAAACAGTGGAGGTGACCTTCACTGTGCGTCAGCGCCTCCACCGAAATGAAAAAAATTAGTCGCATTTGATGCCCCCCACCCTTCCCACCGTACAACTTTTTTCTGGAACATTTTTTTTGTGACGTCGATAATTACCGAGTTATTTCGGGTGGCAGAGATAAGAGGGATAGCCTGTGTATGTACACATAACTTGACGTTTCTGGGCTTGGGGTCCAAATAGTCCAGTAAAAGAGACGAAAACCCAGCACTTTTAGCGTAGGATGAATTTTTTTACTGAAAGTAGATGGTTGCATACTGAAAGTAACCCCAAATAAATGTTGCCCCTTAACTTGTCCCTACCCTAAGAAGTAGGGGTTGAAAATTAAAAAACCGCCGTATCTCGATAAGTAGTAGCCCGATAAAAAAATGTTTCAAACAAAAGATGTTTAAAATAATAAAATAGGTATAAAGTTATCTGACGTCTAACCCCTTATTTTTTTAAATAGCGGCACAAAAACAATTAGAAAATTCTCTTGCGTTTTTGTGCCGCTATTTTCAAAGATAGCGGATTGGACGTTAGATAACTTTGTACGTATTATATTATCCCAAACAACTTTTGTTGGAAACATTTTTTGATCGCGCTATCAATTATCGAGACACGGTGATTTTTAAGTTTTCAACCCCTATTTCTTAGGGCTGGGGCGAGTTGAGGGGCAAAATTTCGTTGGGGTTACTCGGCTAGCCGAGTTTGCATTTTTTCCAATCGAAAAATATTGATAAACAATGAAGTGATTATTATTTGAACAAAGTGCCGCCGCCGTTAATAGGCTCATATCAAATGGAAAATAAAAAAATGTACTTCTAGTATAATAATAAAAATTTCGTATAATCGGATACTATATTAAGTATTTTGGAAATTCCGGAGATGGCAAGCTGTAGTAGACAAAGTTCGATTTTCGCCAAAAAAGGAACTTTAATAATTTGTCATTAACAAATGGGTGAGAGTGTGAAAAAATCATCCGGTCATCCGACAGAAAATATTGCGAACTATGCTCCGTCCAAATTTGAAGTGAATCGAACGAATAGATTTCGAGCTACAACTTGCACCGTTTCATAAAATATAGTTTCGAAAAAGACGCAACAGAAACAAGGGTCGCGGCGACATTTCACAAAAACCCTCAGTACTCGATCAATTTATGAAACTTTTGCAAAATATTTGTTGGAAAGTCGAGACCATAGGCTACAAAACTGAACAATAAAAACAAGTCGCATCTTTGAAATTTTGAAAATTTTCGCGAAAATCATAATAAATTATTATCACAATAATAATGCGCGTTTCAATGACAAATTTTTGCGCACGCACCTGCCCTTTCGTAAATTGTGGCACTGTGAGATCACACGGTGTTTTCGTTTGCCGAGTGACAAAAAAAAATCGAGAAAATCATCATGATCATGATCAATAATAATAAAAATAATGATGATGATAATCATTGTCAGCTGGGTTTGAGGGGTCCGCATCAGCATACGGACCCCGTAAAGTTAGAAAACCACAACGACGAATAATAATAATGATAATAATCTTAATGATTATTGATAGTAATGATAATAATAATAAAAATAATGATATTGTATCATTATTATAATTAATATATAAAAATTTGATTAACATTATGTTGATATAATAATGATTAATGATTCATAATAATTGATATAAAAATGAGTATTGTGGTTATTATTATTTATCATTGTGAGTTTCTGGATTTGAGGGGTTTGCATCCTTATGCACCCCTTGAATCTCGCAAAAAATGATTATTCTCATCATTATACTGCATAAGCATGCAGTATAAAGTCACATTGGTGAACTCCCTTAAGGGGTTTAAGGGAGTTCACCAATGTGACGGGCCAAGAAAAGATCGTTTTTGCCGAATTGTTTAGTCTACTAGATTATTTATTTTGGATTTTGGAAAATGGTATCTTCTTAAGCATACATTAAACTTATTACGTGTACATTTTTCATTTAAAAAATTAACAACGTTGTTGAGGTATAATAGAGCCTCCGTATAAAAAATGTGGTCCAGCGGCCGGATCAATAACTTAACAATTGTCTTTAAAAAAATGACAAAGTTTTATAATCTAAAACTTTTTCATTTCCCTATTTTTATCGAACACTCGCCATTTTTTCAAAAAACAAACAAATCCTATTTTTTGACAGTTCAATAAAAAATAGAGAAATTTTGGCGAATTTTTTACTTATATTCGAGGGCTTAAGAAATTCTATCGTAATTTTAAAAAAAACGGCTACGTACGACAGCTACTGCAGTGACGTCAATTTTGGTTTAAAAAAATAGAAAATAGGACAATTACAGCTACAATTATGATTCCAGCCACGTCGAGAAAAGTCGTTTCGAGAAAAACGCGATTGAAAGTTTTACTATACGTAGATCATTGCGGTACCTGCTCTCACTAAATCGTCTTTAACTTTGTCAATTATCGATATTTCAACTCAAATTTTTTTCCCATATTCTCGAATATGTATACTTTGAGAAAATGCAAAAAAATCGAATTTTTTACCCGTCGCAGTGGTCTCCCGCCCTGAATCCAACTGAAAATATTATTATTTTCATGATTATTATTATTATTCATCATTATGATTATCTCGAATTTTTTTGTCACTCTGGCAAACGAAAACACCGTGTGATCTCTGCAATTTACGATCGGACAGGTGTGTGCGCGAAATTTTGTCATTGAAACGCAGATGCTTCGAACGAGAGCTTGAAGGAGGAATTTGCGATTCGCGCTATTTTCTATACGCTCGAGCCGCCCGAGCGTTTCAAGTTTACTCATTCTTCGAGTAAGCCAATGTTTGCGTGTGTGTTGTTTTTTTAGGGTGGGTGGGTAGGGGGCGGGTATAAGGTGCGAAGATGATTTGGTAATGAGAGCCGCGCCGTCACGAGGCGTCGAAGAGGCGTCATATGAGTCGCGCGTTTTTGTCACGAATATATATATATAATTTACAGGGTGTTCCAGAACTGAATGCATTCCCTGTAATGGGTAGTTGGGGGTGAAATTCTGAGTCGATTGATATAAGCATGTATGGGTCTCAGATCAACCCCTGAATTATTTTTCATTTTTAAAGGCGGGCGCACCTGATTGGTCCGCTTTTAAAAACTAATAATAATTCAGGGGTTGATCTGAGACCCACACATGCTTATATCAATCGACTCAGAATTTCACCCCCGACCCCCCATTTCAGGGAACGCATTCAGTTCAGGGACACCCTGTATATATACAGGGTGTGCCTCTTATCTCTGCCACCCGAAATAACTCGGTAATTATTGACGTCACATAAAAATGTTCCAGACAAAAGTTGTACGCGGTGAAGAGGGCCATCAAATGCGACCAATTTTTGTTCATTTCGATGGAGGCGCTGACGCACAGTGAAGGTCACCTCCACTTTTTTAAATGGAACGGTACGTTTTTTTCAACCATCTTGTGGAGCACCTCAAGCAGCATAAAAAATATTAGAGGGTCAAAGGCGTGCAAGGTCATTCAAGGTCACCGATTAAAATGAAATAAAAATCTAAATATCTCGGATCACTACCAAATATTTGGTAGTGATCCGAGATATTTAGATTTGTCTCATCGATACTGACCTTGAATAACCTTGGTCGACTTTCACCCTCTAATGTTTTTTATGCAGCTTGAGGTGCTCCATAAGATGGTTGAAAAAAAATGTACCATTCCATTAAAAAAAGTGGAGGTGACCTTCACTATGCGTCAGCGCCTCCACCAAAATAAATAAAAAAATGGTCGCTTTTGATGACTTCCTTCACACTGTACAACTTTTGTCGTAGATAATTACCGAGTTATTTCGGGAGGCAGAGATAAGAGGGACACCCTGTATATATATATATACAAGGTGTCCCAGAACTGAATGCGTTCCCTGCAATGGGCAGTTGGGGGTGAAATTCTGAGTCGATTGATATAAGCATGTATGGGTCTCAGATCAATCCCTGAATTATTTTTCGTTTTTAAAGGCGGGCGCATCTGATTGGCCCGCTTTCAAAAATTAATAATAATTCAGGGGTTGATCTGAGACCCACACATGCCTATATCAATAGACTCAGAATTTCACCCCCGACGCCCCATTTCAGGGAACGCATTCAGTTCCGGGACACCCGGTATATATATATATATAAATATGTTCGAACTTCGAAAGCTTTGGGCGCGCGACTTGCACGAGGCCAACGACGCTGCTCGCTCGTCTTCTCTGGCTAATATTACGCGGCTCGAGTGCAATGAAAGAACGGAGAGCGAGCGAAAAAGAGAGAGAGACAGACAGACAATTGACGTGGGTTGGGACGAAGAGAGGAAGGGTGGAGGATAATGCAACAGATTTGGGCGAATCTCTTGATCCTGTGATGAAAAATAGCCATTTCATTGTTTTCGCAAAATAGCGTCGAGAAAACAAAAGTGCGGCTCGAACGATTGTGCGTTTGGGTTTGTTTGGGTTTGCCCTTCAACTCAAATGCGATCTTGTTTTTTGATCGAGTTCCATATTATCGCCGGTTGGCACTATTTCGTGGGTTCCTTTTTTTTATAAATCGAGCATTATTTCAAACAGTAGACTGCGACGTTCTTCAATGCTCGAAAATGTGTTCTTCTCAATTAATCGACGTCGAGAAGCTGCCGCGTCTCTCGAGGTGCCCACGGGCCGTGCCATTTTAATTGGACTTGTTCGATTTAAATGGACCAACTTCGAAGTGACTCTTTCTTCGTGTTTTTTGGAGCGAGTGGGATTTTTTTTGGCTGATTTGTTTTTTTTTCCGAATATTGTATTTTTTTGGCGTAATCGAAATTATATGAGGTGGTTTGAGGCTTTGGAGATTATCGTAAATTAGCAAGAACGCGGGTCGAAATGAAAAAAAGAAAACGTTTTCAACGCAATGGTCGAATTTGGGCCAAGAGAGCGTTTTGGAGGGACCATTTTTTAAATAATTTTTTATAATTTTAATATGTAAGGGACACTGTACACACACACACACACACACACACACACACACACACACACACACACACAGAGAGAGAGAGAGGGAGAGAGAGAGAGAGAGAGAGAGATTTTTATTGGACTTTTTCGATTTGAATGTACAAACTTCGCAGTGTCTCTGTCTTCGTGTTTTTTAAGCGGGGCCGATTTTTTTTCTCTGATTTATTTTCTCCGCGTATCGTCCATTCTTTGGCGTAATCAAAATTATATGAGGTGATCATCGTAAAACCGCGAAAACGTTGGTCGAAAAGATTGAAAAAACATTTTTGACGCAGTTGACGAATGTGGGCCAAGGGATTGTAAAACTTTTGAAGCAAACATTTTTTTTGTATTCGGGGATTTTTTTTCACAGCTTCTTTCGAATTTTGAATGTGCAAGGGACACTATAAATATATATATATATATATATATATATATATATATATATATATATATACATAATACAGAGAGAAAGTCTATATATAACCCAAGAAGTCGTATAACTTTTGGAGGACAACATTTTTTACGACACTTTTTTTAGTTATTCCACTTTATAAATTAAACTGAAATACACACACACACACACACACACACACACACACACACACACAAATATATATGTATATATATATGGAGAGAGAGCGAAATAGAGTCTAAATTATACCCTACAAATTAAACAAAAATCATTGCCTAATCTTCATTTCTATTTTCCTTCATTTTTTAAATTATTCCACTTTATGAATTTTAGTGAGATATATATATATAGGGTACGGTTAATTATTAATTTGACTGACGTTGATCGAATACAAAAAATTAGATAATGGACAATGCCTTGGCTGGAGGGAAGGGCCAACCAAGCCATACCAGTGGCTCCACTACAACGAGGCCTTATTGAGGGCGAAGAATCTCGGCTCCGGCCTGATATCTTGCGGCCTCAGCCCTGGACCACAGACCCTCATCGGTCTATACAGTCAAAATTGTCCCGAGTGGATATTAACGGAGCAAGCCTGCTACTGTTACTCGCTGGTCGTTGTTCCTCTCTACGACACACTCGGACCAGACGCATGTGCCTACATCATAAACCAGGCTGAGATCAGCCTCGTCGTATGCGAAGACGACAAAAAATGCAATCTGCTGCTGGACAAGGCGCCAAGGTGAGCAAGCCATCCAACAAGGTTTTGCAACTTTTTAATTTAATTTAATTTTTATTTAAGGAGGTACACCAGCTTCATACAATGTTGCCATGCTAAACCATGATCAAATTTCAAAATGGTGATAGATCAATAAAATTTGGTGAGTATATTCTTTAGTATTATATATGTCAATACAATTTTTTTCAGATTTTTTCATTGTGCCGTTATCGAATAATTGAACATTGAAGTTCACGTGTATAGGCATAGCGTTTTTATAGATATAGGTATATATTCCGGGTATAAGAATAAACGCTTGTGAATTATTTGTAAGAAAACGGCACAACCAAAAAATCTGAAAAAATTTGTATCTACATGAATAATACTAAAGAATATATTCACCAAATTTTATTGATCTATCACCATTTTGCTGAAGCTGGTGTACCTCCTTAATATCGCCGCGATGATTACGTGAAAAGGGTGCCGTGAAACTCGCTATAGGCAAGATTGTGAAAAGTCAGTGAGGTAAAAGTCGTGAAAATACAGTGTAGGACAAATGGTGAAAATTCAGTATCGGAAAAATCGTGAAAATTCAGTGTAGGAAAAATCGTGAAAATTCGGTATACGAAAAATCGTGAAAATTCAGTATAGGGAAAATCGTGAAAATTCGGTATAGGAAAAATCGTGAAAATTCAGTTTAGGAAAAATCGTGAAAATTCAGTATTGGAAAAATCGTGAAAATTCAGTATAGGAAAAATCGTGAAAATTCGGTATAGGAAAAATCGTGAAAATTCAGTATCGAAAAAATCGTGAAAATTCGGTATAGGAAAAAGCGTGAAAATTCGGTATAAGAAGAATCATGTAACTTCGGCATAGGGAAAATCATGTAAATTCACGAGTAAATACAACTTTGAGCTCTTCGACTCCAGTCCAAGTAGCAACGGTGTATGATTTTTCAGCTTCTTTAGGTTTGTTTCGGTTATTTGTTCTTTGCGTTCCAGCCTAAGAAGCTTGACAAGTAATTAAAGGCTTATCGAATCTGATCGAAGATTCTCAAAGGTAAAAGCTTTTTTCGGAATCTCAATACCATGATTTCTGAACAAATTGCAGCCATTCAAAACTGCACTTATTTCTGTCGACAAAAAGAAAAAAAAGATTTTTTGAACATAGCTGCAATTCGAGTAAAAATAATGATATTGTAATTTTTAAAAAAGTTTCAAAATTGTAGGGCACAGCTTCAAGGGTCTTTGAGAATTTTCAACCTGATTCGAGGAATGTTAAAGAACTGTTTCGTTTTTCAAGTTCCAACGTTAAGAGCGTATTTTCCAACTTGAGCTACAGAGCCCAAATATGGCGTTTTTCGCTTACCTAGAAATATTGTTTCGAGTACTAATAAGGAACATCACTTAAGTGTCCGCCGTCGATTTTGTTGAAACTCATATATGTGATAAAGCGTTGAAAACTATCGGACGCGTATTTTTTTTATCTTCAAAAAAACGGTTTTAAGGGGAGAAACCACCCCTCAAAGGAAGGCCTGTCGAGGGGTGGTTTTGCAGTTTCACCCACAAGCAGTCCACCGATCTGCATGAAACAAAAACCAAAATTTTTCTAGTGCACAGCAATGGAAAATCCACTATAGAATAATTGAAAAAAAATTGAATTAAGGGGGTGACATGCCTTTCTTCGAGGGGTCGTTCCCACCCTCAAAAACGTTTTTCCTCAGATAAAAAAAAATACATGTCTAATAGTTTCCAATGCTTTACGACATATACGAGTTTCAACAAAATCGAAGACGGACACTCAACCCTTATTCGACACACTGGGGTGGTTTGCACCCCACGACATTCGCAATTTCAATTTTTTTTGCAATTTTAATTTTTTAACATACTCAAATAAAATGTTCGGCTATATAACCTACACGACTTTGAAAAAGATACTTTCAAGAAGTCCCAATAAAAGATTCAAGTTAAAATATGAAATAGTCTATCAATAATAACAGTTTTTGTCGCTGGGGTGCAAACCACCCCCGTGTGCCGCGTACGTCTCTCCACTGAAGTGTGCCAAATAAGGGTTAAGTGACATTCCTTGTAAGATATCATGAAATTTTTTTTTAATTACAATTTTTGGGCCGGGTTGATATTCCGAACTTTGAATTATCAGAATGCTCAAAACTCCGAAAGAATACTACCCCGAAAGATAAAAATTCCGAAAGAATTTTACACGAAAGAACAAAACTGGAAAACCCGAACACCGTCAAAATAATTCGTCTACGGAAGTTTTTAAAGTTTCAAAATTTTCAATAAATCGACGAATTATTTCAAGAATTTTTATTTTTATTAAGCAGTGATTTTGCGTCAATTTTGAAATTTGTCTAGACAATGTTATACGATCTACATCATTTACAGTCAACTGTGTAGATTTTCGCTGGCATGATCTTGACATGGGGGCCGGGTTGAAATTCCGAACTTTGAATGTGCCGACGGTTCAAAATGCCTACTTTCAATATTCCGAAATTACAAGGTTCGTCATGATCATACCACCAAAAGTCTTCACAGTTGACTGTAAATGTTGCAGAACGTATAACATTGTCTAGACAAATTTCAAAATTGACGTAAAATCACTTCTTAATAAATAAAAAAATCTTGAAATAATTCGTCGATGTGTTGAACATTTTGAAACTTTTGAAACTTCCATAGCCGAATTATTTTGACGGTGTTCAGATTTTCGGAAAATTCTTTCGGAGTTTTGAGAGTTCTGATCATTCAAAATTCGGAGTTCCAACCCGGCTCCCAATTTTTAACAGTTTTAATTATAATTTGTAATTTTAAAATTTTCTTTTTTTTAAGGCGTTACGCCCACTTGTAGCGCAAAAAAGGCCTTTTTCATGAATTTTTTTAAAGAAAACTACAAAACTTTTTTAATCGATCAATATACCATCTTAAAGAACACATCTTGAAGAACTTTCAGTAATTTTTTTATTGAAAAATATTACATTGTTTAGTGGCAAATGGCCGTCAATGAATTAATGTTTTTATATACACGGTTTGCGGTGACCAACATTGCGGCGAAGTGGATCATCTGAAAAAAAAATGCCGACGGATTTAGTCAAATATAAGTATAAACTAGTCTTTAATCGAAGGATTTTAAAAAATATTCATTTTTCACAAAATGGCGGACAGTCAAAGTTAATGGTTCGATTCTAACGAAAAAAACGGCCGTTTTTTGGCTATAAAACGGCCATTTTTTTCGAAAAAAAAAAATCGAACGATTAAAGACTACATTTTTATGTATTAAATAAGCCTGCAAAATTTCAAGAAGATCGGTTCATTAGTGTTCGAGTAATCTTGGTCACCGACTTCAGAAAAATTTTGAGAAAAACGCGTTTAAAGTTTCAATTTCAGTTTACACGAAGAAAATATTTTTTTTTGTAAACTTACATAGAGTCGTCTATTCCGGGCCCATACAGAAGTATGGGCCCGGATACTTATACTTCAAAAAAATGCAATAAAAAAAATCGATTTTTTCAAAATCGCAAGTGGGGGTAACCCCTTAATTTCGATTTTAGTTTCTTTTTTTCGTTTTTAGTTGAAATTTTTTAATTTTAATTTTCCATTATTTTTCTGAAAACTTTTTTTGAAGAGTTATTTTTCAACCGCCCACCCATCCGCAGATGCCTGAGAAAGCTGATAGTGGTAAAGGAGACGAGGCCAGCGACGAACCAACGAGCGAAGAATCGGGGCGTCGAGCTTTTGAGGTTCGAGGACGTCGAGCGGCTTGGCTCGCAGAGAAATCACGCGGAAACGCCGCCCCGACCGTCGGACCTTTGCACGGTATGCTACACGTCCGGAACGACGGGCAATCCCAAGGGCGTCATGCTCACCCACCAGAACGTCATGGCAGGCGTGTCCGCGGTCATACTTCAGCTCGGCGATCACAAGCCGTGCGCGCGTGACGTTATGATAAGCTTTTTACCGCTGGCCCACATGCTCGAGAGATGCTGCGAAAACGGCATGTACATCGTGGGCGGCTCGGTTGGCTTTTACAGCGGTGACATCAAGACCCTCGCCGACGACATGAAAGCCCTCAAGCCCACAGTCATGCCTGCCGTTCCCAGGCTCCTCAATCGCATATACGACAAGGCAAGTTTTATCGCTCCCCACGATTATCACTAATGTTTCGTCGATCATTGGGACCCGGCGAAAAATGGCACCGATAGTCACACGACTGGTACCGGTGTCGTCAATTGCTACCGTGCTGAAATTCACTTAGCACGATGCATTCACCACCTGAGTGTCCACAAAACGAGGAACACTTGGCCTGATGTGGACCAGCGGCAATTATTGTTCCGCTAGCTCCGCAAAGCATCACTTTGGTCTTTACGCAGCCAAAAAAAATTAATTTAAATTGGATCTATCAAGGCCTTAGGCCACAGTAACGGGTGTAAAATCACGTGCAAATTTAACAATTTTTTACGTATGAAAAAGTCATTCACTCGTAAAATTAATTACACATCTATTTAGTATGAATATCAAGCTGTTGGAAAATATATATATCTTTTTCGATGTACAAAATCGCCGACTACTAATATTTTCTTTTATCTTTTTTTAGGCGCTCCGCGGCGTGACATTAATCATCCACAATTTTTTACCTAGAACAAAAAACAAAAATTCTCGTCAATCTACATTAGAATACCTAGAGAAGTACGTACGGAATTTGAAAAATATTGTTTTGTTCAAAAGTTGTCGGTATTTGAACTTATGAAATGAATTTTCAGTGAAAAATTTCGTTACAACTGCTCATAAACTGCTCATAAAATGAAAAGTTTTCGATTAACGGAGACTTTGTCCTTGAAGTGCCATATTTCAGGTGTTTACATTTTATTATTTTTAAAGGAAACGAGTAAAGCTTTTTGAGTGCGGTTTTTTTCTTGCTTTTATTCATGATATACAGAACGTTAAAAAAATTTTTTTTGAAAATAAAAAACCAAAATGGCAGCCGTTGCAGCTCCGCGAAAACAGGTCCTCAAATCGCGGGAGGTAAACGGCTGACATCACTGCACCCTCTTTGTTGATCTCAAACACAAATTCAAAGCATATTATCAATCTGTGATCCTTTGGTCATGGAATGACGGATGGGTTTTTCGTTTAGTACAAATTTCGGAAAATGGCGGCAATTTAAAAAAAATCGAATTTTCGCGTTTTTTTCGCATAAAAAGATAAATAATAAATGCAAAAATGTATGTATTGAAAAAACGATCCGTCATTCCGTGAAGACATATTTTCTGAGTATGCTCTCCAAATTTCAGGTCGATATGTTAATTACAGCGGTCAGGAGAATGTCAGCCATTTTTAAAAACGTGTTTTCGAGAAAAACGCGTTACAGTTTTGTAATGTGTTTACACAAATGTGTTCATAATTACCGCTAATCGGCAATGCCTGGTCCATAGAGGCATCCCTCCTCTTCTTCTAGCTGCTCATGTTGAGCTCAAATTGATTTTTTGAAAATTTCAAGGACAAAGCCTCCCTTAATCAGAAATTTCGTACGTACTTCTCTGCGAAATGCAATTAGGAGCATAATTTTTTAATTTGAAGTAAATCGAGTGAAAATCGTTGAAGTTATTTGTCACGCCAATTGAAAAAAAGCTGTTTCGAGAAGTTTCGAGTAGTCGGTCATTTTGTACATCGAAAAAAAAATACATATATATTTTCTAACAGCTTGATATTTATACTAAATAGATGTGTAATTAATTTTATGAGGGAATCACTTTTTCATACGAAAAGAAATTGTTAAATTCGCACATGATTGTATACACGTTACTGTGGCCCAAGGCCTTGAGGGGTCTTCTCACTTTAGACGCTAAAAAAGGCTATTTTCATGATTTTTTCGATAGGCTTATATTATAGATATTGATATAAAAGTTGTTATACTTGATAAATACACTGTCGAAATACATTTAAAATTTTTTTATGTATTTATGCAACCCAAACAAACTTTAAACGCGTTGTTCTCGAAACAACGTTTTTCGACGGCTTGTTGATAAAATCTTCGAAACTACTGAACCGATCCTTATGAAATTTTAACCACATATTCTTTACAACTATAGCTATAGCGCATATCAAGGATTTTTTTAGACTTTGATATTTACTATTTTTGCCAAAATCGGTGAAAAAGACACGTTTTTTTTGTTTTTTCGAAAAATGTCCGCCATTTTATTATTTTTGCATATATCAAAAATCGTATGATATGCGCTATATCCATTAACATACTGAATCTAAAACCGTTTATTTTTTTTTGTTTCGGATGATCCATCTCCGAGATTTTATCAATAGCGCAGACCTACAATTTTTTAGGACATTTTTCTAACTAGCAATTTCGTCTATAAATAGTGACTTAAATAAATCATTTTTTTAACGTATTTCGAAAGTGTATTTATTAAGTGTAAAAACTTTTATATCAATATCTATAATTTAACCTATCAAACAAAATCATGGACATAGCATTTTTTAGTGTCCAAAGTGAGAAGACCCCTTAAAATAAAATAGGTTTTTTCCTTGTCTTATTTGTTTGAAAAATATTTTTCTATAGGTTTCAGCTATTCTTTTTAATTATTAAATATATCCAAATTTAATAAATAAAGATTCGATTCAAATAAATCTTTATTTGCTTACAATATACAATCGAACCTCGATATAACGAAATCATCGATATAACGAAGATTTGTCCATTCCCTTCCGATAGACACCCGAAACCTCGATACAACAACATAATAATATACATTATGCTAATTGAAACTTTTCTTTCTTTAAAAAATATCCCTATATTTATAGTACAAATATATTCTTTTAAAACAAATTTCTTTAAAAACAAATATATTGTTTTTAAAGAACATTTTAAAGAATTTATATTCCTTCAAATCTACAATTGAAACATGCTATAGATTTTGCAAACAAACCTATATATATATATATATATATATAGGTTTGTTTGCAAAATCTATAGCAAGTTGTAGATTTATATCTACAACTATATATACAATTTATATCTACAAGATCTATAGCAAGTTTGCAAAATCTATGTTGTAGATTTGAAGGAATATAAATTCTTTAAAATGTTCTTTAAAAATAATATATTTGTACTATAAATATAGGGATATTTTTTAAAGAAAGAAAAGTTTCAATTAGAGCAAATTTTGCAAGTAATTAGCAATTAGAGCATAATGTATATTATTATGTTGTTGTATCGAGGTTTCGGGTGTCTATATATATATATATATAATTCCTCTCTCTCCACCCTTTTTATCCCGTGCCTCCTTTGATGTGTGTGTTGCACTCAAGACAGCCCATTAGTTCAATCAAATAGAAAAATGGTTCACTCTACGAAAATTCTATTTAATTAAATTTTTTTTTTTAAATTAAATGAATACATTTAGTGGATTCAACTAAACAGATTTTTGAACATATGAAACCGAATCACAAATTTATTAGTATTAAATAAAATATTGAGTTATTACACGATATTAAATAGTTTTTATTTTAATGAGTAAATATATTTAAAATAAATCATTCCAATAATGGAATGCGATAGGGAAAAAATTGATTTCACGAAAAATGTAGTTAATTCAAGTAAAAAAAATAAAATAGACGCGGTTAGTTAATATCAATAGAATATTTCTGTCAGTGTACCAACCCCCGAAGTAAAAAAAAGACTTAGGCTGACGGAATCCCTCATTGGGGGATGCCAACGAATCTTTTGTTGAAAAAAATGGAATATTGTGTCATTTTGAAAATTGTTCGATTGTACTAACGAGTACTTGACACAATCAAATACTTTGATCCATCTTGGTACTTTTCGCTGGCCACCTGTGAATCAACAATCTCGCTGATCTGGTGATTTTTTTCTGCAGGAATGACGACGCTCTTTCCTGATGCACTATGGTTGCATAATTTTCCGTAATTTTTTTTTTCGTGTTATCATTTTTTATATATTTTTTCTTGTTCTATATACGTTTAAAAAAAGACTTTCTATGTTGGATGAAAAAATCAGTTTTCTGTGTAGTTTGATACGAACTTATAATCACATTGCCAGACAAAAAACATGAGACGGATGACGATTAAAGTAGACGAGAGCGTTTCGCACTGAGTATTCACTGAAGAGCCTTTCCTAGGGTTTTATTGGGTTGATGCAAAAGTTCGTCCCATTTTTTCAACAAGCATCCAGCGCAAAAAACGGGCCTTTTGCAGCAACCGAATACCTGACGGATCCGGATGCAAAGAGCAGGCAAATTCTAGAAGCATTAAGGGGGGAGCCTGAATTAGAAGGTCCAAAAAAAGCGTTTTTTTGGAAATTTGTTTAGAAGGGAAAAAACAAGTGAGCCCAGTAAACATTGAGGTATATTTTCATGTATATTTGAAATGTATAAAAAAAAATTCAACATGAAACAATAAATTACTGCAAATTTCCCCAATCGGTGGGAAAGATGCAGCTCCTAATTCTTGACTGAACCAAATAAACCATTAAAAATTTCAATTGACATATATTTTTCTTCTGTGTGAATTAAGAAAAAGCTGGAAAAATCGCGAAATTATAACTTTTTTCAGGTTTGAAAAAAAATGTATTAAAAAAACACTTTAACGTGCTATAAAAATTATTTAAAAAGTCTTTTTCAACGACTTTATTCATTCACTTAGAAGAGATTTTCATACTGAAGAAAATAAACTTTGGTTTGATTCAATAAGTCGTTTGGTTTTTTTGCTAGTTTCACGCCCGCCGATTTGGAAAAATCGTGAAAATGAAAACTGGAGAAAATACGCTTCAAAGTTTTCGGAGGAAAAATCAATATCAAATATCAAGCGCTACTCTGCTTTTGGTATTGTATTTTCGAAAATATTTACAATGGGCCTCTGTAACTTTGTAAATATATTCTTGGATAGTTGATCTATCGATTTAAGCAATAAAAAAACGCTTTTTCGGACCTTTTAATTCAGGCTCCCGCCTTCAGGGTGGAGATACCTTTAAGCGAGGAAAAGATTGCTGATTTTCATGATTTACCAAAAGGAAAGATTACTCCACCGTTTTTTAGGGTTAGGGTATGTTTTATTACTACTTTTGGCTGTTCCTTGGTATTTTTTTATTAATCTTTAAAAATGGCGGAAGTATGGCACGGTTTTCTAAACGGGTTGCGGCGGATGTTGTCAGACGTAACGTTGGCGGGATTAATCTGAAAAAAACCAACAAGGATTTTTCTCTCTTTAAGGGGCTATACCAGTGTCAACGCTGAGAATTTGGGCGATTTTTGGGAATTTTTCGGAAGAAAAGTACTCAATCAAATGTTTCGGAAAACTAAGAATATATTTGGCTATATTTGACCTATATTACACAATTTTTTCATAGAAAAATATTGAGATCCAAGCGACTTATGCGCTGCCTTCGGAGGCGCCAAAAAAAGTTCCTCCACTGCTGGCATGATTCCGGCCGATTGAGTAGCTGAAACCGAAAAAGGAAAACATGTCGTTAAACTGGAAGGTATTTCCTGTACAATGACGTGGGATTTTCGAAAAATATCGAAATCTAACAAAATGGCGTAGTTATGAAAAAAAAGTCTGTTTTCTTGCCTATAAAATGGTCGTTTTTTAAGGCGTTGCCTCCACTCGTAGCGCAAAAAAAGGCCTTTTTCATGAATTTTTTTAAAGAAAACTACAAAACTTTTTTAATCGATCAATATACCATCTTAAAGAACACATCTTGAAGAACTTTCAGTAATTTTTTTATTGAAAAATATTACATTGTTTAGTGGCAAATGGCCGTCAATGAAATAATGTTTTTATATACACGGTTTGCGGTGACCAACATTGCGGCGAAGTGGATCATCTGAAAAAAAAATGCGGATGGATTTAGTCAAATATAAGTATAAACTAGTCTTTAATCGAAGGATTTTAAAAAATATTCATTTTTCACAAAATGGCGGACAGTCAAAGTTAATGGTTCGATTTTAACGAAAAAAAAACGGCTGTTTTTTGGCTATAAAACGGCCATTTTTTCGAAAAAAAAATCGAACGATTAAAGACTACATTTTTATGTATTAAATAAGCCTGCAAAATTTCAAGAAGATCGGTTCATTAGTGTTCGAGTAATCTTGGTCACCGACTTCAGAAATGCCATTTTGAGAAAAACGCGTTTAAAGTTTCAATTTCAGTTTACACGAAGAAAATATTTTTTTTTGTAAACTTACATAGAGTCTTACATCTATACATTACTTATACTTACATCTATACCGGGCATAAAAAAAAACTGCACTTCAAATTGCACTTCAAAAAAATGCAATAAAAAAAATCGATTTTTTCAAAATCGCAAGTGGGGGTAGCCCCTTAAATGCCAAATCGTCAATTTTCATCCAATAAAAAATATTCTACATCATTGTAGAGTAAATATATTCAAGAGTACTCAGTTCAAATTTCAAGTCGATCGGATAATTGCTCTCAGAGTTACAACGTCAAATTTGAAAAATCCCATTTCGAGAAAATCGCATTTAAAGATTTAACTGTCGATTTTTGCAAGATAAAATGATTAGAGATACGGCCTTGAAATTTTTACAGGATATTCTTGAAAGTATAAAGTATCGAAAAAGGCACAAAAAAATCAATTTTTCGAAAGTGTCACACTGGTGTAGCCCCGTAATTTCAGCCTGCAGAATCAAACGCTACAATATTGATGTCACTAAGATTATCAAAATCTGTACATCCGGCTGTGGCAGTGCAAATAAAAAAATCCTCCGCATCAACGAAGTCATCGCCGCGTGGCCATCAATAAATAATTCAAAAAACAACGCAATATTCCACTGTCCCGATAAATCAATCGTCGGTACCCCCAATTACGTATTTAGCCAGGCCGAGTCGTTTTTCCGCCGAGATTCTCTCGATCTCCGCCAATCGAGTGCAAAAGTTCGATCTCACAGCTGATCGCACTCACCACGGGAATGAAGAATGCCCCGTCGCGTGGGATTTAGTGGGCGCAAAGAAAAACAGGCGCGCAAAATCACACGCACACCTGGGCCAAAGATGTTTTTAGTAGCTCAATGCCATGAAGCGAGGACGTCAGCTGATGAGCGCCCGGTGTTGGATTATAAACGGGATTCGCGTCGAAAGTGCTCTAAATAGATATTCGAAACAGCGGACGAGCGAGCTTTCGAGCGCATATGGCCCCTTGAGTAGCGGACCATGCTCTTGGCTCGTTCCTGCATATAGGCCTGTGGTGATTTTTAGTCGCGAGGCGAAGGTCGATGACATAAGCTATGATCGTTTGTTGTTATTTGTCTCATCTCGCGCAGGTACACGCGGAACTTCAAAGTTCGTTTCTCAAGAGGATGCTGTTCAACATGGGAATGAGGTCGAAGGAGGGCGAGATCAAGAAGAGCATCGTCAGAACCAACAGCATATGGGACAGAATTGTTTTCAGGAAGATACAGGAATCAATGGGCGGAAGACTGAGGCTGATGGTCGTAGGCTCCGCACCCTTGGCCGGTAACGTACTCACGTTCGCGAGATGCGCGTTGGGCTGCCTCATCGTCGAGGGCTACGGACAGACCGAGTGCTGCGCACCGATTACTCTCACTATACAGGTACCACGCGATCCCAAAGTCTTGCTTGCTTTCGATTTTTTGAAATTTTCAGACTGGATTGGTCCCCTAAAGATTTAACTATCGATTTTTGCAAGATGAAATGATATTGATATAAATGATATAAATGATAATGATATTCTTGAAAGTAGAAACTGTCGAAGGCAAAAACAATCGATTTTTTAAAAGTGTCACACTGATATAGCCCCTTAAACAAGGGCGCCTGTAACGGCTGCCAACCCCGAATAATCAAATTTTCGGTTACGCAAAATAAATAAATTTCAGCCAATAAATATGTGGAATGCATATAAATGACTGTTGAGCAATGTTATTAATCTTTTTTGTTTATTCATATCGCGAATACGTTATCAACCAAGTTGAAATGTGGCAAACGCGCAATTTAGTTCTCAGTGACTGGTATCACTGAGCTCAGATACGAACGCCGCATCGTGAGCGCGTAGCTGTCAAACATCCTTCGCGAATTCCGTTTTTTCGTTCGGCAAAAATTAAAAGATGGAAGGGAAAAATGCAAACCGAAAAACAGTACAATCGACGGTTGGAGCAAGTACAACCTGGAATGCGGCGGAAAAAAGTAGTTGAGCCGGAAAATGAATGCGCAGTCGCAGGGACGACGCGTAATTGATTTGAAGGTTATGTCGAAACACATGCACTGCAGCTTCTGTGAAGAATGATTGAAAATATTTAAATACTCTTTATGAAACCGCGGTAAGAAATTTATAGCAAGGAAGCAATAGTTTGTGCGTTTCAAATTTTGGCGCCTATTCAAAATGGCCGACTTGACAGCAGCGTTGCCACGTGCCGTAGGGCGCTTTATCGTTTTACGCGAATCGGCTGAAATTTCCTGTTTTATTTCACGAATATCTCGATAACGAGACAGACAAAACGCTGTACTCTTCGTTGAAATTGTTCATAAAAATGTCAAGAATTTTTTCCGCCTATTGCCATTCAATTCTTACTATTTTTATTACGTTGCGACAGTCGTATTAGAGTTCTCATGAAGCTTTTGCTCTGTCGCCCGTGTATAAGAGCCTAACTTCAACAATTAATTGCTCAACAATCACGCAGACGAAATACTTGAAATTTTACACGGAGTCGTGGCACCTGTTCTCAAATACCCTCAATAAATTTCAGCAAATTCTTACTACGCTGAGAAAAAAAAATCATTGATCCAATATCATTGGTGTTATTGAATGAAATTTCGTTGATTCAATTGTAAAATTGTTGGTGTAAATAATTGGATTTATTAGTCGAAAGAAAACGCTATTGACTTTAATAACATGATAAAATTGAAGGTTGTTTTCATTCAAAAGATATATGGTTAGCCGAGAGCAATATATTGTTGAAACTATCTAAAAAATTATCGCAAACAAATCATATAACTTTGAATGCATTTTCTGCAACGAACAAAAAAAGCGTTTCAATTCATAACATGAATGTTGTTGATTCGAGTACCCAAGAAAAAGTGAATTTCGCTCGTTTGATTCAGATAAAATTTCTATTGAGTAAATGTGTCATTTTATTTTTTTCACCATATCCGATATTGATTTCCAAGTACATTATTCGTTAAAATATTAATATTTTATCTTGATTGAAAAAATATTAAGCAAATGTCTGAATTGGTTAAAAAAATTATGCGAAAATAAAATTTGTTTCTTGAGCATTTGGTTGAAAAAATTCAACCAAATCATGGCCGAGCGCCACCGAAATAATAGGTGTGAGGAAACCCGAAGTTCTGGGAGTAACCGCTAGAGGCCGCACGCGCGCTCGTTTCTCGTAAGCGTAGCGCGAACCGAAATTCTACTTAACGGGGTCCTCTAGTTTCTCGGGTCGAAAAAATCGATTTTTTTTTTCATAAATCACATCTACAACATGTGTAGAAAATGTGTGCCAAAGGATTTTTCGATATTCGAAGTGGTTCACAAGTATAAATCACATGCGCGAACTTTCAAACGCGTTTTTCTCGAAACGCCATTTTTCGAAACGGTGACCACGATATTTCAGAAACTACTGCACCGATCTTGCTCAAATTTATCCAGCATCTTTAATATGTTATAAGCCAGCGATTGAACTAGGATTATCATGATTGCTTCGATAGTTTTTTTTGTACGAGCGAAAAACTTAAGAAAAAATGAGTAAAAAATAGAATGTAATTTTCAAAAGTGTATAAAAAAGTCAATTTTTGTCATTTAGAATTCACTCTAGTTCAATCGCTAGTCTTAAATATGAAGATTAAAATGCCGTTTGGTTTTTTGATTTCGGATAAGCAGAACAGCCGCAATCTTGGTCACCGTCAAGCACCTCTTTTACTTGATGTCTTCCTGTCGGCCACTATAACGTTTATTCTATTATATATTTTGACTTCAAAAAATTTGTAAAGCTTATTTAAATGTTAATAAAGATTATGCAAAAACAATGAGATTGATTAATTCGATGCTTTGTCCGTAAAAAATTATTGAAAAAGCCGTAAAAAAACAGCCGAGAAACTAGAGGACCCCGTTAAACGCTGGAGAAACTCTAAAGAGTATCGCTTCTTGGCCTGTGGCTAAGATCAAAGTGTAGTATCTGTTCTAATCAGTTGAATACCTGATATTCTCTCCATGGATATTCCATTGGATATCTGATATTCTCTCCACTATTATCGTCGTTGATCATTCTAATGCTCACTTTTTATTTAAGATTTAAAACAAATTGAAAAACTTACGTTCCATGGCATATTCGTTTCGATGTAGTAAAGAAATAATTAATTCTATTGAATATACTTTTGTACGAAATAAAAAATGTTGTAGCAACCGCTTAATTATTTCATCCAATACATCTACGGATCGTATATAGAATGATTTCGATAGAATATAATTTTCTTTGAAGGATAATATAGATATTCAGCGAACAGAAGAGCTTTTTCAAATAAAATATTATGTTATTTAAATCAATCACATTTTCCAATGTTTTATAGTATTGTACCATTCTCATATATCGGTGGCACTCTGCAGCAGCACATTTATTTGGATCAACCAATATATTTTTTGATTCAATTGGCTTTTTTTCTCAGTGTATTTCGCGATAGCTGAGCAACCTCCTAAAAAAAGTCATGAAAGTCAGCAAATTTTTTTCTTCGCCTAAACATATCGCTACCCAAAAAAGAAAAACAGTTGAAAAAGTCTTTCTTCTGGCAAATGTCTATCAGGGCGATCACGTTCCCGAGCACGTGGGGCCACCGGTCGCCTGTTGCTGCGTCAAATTGGTCGACGTGCCGGAAATGGAATACTTCGCGACGAACAATCAGGGCGAGGTTTGCGTCAAGGGCACGAACGTGTTCGTCGGCTATTATAGAAATTCGGAAAAAACTGCCGAGGTCGTGGACCAGCTCGGATGGCACCACACCGGCGACATTGGAATGTGGCTTCCGGTAAGAACAAAAAAAAAACAAAAAATAAAAGAACCCTTCGAACAATTTGATTCTATTTTTATTTCATATTTACAGAGAAAATACGACGAGTGACTTTTGTTGATTTTTGCAGAACGGATGCCTAAAGATAATCGACCGAAAGAAACATATCTTCAAGCTCTCGCAGGGCGAGTACATAGTGCCCGAGAAAATAGAGAACATATACATAAGAAGTCAATACGTTCATCAGGTGTTCGTGCACGGTGAGTCGTTGAAGTCTTGCGTCGTCGCGATCGTCGTGCCCGACGTCGACGTCGTCAAGTGTTGGGCACTCGAGAACAAAATTCCCGGCACGCTCAGCGTACTCTGCGCTAATCCGGAAGTCAAGAGGCTCATACACGACGACATGCTCGCCTGGGGCAAAGAAGCCGGTCTCAAGTCTTTCGAACAGGTACATTTACCCATATCGCGAGCTGCATTCACTTTGAACCATTCTCGGAAATTTCTTAAGAATTAAGAATTAAGGGACTTTTTTAAGAATTAAGATTTTGAAAAAGGACTTTTTCAAGCCTAGAACAATTTGAAGAACTTTCAGAGAAGTTTAAAAAATATTCTGTCGTGTTTTGAGAATAAAATTCACCGTCGTGGCTCAAAATTTAAAAGGAGTGCAAAAAGAGTTTGAAGATTTTTTTATCAATTCAACGCATGTGGGGACTTTTTTGAGAATTAAGATTTTGAAAAAGGACTTTTTTAAGCCTAGACCAATTTTAAGGACTTTCAGAAAAAATTTTAAGAATATTTTGTCGTGTTTTGAGAATGACATTTTTGAGAATAAATTTCACCGTCGTGGCTCAAAATTTAAAAGGAGTACAAAAAGAATTTGAAGATTTTTTTTTATTCAACGCTGTGGGGACTTTTTTAAGAATTAAGATTTTGAAAAGGGGCTTTTTCAAGTCTAGAACGATTTTAAGAAATTTTGGAGAAGTTTTAAGAATATTTTGTCGTGTTTTGAGAATAACATTCTTGAGAGATAAATTCACAGTCGAGGCTCAAAATTTAAAAAGAGTACAAAAAGAGTGAGAAGATTTTTTTTTCAATTCAACGCTGTGGGGACTTTTTTAAGAATTAAGATTTTGAAAAAGGACTTTTTCAAGCCTAGAACAATTTGAAGAACTTTCAGAAAAAATTTTAAGAATATTTTGTCGTGTTTAGAGAATTAAATTTTTTGGAGTAAAATTCACCGTCGTGACTCAACATTTAAAAGGAGTACAAAAAGAGTTTGAGGATTTTTTGCTTCAATTGAACGCATGTGGGGACTTTTTTGAGAATTAAGATTTTGAAAAAGGACTTTTTTAAGCCTAGACCAATTTTAAGAACTTTCAGATAATTTTTTAAGAATATTTTGTCGTGTTTTGATAATGACATTTTTGAGAATAAATTTCACCGTCGTGGCTCAAAATTTAAAAGGAGTACAAAAAGAATTTGAAGATTTTTTTTAATTCAACGCTGTGGGGACTTTTTTAAGAATTAAGATTTTGAAAAAGGACTTTTCCAAGCCTAGAACAATTTTAAGAAATTTTAGAGAAGTTTTAAGAATATTTTGTCGTGTTTTGAGAATAACATTCTTGAGAGATAAATTCACAGTCGAGGCTCAAAATTTAAAAAGAGTACAAAAAGAGTTTGAAGATTTTTTTTTCAATTCAACGCTGTGGGGACTTTTTTAAGAATTAAGATTTTGAAAAAGGACTTTTTCAAGCCTAGAACTATTTTAAGAATTTGCAGAGAAGTTTTAAGAGTATTTTGTCGTGTTTTACGAATTAAATTTTTTAGAGTAAAATTCACCGTCGTGACTCGACATTTAAAAGGAGTACAAAAAGAGTTTGAGGATTTTTTGCTTCAATTCAACGCTGTGGGGACTTTTTTAAGAATTAAGATTTTGAAAAAGGACTTTTTTAAGCCTAGACCAATTTTAAGAACTTTCAGATAATTTTTTAAGAATATTTTGACGTGTTTTGATAATGACATTTTTGAGAATAAATTTCACCGTCGTGACTCAAAATTTAAAAGGAGTACAAAAAGAATTTGAAGATTTTTTTTTAATTCAACGCTGTGGGGACTTTTTTAGGGATTAAGATTTTGAAAAAAGACTTTTCCAAGCCTAGAACAATTTTAAGAAATTTTAGAGAAGTTTTAAGAATATTTTGTCGTGTTTTGAGAATGACATTCGTGAGAGTAAAATTCGCAGTCGAGGCTCAAAATTTAAAAAGAGTACAAAAAGAGTTTGAAGATTTTTTTTCAATTCAACGCTGCGGGGACTTTTTTAAGGATTAAGATTTTGAAAAAGGACTTTTTCAAGCCTAGAACTATTTTAAGAATTTGCAGAGAAGTTTTAAGAGTATTTTGTCGTGTTTTACGAATTAAATTTTTTAGAGTAAAATTCACCGTCGTGACTCGACATTTAAAAGGAGTACAAAAAGAGTTTGAGGATTTTTTGCTTCAATTCAACGCATGTGGGGACTTTTTTAAAAATTAAGATTTTGAAAAAGGACTTTTTCAAGCCTAGAACTATTTTAAGAATTTGCAGAGAAGTTTTAAGAATATTTTGTCGTGTTTTGAGAATTAAATTTTTTTCAGTAAAATTCACCGTCGTGGCTCTAAATTTAAAAGGGGTACAAAAAGAGTTTGAAGATTCTTTTTTTCAATTCAACGCATGTGGGGACTGTTTGGAGTATTAAAATGTTAAAAAGGAATTTTTTAAGCCTAGAACAATTTTGAGAACTTTTGGAGAAGTTTAAAAAATATGTTGTCGTGTTTTGAGAACGAAATTTTTGGGAATAAAATTCACCGTCGTGGCTCAAAATTTAAAAGGAGTACAAAAAGAGATTCAAGATTTTCTTTCAATCCACAATGGCGACCCACCCTTGGGCGGTTCGAAACCACGGGCTGGGGAGCTCGTAGGTGGAATTTTCAAAATGTGGACGATCGGACCTGGAGCAAAAATGACAAAACTTCTTTTTACGCAGATATAAAACACTGGACAAGTAATAAGAATTTTTTCGAAATATTGATTTGCGAGCAACGATGCAAATTTCGAAAAATCATTTTGAAAGAATATTAATTACGAAAGAATTTTTCGGCCTTCGACAAAAATCTCTATTACTTTTTTCTCGAAATATCGATTTGTCAGCAACAACGCACATTTGCAAATATCGAAAAGTCATTTCGAAAAAATATTTACTGTAAAAGGATTTTCCAGCATCCGACAAAAATCCCTAGTACTTTTCTAGTGTTTTATAGTATTATTCTTACAAAACACTGGAAAAGTTCCAGAAAATTTCTCGAAATATTTATTTGCAAACAATGACGCACATTTGCAAATTTCAAAAAATCATTTTGAAAAAATATTAACTGCAAACGCATTTTTCAGCATTCGAAAAAAATCTCTAGTACTTTTTTCTCGAAATATTGAATTGTTAGCAACAACGCACACTTGCAAATTTCAAAATGTCATTTTGAAAAAATATTAATTGTAAAAGGATTTTTCAGCATCCAAACAAAAATCCCTAGCACTTTTCTAGTGTTTTACGGTATTATTCTGACAAAACGCTGGACAAGTACCAAACATTTATCGAAATATTGATTTGCAAGCAACGACGCAAATTTCGAAAAATCATTTTGAAAAATATTATTTGCAGAAGGATTTTCCAGCATTCGAAATAAATCTCTAGTACTTTTTTCCTCAAAATATCGATTTGCAAACAATAACGCACATTTGCACGTTTCGAAAAGTCATTTAAAAAAAGATATCAATTGCAAAAAGGATTTTCCAGCATCCCGCAAAAATTCCTAGTACTTTTCTAGTGTTTCATAGTATTATTCTTACAAAACACTGGACAGGAACCAAGAATTTTCTCGAAATATTTTTTTTCAAGTAACAACGCATGCCGGCAAATTTCGAAAAATCATTTTCACAAAAAATTTACTGCAAACGGACTTTTCAGCATCCGACAAAAATCTAGTACTTTTCTAGTGTTTTATATCCACCCGAAGAAAAGCATCGACCCAGCTCCGGAATCGACCCAAAAAACTAAAAAAATCCACCACCTTTTGCTTTTCATTTAATAGTCTACTAAAAAAAATCTCAAGACATTTTTCACCTCTGCTTTGCGTGTACCCAAACCAACGGCAAATATTCCCCAAAAATCCTCCCCTTCTCTCAAATCAACTTCTACCCCCTTTATCTTTTCACCCTGTCGTTAATTATCCGAAATCGTTCGCAGGTCAAAGACATTTATCTCCATCCCGATCCATTCTCCGTACAAAATGGTCTGCTTACGCCGACCCTCAAGACTAAACGGCCTCAGCTCAAAGCGTACTTCAAGCCGCAGATCGAAGATCTGTATCAGCATCTCGACTGACGGAAATCCATCATGAACTCGTACGAAAAAACAACAACAACAACAACACCCATAGTCCCACCGAAAGTCGAGGGAACGGCCCCAAATCGAATTAGCAATTATAACTCCATAAATTTGTTAAACGATAATATTATTATGATTATTATTCACTTATATTGTAATCGTCGAGGTTGCCGCCGTTTAAACGTCACCGAACACGAAACACGCTGTCCTTAATCTCTCTCCGTATAACGATATTTTTATTATTATTTTATTTATTAATGCATTCGTTCGTTGAGAATTATACCGGACGAGGCAATGACAATTGGCAGTAGAAATATTTTCCAACAGAGATTTCAAGCTCCCATCCATTTTTTCAAATGGGACCACTATTTTTTCATTCGAAATTTTATGAAGGAACTGAAAATGAGTTCACTCACAAAAATTTGAGATGATCGATCAAGATTTCGTATGAAAAATCGATAAAAAATTAATTTTCTTGCTTTTGGCCTAGAATCGATAAACGGTGCAAACCTTTATTCCTGTAAAAGGTACTCAAAGTGATGGCCACCACTTTCAATGCACACCTTGCGATGCAACATTTTGCGAAAATTTTAATTCTGCACTGACAGAAGAATGCATATTTATCATGAAAATCACAAACTCACTGCTTTCCAAAACAAGTTGATAAAATTCGTCCGAGAAACGTTATATGTTGAAACTCATATGTGATTGAGCATTGAAAACTATTGGACACGTATTTTTTTTTATCGACGAAAAAATGGTTTCAAGGAGGGCAACCACCTTTCAAGTGATGGCATGTCGAGGAGTGATTTTGCAGTTCCATACAAACAAAAACCAAAATTCTTCTAATGTAAAACGATGAGAAATCCACTACAGGAGTATTGAAAAAATTGGGTAATTCTTTACATAAGTGACTTTTTCGAAAAAGGAGCCTACATTTTTTTGTTTTGCTATTTTGTCATTTATTGGGTTATAAATGATGATATTCAGTCGGGGGAAGCTGAAATTCATCCCCCCATAGAAAGTTATGGGGTTTTGAAGTTCGCGGAAACACGTGATAAAATAGGGCGTTTTTGAACATTTCGACGCCTATATTGGGGGTGGAGGGTGGAGGGAGTTATATAAGCCTTCCCGAATACAAACAACCCCAAACAAACCCTACCCCCTCTAGCGTGAGGACGTTGGGTTTGTTTGGGTTCGTTTGTATTCAGGAAGGCTTCTTCGATAAATCCTCCACATTTGGGTTTTAATACAGGAGTTTTTGAAAAATTAAAAATAATTTTTAACGATTATTGGCTCGTAAAAAATTTGTTTGTTAAAAATGTCAACCTCCCCCGACTGAATATCATAATTTATAACCCAATAAATGAGAAAATACAGCAAAAAAAATTAGGCTCATTTTTCGGAAAAGTCAGTGATTTAAAAAATTATCAAAAATAGAATTAAGGGGTAACTCGCCCTTCTCTGAGGGGTGGTTCACCCTTAAAGCCGTTTTTCCAGCGATAAAAAAATACGTGTCTAATATTTTTCAACGCTTTATCACATATATAGAGTTTCAACGAAATCGAAGGCGGACACTCAAGTGACGTTCCTTGTTAGTTGCCAACAATGTTGACAAAGCCGTACGACTTGCCTGGATTTTGCTTAGTATTAAGGTATTCCTTTCACGAACCCGAATATTTAATTATCAACTGATTTTCGTATATAAATAAATAAAAATACATCCCTGTATACTGATAAAAATTGCAGGCCAAGTTGGCGAATTTTCAACTAAAAATTACTACTCTAAAAATCGTCTCATTTATACGGCACTTTATGGAAATGACACGCGGGCCACACTTCTATCCAATCGAGAGACGCGGCGCGTCTTGACGCGCCAATTAAATTTCTTTTTTAACCAATTTGAGCCAATTTTTTTAATTAAAAAAATATCAAGCACCACAGCCATAAGTAAGATGAGCACCACTGTCAGGGATAATTTATACACTAAACAACTCTAGATATCTGATATAAATTGCTCAGAGCGTGTAAAAAAAATTCTAAAGAATCCGAAACGACAATAAAAACAGGGCGTCACCGAATGTTTCAAGAAAATATTAATGATAAAACTTGGAAAAATGTGACTAGTTCCAGTGAAAATGTAAAAATGTCTAAATCGACGGAATTTGCGCGAAATTATTCCAGTTTATCGTTGGATATAAACCATTGTACAATTCATTGTAACTTATTTTTTCATCAAGCGTCACTGTAATTTACCAATGATTCAGAAGGGCCCTGCTTATGGCCCCACAAAATACGGCCCTCCGCGAAAAGGAATACCTAAAGGCGGGATATACATTTAGACAGGCAAAAAGAAGCAATATTGAGGGATTTTTTAAACTAAGAAATAATTACTCTACAATTATCAAACTTTAGGTATACTTTAATAGTATATTTAAGTATACGAAACAATTGTTTTAAATTAATTCATCATCAAAATGGCAAGGTCGCCGCGGGAGTTGCGAATCGGCGTGCAGTCCAGCTTCCCGTAGACTTTGATTTGCAAAAAAGTTCAAACATTTCTTCAGTTAGAACACGTATAGTTTCTACGTGACGGTAATTAAAATGAAGAAAATGCAAATTTGAGAAAATGGCACGCATTTACAAAAAAAAATCAACATTTCACGCAACATTTCTGTAAAATGTGGATCAAAAAAGTAGTTTTTTTCCAATATTTCAATAACAATTCTCGTCAAGTAGAAGGTACCAGCTTGAAAGGTATACCGCTTTAAAACTTTGGGAAAATATTCTACACACATAATTCTATCGTTTAAAGAAAAAAAAAGAAATCTTTTTTTTATCGTTGTAAATGTATATCCCGCCTTAAACTATTGAAACCTGAGAGAGCCTGTTCGCTGACGCAGACTGACGTGATTAATAAGACAATGCGAATCGAATTTCAAGCATACACTAAAAATGGCGGCAATCACTTTACGCCCCTATTTTCGGAGTAAGTATCTGCACCGTTTTCTTTTTCATCGATTCTAGCCGAAAAACTTCAAAATTCCTGTTTCGTCGATTTTTTTACACTAAATCTCGATCGATCATCTCGAAATTTGGTGTCTGAACTTATTTTTAGTACCTTGATGGAATTCTGAATAAAAGTGAACTATTTGAAAAAAATAGAGGTGAGCTTGAAATCGTCGAAGCGTCTCCACCTGAATGAACCTCGAAGTCACCGCTCGACGACAACTTTCGAACTATGCAACTTTTTTAGGAAAAGTTTTCTCCAAGTCTGATAAGTTGGAAAATATTTCTACTGCTAATAGTTGTTGCCTCACCCGGCATATTTAATTCTGACTTGATATACAATAGTCGCGCAGAGCAAAAAACACTGAATGAAGCTACGTTATAATAAATAAGGTTATTAATATACCCATATATATATATATATATATGAATATTATACATAAAATAAAGCCGAGTTATTGTTAGGCTGGCCTTTATTCCGCTAAACGCAATATCCTCGAAACGAAACGAATTATCAAGAGCGTCACGCGTGCACACGTGGTGACGTCATGGAATGTGGACGTGAGATCAACATTGCAATATATCCCAAATTGCCTACAATAAGAGGGATATCGAATTAATTAATTTGGCGCGAGAATTAAAAACAAAAACTACTGCGATTTCCCGGTCATTTTTCCCTCCTGATTCCGACGGTCAAGCACAAATTTGACCACACGATAAGAACGTGTGTCTCTATAACAGCGATGGATTTTCGTCGATCGTTTGAATTTCCTCGGGACGGCTGGGGCGGGTTTTTTCCCGTTGAAGATTGTGGAGAGAATATTTGAGGTGCTGCGAGGAATTGCGCGAAAGATCAACGGGGTAACTTCCGGTTGAGCGGGTGGTTGAGGCTTTTTGCTCGAGAGAGCGAAAAAGAAGCGATAGTTAGGATCGACGAATACATCGCTGGAATAGAGGAATTGCCGGGGTGACACTTGTCCAGAGGATCGCGAAGGAACTTTTTTACCAATCAGTTTGGGGTGTAAAAGGTGGAACTTTTAAATGAATTTACAATCAATTTTGGAGTGAAAATCAGAATAACGTGGAGCAAAAGTCGAGGAGTCTTTTTCACATTTAAAAAAATGTTCACATGATTTTCCGAATTGAATTCTCCAGTGTGAAGTGTTAGTGTGAATTCGGGTAATAAATTTTAGTGTAAAAATCGTAATAATGTGCGGCAAAAGTCTTGGAGTCTTTTTTCACATTATTAATTTCACACTATACAAAATATTTTTACATTATTTTCCGAACTGAATTCTCCGGGGAAATACTCAGGGATTTTTCGATTTGTCCAGGACTCCATTCGTTACGAACGATTTTTCACATTTGTTCTGTTTGAGTTTGAGTTTTTTTTTCTCCAAATGATCGTCATTTTTATGAAAAACAATATTTCGAAAATCCTCTACGTACTTCTCCGGCTGTAGACATCGGAATTGTAGAAAAAGTGGATTTTGTGCACGGACGATACTTGTACTCACAACTTAAGGGTCCACCTTCGGTTTTGTTGAAACTCATATACGTGATAAAGCGTTGGAAACTATTAGACACGTGTTTATTTTAATAGGCGGAAAAAAGATTTCAAAAGGGGAAACCGCCCCTCGAAAAAAAGCATGTCACGACTTAATTTTTTTTTCGATACTTCTATAGTGGATATTTCGTCGCTCTGCATCAGAAGAATTTTGGTTTTCGTTCAATACAGATCGGTGGACTGCGAATTCACTCCTCAGCACGCTTTTCTTTCAGGGGTGGTTTCAACCCTTAAAACCGTTTTTCCGCCAATACAGAAAATACGCGTCTAACAGTTTTCAAAGCTCTATCACATATGGGCATTCACGTCACTTCAGCCAGTAAAAAAAATCCACAAATAATTTTGAAAAATCGAGTTACTTTATTGAAAAATGTTCACCGAGTGTCGACATTGTTTTTAAATTTCTGACGTTTTTTCTCGTTTATTACCATTTTTTTAACATTTTTCCATTCAAATGGCTGTATCTTTGGCAGGATTTGACGTATTTACATTCATAAAAAACGAAAATGTGCGTCTTTTTATAGTCTTCCAGAAAAAAATTAATTTAGATTTTATTGAGCAAGTCGAACGTCCGGTTCAGGGCAAAATATGAAAAAGAAAAAATTTTCTCAAGGAAAGACACTCGTTGTTTTATTTTTTTCAATTTCCCCGAATTGTGAATACGAAAAACGGATTTTTGGTATTTTTTATATTATGGGATTCCTAAACACCGTGAAGTAACAGCTTTTTAAATTTTTTTATTAATATTCGATTAAAGAGTGTAGAGCACTCCAAGGCTCCAATACATATGACATATATGTCATATATATTTCAAAAACCTGGTAAACAGCAAGTGCTCCACACTCTTCAATCGAATATTAATAAAAAAAAATTTAAATAAAAATAGCTGTTACTTCACGATGTTTAGGAATCCCATAATATAAAAAATACCAAAAATCCGTTTTTCGTATTCACAATTCGGGGAAATTCTTAAAAATAAAATAGCGAGTGTCTTTCCTTGAGAAAAAAAATATTTTTGCATATTTTGCCCTGAAACAGACGTTCGACTTGCTCAATAAAATCTAAATTCATTTTTTTCTGGAAGGCTAGAAAAAGACGCACATTTTCGTTTTTTACGAATGTAAATACGTCAAATCCTGCCAAAGATACAGCCATTTGAATGGAAAAATATGAACAAATGGTAATCAACGAGAAAAAACGTCAGAATTTTTAAAAAAATGTCGACACTCGGTGAATATTTTTCAATAAAGTAAGTCGATTTTTCAAAATGATTTGTGGATTTCTTTTTTACTAGCTGACGTGACGTGGAATGCCTCATATACGAGTTTCAACAAAATCGAAGGCGGACACTTAAGGCAGAACTAGCGCGCGGATTTCTATAGATTTAGTTCAAATTTTAACCAGACATTGTGCATATCATTATGCATGTTTGAGTGAAATTTCAGAACAGTCGACTATTTAGATTGGGAGATAATGGGTTTTAAAATCGCAACTTTTAACACTGCAGGGTCGCGATGAAATTTAGACAGAATAATTTACCGTAAAAAATATTTGTCCCCTATAATAAGAAGACATATGGCAACACCGCATCGTTCCACGTATCCAATGACGTGAGTTTGCACGGCATATTTAAAATAATACTGCAACACAAATTTTCATTCGGAAGTAATTTTTAATCGAACAAAGTTAAAATTAGTTTTGAATTAACTAACACTTTTTTTGTTAATGAAGATAACACAAACAATATAATATATTAATATTTATAACGCAAATATTTTTTGTTTTATGATCAATGTTTTTAACTTTAGGAACACGATAATTTTTTTTCTCGAAATATTGAATACTGTTCTGCGGTGTTGCCATATGTCTTCTTGTTATAGGGGACAAATGGTTTTTATGGTTTTTTCACTTTTTCCCTAACTAGTTCGCTATCTAAACATAATTTTTTTTTAAATTTATAAATAAAATAGAATAGTAAGACGAATTAAAAGTTGCAATTTTAAAACCCATTATCTCCCAATCTAAATTGACGACTGTTCTGAAATTTCACTGAAACATGCATAATGATATGAACAATGGCTGGTTAAAATTTGAACTAAATCTATAGAAATCAAGAGCGCGCGCTCGTTCTACCTCAAGTGATGTTCCTTGTCAGACTCACAAGAATTTAGCCCCGCCACATTGCAAGGCAACTTTTTTTAACTGTTTCATACACTTTGAAAGTGCAGCAATGACGTTTTTTAAAATAGGTTTTTGATTTACCGCTTTGCAGGGGAAAGAATTGTTAAAATTGCAACTATGCTTCGGGCCTCTGGAGTAGTGGTACCCCTTAATCGCACGCACGCAAACAAATGAAGCTTGTGCGCCTCTGCAAGCACACGCGTCGGGAACATAATTTTTCAACGTTCGCGTCCGCAACGACGAACGATTTTCTTAGGTATCCTTTCTTTGTTTTGCTAATATATATATATATATATATATATATATATATATATATATATATATATATATATATATATATATATATATATATATGAGTGTATGTATGTATAATTTAAATTGTTATCTAATTTTTGGATCTAAAGCTGTAGTATAGGACGAAACAACCGACGATCATTAAAATAACAGCAACTACAGCGAGGATGAGCCTCTGTTGGAGAGCGCGGAATATCATTCCGGAAAGAAGCCGCGAGCCCCGTCCGAGATCAGCGTCCGTTTCCCGCAACTGAAAACATTAATTTCTTTTGTCCTTTGGTTCCGTTAATTGCAAAGCAAAAAAAAAGGGAGGAATCCCGGTTGCCGAAATGTTAAATGTTAAGGAATACATCGGGGCCGGGTTGAAATTCCGAACTTTGAATGCTCCGACGGTTTAAAATTCCGAATTTTAATGTTCCGAAATTCAAGATGGGACCGAGTTGAAATTCCGAACTTTGAATGGTCAGAACGTCAAAACTCCGAAAGAATTTTACAATAAAGACCAAAACTCTGGAAATCTTATCACCGTCGAAATAATTCGGTTATGGAAGATTTAAAAGTTTAAAAATTTGAAATAAAGCGACGAATTATTTAAAGATTTTTTTTATGAAGAAGTGATTTTGCGTTAAATTTGAAATTTGTGTAGACAATGTTATACGTTCTGCATCATATACAGTCAACTGTGTAGACTTTCGCTGTCATGATCTTGACATGAGGGCCGGGTTGAAATTCCGAACTTTGAATGCACCGACGGTTTAATATTTCTAATTTCAATGTTCCGAAAGTACAAGGTTCGTCAAGATTATGCCAGCGAAAGTCTACACAGTTGACTGCAAATTATGTAGAACGTATAACATTGTCTAGACAAATTTCAAAATTGACGTAAAATCACTTCCTATAAAAAAAAATTCTTGAAATAATTCGTCGATTTATTGAAAATTTTGAAACTTTTTAAACTTCCGTGGCCGAATTATTTTGACGGTGTTCTGATTTTCGGAGATTTGGTCCTTCGTGTAAAATTCTCTCGGAGTTTTGATCTTTCGGGGTAGTATATTTTCGGAGTTTTGAGCGTTCTGATCATTCACCGTTGGAAATTTCAACCCGGACCCGTTTAGATTTTCGAAGTTTTGGTCTTTCGTGTAAAATTCTCTCGGAATTTTGATCTTTCGGGGTAGTATATTTTCGCAGTTTTGAGCGTTCTGATCATTCAAAGTTCAGAATTTCAACCCGGCCCCACTACATCGTGCGTGGAAGCTCGGAAACTAATTTGCCCTTTTTTACCGACCGATGGTACTTCCTAAAGTTAAAAAGCAGTAAAAGGAAGTTTTTTTGTTCGGAAATTGAAGCAGAATTCAGAAAAATGATTTAGTTTAGTTAATGATTAGTTCAATGAGTTAGTTGATCAAGTCTGCGAATTGATGCAATTACGTTTGGAATTTAATTTTACAAATTAGCATAGCTAATCAATGTAATTGATGAATTAATTTAGCAGGCGCGGATTATTTTGGAATATTTGGAGCTCGAGAAAACACGAGTCAACTTTGCATGAGAATGAGAGACTTTTACCCTTCCTCGGCCCCGCTGTATCGTTTCTCTCTGGTCGTGGAGATCCTTGAGAACCTGCGAGCCAATTTCCTCGGTCTCGAGGACCATGCGATAACCGTTCTGCAGCGTTCTTCCGGTTCTCTCGATCCTTTCCGAAGTGTCGAGAAGCTGGGTCTTCTGGTCTTCCGTGATCGCGCCGCTCTCCCACGTGTCCTCGCCGCTCATCTCGACTATGTCGTCCTTCGGCTTTTTCGCCGTTTGGAACTCCCACGTTAGCCTCTTCAGCTCGGCACGGTGGCTCTCGACTCGGCCACCCAGACGACGACGCTGCGTACCCGTCGTTCCTCGAACCTCCAGCTCCATTTGTTCCAGCTAATGATTTAATCGTTTTTCTTAACTTCGTTATATTATATCGGAATGAAACACTCTCAGTCGGTAACGAGAGCTGTTATCGTTTGAATTTGTGGGTTCTTCAAATTTTCACGAACGGGCTGCTTTATTTATTAGCAACATTTTTTTAGTCGCTAAAGCTAGTTCTAAATTTCTTCTAAAATTAGAAAATAAATTAAATTTGAGAAACTTAAAATTAAATTTCTTCTAAAATTAGTTCTGAATTTTAGAAAATTTTGAAGTTTTGGCAAATATAATTTTTGTTGGAAAATTTTAAGGTTTAGCAAAGTTTAGTTTTCGCACAATCTAAAGTTAAACATTTTTTAATTAGTTCTTAATAGCATAGTTTAGAACTAATTTTTAAAAAATTCTTCTAAAATTAGAAACTACGTTAAAATTAGAAACTTAAAACTAAATTTCTTCTAAAATTAGTTATAAATTTTAGCCAAATTTAAAGTTATGACAAATATAACATTTTTGGAAAATTTTAAGGCTTAGCAAAGTTTAGTTTTCGCACAATCTAAAGTTAAAATTTTTTAATTAGTTCTAAATTTCATTATTTAGAACTAAAAAAAATCTTCTAAAATTAGAAACTTAAAACTAAATTTCTTCTAAAATTAGTTCTAAATTTTAGCTAAATTTACAGTTATAGCAAGTATAACATTTTTGGAAAATTTTAAGCATAGCAAAGTTTAGTTTTCGCACAATCTAAAGTTTTTAAGTTTAGTTTTAGCAAAAGTTTTAGCTAATTTTCAAGTTCTAGCAAAATGTAGTTTTAGCAAAATTTGAAGTTTTTACAAAATTCAAATTTTCGCATAACTTAAAGGTTTAGCATAATTCAAAGCCAAGTTCAAAAGCAATAGCAAAACTTAATTTTTAAATATTGTGAAGTTTTAGCAAAATTTAGTTTTAGCGAAATTTCAAGTTTAAACGAAACTCAGTTTCGGCAAAATGTAGAGTTTCAGCGAAATTAAAAGTTTTAACATAATGTAAAGTTTTTGCGAAATTAAAAGTTTTAGCAAAATGTAAAGTTTTAGCGAAATTTAAAGTTTTAGCATAATTCAAAACATTAGCAAACCTTAGCATAATGCGAAGTTTTAGCAAAACTTTGTTTTAGTGAAATTTAAAGTTTAAGCAAAACTCAGTTTCGGCTAAATGTAGAGTTTCAGCGAAATTAAAAGTTTTAGCAAAATGTAAAGTTTTCGGGAAATTTAAAGTTTTTGCTAAATTTAAAGTTTTAGCAAAATTCGAAGTATCAACTAAATTTGAAACTTCAGCAAACTCAAAGTCTTAGCAAATTTTAGTTTTAGCAAAGTTTCACGTTTTCTAAAACCTTAGTTTTATCCAAATTTGGTGTTCGCAACATTTTGAGTTTTAGTAAAGTCTTAAGTTTTAGTAAAATTTCAAAAACCCACGAAAATGGGTGATAAAATTACCGACCGAGCGTTCTGCGCCCCTTGGCGCGAGGACGAGACTTGAAGTAACGACCGAGCAACAATAGTTTTCAATATGCACAATAAACTTTTTTCGATAATCGAAGTCTGATTTATCGACAATCAGTTTTTTTCAATTAGGGTTATCGAATGTAGTTTCTTGCACACAATGCAAACTATCGCTGCTCGATCGGTATTTACCGTCTCGTCCCCGTGATAACGAGTGACGGATACTCAATCGGTAACAACAAAAAAACCGTAATCATACATTGTCGTGGGTTCTTTACATTTTGCCAAAACTTTACATTCTTCTAATAGACAGCTTAGTTCGTTGAGCAAAATTCAAAAACCCCACGAAAAAAAGTCCTAACTCCTTTCGTACCGACTGAGTGTGCTCACCTCAAATATCATATGACTAAAAAAACATCAGGATATTTTGCATCAATGATCAACATTTCCAAAGTGACTTTTATCTGCTAAAAATCCCCAATGAAAGTGCTGCGTGAACCTGACCGTACACTTTCCTACAGCCACAAATCTCGAAAAACAAAAAAAACGGTAAAACGTTAGAAGACGGATTTTTCCGAGTGAAAGTCAAAAACGTCTCACCAATTCTTGCGCCTCCTCAAGCTGCCGATCGACATCCTGTACGAATTCGCGCTTGTCACCTGTCAAAAAAAAGCACGTGCGCACCTGAACGTCAAACTTATCGATTGGCCGATGGTTCGACTCGCAAGAGGGCAGCACCGTACAGCCGCAATCCGCAAACGTCACACGACGGACTTCGACTCCGATATCATAATTCGTGAAATAAAATGTGTAAGCGATATCGCTGCGAATGTCCGCGTAGTCACGCGGAATGGCGATGATTCGTGAGAACGTAAATAAATGTACATACCACCGGTGAGAGATGATATTCGGCCGATTTTGGCGGTTACGTCGGCTGTCAAAACCGCGTATTGTTGTTCGTAGTTGTCTATAAGCGTCGCCATCTTGACACTGGCTCGACGCGTCTGCGAGGTACTCGCGATTCGAGAGGCGCCACGTGAGTCACCGCGACGGCGACAGAACGACGCGGACACTCACTGATCATTAATTCCAACGCTTTTTCCCCGTCTTCCAAAGATGCTCGAAAAGCTACCGGCGAGCAACAAAACAAACAAATCCGACCAAGGGTCCGAGGCGACGAAAGTCTTCGTGTCACGATTTAATGAGCTACCTTCCATGAAACGCTGTTTCATCGACCGAGAGAAAGAAGCTTTACCGACCTATCATCTCAGTCGGCATAGTAGGTCTCCATATAAAAAATGCCTTCTCAATGTCGATTGTCGCTGCAATCGACATTTCGTTTAAAAAATCCCTAGACGCCAGAGTCTTCTCAATATGTCGAAATCACCAGGAGCCATTTTCCGCTCAATCGGTAAGTCTCCCCGCTCTGCTGGTAACTTCCGTTTTACCGAGCGAGCCGAAGAGCGCTGACGTCGACTGACACGTGTACTTCGAAAGTTCCGACTGGCGATGCTCCGCTGGAATTTAAGAGCACCAATTTTGAAGCTCAACAATCGCGTCACGATCTGACGTCGAAAAGCGAAGCCTCCTTATCGCGGCTGCATTTCGATGCAAGCAAAAGTATCGATATCGTCATTTTAATTGATGAAATCAACACTGACTGCACTGTCTTGGTTGTCCGATCGCGCGCGCGAGGGCGAGAGAGCAAGACTCGGAGCGAGAGAACGAAATAAAAAAAACAAAGATGGCGTGGCGACGTTCCGGACACGTCAGAGGCAACGACGAATGGAAAGCGATCAAAGAGGAGTCGCGTCCAATCAGTTTCGCTCGTTCCTCCCAAGGAGCTCGTCCCGTGCTGGATCAAAACTCAAGCTCGTGTAGCACGCTGCCGCATTAAAAAAGTATCCGGCGATATTGCGTCTGGCTCTCTCTCGCAAGTGTTCGGCGGCGCGTACACAGTCGTGCAAAATGAAGATGGCTGCCGAGGTGAGGTGGCTCGCGCCGTTTGTCATTTTTATCGTGACGGGCCTCGCTGCGGGAAACTCTCCTCATCGGAAATTCGAGTATAAGTACTCGTTCAAGCCGCCGTATCTCGCGCAAAAGGACGGTACCGTGCCGTTCTGGGAATACGGAGGATGTGAGTACTCGAACAGCAAAAAAAAACACGCGCAACGAAATTCTAACCCAATATTGCGAGCCGGATAAAAAGTGAATTTATTTGCCGTATGTTTGGTTGAATCGTCTCGAGAAAGGTTTTTATTCCGCTTCGGTGCTTCGGTAAACAACGCGAAATGTGTACGCGAAGTCAACATATGGTCTGCTGGTCGAGAAATTCTGTCGCAGCTAGCGAATTTGTGCGTCTTTTTTTTACCGAAAAAATTACTTCCGGGTAAAAGGAAAAAAAAGTAATCCACGCAAGCTCGGTGTTTTTATTCGCGGCGTTCGCACGAGACGATTTGTTTGGAACTAGTTCAAGATTCCGTTATCGCGATGGCGCAACGATTTTTATGCATGCACACATTTGGTCTTGGGTCGTTGTCATTACGCTTTCAAATTACACTTGATTGCAGTTACGCTGCAAATTGCATTCGATAAAGTGACTGTCAATTGGTCAGTGGAGCTTGGAATAACTCTCCGAAACCGCAAGTTTCGTTGTTTTTTTACTGACTTACCGACCGAGCTTCGCGGCTGATCGTTATCGGTCGTATTACGCGGGCTGATAAGGCGCCCAGCTGGTGAAAGGAGCTTTTTTGATAGGCCGTACGCTGGAAAATTGCTCACACGTTTTGTAGATTTTGTTTTTATACTGTTTTACCGACTGAGAGTAATGGATCGTTATCGGGTCTCGACTCCGTGTCTAACCGGTCCCAGTTAACCAAGCGTACCCCAGTTAACCAAGCGTACCTTTAGTACAGCGTATCGCAAATGTGGAGTACGCCGTACCCCACAGTACCGGTAATGTACGGGTACAGGATACCAGCGTAATCGTACCTCCACGGTATCGCTATCGTGGAGTTACACCGTACTGCAGTGCACGGTGGCTCCACGGTGGCGATCCTGTACCGGTACCGTATTAGCACATTGGCGGTACAGCGAACCGTACGGCGTACCGGTCATGTACCAGTACCGTGCGCACGTACGAGGTGGCAACAGTAGCGGTACGGCGCTCTCCACATGAGCGGTACATTTCCGATACTTGGTTAGCTGGGACCTTTAGTACAGCGTATCGCAAATGTGGAGTACGCCGTACCCCACAGTACCGGTAATGTACGGGTACAGGATACCAGCGTAGTCGTACCTCCACGGTATCGCTATCGTGGAGTTACACCGTACTGCAGTGCACGGTGGCTCCACGGTGGCGATCCTGTACCGGTACCGTATTAGCACATTGGCGGTACAGCGAACCGTACGGCGTACCGGTCATATACCAGTACCGTGCGCACGTACGAGGTGGCAACAGTAGCGGTACGGCGCTCTCCACATGAGCGGTACATTTCCGATACTTGGTTAGCTGGGGTGAATGGAGCTTTTTTTATAGGTCGTTGGGAAATTGCATGTGTTGTACTGTTTTACCGACTGAAGGTAATGGATCGTTATTGAATCTCGACTATGTGCCTGGACGGCCAATAGAGCTTTTTCGTCAATAACTCGCGTGCTCGGAAATTGCGCGTTTCGATCTTGTTTTCACTGTCTTACCGACTGAGTGTGAGTTTTCCTCGGATCGTTAAGGTTTTTCGTGCAATCCGCGTGTCTCGACACAGTGCCTATGGTCAATTTTCCGGTTTCACGTTCTTTTTTTCACTTACCGATCGAGCTCAACGACTTTTTTGCCTGTAAAAACGAAACGAACAATTGATGAATACAGATGCGATCGCGAGTTCGGAAAACGTGAGAGTTGCACCGTCGTTGCGCAGCCAGAAAGGTGCAATATGGATAAAGCAGCCTGTGAATTTCGATTGGTGGAGCGTCGATATCATGTTCCGCGTGACCGGAAGAGGCAGAATCGGTGCCGATGGCCTCGCCTTCTGGTACACCGCCTCGAAAGGCGCCTACAACGGCACCGTCTTCGGTAGTTCCGACATGTGGAACGGCTTGGGTATATTCTTCGATTCTTTCGACAACGACAATAAGCACAACAATCCGTACATCATGGCTGTCGTGAACGACGGAACGCAGATATTCGACCATGCCAAGTGAGTCGCGTTCCCTCAAGATCCATTCATTTTTCCCCATGGTCCACGCCTGCGGAATTTTGGATTTTGTTTTTTGTCGGTGATCGCTGGAACGCGAGTTTACACCGGTTTGTGGGTTACTACTAATGGTAACTTACCGACTGATGGTAATGTACCGACTGATGGTAACCTACCGACCGATGGTAATTTACCGACCTTATGATGAAAACGACAAAATTCACATTAGCAATAAAAAAAACATACAAACTTTAATGATCGTATTCTTCAACGTTTCAATTTTTATATTCTTCTTTATTCGTGTCTTTCATTCTTTAATTTCTTTTCAGCGATGGAACTACTCAATTGTTAGCCGGATGTCTGCGAGATTTCCGTAACAAGCCTTTCCCCACTCGTGCCAGAATAGAATACTACCAAAACACCCTGACGGTTCGTATCTCCCAGCTGCTCTAAGGCAAATATTGCAAGAATTTACGAAAACGATTCGTCCTCCTTACAGTTACTCTTTCACAACGGAATGACGAACAACCCGGAAGACTACGAAATGTGTTTCCGGGTCGAAAATGTTGTTCTCCCCAAGGCTGGATTTTTCGGTGTCTCCGCAGCGACCGGTAACTTGTTAAAAATGCCTTACCCATTTTTTTCTCCACCGCTAGAGTTGCGAAATAAAATTCGTCCGCGAAATTAATGAAAAAACCGATCGTTCCCTTGGCTCTTAGGTGGTCTCGCGGACGATCACGACGTCATACACTTCTTGACGGACTCTCTCCACGCTCCCGGCCAAATGAGCTTCGACCCCCGCCAAGTTTCTCAAGAGGACGAGAACAAGATCACCCAGGAGTATCAGGATTATCAGAAGAAGCTCGACCAGCAGAAGGAAGATTGGCGGAAGTAAGCGTTCTGGTCTCTTCCGTATTTAAGACCCGCGTCTCGTAACTCGTAGGGTGCGTTCGACCTGGCGCTGTGCGCGATTACAGAAGCATTTATGGCGTCACGCGTGACGTCATTACCGCTACCATGTGCTCACAAACGCTTCTTTAAGGGGCTATACCAGTGTGAACGCTGAAAATTTGGGTGATTTTCGGTATTTTTTTTTGAAGAAAAGTACTCAAGGCGTTATACGCAGTTGCAAGGCTAAAAAAGTCTTTTTTTCACGAATTTTTTCTGGAAAAGGATTTCATTTGGGCAAAACGAAAAGTATTAGGCAGTGCAGTGGCATCTTTTAGCTTCAGATACTTTTAGCAAAGTATCTCCGGTTTGGAGGTTCTAAAATGAAAAAACCAAAAATATTCTTTCAGGGGATAGATGAATCCAGGTATTGATCGAAGGAATAGTCGAAATTTTAATTTTTGACAAAATGGTGGCTCCGGAAAGAAACAATTTCGATTTTCGACCAAATTTTTTTTGTTGAATCGTTGAAAAAAAATAGAAATATTTATCGAAAATCTTATTCCTTCGATCAATACCTGAAGATTATATCTGACAAGGTTGTGTTAAAATTGCAGACCGATCGGTTGAGCCGTTTTTGAGAAATCGTGCTCGCCGACTTTGAAAACACCGTTTTGAGAAAAATGCGTTTGAAGCTTCTCGGACGCTCGGAGACACGCTCCGAGCGACCTTACAAATATGTGTGTATTTCCGAGAATATTCGCTGGATCGATTTGAATTTTTCAGGGAATATACTCACATATTTGTATATTCCGAAAATGCAATTAAAAAAAATCGATTTTTTGACATTTCTAACTGCGTTAATCCCGTTAAATATTTTGGAAAATTAAAAATACATTTGGCTATATTTAACCTATATTACATAATTTTTTCATAGAAAAATATTGAGATCCAAGCGACTTATGAGTAGCTGAAACCGAAAAAGCAAAAAAAAATGTTAAACTGGAAGGTATTTCCTGTACAATGACGTAGGATTTTCGAAAAATATCAAAATCTAACAAAATGGCGTAGTTATGAAAAAAAGTGTATTTTGTTGCCTATAAAATTGTCGTTTTTTCAATGCCAAATCGTCAATTTTCATCCAATCAAAAATACCCTACGTCATTGTAGAGTAAATATATTCAAGAGTACTCAATTCAAATTTCAAGTCAATCGGATAATTGCTCTTTGAGTGACAATGTCAGCAAATTTGAAAAATCTCATTTCGCAAAAAACGCGTGTAAAGATTTAACTATCGATTTTTGCAAGATTAAATGATATTGATATAAATTATATAAATGATAATAATATTCTTGAAAGTATAAACTGTCGAAAAAGGCAACAAAAATCGATTTTTTTAAGTGTCACACTGGTATAGCCCCTTAAGAATATTCGCTCCCCTACGCGAATGTAAAAGTAGCCAAATTGTGAAAAAAAGCTTATTCTGGAGACGTAATGTCACGCTGAGAAATTTCGACACCTGTGACTAACACTGCAGTGCGTTTTCTCAGAATTTTCAACCTGCGCCATAGTTTTCGAAACTTTTCTCAGTCATTTTTTCACGGAATGCAACGATTCGAGTCCCAAAATGCTCGTTTCTGTCGCGGGCAGGTCGAGTTTCTCTTCGATTTACGATTCGCTTAACCGGAAGTTCATTTTCGACCTTCCGGTACTTGCCCGTCGTGAATCGATAAATCTTTCTTGTTTCAAAGTCACGAATATCCAAGAGGTACATGTCCTGCCTCCGCTAACCAAACGTCGTCTGCGAAATAATCGAGAATTTCGAAAAACCTTTCGCGGATTTCTTTCCCGGCGGAATTCCTCGTCACTTCGTCCTGAAACGAGGTCATATCGGTAAAAAAAAAATGCTCCGCCGCAATTACAGAGATCATCCGGACGAGAAGCCGGACAAGGATGAATTCGAGGAATGGTTCGAGAGCGACAATCAGCGAGAGTTGCGTCAAATATACGCGGCCCACGCCCACATGACGGAGATCCTCAAGGAAATGAATCGGAAAATGGACGAGGTCGTAGGCAGGCAAGAGAGGTCTCTTAGTCTCATATCGCAACTGCAAGTTGGAGGTAAGCTTCCTTCAAGTTGGCCCGCTCGAAGGAACGGGAAAAATAGAAGATGACACGTTGATCGAGAGGAGGAAATTGCCTAATTTTAACGACACCTCCTAAACGTCACAGGTGTGCAAACGGTCGGTGGACAGGCGGGTCAGCCGGTCCTCATCGATACGATACGTCGTCAAGAGGTCGAGGCTGTATTGAACAATCAAAATATCATTCTCAATACCGCACGCGAGATTAAAACTTTCGTTGGAGATGTGAGCTCGAAGGCCGAGACGATCATAAATCATCAACTTCGAGGACCTACGGCGCAGGTAAAATTCTCTGTGCAACATCACCCCACGTGAATTTCGAATCCGAATACTTCGATTTTAGTCTCGAAACTCCTTAAGGCGGAATATACCCATTTAGACAGGAAAAAAAGCAACATTGAGGGATTTGAAACTGGGAAAATATTCTACATATGAGGCATTCCACGTCACTTCAGCCAGTAAAAAGAAAAAACCACAAATAATTTTGAAAAATCGAGTTACTTTATTGAAAAATATACACCGAGTGTCGACATTTTTTAAAAATTTCTGACGTTTTTTCTCGTTGATTACCATTTTTTAAATATTTTTCCATTCAAATGTCTGTATCTTTGGCAGGATTTGACGTATTTACATTCGTAAAAAACAAAAATGTGCGTCTTTTTCTAGCCTTCCAGAAAAAAAATAATTTAGACATTATTGAGCAAGTCGAACGTCCGTTTCAGGGCAAAATATGCAAAAATATTTTTTTTCTCTAGGAAAGACACTCGTTATTTTATTTTTAAGAATTTCCCCGAATTGTGAATACGAAAAACGGATTTTTGGTATTTTTTATATTATGGGATTCTTAAACACCGTGAAGTAACAGCTATTTGCATTAAATTTTTTTTTTATTAATATTCGATTGAAGAGTGTGGAGCACTCGCTGTATGTTTACCAGGTTTTTAAAATACATATGGCAAATATGTCATATGTATTTGGAGCCTTGGAGTGCTTCACACTCTTCAATCGAATATTGATGAAAAAAAAATTAAAAATAAAAATAGCTGTTACTTCACGGTATTTAGGAATCCCATAAAATAAAAAAATACCAAAAATCCGTTTTTCGTATTCACAATTCGGGGAAATTCTTAAAAATAAAATAAAGAGTGTCTTTCCTTGAGAAAAAAAAATTTTGCATATTTTGCCCTGAAACGGACGTTCGACTTGCTCAATAAAATCTAAATTAATTATTTTCTAGAAGGCTATAAAGAGACGCACATTTTCGTTTTTTTACGAATGTAAATACGTCAAATCCTGCCAAAAATACAGCCATTTGAATGAAAAAATGTAAAAAAATGGTAATCAACGAGAAAAAACGTCAGAATTTTTTTTTTAATTTCGACACTCGTTGAATATTTTTCACTAAAGTAACTCGATTTTTGAAAATTATTTGTGGATTTTTTTTTTACTGGCTGATGTTACGTGAATGCCTCATATATAGTTCTATCGTTTAAAGAAAAAATAAAAGAAATCGATTTTTTGATCGTTGTAAATGTATATCCCGCCTTAATCGTGAAATACTCGGGTTCGTGAAAGGAATTCTTTAAGCTTCCGCTACAGCGACGTCCCGCTTGGTACCAATCTTAAGAATTGTACGAAAACCATTTCCGCGTTCTGCTTCAATTTTGGCACGTCATCAGTAAACATATTGACAGAACATCTATTAACGTTAAACCAAAAATATAAACTATAAAGAAGTGATTTGGGACCTTTTTATTATGCTCGGGAAAGTGAAAAACTGCCACGATAAAAAAAGTCATAAATACCGTCATTTTCCAATATCCGAAAGAAAAATTCAATTTTCAACATTCCCCCACGCCCGAGCCCTATGACGACACTTTTTTAACCATCGCAAAATTCGCCCAGCTTCAAAAAGGGCGTCAGACATTTTCAAGCTTTCTCGCTCGGGCCCGCAGGTACAGCCGATCGGTTACGACTACCAATCGCTGATATCCGAGATGAGGGACGGTCTGAACACGCTGAAACGCGACGTAGCCCAGACGAACGCGAAGCTCGGTCAAGCGGGAGGCTCTTGTCCGACCGGAAGTTGTCTCACGACGACGATGTTCCTCGTGTTCCTGGCGATACAGATGGCGCTGCTGCTCGGCTACAACATCTACAAGGACAACAGAGAAGCTCAGGCGAAGAAATTCTATTGATTCGCCGCAAAGGCCACGAGCGAACGGCGAGCGCGAGAATTATCCTCGCCCTCGCCTCGTTCACACTCGTCATTGTAGATGGCGCTAGCGGGGGCAATTTAAAATACAACGGAATTCACGAACGAAGAATCTTTCTTTTTCTCCATACATCACCGTTACGCGATACGATGCGACCATTACATCGCAATATTATTATCATTATTGGTGGTAACGTTAAGAATTAATTTTGGGCCCACGGGAACGACGGAAATCGATATCCCGCGAAAGTTTCGCGAATTCGCCGCGACTTTCACTCAATCGCCCCGATCGTTCGAATAACTTCGCTGCACATCGCGACTCGCAATTTAAATCCTAAAATTGTTATTTTTTTTTTTTTGAACTATTCCACGGCGGCTATTTTGTCTCGAATCCATCAGCGGAATTTACTCCGACGTGGCTCGCGTGTACGAGTCGCCGCGCACATATATTTTTCTATACTCGATCACACAATATTGTCTCCGTCATCTTGATATTCTTCTTCTCTTGTACACGTACGGGCTGACGCTCGGATTTCTTTTTTATTATCTTTTGTTCGCTGTGTATACTTCCGCATTCCTGCAATCGGCTCGTTTTTAATAAATGGATTATTATTTATAGGGAAAAAGAAAACTTTATAAAACGGTTATAATTGTGTATTTATACGAGTATCTAGATGTGTGCAAAATAGAAAACAAATTTCGCGTTCGAGCGTTGCAATCAATTTTGTTCGGTATGAGAAAAATTGGTGGGAATTTGCCGTGTAAATCGAAGGGGGAAAAAGAGTCGTTTAGCTTGATCACGAGGCGGTGAAGTTTGGCGAGAATTTTTCCTATACCTAACAATATTGTTTGGAGGTACGGCAGATGATTTTTTTATACATCCTGATACATGTATACATATATAAATACCTGAAACTCCATACTGTCTTCTTTATTTAAAAGGAATATACGATATATACATACATATGCGTGTATGTGTATATATATAAATATATATATATAGATTGTTGTAAAATAGCTTAAGAATGTATTAGGCCGTTAAGTCACGTCTGAAAAGTATGAAATTTGTAAGGAAAAAAAACAAATCGTTTTTACCAATGTTTTCGAGAGGGTACAACGATATTATGAATTGTTCGGTCTAATAAATGTGTACAATTGACATAAAACAAAACGCAAAAAAAAAACATAAATAACATGCCGCACAAAGCTCGCTCTAGTTTTATTACAACTGCCCACAATTTTCGATTCTTTCAGCCCCACGGAAGATTCGCAATTGTGCGATCTTTTTTAACTTTATTTCCATTTTTTCATTGAGGGAGTTACAGCTCAAGAAGAAAGAGAAATTTTCGTGAATTTCTTTCTGGGAAAACGTGTGCAGGTTTTCCGAATTTCTTTTTCACAGTGAAGAGCATGGTTATAGGTATACTTTACAATGTTTGTGTTGGAAAATGTTTATCCCTGCGTGTATACACTGGGTCTTTAAGGGGAGATATACACCGAGATGGTCGAGGTTGGGGATTTAGAAGCTATGAACATTCCGTCGACCGTAGAAGACCTACACTATGGGCCTGATATCGATGATTCCATGTAAGTTGACAAATTTCATGATTTATTCATTCCCAAATTTTCAGACGCGTTTTTCTCAAAACCACGTTTTTCAAATCGGTACCCAACATTTCTCGAAAACCAATGAACCGATTGCCTTGAGGTTTTTTGTGGTTGTTCTATACACCATTATCTAGTACTTGTCATAGGATTTCTTTTCCGTTACTTAGTTTTTGTTTTATAGGCAAAATAATAACTAATTTTTGGCCCAAAAATCACTATTTATGTTCAAACGTCCGCCATTTTGTCATAAATCGATATTTTCAAAATCGGCTATGACAAGGACTAGATTATAGTATCTAATTTAATAATCTTTTCGTTTTTCTTTTCAGATGATTTTTGAAGAAACGCCAGTGGGTACCGTATACGCAGATTTTTTTACGACGCTCCAAGGATCATACAATATCGTTGTATATTTTTGATATTTTTAAATAAAGAAAATTAAACATATTTTTGAATGTATATACTTTTAGATAATTAAAACCCCAATCCGAAATTTCAAATAGTTTTCCTTGAAAAAATTCACAAAAATGACCTTTTTTCCGGCTCCCAGGTTTATATCTCCCCTTAAAGGAACAGACGAAATTTGAAACTCATTCGAAACTTTTTTTGTATTTTTGGCTTACAAGTCCGTTTTTTCCCATATTTTTATAAAAAATAAAGTTTTTCTATATTATTTCTAGATTATTCTAGAACTCGATTTTTGAAGAAACGCCAGTGGGTACCGTATACGCAGATTTTTTTACGACGCTCCAAGGATCATACAATATCGTTGTATATTTTTGATATTTTTAAATAAAGAAAATTAAACATATTTTTGAATGTATATACTTTTAGATGATTAAAACCCCAATCCGAAATTTCAAATAGTTTTCCTTGAAAAAATTCACAAAAATTATCTTTTTTCCGGCTACCAGGTTTATATCTCCCCTTAAAGGAACAGACGAAATTTGAAACTCATTTGAAACTTTTTTTGTATTTTTGGTTTACAAGTCCGTTTTTTTTTCCATATTTTTATAGAAAATAAAGTTTTTCTATATTATTCCTTGCTTTCTTTACTTTCTTACTTTTTCGGTTTTTTTTTATTAGTCCATGCTTTTTACTGACATAAGTTTTTTTGTTCTAACAGTTTTTGAAGCTGGGCGAAAGAAGTGCATCTCAGGTTATGTACAATTTACGCAACCCCTGACGTGTTTTACTATGAAGAAAGATCAAATGAAGCCGATAGAGAAGAAGTTCATAAAGAAAACAAAAAAACAATGTATTCTTGTGCATCGTGCAAAACGCCGGTTTGCGATGATCACCGAACGTACTTTTGTCAAAATTGCGCACTGTAAATTCCTTTTTTGCCACTAATTATTTCGGGTGGCAGAGATAAGAGGAATACTCTGCATAAAAGAACATGTCCTGACTGATTCATCAACGCCGAGCCAAAACCGCTGCAGCTAATTACATGAAATTTGGACAGTAGGTTGCCTTCGTGACGTAAGCACCCACCAAGAAGGGTTTTTTCGAAATTCAACCCTTAAGAGGAGAAACGGGGTGGCAAGGTTTGTATGGATTTTTTTTAAATCTGGTCGGATTTACTTGAAATTTGGTATTCGTACTTCTTGACATAATTAATGAAACATGTATTTCAGCGTTTTTAGAAATTCAACCCCTAAGGGGAGAAAGAGGGTGGCAAAGTTTCTATGTAAAATAAAAAAAATCTGGTCAGAAGTTTTATTTGGAACTTAGTATTAAAGCTCTTTAACACAATCAATAAAACACGGATTTTAGCGTTTTTCGAAATTCAACCCCTAAACGAAAGGGGGTGGCAAAGCTTATGGAAAATTTAAAAAATCGGGCCAAATTTACTTGAAACTTTGTATTACTGCTCCTAGACACAATTTATGAAATTTCAACGTTTTTTGAAAGTTCAATCCTTAAGGGGAAAGGGAGGTAGCAAAGTTTGTGTGTTAAGAGAAATATCTGTTCAGATTCAGAAATATCTGTTCAGAGAAACTTAGTATTAATGCTCTTCAACACAATTCTACGTGTTCCTTAAGGGGAGATATACACCTAAGAGCCGGAAAAAGATCATTTTTGTGAATTTTTTAAGGGAAACTATTTGAAATTTCGGATTGGGGTTTTAATTATCTAAAAGTATATACATTCAAAAATATGTTCGATTTTCTTTATTTAAAAATATCAAAAATATACAAGAATATTGTATGATCCTTGGAGCGTCGTAAAAAAATCTGCGTATACGGTACCCACTGGCGTTTCTTCAAAAATCATCTGAAAAAAAAAAACCAAAAATATTATTAAATTAGATACTATAATCTAGTACTTGTCATAGCCGACTTTGAAAATATCGATTTATGACAAAATGGCGGACGATTGAACATAAATAGTGATTTTTGGGCCAAAAATTAGTTATTATTTTGCCTATAAAACAAAAACTAAGTAACGGAAAAAAAAATCGTATGACAAGTACTAGATAATGGTGTATAGAATAACCACAAAAAACCTCAAGGCAATCGGTTCATTGGTTTTCGAGAAATGTTGGGTACCGATTTGAAAAACGTGGTTTTGAGGAAAACGCGTTTGAAAATTTGGGAATGAATAAATCATGAAATTTGTCAACTTACATCGAATCATCGATACCAGGCCCATAGTGTAGGTCTTCTACGGTCGACGGAATGTTCATAGCTTCTAAATCCTCGACCTCGACCATCTAGGTGTGTATCTCCCCTCAATGAAAGATTTCCGGAGCACATTCCATTAACGGGGTATCCCTCTCTGGAAGCCCAATTTGACGGGTTAGAATGATGAATTTTTTTCTAATAACGCAATAGTTGGAATAAATTATTTTTTTCCCAACATGCTGTACACATGTTTGTGGTTACAATGTAATTTTTTCGGAAGAAAATCTTTCAAAGTGTTCGTGATGCTGCAGCTGGCGTTGCAGTCCTCCAGCGGCGAGGCCCGAAACGGCGGGATTTCTACCAGGCTCAAATGTAATCTGCAACGAAAACAAAAAATGTTTTCCTCAAATATATCCGACTGGCTATGGGTTCACGATCCACTTTTCGAAATTTCGGAAAATACGAAAAATGACAGCTTCTCCAAAGAAAACCTCATTTTTCACTTGAAAAACAGCATGCTGAAGTCATTGTTATTAAGGGGTTACCCCCACTTGTGATTTTGAAAAAATCGATTTTTTTTTATTGCATTTTTTTGAAGTATAAGTATCCGGGCCCATACTTCTGTATGGGCCCGGAATAGATGATTCTATGTAAGTTTACAAAAAAAAATATTTTCTTCGTGTAAACTGAAATTGAAACTTTACACGCGTTTTTCTCAAAATGGCATTTCTGAAGTCGGTGACCAAGATTACTCGAACACTAATGAACCGATCTTCTTGAAATTTTGCAGGCTTATTTAATACATAAAAATGTAGTCTTTAATCGTTCGATTTTTTTTTTCGAAAAAAAAAATGGCCGTTTTATACCCAAAATAGCCGTTTTTTTTCGTTGAAATCGAACCATTAACTTTGACTGTCCGCCATTTTGTGAAAAATGAATATTTTTTAAAATCCTTCGATTAAAGACTAGTTTATACTTATATTCGACTAAATCCATCCGCATTTTTTTTTTCAGATGATCCACTTCGCCGCAATGTTGGTCACCGCAAACCGTGTATATAAAAACATTATTTCATTGACGGCCATTTGCCACTAAACAATGTAATATTTTTCAATAAAAAAATTACTGAAAGTTCTTCAAGATGTGTTCTTTAAGATGGTATATTGATCGATTAAAAAAGTTTTGTAGTTTTCTTTAAAAAAATTCATGAAAAAGGCCTTTTTTTGCGCTACAAGTGGGGGTAACGCCTTAACAAATGGTTCATCCAATTAAAAAATGCGATCGTGAACCGAAAATGACTACTGTTTGAACGCTAACTGTGCAAATTCAAGTCAATAGTGTGAAAGTTACTCAAGATATCAATCCCGCCGTATCGCGATATGTACTTTCGAGATAATCGCGTTCAAAGTTTTGGTACATATTTTACACGATCTTGTGAAATATTGTCGTCTTACCGCTAGTCAGCGATTCCGGCACCACATAAGTGTCCTTCCCTATAATCGAGATCGTGTTGCACACCTAATCTATGCAATCTGCGGGCAGTTCGGGCCTCTTTTGAGTGTTCTTGTGCTTCGATGTCCGCTTTCGTTACACGCGAATCATCCTTAAGGGGCTATACCAGTGTGAACGCTGAAAATTTGGGTGATTTTCGGGAATTTTTTGGAAGATAAGTACTCAATCAAATGTTTCGGAAAATTAAGAATATATTTGGCTATATTTGGCCTATATTACATAATTTTTTCATAGAAAAATATTGAGATCCAAGCGACTGATGCGCTGCCTTCGGAGGCGCCAAAAAAACGTTCCTCCACTGCTGCCATCATTCCGGCCGATTGAGTAGCTGAAACCGAAAAAGAAAAAAATGTTGTTAAGGCGTTACCCCCACTTGTAGCACAAAAAAAGGCCTTTGTCATGAATTTTTTAAAAGAAAACTACAAAACTTTTTTAATCGATCAATATACCATCTTAAAGAACACATCTTGAAGAACTTTCAGTAATTTTTTTATTGAAAAATATTACATTGTTTAGTGGCAAATGGCCGTCAATGAAATAATGTTTTTATATACACGGTTTGCGGTGACCAACATTGCGGCGAAGTGGATCATCTGAAAAAAAAAATGCGGATGGATGTAGTCAAATATAAGTATAAACTAGTCTTTAATCAAAGGATTTTAAAAAATATTCATTTTTCACAAAATGGCGGACAGTCAAAGTTAATGGTTCGATTTTAACGAAAAAAACGGCCGTTTTTTGGCTATAAAACGGCCATTTTTTCGAAAAAAAATCGAACGATTAAAGACTACATTTTTATGTATTAAATAAGCCTGCAAAATTTCAAGAAGATTGGTTCATTAGTGTTCGAGTAATCTTGGTCACCGACTTCAGAAATGCCATTTTGAGAAAAACGCGTTTAAAGTTTCAATTTCAGTTTACACGAAGAAAATATTTTTTTTGTAAACTTACATAGAGTCATCTATTCCGGGCATCAAAAAAAACTGCACTTCAAATTGCACTTCAAAAAAATGCAATTAAAAAAAATCGATTTTTTCAAAATCGCAAGTGGGGGTAACCCCTTAAACTGGAAGGTATTTCATGTACAATGACGTAGGATTTTCGAAAATATCAAAATCTAACAAAATGGCATAATTGTTTAAAAAAACGTCTGTTTTCTTGCCAATAAAATGGTCGTTTTTTTCAATTCCAAATCGTCAATTTTCATCCAATCGAAAATATCCTACATCATTGTAGAGTAAATATATTCAAGAGTACTCAGTTCAAATTTAAAGTCAATCGGATAATTGCTCTTTGAGTTGCAATGTCAGCAAATTTGAAAAGTCTCGTTTCGAGAAAAATGCGTTTAAAGATTTAACTATCGATTTTTGCAAGATAAAATTATGTTTACCATAAAAACTGCTAATTACAGGATATTCTTGAACGTGTAAACTGTCGAAAAAGGCAAAAAAAAATCCATTTTTGAAAGTGTCACACTGGTATAGCCCATTAACCCGACGCACACTGTTCCACTCAAATAGGTGTAACTTCGTCAATTTTTAGAATTTCAGGATCCGGTTGTTCTTAAAATATTTTTGAACGTTGACGTTATGACAATATGCAATTGAGGTTTTTTTTTTAAGTTTCCAGGGAGGTATACCCCCTTAAGAAGCATTCAACACAAGTTTATACGAACGAAGTCGCGGGCGGAAAGCTAGTCTGAAATAAAACAAATCAAACGCATTTCGCTTTTGCATGAAATTATCTAGCGCTTGGACGAAGGATGTAATGAAATATTTATTTTTGAAAAATAGCCGCAGTTCAAAGTAAGTGAAAGTATCGATTTTTGATGAAAAAAAAACTATGCATCGACAAAAAAATTTTCTTCATTCAAGCACTGCTTTTTGATGTGTAGAAGAAGCTCGTTAAATCTGAAGTTGATCGGTGCAGTGATTTTTGAGATATCGAGGTCGTTGAATTCAAAAAAGTAATTTAGAGAATAACGCCGTTAAGGGAGGACACCACTGTGACACCCCGAAAAAGGGTTTTTTTTCCTATTTTTGTTGTCTACTAGATTATTTATTTGGGATTTGGAAAAATGGTATGTTATTTAGCATACATCGAACTTAGTCCGTATAAATATTTATTTTCAAAAATTAAAAATTAACAACGTTATTAAGGTATATTAGAGCCTCCGTATAAAAAATGTGGTTTAACGGCCGGATCGATAACTTGACAATGGTTGGTCTGAAAAAAAAAGTTTTCTAATCTATATAAATTCAGTTCTGATAGTACGTAGCTGCTTTTTGGAAAAAAAACGTACACAAAATAGCGGGTGTTAAAAAATAGTGTAATTTTGGCGATATTTTTACTTATATTCGGGGGCTTAAAAAATACAAAATAAAAAAATTGTTGCGTACGATAGCTACTGCAATAACATAAACTTTTAATTTTTTCAAATTGAAAATCAGACACTTATGGCTAGAATTATGATACCGGCCAGGCCAAGAAAAACGGAATTGACAGTTTTGGTATACGCAAATCGTTGCGCTACCTGCTCTCACTTAAGGGGTCTTCTTACTTTAGACGCTAAAAAAGGCTATTTTCATGAATTTTTTTTATATGTTTATATTATAGATATTGATATAAAAGTTAAACTTAAATAAATACTAAACTTAATAAATACAAAATAAATAGTAAACTTAATAAATACGCTTTCGAAATGCATTAAACATTTTCATTTATTTATTTAAGTCACTATTCGTAGACGAAAATGATAGTTAAAAAAAATCCCTAAAAAATTGTAGGTCTGCACCGTAAATCTGGTAGAAGGATCATCCGAAACAAAAAAAAAATCAAACGGTTCTAGATTCAGTATGTTAATGGCTATAGCGCATATCATACGATTTTTTATGTGTGCAAAAATAACCAAATGGAGGACATTTTTCGAAAAAAAAAAACAAAAAAAAACGTGTTTTTCACCGTTTTGGCAAAAAAAAGTAAATATCAATCATTTTTTAAAAATCCTTGATATGTGCTATAGCTACAGTTGTAAACAATATGTGGTTAAAATTTCATAAGGATCGGTTCGTAGTTTCGAAGATTTTATCAACAAGCCGTCAAAAAACGTTGTTTCGAAAAAAACGCGTTTAAAGTTTGTTTGGGTTACGTGAATACATCAAAAAAAATTTTTAATGTATTTCGAAAGTGTATTTATTAAGTGTAACAACTTTTATATCAATATATATAATATAAACCCATCAAAAAATTCATGAAAATAGCCTTTTTTAGCGTCTGAAGTCTGAATATTTAAGCATGCCGTTTTCTTCACATATTCGTGAATACTTTCAGAAAATGCAAAAAAATGGATTTTTTTAACCCTTTACCGTGGTGTGCCGCCTTAAAATTCGCCGGTTTATGGAATCTGCTTATAAACGCCCATAACTCCCGCAATGTCAAACGGATCGACTTGAAATATCCAGAGAATATTTTTGTAATGTTATATTTTGAGAATATGTCGAAAACCAAAAAATTTCCATTTTCAAACATTTCATCTGGGGTAATCCCTTAAGGGGTTTGCACAACCGCGAGACAAAAAAAACAGGTCGGTGTTCAATATTTTTTTATGATGTGTGTACTAGGATGTCTTCATCGGAATTTTACACACAATTAATACACAATCTTGCCAAGTTTGGGTTTTTCATTTATCGAAAAATATTGACAAACGATGGAGTTATTATTGTTTGAATAAAGCGCCGCGTTTGCAGCATGGCCAATCAGTGTACGTTGTTCTAGCATCTAGACTCATCTAAAATATATACTTTTTAAAAATAAAAATATGCACTTTTAGTATAATAATTAAATTTCCATATGACCGGGTACTTTTTTATTTTGGAAAATTACAAAAATGGAAAACTATAGAAAAAAGTTCGATTTTCGACAAAAAAAAACTCTAATAATTTATTCTAAACAAATAGATAAAGGTAAAAAAAGCATACCTCGATACGATAGAAAATGTTACAGTTATAATTTTTTAAATTGCACACTTATGCAATTTAAAAAATAAACCTAAGCGATGTTTTTTCGAATCGCCACGGGATTTTCGCCATTCGCAGATCAAAAACAATCGCGTGAGATCTTTGTTTCCGAGCTGTCAAATCTACAGAGAGTTTTAAGTTGTTTGAGATCCTCGTGAGTGGAATTGTGGCAAATATTTTCGAAGATGAAGGGGGCTGGAGGATACGTAGGCAGAAAAAAAATGGTTATAATGATTTAAAGTAAGACTAAATCAAATAGAGTCCTCGAAAAGCCCGCTGACATTCGAGAAGTTTCTCTAATTCGATAGTTGGCTGGAGCCCTCCTGATCATCCCTTAACTGGGATATATACTGCAAGTTTGGCATCAGAATAGGGGGGACGACGGAACGCAGACAAAACCACGACAGTCCCTATTACGGCTTGGAGCACTTAACATGAGTCAACACATAAAGGGCGAGAGAGAGGGAAAGCTAGTCAACTCGACTGGAATTCACCCCTAATCCATTTCGTTACAGTTATCACGTACACCATAAATTCCCATGCTGTGTCTGTCTGTCCTTCCCTCTCGCTTTCTCCTCTCTCTTGTCCCTTTCTGTCCAGAACTTCAATATCCGTTATTGATTTATTATCCACAAAATTGTTCACATATCGTACCACTTACTAACGATTTTACTTCACATCTTACATTTTTAAAAAATTATTTTATTCAAGCATTTCTCCAATTTTATTTATTATTATAAAAATGTATTCAATTTATTTAATTCTATAATTTCTTTAATTTTATTTATTATTATAAGAATTAATTCAGTCTATTGAATTTAAGAAATTCTTTAATTTTATTTACTATTATGAGAATTTATTCAACTTATTCGAGAATTTCTTTGACTTTAGTTATTATTACAAGATTTTGTTCAATTTATTAAGTTTTAGTTAATTTTTATTCATTGTCATAAGAATTTATTCAATTTATGGAAGGCGGTATTGTTGTCTGGCTATTTGAAAAAATCGTTTTTTATTTTATTATTTTACAGACTGACGGACCGACTTTTCTAAATACGTCTGTGAAAACTGTTTAAGGGGGGAAATCCCTTTACACGCCCGAAAATGAGTAGTTTTTCATGATTTTTTTAAAGGTGGTAAAATAATCGCGTCTTTTTTAAATTTTGACATTATCTCATTACCACTTTCAAGTGTTAATTTTTTTTCTTTTTTAAACAAAACAAAATGCCGGCGTTGTAAGGTATTACTTTAGGCGTCTTTTGAAAAACTGCTCATGCTATAGGTCAAAAAGTTATCGATCGATCTGGCTGGAATTTTGGGAGGTCTCTCACTACAACATTATTGGAAGCGTATACCTATAAAAATATTAAAAAGTATAAAATTAAAAAATTAAGTAGGCTTTGTAATCAAATTTTCATATTTTTGACCATTTTCTCGACAATTTTTACCCCAAAAAGGTAATTTACGCGACAACCTTAAGAGGCCAGGCCAGTTTGAAAATTTCAAAAAATCGAAACCAAGCTAGACTTGAAGAAATCGACGATGATGAGCAATCAGAAGGGATTTTGTACGGCGCAGGAATTGCCGATTGAGTTTAGGTAAGAGTTTTTCATAGTATAAACTTCAAACGCGTTTTTCTCGAAAAAACGTTTTCAAAATCTAGCTCCATCGTATCTCTAAAACTAATAAACCGTTTCTCTTGAAATTTGAACCACATATTGTAAACATGATTCGCAACAAGATGACCCTCGATGGTTTTAAGATTTTGATTTTTACTCTTTTTTTGCGAAAAACTGCGAAAAAACGTGTTTTTTTTACTTTTGTCGTTTTTCATCTGCCTTTTTTTTTATTTTTTGATAAAACTTCATATCCGAGGGTCATTTTGTAGCTGGTGTCTTACTGATTCTAATGGACTTTGATTTTTTTGTTTCAGACAAGCCGTTGCCGAGTTGTGATGGAGCTACCTAGCCCATCTATTTTTGAGGCGTTACGTTGAACTATAGTTTTTGTACTTAAGGCGTTACAGGTTACTTATAGGGCGTTACTTGTAGGGCAAAAAAGGTCTTTTTCATGAATTTTTTTAAAGAAAACTACAAAACTTTTTTAATCGATCAATATACCATCTCAAAGAACACATCTTGAAGAACTTTCAGTAATTTTTTTATTGAAAAATATTACATTGTTTAGTGGCAAATGGCCGTCAATGAAATAATGTTTTTATATACACGGTTTGCGGTGACCAACATTGCGGCGAAGTGGATCATCTGAAAAAAAAAATGCAGATGGATTTAGTCAAATATAAGTATAAACTAGTCTTTAATCGAAGGATTTAAAAAAATATTCATTTTTCACAAAATGGCGGACAGTCAAAGTTAATGGTTCGATTTTAACGAAAAAAACGGCTGTTTTTTGGCTATAAAACGGCCATTTTTTTTTCGAAAAAAAAATCGAACGATTAAAGACTACATTTTTATGTATTAAATAAGCCTGCGAAATTTCAAGATGATCGGTTCATTCGTGTTCGAGTAATCTTGGTCACTGACTTCAGAAATGCCATTTTGAGAAAAACGCGTTTAAAGTTTCAATTTCAGTTTACACGAAGAAAATATTTTTTTTTGTAAACTTACATAGAGTCATCTATTCCGGGCCCATACAGAAGTATGGGCCCGGAAACTTGTACTTCAAAACATGCAATAAAAAAAATCGATTTTTACAAAATCGGAAGGGGGTAACCCCTTAAAAATGAATAAAAATGAATTAATTTTTTTTTATGTCTTTCAAGACTATTTATCACGCCCAACAACTTTTATATTCATATCTTTCATAAAATCCTCAAAAAAATCGCGAAAATAGCCTTTTTTCGTCGCTCCAAAGTGGACTGGCCCCTTAAAACTTTGGGTATATCCTTCCAATAATGTTATAGTGACAAACCTCCCAAAATTTCCGCCAGATCGATCAATTACTTTTTGAGCTATATGAGCAGTTCTTCAAAATGACGCCTAAAGGAATACCTTATGACGCCGCCATTTTGTTTTGTTTAAACATTTTTTTTAACAATTGAAGGTTGTAATAAAATAATGTCAAAATTTTAAAATGATGCGATTATTTTATCACCTTTCAGAAAATTCATGAAAAATGACGCATTTTCGGGCGTCTAAAGGAATTTACCCCCTTAATGATACTCACAGAAGTGAACGATTTACAGAAATTATAAGGAGTCCGCTCGGTCGGATCGCGGTCGAGACGCAGCAACTTTGAACGCGTTTTTCTCGAAACTATGCTTTTAAAATCGGCAACCACGATATCTCGATACCCAATTGAGTATTTTACTCTATGTGAGAAAAAAAACTACGAATGTATAAATAAGGTAATTTTCGCAATAAGCGATCGAATAATGTTGGTTTTAATTTGTAAAAACACAAAATACATTTTATGATTCATTTAAAAAAAAAAAACTTTTTCCATTCGTGCAACGAACATGCGAATCGGTGGCCGCCATAATGGATTCCGACGTGACGTCATTGACATAGTAAACAAAGAAAGCAGTAGACGTATTACTCTCTAACCTGTGAAAGAAAGCGTCAACAACTATAGATTCTCGTTTGTAATAGTTAATTGCAATTTATTCAAATAGTTATCTGTACTTCAAAAAAGAACAAATGATTTTTTTTCGGACTATGACTTTGGATCTCTTTTCGCAAGTTTTAACCAAGTCTTCCTCATATTTACGTCAATTGGCATTTCACTCCACATCTTTCCCGGTGTTTTTACACTAGTATTTTTACATTTAGGAACAACATACCAATGATTGGGATCGTAACTCACTTTTAAGGATGTATGGCAACTAAGTTATTTACTACTGTTCGAATTGAAACTCACTGATATTGTAAAGGAAAATATCGAGAACTTTTTGAGATTAAAAAAACAAAATTTGCCCACGTGAATGCTGAGATAAACGAATTCAAAGTTGGGTCATTTAACACGGGGAACATAGGACTGTACGTCCAAAATTCCCTTTACATTGGCAAAAAAGGTATTTCCGGAGTACTCTTTTGTAAAAAAACTTTTGTGCGGTATCGCTGTAATATGCATGATACGGTAAAAATAAAAAATCGACATGTGCCCATATATTTTGCGAGATATTGCGAGTTAAATGGGACCGTTTTCGTATTTCTTTAGCTCGTATCTCGTAACCACGACAACGTCAGGGAAAACGTACATCAAATCAGCAACTAAATTTGCAGTTAAAAATTGAAAATTCTTCTTTCTGTACCGCATGTTTTACTTTGAGCTGTGGTAAATCTCCTTTTTAGCTTCAATGAATACTACAATTATTTTATTTAGTCTTCAATCGCGATTTTTGCAAATTGCATAATCAGTTCTGTAACGACTCTGCAGTAGCTGCCATACATCCTTAACCAAAAAAATTTACGTATTCACAATTGGCGCAGCGTCGATGTTTACTATACAAGTGACGTCACGCACCGAAGCAGCATGGCGGCCAGCGTTTTCGCGCGGAAATTTGAAATGTTAAATTTAAATGCATTTTCATGGCACTTATCGATTTTATAAAATAGAAATAAAAATTGTAGTAATTTATTGCCACTGGAGGACCGAATTGAGACACCTTTCAAAAAAGGTCGTAATACCCAATTGACAGATTGGGCTCAGATTTGGCATACACCTTCAGTAGACTGTTTTTCAACGTTGGTAGCAGAATTGAGTCGAAATAGTTTTTTTTTCTTTCGGATAACTCGTAGAATCGTCGGAAAAATCGGAATAATTGATCATCAAAGTTTAGCATGCCGCCAATTAGTAGATTTTTTTTGCTGTATCTGGTACCAAACATCACAACATGCATAGGGGTTAAGAATATATTTGGTTTTTTTCGCATTCATACAACATCCGCAACACTGGTCGCCGATTGGGGTCAATTTCCGCACATCATTGTAAACAAACGTAGGAGATTGAGGAAATAATTTACGAATAAATGCAGGATATAAGCGAAAATTTCATTTTCATTGTTGCTTTCTTTCTTCAATAGAGCATCGTTTGAATATCAATGTCATGTATGGCAGGACTATGTAAGTCCTTTTTCCTTCAATTATTGAATATATTTTGAATACGAAATACGTTCACGAATACCTAGTTTTAGTATTCCAACTATAATTTTATATTCCCGAAAAAATTTGCTACTTCTTATTCCCAGCAGAGTAGAAAGCGCCCTTCATGTTTTCGACACAATTTCTAAAAATAAAAAAAATTGCATATTCGTGCTCATAAAAAAATTGTAAGTTATATTATTCTATCTTCAATCGTTCATTTCCGAAAAAGTTGCTATTTTTATTTCTAGCTGAGTGGGAAACCCCTTTAATTTTTTCGGCTCGATATCTAGAGGTAAAAAAGTTACAGGTTCGTGGACTGAAAAATGGTAAGATTCATTATTCTATTTTTAATGGTTTATTTCCAATAAATTGACTATTTTTTATTGCCAGCAGAGTGGAAAGCACTCTTAATTTTTTGGCACGATATCTAAAAAAGAAAATAATTTCAGATTCATGTCCGTAATTATAAAAATTTTTTTTTTCATAATTAGGTGGAGAAATGACAAATTTCTAAAAATGAAATTGAAAATGAAAAAAAAAATTATAAGTATCGAAAAATGAATATAATTACGTGAAAAAATGACAAATTTCATTATTCTATCTTCAATCGTTTATTTCCGAAAAATTGGCTAATTTTGATTCCCATCAGCCCCTTTAATTTTTTCGGCACGATATCTAAATTAAGGGGTTACCCCCACTTGCGATTTTGAAAAAATCGATTTTTTTGAAGTATAAGTATCCGGGCCCATTACAAAAAAAAATATTTTCTTCGTGTAAACTGAAATTGAAACTTTAAACGCGTTTTTCTCAAAATGGCATTTCTGAAGTCGGTGACCAAGATTACTCAAACACTAATGAACCGATCTTCTTGAAATTTTGCAGGCTTATTTAATACATAAAAATGTAGTCTTTAATCGTTCGATTTTTTTTTTTCGAAAAAAAAATGGCCGTTTTATAACCAAAAAACGGCCGTTTTTTTCGTTAAAATCGAACCATTAACTTTGACTGTCCGCCATTTTGTGAAAAATGAATATTTTTTAAAGTCCTTCGATTAAAGACTAGTTTATACTTATATTTGACTAAATCCATCCGCATTTTTTTTTCAGATGATCCACTTCGCCGCAATGTTGGTCACCGCAAACCGTGCATATAAAAACATTATTTCATTGACGGCCATTTGCCACTAAACAATGTAATATTTTTCAATAAAAAAATTACTGAAAGTTCTTCAAGATGTTTTCTTTAAGATGGTATATTGATCGATTAAAAAAGTTTTGTAGTTTTCTTTAAAAAAATTCATGAAAAAGGCCTTTTTTGCGCTACAAGTGGGGGTAACGCCTTAACAACAATTGTAGATTCGTGCTCGTAAAAAAATTGCAAGTTTCATTATTTTATCTTTAATCGTTCGTTTCCGAAAAAATTGGCTATTTTTTATTCCCAACGGCATAGAAAGCCGCCTTCATTTTTTTCAACATGATGTCTAAAAATAGAAAGAATTACAGATTCTTGTCCGTAAGAAAAGGTAAATTTCGTTATTGTATCCTCAATCGTTTATTTCCAAAAAATTATCTATTTTTTATTCCCAGCCGAGTAGAAAGCCCCCTTAATTTTTTCGGCACGATATCTACAAGTAAACAAAAATTACAGATTCGTGGACTAAAAATGGCAACTTTCGTTATTCCATCTTCAACCGTTTATTTCCGAAAAATCGTCTATTTTTTATTCCCAGCAGAGTAGAAGGCCTCCTTAATTTTTTCGGCACGACATGTAAAAATAAGAACAATAAGAGATTCAGGTCATGAAAAAAATTGCAAGTTTTTTAAATATAATAATTGCAATTATTTTACATAATAATTTTTTTTATAAAATATTTGCAATTTTTGCAGTTTTTTATGAAATAATTCCAATTATTCTATCTTTAAACTTTAATTTCCGAAAAATTGGCTACTTTTTATTTCCAGCAGAGTGGAAAACCCCCTTAATTTTGGCGGGACGATATCTAAAAATTTTAAAAATATACAGATTCGTGAACTCAAAAAATGACATTTTTCAACCCCTTAGAATTTTCCCCTTTTCCTTGGCTAATTTTTTTCACTCCCTCGGTCGCTCCTTCCCCATTTTCTTTTTTGTCCGCCGTTCTTTATCGGTGAATTCGGGGCAGCCATATTGTTGCTCCGGGGTGAGTACGAGGTCGGTCCTCTCGTAAACGATCGCGAGGACAAGCCCCTTGGATAACGTTTTGGCCAATCCCGAGTGCACCAACGTTTGGCGCAGAATCGCCCGAAATTATTTTCATCCCCCTTGGAAAAACAGGTGCACGTCCCATTGGCCGCCACCACTGGCCAATCCTCGTTTTCGAGCTTATCGATTTTCTACCCCTCTGATTTTCTGCAAATACCCTATCCACCCTCACGAACATTTCCTCCCCCTGCCCCCTTCACCTCTCCCTCATTTCACTGCTGTTCCTCCGGCAAATTGTTCAAACTTTTTTTATCATCGAAGTTGTAAAGTGCTTTACGAGCGGCGAGAGCGAACATCTATTATTCGCGATGCTCGTTCTTGTTACCGAAGAGTTTGAGTTACGAGAATCGTCGACGCCGCTCTTCGAACCGCGAGAAACGAGAGGAGACGTTCCCCCTTCCCATATGGGGAATTCAGTCCGAATTTTGCGAAAAACAATACTTTTTTTACGATTTTTTTTATTGCGAAAAAATTCGCCTTGACTGCGAAAAAAATTGGAAGTAAATCCTTTTTGAAGCTTTGTTTGGAAAAAAGAGTAAAAGGCAATTTCCATTCTTGATTAAATCTTGATTACAGTATTGGGATAAAGAGGTCGGAATTTTATACGCAATTAATACATAGGCTTGCAAAGTCTAAGATTTTTTTTGTCGAAGAATATTAATAAATTTATTCTTTAAATAAATCGACGAATAAATTGATTCCGGCAACTAGGCCCATCTGAAATGAAAATAAAAAAATGTACTTTTAGTATGATAATAAACCTTTCGTATAACCACATGCTTTTGAATCATTTTTAAAACTACCAAAATGACAAACAGTAGACAAAATTCGTCGATTTTTGACAAAAAAAAACTTTAATCGATTGTTATCAACAAATGAATAAACGTATGGAAAAATCTTACGAACATGCGATGGAAAATGTTATAAACTATGCCCTGTCCGAATTTGAAGTGAATCGGATGAATAGATCTTGAGATACGACTTCCACAGTTTCATAATAAGTGTTCGAGAAAATTGAAAAAAATTGAGGAATCTGACACTTCACAATAATCGCCATAGCTTTGTTAATTTTTTGAATTTTTACAATATCTTTGTTGCAAATTAACGTTAAGATCCTAGGCTATAAAACTACACGATAATAAATCGTATTTTTGAAATTTCAAGATCAGACAGACACCTTAAGGCGGGAGCTTGAATTAGAAGGTCCAAAAAGCGTTTTTTCTCGGGAATTTTTTTGGAAGGGGGAAAAAACAAGTGAGCCTGGTAAACATTGAGGTATCTTTTCATTTATATTTGAAATGTGTTTTTAAAAAAATTCAACATGAAACAATAAATTACTGCAGATTTATCAGCCTATTTAGCCCAGTCGGGGTAGTAAAAAAAAGTCTGAGCAAAAATTCGCGGCAGAAATTTTATTAATCTAATCTTTAGGGGGGTCATTAGTAGTGTAAATCCAAAATGACGACCAAATCCGACCGGTGCGTTAGCCGTCATTTTGATTCTAAGGTAGTTTGGTTTTTGCTCAATATCTCCTTTATTTTTAATTTTTCAACAAAAATGCCAGATACTAAAGTTGTTGAAAATTTAATTCTCTACAACTTTAGTGCTTACAATTGTTATCCCGCGATCGATTTTTTTCGACATAATAGGGAAAAACTTGCCAAAGTAGAATTATTGGATTATCTCGATTATTATTAGCTTTAGCGCATAAATTTATATAAATAAAGATGTAGCGAATCAAATTTCCTACAACTTTGATGTCTATGATTCTTGCTTTTGGTCTTGTATCTTTGAAAATATTTACAATTGGCCTCTATAACTTTATAAATATATTCTTGGACAGTTTATCTATCGATTTAAGCAATTTAAAAAACGATTTTTCGGACCTTCTAACTCAGGCTCCCGCCTTAAGGGGCTATACCAGTTTGACACTTTCAAAAAATCGATTTTTTTTGCCTTTTTTGACAGTTTATACTTTCAAGAATATCCTGTAAAAATTTCAAGACCGTATCTCTAATCATTTTATCTTGCAAAAATCGATAGTTGAATCTTTTAACGCGTTTTTCTCGAAATGAGATTTTTCAAATTTGCTGACATTGTAACTCAAAGAGGAATTATCCGAATAACTTGAAATTTGAACTGAGTACTCTTGAATATATTTACTCTACAATGACGTAAGATATTTTTGATTGCATGAAAATTGACGATTTGTTGAAAAAAACGAACATTTTATAGGCAAGAAAACAGACTTTTTTTCATAACTACGCAATTTTGTTGGATTTTGATATTTTTCGAAAATCCGACGTCATTGTACAGGAAATACCTTCCAGTTTAACGACATTTTTTCCTTTTTCGGTTTCAGGTACTCAATCGGCCGAAATCATTTCAGCAGTGGAGGAACTTTTTTTTTGGCGCCTCCGAAAGCAGCGCATAAGTCGCTTGGATCTCAATATTTTTCTATGAAAAAATTACGTAATATAGGTCAAATATAGCCAAATATATTCTTAATTTTTCGAAACAATTAATTGAATACTTTTCTTCCAAAAAATTCTCGAAAATCACCCAAATTTTCAGCATTCACATGTATACACAGTATTAAGGGGCTATACCCTATTAAGGGTATAGCCCCTTAATAGATGCCAAGAATTACGCAGTACATCTGCGAACACGAGACCGCATTTGGCAGCTTCGAAATTCCCATGTCCGCACAGGGGTGGTTCGTATACGAACCACCCCTGTGCGGACAATAATATTCGGTATACCGAATATTATTGTTTTCCCAAAGGAATGGAAGGATTTTCATCGCTCCGCTGTTTTGACAATACTACGGCAGAGAGAGAAATCTTTTTTTAGTTGCTCAATATAGAAGGGGTTCCCCGCCGATGTTCGTGAAAACACTTTATCCAGAAATTAGCCCCATCACTTCGCTGCGTAAACATATCGCTGCGAAAAGCATTTTTCCACCGCAGCCACGTCCTGTCCGCGTTACAATTCCTGTCAATCTCTCGAGTGCCTTTTTTCAACCGAGGTGACAAAAAATGCCGAGCCTGCGACGAAATGCGAGCAAAGAAAATACAGCCGTCGCTCGGCGAGGGAAATTCCTCTCGTCGCAGCAGATGCACTTTTCCGTAATAATTTCCGATCGATTTACGAGAAAAAACACTTTCTGTACACAAAATTTCAAAAAATGTGAAATATCTAGATACAAAAAAATACTAACGCGTAAAAAATGTTTTGCACACACTTTTTGGCAAAATAAGTAAGTTTTTTCCAGATAGTTACGTTTTTGGAAAAACGAATTTTGAAAAATATGTGCGTATCGCCCATTTACAATATAGCCAATTCTATATTCACAGGTGACGTTTTTTTCTCTTAAATAAACATTTATTAGGTTTTATTTACGATTTAATTAAAATATAGCTAATTTTAAACTGACCTGAGCCGTTTGTTTCTCTTGAATAAACATTTATGAGGACCTATTCATTTTTCAATTCAATTCTTCCGTGTTTGCTCCTTCCAGCCACAAAAATCTAAGTTCTTCACAATAGCCCTTGATAAAAAGACAAATGAGGAGAAAATATTTTTTTAAGCCACTTTTAAATAATTTCATTCCGCACATTATGAAATATGGAAAATATTTTAAAAATTATACGCACGAAAAAATAGTATAAGTATGGGATTAAAGTAGTGTAAAAGTAATTTAAAAAATAGTACAGAAATGAAGATACACTAGATTTGCAAATTAATTTTTTTGTGTTATTTTTACCGATGTATCTGTTTTATCAATATATATATATGTGTGTGGGTGTGTTATTTTTAATCAGCAAGTGAAGAAATTCTTCTCACAACCAGATAAACATTAATTCCTTCCAAAATATATTTTTGTCAATTCAATAACTACAAGTTTGAAATAAAAATGAATTTCATTTTTGTTTCTGCAATTCTTTCACAATTGCTTCTTCGCCTTGCAAAATCTCAAATTCTCTACATCTCTCAAAAAAAAGACAATCGTGCATTTTTTTCAGAGCCTTCCAATTAATCTTATTGACTATACATTTTTCTCAATTCAATAATTACAAGTACGAAAAAGAAAATTCACTTCATTTTTTTTGTACAATTTTTCTACAATTTTTCCTACAAATATCTTTTTCTTTTTTCTTCATTTCTTCCACAACTGCTCCTTCGCCTCACAAAATCTCAACTTCACTACAATATCTCTCCAAAAATAAGACAACCGTGATTTTTTTTTTCGAAATCTCTCAACTCATCTCATTCCCCTGTTACCAAATGTTTGAAACATGAAAAATCGTTTATATTAAAAATAACATGCAAGTACTATAAAATTAATCATTAGGACAAAATTACACGAATATCATCCAAAAAATCAGTATATAAATATTACGCAAACTGTTTTTTAAATTCTCCACAAACGGTATATAAAAAAAGACTGTAAAAAACCTTCACCATATTTCCATCTTAGTTTTCCATTAACATGCACCAAAATTGTTCTCTAAGGAGCCTTACACATTTTTATTTATTTTTCAATTTAATTATTTCTACAGCTCGGTTCTGTGCTCCGTACATTAGTCATGTATATATGCGGGTATCAGTGCAGAGGGATGCTTGGGCGTGTCGAATATGCCGATAGCGCGAAACGCACATAAATATATATTTTGCCGAGGCCCTTTTGCGAGCATGACGAATGAAAATAATATTATACCCATCCACATATAGGGGAGACCGGGGCAAAATGGTATAGCGGGGCATAATGGGACCGGGGCAAAATGGGACCGGGGCAAAACGGCTTTGGGGCAAAATGGAATAGTGAAAATCAACACTGCTGGAAAATACGTCATTGGGGCAAAACGGGACTGGGGCGAAATGGGCCCGGAGAAAATCAGGCTCCTCAGAAAGAGGCGGTTGGGGCAAAGCGGGATCGGGGCAAAATGGGACAGTGGAATAATTCGATGCAGAGGCGAAAGAAATGCAGGGGTAAAAAACGAGGGTTAATAAATGAGTGAAAACAGGTTTTATTGAATGTTACACGATATTTGGGTCACACTCTACTTACGATACTATAATTTAACGGTGGCAATGTTTAATTTTTATTGCTTGTTTAACTAAGCTAATTTTTATCGGCACAATTGTCGCAAACGGACTCGATTAAGTTATCGTCAGCATGGGCACATGAATAGTGGGCCCATTTGTTATTAAAGTTTGTTGAACAATTACTTTTGATTCTGCGGTCAGAACTGTACCAAACTTGACGTAAATTGTTATTTGAGCCTTCTTATTCGATTGGTACAATTTCTTTGTCGTTATTAATTATTTAAATAATCAAGTAATTTTTATAATCTGACGCGTGCAATTTATGGTGTTTTTTTTGTTTTTATCTTTCTTTGTTTTTTTTTTAATTTATTTTCTGCCAACTGCACGTTACTGATACTAATTTTCAAGCCATTGATGAAAATCTAACTCTTGTCAATTTTTACGTAAATTGTTTTATGAAACTAGAACCGCCGGTCCCCATGAAATCGACGGATATGTGTCGACAAATATGTTGGTCAGTCCGTATTATCTGCGTATATGTGGACTGAAACGAACCACAAGCACCATTTATATTAGATTATGTTTCAACAGCTCTTTCATGGCGCGAAGCATGGATTTTCCTGTCATCCCATTTTGCCCCAAATTCAGCGGGCTGCGACACTTCATTTTTGTGTGTCCCATTTTGCCCCTATCCCATTTTGCCCCAAATCAAGCACCAAGAAACTTCATTTTTTTGCTATCCCATTATGCCCCGATCCCATTATGCCCCAGTGCCGTTTTGCCCCGGTACCGTTTTGCCCCGCTATACCATTTTGCCCCGGTCTCCCCTATACATATACATATATGCATATATATATATATATATATATATATATATATATATATATATATATATATATATATATATATATATATATATATATATATATATATATATATGAGGGTACCGAGTACATCAACACCCGTGTCGCTGGTACTACCACGACGAAACTTCAACAAGACTGATAGAGCGCGTGGAGCGAATCTTCGTTCCCGTTCATGGACCAATGGGGCGTAACGCGCTGGGGTTTATGATTTTATTACACAGAACTTTGGATATAAGATATCTACAGGAGAGATGTGCCTAACACGATACGTACAGAGCTGCCTAATGTCGCGTCTTTCGAGCCACAGGAAATGGGAGTGAGAGGGAGAGAGAGAATGAGAGAGAGAGAGAGAGAGAGAAAGCGATAAATGGAAAGGAAAAACCAGCAGCCCATCGATATCGAGGGAACGAGGACCAAAGATACATCGCAATAGATTTTGATTTAGGACTGAATGCTGGAAGCGTAATAGCACGAGCGATTTGGCCGATACACAACTGTACGAGTTTAGCGACCCTTATTCCGATACGTTCGATTTCGCTTGATTAAAAGGCCCGACGATTTTTCACGGAAAATATATTGCCCAAGTTTTGTCACGGGGTGCACCGAGTCATCGATCTTCGGTCGTGCATTTGTGACGAGAGAATTTTTTAATTTTTCGACACGCGGGCGAATCGAGCAAGCGTTTTTTAAATTGTATTTTAAACTGTTTTGTTTTTACTTATTATTGTATTTTTTGTATTTTATTCTGTTCTGTTTTATTTATTCTTTTATTTTAATTGTATTTTCTTTCTTTTTATTAATTTATGTACCTATTTATTTGTATGTACAGTGTTCTGTCATGAATGGATAATCCTGCAACTGTCGATAGGTGAGATCATGTCCTACTGGGCATGATCTAACTGGATATATGCTGGAATTTCAGTTTAGTAAAAGTCCCACGGTTTTCGAGGCTTTGGGGTTCATGTTGTTTACAAAAAAATCATCTGCTTTTGGTTTTTCGCATGCCATTTCTACAAATGTTGTGAATCGACAATAACTAAGCAACTTTTGAAAGTAATTGGCACCATATGCGTAGAACATTTATTTTACACCGCAGATTATCATAGTCAGATGTTTGAATTGGTTTATATGAAAATGCTGCATAAGATTGTTTTTCATAAAGTTTCCTTAACACTTAACGTTAAAAAGAAGCCTTTTCTAGATAAAGAAAATAACCAAGAGTATTTTCTTTTAACTGCGCCAAAAAAGTTATCATTTGTAGAAATGACACGCGAAAATCCAAAAGCAGATGATTTTTATTTCAAAAACCGTGGGACTGAGTAAACTGAAATTCCAGCATATAGCAGGACATGATCTGGACTGTCGACAGCTGCAGGATTATCCATTCATAACAGGACACCCTGTATAATGTATATACAAATTTATAGATTTTTATTTTTCAATATATTTTGTTTTTACTCCTCTTTGTATTTTTTCTATTTTTATCTTTTGAACATGACAAATATGTGAAAAATGTGTTATCCGTGTTAAGAATGTTTTAAGAACGAGCGATCATAAATTAAAAATAACGAAGAGAATTGATAAATATCTTCGAAACCGATAACGGTATTTTGGGCCAACACTCAGATGGGTGACTGCTCAGCCAAAATCGTCCCTTCATTTCTTTCACTACAATTTGGATCTGTAATTTTTTTACCAAATTAAAACTCATTGGTTGCTTAAAATTTTGTCATTTTCATCATTAGAAATTATCATCATATAAAATAAATATATTAAAAATTGAATTCATTAAAAATTCGTCGATCAATATTTATTATCTATTAAAATACAACGAATAAGAAAATGTACGAATAATCTTTGACTTTATTTTCGCATGCGAATCCACACTATCGCTGCATCGACCATCGAAAGTTTCACGGCCTGCCTTAAATGCAAAATATCGTTGAAAAATGATACAAACTCAAAATTGTTAGAGGACGCAGGATTTTTTTCAAATTCTCTCCGGTGCCGAATCTCGTGCCATTACCGAAAGCCCAAACAACAATAGCAACGAAAAAAGAGGGGAGGAAAATTCGTAACGCCGGAGATGAGAAGGCAACTTTTTTCTCCCATCTCATGAATTCGTCGTTGACGAGGGAAAAAAAAGCGAAGAAGCTTAGCGCACTTTAGCCCTAGGAGGAAAATAATGTCGTCACGTCAAGGTTCGCTTGCGAGGAACAAAACGATACGCGGACTTGATGGCCTAACGATTATTTTCGAAAGCACTGAGGGTTGAAAAAGTCGCGAGTGACGGGTCATAATCTTTCGGGCACTGCTCGGGCATAGATCACCGATGTTTTTGCTCGAACGACAAGGGTGCAGACATTTCACTCGTAATACTCTCACTGCACCTACATATATATACATATACGTATAGATAAATTTATATTTGTCTCGGCGGAAGACAACGACTGTTTAATTATTATTAATCGTTTACCGCTCCTCCATGTGATCGAGCCCGATTTTTTCGACTGCCCACTTAATTAATTATTCCGGGATTAAGGGATGTTTTAGGTGGCCCTCGAGGATTACAAAAACTAACATTACATGTTTCATTTTTATAATTCGTCGATACGTTTTATTGGTTCACAAAATATATTTATCTACAAACGGACAGGGTGGGTAAAAAAGCATTTGTGGACGTCTCTTTTTTATTGTTTTTTTTCTGGAGATTGCCGTTGACATAAATAAAATTAAGGCGGGAGACCACTGCGACGGGTAGCAAAATCGATTTTTTTTCATTTTCTCAAAGTAGAGGAAAAGAAGGTACAAATTATCTTCCAAATTACCTTTTACCACTTAAGTGGGTTAAAATAGTCGACACGTATTTTTTTATATCTGCGGAACCCGATTTTTAAGGGTTGAAACGCACCCTCGAAAATTGGGGTGTTTTTCGTCGATAACGTTATAACGCTACGAGCTATGAAAAAATTTCAAATTTCAACAATGTTTATTTTTTCGCGTACTATACATTGGAGATAAGAACGATAACGTTATCGACGAAAAACAAAAAACACCCCTATTTTTCGAGGGTGCGCTTCACCCCTTAAAAATCGGGTTTCGAAGATATAAAAAAATACGTGTTGCCTATTTTTACCTATTCTATAAGCATGTCAAATTTCATCGAAATCGGAGAGATCGACCTTGCAACCTTTCCTCGTTAGTTATGTAGGCTATTATTATTAGGCCATTGTTTTAAAGGAAAATGTAAGACTTATGATTATTCCATTAATCAGTTTTAATCAGTTTTTAATCAGTCCGTAAACAGTTTTACCAATTAAATAAATGGTCTATTTGCAAAAAGCGCAAACAGACTTTCCCTTTTATACATTAGCGAGGTAGACCTACATCTAGTTACATCTACATCTGGTTACAAAACCGATGGTGATTTGGAATATTCCAAATTATTAGATCGGCTATTCCAAAGTAGCAACAAAACGTAGCAAATAGAATGAGATCGGGTAACCCAAATTAGCAACAAGACGTAGTCGGACATAACCTCTATTTTGTTTTGTTTATAAATATAGAAATCTTTGACATCAAAGCAACATACAAAGTTTATGGTCTATTTTATAGTACACATAAAGCTAAACAACATAATCATATGGAAATGTAGCGATTTGAACTCATTAAACACGTACCTCGAAAGTTCTCAAAAACAGTCCTTTACAATTCGAGTTCTGGTCGCCATCTTGGAAAAGTCGCGGACGAATCGGGTGAACATATCGACAAGTGACCCCTTCTTTTAACATTTCACAGCCATAAAACCGAGATGGCGTTACTAGTTCCCGTAAAACCCTGCTACCAGCAGTATTCCAAATATTCTTCCTCGCCTCTATACATATTCTAATGTAAAGAGAATTCAAGTTTCATAATTAACAATTGCCTATCAGAAAAAGAATGTAAATATCAGAAAAACACATTTATTGAAACCATTGGACGTTTATTTAATTCCTCTCTCAAAAATAAATATAATGAGCACAGGTATCTCACAATAAATAACGAAATATTGTAAACATTTTCCTCAGTCATTCCTCTGGAGAGCTGTAAATCAGCTCATATATTGTGTGAAGAGTGCGGCTTGCTGATCATGCTTGCCAAAGCAGTGACATCTACATCTACTCTTCCGAAGAGACTGATCATGTCGTATCATTTTTGTAGCTTGAGCTTTTTTTCTACAGGCTGGTGCGTTTTAAGTTGGTGTCACAGACGAGGCAGCCATTCCTCTGGTCAATCTTAACTGTATGATTTTTCAATTAAAGAAGTCACTCTTTACCCGTTCAAGTGGAACTTTTACACACCTACTCACCGCCAGATTTTAAGGTTAGAAAAACGTAGCATGCCACGCTGTGCATTGCAACGTTACGTTACGAATATCGAGACTATCCGGGAAAGGTGTGGTAAGTGGGCTGGCGTAGCTCAGTGGTTAGAGCAGTGGACCGACAATCGAAAGGTCCCGGGTTCGAATCCCGGCCCAGACACGCATCGCATTTTTTTCTCGGGTAGTTCTCTCGGAGGTTTTTCGGGGGATTACAGCATAAAAACCCGTTTGAATTGTCATTCCTCTGGTTTTCTCCCGACATGGGAGATCCTGAGGCATATGAGATGCGCCAGAGGAATGACACCATCTTGGTTACGCATGTGTGCATATGCATGAGGTTACATAAAAATGAGATTCTCCTTGATTATTGCCATGCCGCTATCGAAAGAAAAGCTCCGTAGAAAAAAAGAAGCTGAAAAACGGAAATACGAAAGCCTTTAAGGTAGTTCTGTAGGTACGGGTATGAGCCGAAAGTTTCAGTCGAAGCGTTATATAGTAACATCCAATGCCTATACGATGCTGTTGGTTGTAAATCTTTGACAGAGCTTGTACCCTCTATATGTTCCACACACTCGCGCCTCCATACATAGATAGGTATCATACTCGTATAGAGAGCGGCGCTGTAATCGTGGCAACAGCGCGATTTTCCTGCAGTCATAGCGTTGAGCTTCCTACGATCCGTCTTTCGCGAAATATTTTATATAAAAAAAAAAGCGTGAAAATGTCAACCCAAATGCGATACAAAGGAAAGTTTACGGGAAAAAGGGCACTTGCTAAAAAACTGAAAGCTGTGGCAGCCATGTGTCAAGCAAATGCGGCTAAACGCGATGAGCATAACCATAACCTCAACGATCAGCAACAAAAATTCGCTGTCGAAGGACGTCGGATCGTGGATTTACAACATCTTGCCGACAGTTTAAATTGTATTCGATGTGACACAGACAAATGCATTCATAAATACATGCATAAATTGAACAAATTAAATTTGTTTGCAGAATAAATTTATTTCACATCCGTCTCAGAATTACTAGAACTCGGAAAAAAAAACACGCTTCGAGTTTCCAGACTACGCGCGAATCAGCTGGGTGCAGCGTACACTGTTGCCATTCCGTTACAGTTGGTTGGGCCCCAGTTCGGTGTGGAATAAAATGATCACTTTTCATAAGTCGATATATCCGAAACCAAACGGTCAAAGTTTGTCATTCTTTTTTGTATAAATTCTAGAATAATACTGCGTATACGTGTGTTTTTATTTTGAAATCCTAAGATCCGTTCAGAACCTATATCGAGAAATGCGAGCAAACAAATCGCGTATAAAAAATACATTCAATTGGAATTATCTCGTGAATTAAATGGTGAATCGCATTGAATTTTTGGGCATCAGTCCATGAAGGTCATATCTACACCATACTTAGATTTCAGCCAATTCCTAAGATTTGACAAAAACTACAGAGCTATTTTAACCCTTCGTGGTCACACTTCCCATTTCGATCACGGTGGCCGCACTGGGTTGATTCTAAGTGTGACCACGGAGGGTTAAACAGGATCCTGTAGGCAGAGAGAAATTCAAACAAAAAGAGTGAGATCAATATTCAACGAAAAAGGAGAAGATCTTAAGGGGCCAGTCCACTTTGGAGCCACGAAAAAAAGGCTATTTTCGCGATTTTTTTTGAGGATTTTATATAAAATATGAATTTGAAAGTTGTTGGGCTTGATAAATAAAGTCTTGAAATACATTTTGAAAAAATTTAATTCGTTTTAATTCATTTTTAAGTACAAAAACTATAGTTTAACGTAACGCCTGAAAAATAGGTGGGCTAGGTACCTCCATCACAACTCGGCAACGGCTTGTCTGAAACAAAAAAATCAAAGTCCATTAGATTCAGTATGACACCAGCTACAAAATGACCCTCGGATATAAAGTTTTATCAAGAAATAAAAAAATGGCAGATGAAAAACGAAAAAAGTAAAAAAAAAACGCGTTTTTTCGCAGTTTTTCGCGGAAAAAAGAGTAAAAATCAAAATTTTAAAACCATCGAGGGTCATCTTGTTGCGAAACATGTTACAATACGTGGTTCAAATTTCAAGAGAATCGGTTTATTAGTTTTCGAGATACGATGGAGATTTTGAAAACGTTGTTTCGAGAAAAACGCGTTTGAAGTTTATACTGTGAAAAAGTCTTACCTAAACTCAATCGGCAATTCCTGCATCGTACAAAATCCCTTCTGATTGCTCATCATCGTCGATTTCTTCAAGTCTTGCTTGCTTTCGATTTTTTTAAATTGTCAAACTGGACTGTCCCCTTAATAAACCGATAAAAACTTTGTAGGAAAAGGTTTGCATCATTCCTCTGACCCTACTATTTCTCTTGATCATGATAAATCTCCCAAAACTGAAAAATCGGTGTGATCCACAGGGAATTCTATGATATCGATTAGAACAAATTAAATATGTTAAATGTTTATAAATTTCGTTGACCTGCAAAAGGATCATTTCGGGAGAATTTCGGGGACACACAGGGTGTCCTGTTACGAATGGATGATCCTGCAACTATCGATAGGTCAGATCGTGTCCTACTATATGCTGGAATTTCAGTTTAGTAAAAGTCCCACCGAAACATTTCATGCTATAATACCCCAAAATTAAAGATGGATAAATTTCTGCACGCGATATATTACCATGAAAGGCCCGTCAAGTTGCGCACAATTTTGAAGCGTTGAAGTCTCCGAAGGGTGTCCCTGCCGGGCAAAGGGATGGGTCCTCCGCTCGCTCGATCAGTCGTGCACGCGTAATGCACGTTTACGTACGTACCTAGCGATAGCGTAGAAATAATAAACGGCGGGTAGGTACACGCCTATCGGTCAAAAGGTAGCACCCGCGGTAACTCAATGACGTTCGCCATTAAGGGCGAATTTTCGCGAACTCAACGTCCTATTTGAGAGACTTATTACATGGATACGGGCTGGAAGCCTCCGGATGTGGTCCCCCGGAAAAGCCATAAATATCCGTAAGTTGAACGAGTAAATGGTCCCTCTCTCGATCGCTCTCTCACTCTCGATTCAGTAAAATTCCGGAATGCGAATCCGTAGATCAGGACAACCTTTTCACTGGCCAAGAGTTATTTATTTCTTGAGAGTGGATGAGGCTACGTGTGCGTTACGCCCACGAGAAAATGTCTCCTCCCTTCCGGTAGTCCCTTTTGGTCCAGCGAAATGTTTCTCCACATATACATGTATATATATACAGGGTGTCCCTCTTGTCTCTGCCACCCGAAACAACTCGGTAATTATCGACGTCACAAAAAATATTACAGACAAAAGTTGTACAGTGGGCCATCAATCGCGATCAATTTTTTTTTATTTCGGTGGAGGCCCCGACGCACAGTGGAGGTCACCTTCACTTTTTTAAATGGTACGGTACATTTTTTTTCAACCATCTTGTGAAGCACCTCGAGCCGCATAAAAAACAACAGGGGTCAGAGTCGTTCAAGGTCATTCAAGGTCAGTATCGATGATACAAATATAAATATCTCGAATCACTAATACCAAATATTTGGTAGTGATCCAAGATACTTAGATTTGTACTTCATTATAATAGGTAACCTTGAATGACCTTGAACGACTTTGACCCCCCAATGTTTTTTATGCGGCTTGAGGTGCTTCACAAGATGGTTGAAAAAAAATGTACCATACCATTTAAAAAAGTGAAGGTGACCTCCACTGTGCGTCAGAGCCTCCAACGAAATAAAAAAAAATTGGTCGTATTTGATGGCCCCCTTTAAACCGAACAACTTTTGTCTGGAACATTTTTTTGTGACGTCGATAATTACCGAGTTATTTCGGGTGGCAGATATAAGAGGGACACCCTGTATATATATATATATATATATATATATATATATATATATATATATACACACACACACACACACACACACACACACACACACACACACACACACACACACACATATATATAGAAACTTCAACAGTAAAGCAATTTTTTAATGGATGAATGGAAGTTATGAATGGATAAACCTGCAACTGTCGATAGGTCAGACATATCCTACTATATGCTGGAATTTCAATTTATCAAAAGTCCCACGGTTTTCGAGATTTTTTGGGCTTTATATTATTTTTCGAAAAAAAAAATCATCCACCTATGGTATTTCGCATGCCATTTCTCCAAATGATATGAATCGACAATAACTAAACAACTTTTTTAAGTAATTGACAGGATATGCGTAGTACATTTTTTTTACACCGCAGGCTATCAAAGTCAGATGTTCGAATTGGTTTGTATGAAAATTCTGCATAAGATCTTTTTTCATAAAGTTTCCTTAACATGTTAGGTTAAAAAGAAGACTTTTCTAGATGAAGAAAATAACCAAAAGTATTTTTTAAAAAACTGCGTCAAAAAAGTTATCATTTGTAGAAATAGCATGCGAATTACCAAAAGCAGATGATTTTTATTTCGAAAACCGTAGGACTTTGACTAAACTGAAATTCCAGCATGTAGTAGGGCATGATCTGACCTATCGACAGTTGCAGGAATATACACCCTGTATATTCATCAAACAAAATAAATGCTATAGTTCATAAAAAATAACAAAAACATAAATCATTTTGACTTACCTCAATATCAAACACTTACCAAAAACAACACTTTTCAAAACAACAAGTGTTTTTTCACGCCGGTGAAAAGTAACATCAGTTCACCGTTGTGCCATTTTTATTACTAGATAAGCAAAAGTTTTGCGGTGACATATTACGACTAGTTATTAGTGTATAAAATCAAAAACAGATGTCGCTATAGGAAAACTCGAGATAGTCCACTTTTTAATATTAACGGGGTGTCCCTCTCTGGAAGCCCAATTTGAAGGGTCAGAATAATGATTTTTTTTTCTAGTTACACATTGGGTGGAACGAATTAATTTTTGCCCAGCATGTTGTACACATGTTTGTGGTTACAACGTAATTTGTTCGAAAGAAAATCTTTCAAAGTGTTCGTGGTGTTGCAGTTGGCGTTGCAGTCCTCCAGCGGCGAGGCCCAAAACGGCGGGATCTCTAACAGGCTCTAAATTAAAAATTTATAAAAATCTTTAATTTTATAAATTAATAAACAATTATAAAAGAAATTAATTTTATAAATTGAACATTTACACGAAACAAGTTCAATGTATGTTAAATAAACATACCTTTTTTCCAAATCCCAAATAAACAATTTAGTAAACAAAAAAATCGGAAAAACGACCTTTTTTGGCCCGTCACAATGTTGCCCTCCCCTAAAGAGCAAATCTTCCTGATTTTATTAAAATTCAGTTTCAACAAAATGTCAATCGCTGCCAATGACTAAAAAGCTATCGACAGATTGGAATGGGGGTACAAATATGATGGGCGTTAGCGTATCGGGGATAAATCAATGTTAATACTCAAATGCACAATATTATTGCCACGAGATTTATCATCGTCTACTGGACGAAGAATTTATTCTCGCAGTGGATTTTCCCCTCGCGGACCCCCAAACTGCATTGATTAGAGCACGTTCACAGTTGGTACGAATTTACATTAGACCATGTATGTGTATATATATAAAAGTGATATGTCGTACACGCACCATAACGCTCTTGATTTCATTGCACTGCTTGCCTCGGATTATCCCCAATATGTATACAGGGGGGTACCATTACACTTGGCACAACGAAATATCTCCAGAGGGATGCATTCTGGAAAAAAAATGTTTCGGACAAAAGTTCTAAGTGTCAAAGGACACAAATTAGGGTGTTTGATATTTTTATGTGGTGGCAGTTTTCAAGGTTACTTCAAGGTCAACTTTACATATTTTTGGATATTTTTATGTGGTGGCAATTTTCAAAGTTATTCCAAGGTCAACTTTAGTTTTTTAAGGAGGACCAATTTTTTTTTATTCGGAATAATTTTTTACCTAGCAAAATGGGTAACTTTTGTCTGAAACCTTTTGTGGTTTGACTTCAATTTTTAAAGATATTTTGAGCACTTGATAAAATATTCAGTAAATTTATGAATATAAATGTAAGACATTGATTAACATCAATACAATATCGATGTAAAATATTAATTAGCAGTAATGTGATATTGATGTAAAATATGTATTAAAATTAATCAGATGTTAATGTAGGATATTAATGCGAGACATTTATTACCATTAATAAGATATTAATGTAAGATATTAATTAACAATAATACGATATCAATGTAAAATATTGATTATGATTAATAATATATTATTTAACATGAATACCATATTAATGTGAAATCTTAATTAATATTAATGCGACACGAATATAAGTTATGAATATACATTTATAAGATATTAATCCATAGACAAATGTAAGCATATTCTTTTTTTATGCACCCGTTTCCAATATCAACAAATCGCTGTAAAAAATGCTTAAGACCATTCTCAAACCAGCCAGATGTGATGATAGCGAACATTACGAAAATTATATATATATATATATATATATATATATATATATATATATATAATAACAGATTTGGAGTATCCTTTCCCTATATAAATGCATATATATAAAATCTATACATTACAGTCCAGTTATGTTGGGGATGATCAGCCTACCAGGACTAATGCACCGCGTGACTAAATGTTCGACTCTCGAATTAAATGTTCCATCTCTCTCTCTCCCTCTCCCTTGTTCGACAGCCCGGTAGTTTAGGCTTTTACCCCATAACGAAATAAGTGCGAAGCGGCCTTCGTACACGTAGCTTTCGGGTTGGAAACACGGCCTCACGGGGTACTTAACACCCTTCGCGTGTTACTCCCCTTTGGTGCAATTACAACCCCACACATATAGTAAAACGATGCACGCGTATATTTATGCGACGTCCGAAGTACGCGCGTATCCGTCGTCGCATTCATATTCATATTGCAACGTTGAGCGAAGATTTTTTTTTTTGACACTTGATCCCGGATGGAGCAATCGCGACAGGGGGCGAGTGTAACGAGCGGTACTCAAAAATCTCCGGACAAACGTAATTAAATGGTCCCTCAAGCGCAATTGCGAAATCAAGACGGATCAAGGGGCTGCGGAGTGTTTTGTTGGGAGTTTTACAGAGTGAAAAACGCCAACTATTCGAACGAAATTTAGCCCCATCTTTTTGGATTTTCTAACCAGAATCATTGATAGAAACGTCATTTCTGAAATCCAGTTTTTGCCAAACTCTGATCTGCTTCGTTTTATTTTAATCAATTTTCGTTCATTCCGTATAATATTTTATTAAGGGAGAGGAAAAAATTTGATACCTTTAGGCGAGGAAAAAATTAGCTGATTATGATGTTTTTTTTTATGGAAAAATACCTTCACCATTTTTGACACTTACTTTTTTATTACTGCTTTTGGCTGTTACATGGAATTTTTTTATAATCTTTAAAAATGGCGGAGAAATGGCAAGGTCTTCAAAACTGGCGTGACGAATAGCTAAAAAACTAATCGACCGATTCTGATGATATTAGGTATAAATCTTTCGAAGCTTATTGTCTACAACATGACGACAAATGTTTTTGAAAATGAAAACAAAAAGTATTTTTTCATTGCAAAATGTAGCAATTTTTTTGGAAAATTCAATCTTTTTGTTTCAAACCGTATCATTTAATCAATTTTCAACATTTCTCACTTTTTCTTGGTTCATATTCTGCGTATGAGTGTTAATGAAAGAAATATCATCGTTGGTTTTTTTTCAGATTAATCCCACCGACGCTACGTGTCACGCCGTCTGACAACATCGGCCGCAACCCATTTTGAAGACTATGACATGCCTCTGCCATTTTTAAAGATTACTAAAAATCAAAAATACCATGTGACGGTCAAACGTAGTAATAAAACAGACCCTAAGTCGTAAAATTGGTGAAGAAAACTTTGCTTTAAAAACAAATAATGAAAATCAGCAATTCTTCCCTCGCCTAAAGGTATTGCCCCCCCCCCCCCCACCTTAAGGGGTTATATACAGTTAAAATTTTCGAAAAATCGATTAAATTTTTTTTTCGTAATGTACATATATTTAAGTACACACACAGAAAATTTCTTGTCAATCCGGCGAATATTCTCGAAGTTACACGCACATTTATAATGACTTTGTTTACTATATGTAAAGTGCTTTTGAAAGTTTAAACACGTTTTTCTCAAAACTGTGTTTTTAAAGTCGGTGAGCAAGATTTCTCGGAAACGGCTGAACCGATCAGTCTCAAATTTTAACGCAATCTTTTCAAGTATATTTTTTAGTAATCAATCGAAGGTTTTTTCTCACCGATAAATATTTGTCAAAAATCGATTTTTTTTAAGCGACCATTTCGTCAAAAATTATTATTTTGCTTATTCCTTCGATGAATTACAAGATAATCCATTATATTAACGAAATGTTTTTGGTTTTTTCATTTTAGATGATCCAGTCCAGAGATATCGTGCTCACCGCAAGACGCCTTTTTTTAGAGGTGCTCCCAGAGATCAGCTATAGCAGCTTTCAAAAGAATAATTTTTACAAATAAAAACTGTTAAAATACAGTTAAAAGTTACCATAATATGTGTACAAATTTTTACGTTGATAGATTTAAAGGTCTTCTCAAGAAAAATTCTTGAAAAATCGATTTTGGGCCTCCTGACTGTATATAACCCCTTAAAAACTCCGTAATTATAGAGTTCTACTCCATTTTCGTAAAACTGCACCACTTGACCAGAAGCTGAATAAACTTGCTGAAAAATTGAGATTAACGGGGTACACCTAGCTTGTGGCACGGAAACAAGACGAATTTTCGTAAATTTTTTCTGAAAAAACGTGTGCAGGTTTTGAATTTTTTTAACATAAAAAACTATAGTGTTGAGTATCTTTTATATTTGTTGTATAGAAAAAGATTTTTAGATGTAGTTGATACGATGAATTGTGCAGAGCACTGAAATTTGCATGACTTGAAGGAAAATTTTGCATGAATAAATGATCTAGTGATTTACTAAAATATTGATTTTTGAAAATAAATGGCCGCAGTGCAGGGTGAAGGTATCGATTTTCGGTGAAAAACGCACTATTTTCATTTGTAAAAAAACTATGCTTCGAAAAAAAAATTCCTTCGTTCAAGCACTGTTTTTTGATATGTAAAAGAAGCTTGTAAAATTTGATATTGATTGCAGTGATTTTTGAACGGATCGACTTGAAATTTTCAGAAAAAAATTTCTAAAAGTTGTATTTCGAGAATTCGTCGAAAGCCAAAATATTTTTAAAAAACTTCAACTAGGTGTAGGCTTTTTAAAAAAAGTCAAATCCACCTGAGAAGAAATTTTAATTTCGATTTCCCAAATAATTACTCGGGTTTTCCTGAGAGTAGGAAAATCGCAAAACAATCGAAAAATATTGAACGGATCGACTTGAAATTTTCAGAAAACATTTTTGAAAAGAGAAATTTTGAGAATTCGTTGAAAAACAAAATATTTAAAAAAAATTCAACCAGGCTTTTAAACAAAGTCAAATCCACCTGAGAATAACTTTCAATTTCTATTTCCCAAAAAAAATTACGCGGGTCTTCCTGAGAGTAGGAAAATCGCAAAAAAGTCAAACAGCCAAAACTATCTAGGGAGTGAAAAAAAGAATAGCAGCAAATGAAGAAAAAGCGCCCGGAACTTATTTTTTCTGTACTTTCGAATACTACCTCGAACATTTTTTTGCGCCGTTTTGTACGTAGAATGAGATCAGTACCAACTTTTCCACACGATGGAAAATTCGAAAAGTGCATCCACACTATTCGCCGATAATTCATTTTTTTCTCATTTTTCTTTTCATCATTAATTAAACGAAAAATCGAGCTAAACAAAATGGGGCCACAATAATAAATCGAAAAAAATTCCCGCTCGTGATCGCAACATCAAACATCATGCAAATAATTCCTAGATGACAATAATCGTAACTCCGAGTAGTAATAACGATAATGTGCGGCCCTCTGTCGACGTATAGTTCTGCGTAATAATGAGCTGGAACGGTCGCGTGTCGTCAAATTGGCAGTATAATTTTTATGCTCGTTCGCGCGTGAGAGACACACGAGAGGAGAAGGGCCCTGATTTGATGAATCCCCGGAGAAAAATCAAAATATATAGTAGCCGTTGGTAAATTTCATTGTATATGTACATGGCTATTATTACCGCTATTATTATAGAAAATGTTGATATTGATATTATTATTATTTGTATTATTTTAAAAAATATTACTAAAATTCGTTTTGTTCCTAATAATGTTATTATTATTTATCACGATATATTCGTAGCATTCGCTAATTATCTAAGATACCAATGTAAACAAAGTTGAGACGTCCGAATAATAATTTTTTAAATATTTTTAACGAATTATCGAGACGTCAAACATTTTATCATATTTAACAATGTGAAAATTACAAACAAAAAAAACATTCCTTGGGCATCATATTACTACTTTCGTTATTGTTATCGTTATTTACCATTTATTATTATTTCTTGTTATTTAGATCGTAAATTATTATTATTTGCAAATTAAATTAGTATTTTAACAATTTTAAATTGATTACTTATCACTTTCATTATTACAATTATGATTTGCAATTTAATTTATCACTATTCATAATTCAAAACAAATGCAGAAATATTTATTGTCCATGCTATTGTTTTCATTATGATTATTAATATCATTATTACTTTTATTTTTGTTGTTGCTTTTTTCAGTACTGTTATTATTGCGGTTATTAGTATTATTGGTTTTGTTTTTCTTGTTTTCATTATTACTACAATTATTATTGTCACTAGTCGTACGATTATTATTAGTCATTGCGATTTATCAGCATCAACTACGAACTATTGGACACATCGATAAAACTTCGTCAACGTATTCCAAATAATTTTCTTTCACTTTGAAGCTTCTGACGAGTTAAGAAATCGCCATTCTTTTAAACCGAGTGTTTGCTCTTAAGAAGTTTAGAACGTTAGCCACAATTCTAGATTAATTATTTTTTTAAATCTATGTTATTGTCTAGACTATATCGAGTCATCACGATTTTTTTTGTATTTTTTCACCCCAATACACTAGAGACAAAAAATAGTTCAACGTGTGTAATTTTATGTGCAGTTAGATAGGCAAGACGTTCACGCTACGGGTGATGTAATTTTTGTTGGCCATTTAGCACAAAGATAAACCATTTCTCATGACGAATTAACGCAAACCCTTGAAAACATTTAGAAAAAAAACCCATCTTGCCCATTGTAAACCATATTCAGGGTATCCCTTTTATCTCTGGCACCCAAAATAACTCGGCACCTATCGACGTCACAAAAAAGTGTTCCATACAAAAGTTGTATGGTGTGAAGGGGGCCATCAAATTTTTATCTCAGTGGAGGCGCTGACGCACAGGGAAGGTCACCTCCACTTTTTTAAACGGTGCATTTTTTCAACCATCTTGTGGAGCATTCAAACCGCATAAAAAACATTAGGGGGTCGAAGTCGTTCAAGGTCATTCAAAGTCAGTATCAATGATACAAATCTAAATATCTCGGATCACTACCAACCAAAACAAACCCAAACAACTCCAAACCAAATATTTGGTAGTGATCCGAGATATTTAGATTTGTATCATTGATACTGACCTTGAATGACCTTGAACGACTTTGACCCCCTTAAGTATGCGGCTTAAGGTGCTCCACAAGATGGTTTAAAAAAATGTACCATTCCATTTTAAAAAGTCCATCCATCCATCCATCCATCCATCCATCCATCCATCCATCCATCCATCCATCCATCCATCCATCCATCCATCCATCCATCCATCCATCCATCCATCCATCCATCCATCCATCCATCCATCCATCCATCCATCCATCCATCCATCCATCCATCCATCCATCCATCCATCCATCCATCCATCCATCCATCCATCCATCCATCCATCCATCCATCCATCCATCCATCCATCCATCCATCCATCCATCCATCCATCCATCCATCCATCCATCCATCCATCCATCCATCCATCCATCCATCCATCCATCCATCCATCCATCCATCCATCCATCCATCCATCCATCCATCCATCCATCCATCCATCCATCCATCCATCCATCCATCCATCCATCCATCCATCCATCCATCCATCCATCCATCCATCCATCCATCCATCCATCCATCCATCCATCCAGCCATCCATCCATCCATCCATCCATCCATCCATCCATCCATCCATCCATCCATCCATCCATCCATCCATCCATCCATCCATCCATCCATCCATCCATCCATCCATCCATCCATCCATCCATCCATCCATCCATCCATCCATCCATCCATCCATCCATCCATCCATCCATCCATCCATCCATCCATCCATCCATCCATCCATCCATCCATCCATCCATCCATCCATCCATCCATCCATCCATCCATCCATCCATCCATCCATCCATCCATCCATCCATCCATCCATCCATCCATCCATCCATCCATCCATCCATCCATCCATCCATCCATCCATCCATCCATCCATCCATCCATCCATCCATCCATCCATCCATCCATCCATCCATCCATCCATCCATCCATCCATCCATCCATCCATCCATCCATCCATCCATCCATCCATCCATCCATCCATCCATCCATCCATCCATCCATCCATCCATCCATCCATCCATCCATCCATCCATCCATCCATCCATCCATCCATCCATCCATCCATCCATCCATCCATCCATCCATCCATCCATCCATCCATCCATCCATCCATCCAAAAATATTCATACTTTTCAAATAAATAATACGTTCTATTAATAAATAAAAATGTCAGGTCATTTTGAGACACCCTTTATTTGTATTCAACAATAGTAGAATTATTCACTGTACGTGCAATCCGGATGAAGGGAAAAAAAAGTTGCCCGAAGGAAATCGAGTCAGTATACGTCGCGTACGATATTCTCCCTTCGTTCTTCGTTCCGCCCTTCGGAGTTTCGCGACTTCCTGCGTTTCATCGCGACTTCCGGAAGTGATTTTTACGCTCCCAGCCCGATACGGGGATGTTGTTCCGTCGTCCAAGGGGGCTGGTGATACATAGAGACGGTAGGGTGCAGAGAGCGGGATGATTCCACGAAATCTGAAAAGTCAGTGATGCGAGAAGAAGAAGGGCTATGCACCCCGAGCGGCCGATTTCGGTAAGGGAGAATTTCGGCTACGCTCGCAAAATGACTATCCGTGCGGGACGCGCCTGAGAATTCGGAGGGTCGCCCCGCAAACGGAAAAATGCACGCTGCGGATGTCGTCACTTCCGGCGAGCACGAAAATCCCGAAGAGTCATTTGTCAGTTTGCTAGAGGGATATATCTGCCATTCTTTTATTCTCTGCTCGGTATCATACAGAGACGAGATACAGTGGCCAAACATTTTCCTAATTTCTATCGTACTCGAGCTCCCATCGGGCGTGTGCCACACACGCGTATACCGTAATATGACGTAGCAAATGCGATTCAAGCACGCCGGAAGTGCGCTATTTGTCCGGCCACGTGTGCCATTTTCCACCGATCGCGTACCGATTTTTTTTTCTCTGTCTTTTTCGCTATGCAATTTTCTCGTCTTTATCGTTTCTTCGCCTACACTGAGAGAAAAGTCCATGGTATTTACAACAAACCACATTTTCCACATTTTTTGGTTATTCTCAAATTTGTAATTTTTTTGGGTTGTTTACGAGGGTAGAGACAATGTTTTTAAATAATCTTATCTTATCGTAATCTTCGAACAATCGAAGGGGATATTTTATAGCTTCTCTTCGTACTAGCCGCTTTTGTGGTAATTTGTACTTTTTTTTTGGTGATTTTTAAATTTGTTATTTTTTTGCAAGCATAGAGAATGATATTTAAAAAATACTCTCATTTTATCTTATTATATCTTGTCGTAATCTTTGAACAATCCAACGGAATTTTTTGATTGCTTCTCCACGTACGCAAATCCGCATTTATGAAGATTTTTAAATTTATTTCCAAATAAATTTTTAAAGTGATAGAAGATGATTTTTTTAAAATAATCTTACCTTATAGTAATCTTCGAACAATCCAATGGAATTTTTCTCATTACTGTTGCACCTACATCCCGCATCCTTTAAGGTTCTTGCATTTTTTTGGTGATTTTTAAATTTGTTACGTTTTTTTCTTTTTTTGCGAGGACAGAAAAATGATGTCTTTGAATAATCTTATCAAATCGTAATCTTCGAACACTCCAAGATGATTTTTTTCATACTTCACCACCTACATCCGCATTTTTTAAGCTATCCAAATTCTTTGTAATTTCGAAAAATCCCATTCTTTTGTTTTTTCTATTTTTCGAAGTAGAGGGTGATTTTTTCTAATTTCGATGTAACGCAAGATCGTGTAAAATTGAAATTTCGGGAGACTCGAGAAAAATAAGAAAAAAAAAATAGAATCGGCGAATTGATTTACGCCATGCAGGGAACTTCTTGGAGGGTGAATCACGCGGAAAGTTAAATCGCAGCCGAAATTTGCCCAAACTCTTCTCGACGCTGCGCGAAATGATTTATCATCAGAGCTATGACGTCATATCTCTCCCCGTTGAATAAGCGGACGAATAAATTCATTTCTCTGAAAGCTTCGCTCACGGATAGCCGTCTCTTCGAGCTCCAATCGTCTTTTCCTACCCGTCGCATTGTTCGGCCAATTCCATCGACAAAATTGATCGATTTATGGATATTGTGACGTTCGACGAGGGAGGAGGGGGGGGGGGGGTGGAAGGAGGATTCGTGTTATTGGCGATATTGCGAGGATTTTTTTGAATGTTCAAAATTCCAAAGAGCATTTAGAAGATACCAATTAGAAGATACGAAAAATCATTTTTTTTCGCTCAAATCGATAGATAAACTATTCAAGGATATATTTACAAAGTTACAGAGGCCAATTGTTAGGGGTGTGCGGGTAGCAGAATTGGTCGGGTCGGGTCGGGTCGGGTAATTAGACTATGATTCGGATCGGGTACCCGAATTTTTCGGGTAGCCCGAATTTTTCGGGTAGCCCGAATTTTTCGGGTAGCCCGAATTTTTCGGGTAGCCCGAATTTTTCGGGTAGCCCGAATTTTTCGGGTAGCCCGAATTTTTCGGGTACCCGTGATCGGACGGGAATACTCGAACTTTAACGGGTATCCGAGGTTTTCGAGTACTCGTGACCAGACTGGAATACTCGTACTTTATTGAGTAACCGACCGAAAGAATGAAAGAATAAAGAATAGAGAAGTGAGACGAAAAAAGATCTTTACAGCATTATGATTTATTCGATTTATCGCCTTCTTCGAGTTTTCGTTTTCTCCCATTATTCGATCGATACACCTAGATAAAAAATAAAAATAAACATAAATAATAGATACGGATCTCTGAGTCTGTTACGAATACCCGAAAACCAAATTCGGGTACCCGATAGAGGCGGGTAATGCAAAAACGAAGCCCGTCGGGTACCCGACCCGACCCGAACATCGGGTACCCGAGTCAATCGGGTACCCGCACACCCCTACCAATTGTAAATACTTTTGACGATACAAGGCCAAAAGCAGAGAAGCGATTGATATTTGATATTGATATTTCCTTTTATTGAAAACTTTGAAGCACGGTTTCTCCAGTTTTCATTTACACGATTTTTCCAAATTGGCGGGCGTGATAGCAAAAAACCTTAACGACCTATTGAATCAAACCTAAGTTTATTTTCTTCACTATAAAAATCTCTTCTAAGTGAATTAAAAAAGTCGTTGAAAAAGTCTTTAAAAATAATTTTTATAGCACCTTAAAGTGTTTTTTTTTAGCACGTTTTTTTGTGCAAACCTTAGAAAATCTATAATGTCATGATTTTTTCAGCTTTTTCTTAAGGGGTCTTCTCACTTTAGACGCTAAAAAAATGTATTTTCATGATTCTTTTGATAGGTTTATCTTATAGATATTGATATAAAAGTTGTTACACTTAAAAAATACACTTTCGAAATATATCAAAACATGTTCTTTATGTACTTATGTAACCCAAACAAACTTTACGGAGCTATACCAGTGTGAACGCTGAAAATTCAGGTGATTTCCGGGAATTTTTCGGAAGAATAGTACTCAATTAAATGTTTCGGAAAATTAATAATATATTTGGCTATATTTGACCTATATTACATAGATTTTTCATCGAAAAATATTAAGATCCAAGCGACTTATGCGCTGCTTTCGGAGGCGCCAAAAAAAAGTTCCTCCACTGCTGACATGATTCCGGCCGATTGAGTAGCTGAAACCGAAAAAGGACAATTTTTCGTTAAACTGGAAGGTATTTCCTGTACAATGACGTAGGACTTTCGAAAAATATCAAAATCTAACAAAATGGCGTCGTTATGAAAATAAAAGTCTGTTTTCTTGCCTATAAAATGGTCGTTTTTTCAATGCCAAATCGTCAATTTTCATCCAATCAAAAATATCCTACGTCATTGTAAAGTAAATATATTCGAGAGTACTCAGTTCAAATTTCAAGTCAATCGGATAATTGATCTTTGAGTTACAATGTCAGCAAATTTGAAAAATCTCACTTCGAAAAAAACGCGTTTAAAGATTTAAGGGGCCAGTCCACTTTGAAAATTTCAAAAAATCTAAAGCAAGCAAGTCTTAAAGAAATCGACGATGATGAGCAATCAGAAGGGATTTCGTACGGTGCAGGAATTGCCGATTGAGTTTAGGTAAGAGTTTTTCATAGAATAAACTTCAAACGCATTTTTCTCGAAATAACGTTTTCAAAATCTAGCTCCATCGTATCTCTGAAACTAATAAACCGATTCTCTTGAAATTTTAACCACATATTGTAAACATGATTCGCAACAAGATGACCCTCGATGGTTTTAAAATTTTGATTTTTACTCTTTTTTGCGAAAAACTGCGAAAAAAAACGCGTTTTTTAAATACTTTTTTCGTTTTTCATCTACCATTTTTTTATTTTTTGATAAAACTTTATATCCGAGGGTCATTTTGTAGCTGGTGTCATACTGAATCTAATGGACTTTGTTGTTTTTGTTTCAGAGAAGCCGTTGCCGAGTTGTGATGGAGCTACCTTGCCCACCTATTTTTGAGACGTTACGTTAAACTATAGTTTTTGTACTGAAAAATGAATAAAAATGAATAGATTTCTTTTATGTATTTCAAGACTTTATTTATCAAGCCCAACAACTTTTATACTCATATCTTTTATAAAAACCTCAAAAAAAAATCAAAAATAGCCTTTTTCGTGGCTCCAAAGTGGACTGGCCCCTTAACTATCGATTTTTGCAAAATAAAATGATAGAGATACGGCCTTGAAACTTTTACAAGATATTCTGGAAAGTATAAACTGTCAAATGACAAAAAACTGTCAACTAACAAAAAAATATCGATTTTTTTAAGTGTCACACTGGTATAGCCCCTTAAAGTGTTTTTTTTTAACACATTTTTATTCAAACCTGAGAAAAGTTATAATTTCACGATTTTTTCAGCTTTTTCTTGATTCACCCAGAAGAAAAATATATGACAATTAAAATTTTTGTTGGTTTATTTGGTTCAGTCAAGAATTACGAGCTCCATCTTTCCCGCCGATTGGGGACTGCAGTGGCAAGACGCACATGGAATAAACTGATAAATCTGCAGTTATTTATTGTTTCATGTTAAACATTTTTTTTATACAATTAAAATATACATGAAAAGATATCTCAATGTTTACTAGGCTCACGTGTCCCTTTCCCTTTAAAAAAACCCAAAAAACGCTTTTTTGGACCTTCTAATTCAGGCGCCCGCCTTAAACATTCGTATCGCCCGAGCTCGGTCGTTCGCATTATTCATACCGTTCTCCGATCCTTCTACCTCATATAGTTTACGATTATTTCATGGAGGGGATTTTTCTTTTTATTTTTTCCTCGGGGCCAGCGGAAACGACGAATGATCAGCGAATATACGCGAGCAACCCTCGGAGGGTGCCGCTCTCGGTGCTGCACCATGTAAAACACGACGGGAACAATGGAAAGGGTGGAGGAAGAATAAATAATAAAAAAATATATATATAAAAAAAAGGAAGAATTGAAGAAGCGATACGAAACGATTTCTCAGACTTGCGAGCTTCGGTATAATAATTTTTTTCACTCATACTCTGGTGTCTGCTTATTCATACAGGGTGGCCTGAAAAGTGACGTCCTTAAGGGAAATCCAGATGCCTCGTATCGATACACACGAATCAGCCCCATGTATATTGTGCTTTGGGGAAAGTTCCTCAACGACAATGAAATTGCCGAAATTACAATTTCTCGATAACAATTGCCCGAATAAACAATTTCTCAAATAGAATTTCCCGAAGGAACAATTCCGCGAAAACAATTTACCGAATGAACAATTTTCAAAATGAACAATTTCTCGAATACATATTGCCGAATGGACAGTTCTCCGAATGGACAATTTCCCGAATGAACAAGTTTCCGAATGAATCATTTTCCCGAAAATATTTTGGACGTTTTTTCCGTGAAACCAATTTTCTCGGGTCAACATTTTTCTTGCATTAATATTCTTGTTATTGATTTCGGCATTATCAGGCGCCAGAAGTATACGTTCCCACACTTGGGATGACCCAGAATCGACAACGTGGTCGTAGTGGGGTCTGACTCCTTTTTTTTCATTTTTTTCGTATTTTTTATGTTCATATTTAATCCAAACAAATCCAAAAAAAATTTGTCCATTCGAGAAATTGCCCATTTGGGAAATTGTTCATTCGGGAAATTGACCATTCGCGGAATTATCCATTCAGGATACTGTATTCAAGAAATTGTTCATTTTGGAGGTTGTTCTTTCGGGAAATTGTATTTGAGAAATTGTTTATTCAGGGAATTGTTCTTTCGGGAAATTGTATTTGAGAAATTGTTTATTCGGACCATTGTTAACCAGAAATTCTTCACTCGACAGATTGTGTACGAGAAATTGTCCTTTCGATAAACTATTTTCAGGAAATTGTTCAAGTGAATTGTTGTGAATTTTTTTCAAGGAAAACTATTTGAAATTTCGAATTGGGGTTTTAATTATCGAAAAGTATACAGGGTGAGGCACTAACTGTTGCCGCCTTGAGTATCTCTGCATAAAAAACATTTAAGGGTCAAAGTCGTTCAAGGTCATTTAAGATCAAAAAGTGACATGAACATTATTTTTATGTGAAATTACCTTTATTCACAGTGGATGTTCAAAGTGATTGCCATTGGAATCAATGCAGTATTGCAATCTCCTCATCACGAATCTCTTATCACTTCAGCACTTATCGCCGAAGTCTTGCCATTGTCTTGTATGTAAACAACGGCACCAAACCTACAATGTACACGGAACATTGTACAATGTTTCGCCCAAACAAACCCAAGATACCGATAGCACGAATGGTGAGACTAGTATAAATGAATCAAGCGAATGTAAATGATGTATTCTTTTGAAAAGCAAACTGATATGCTTCTAATTTACGGAGAATGTCAGAAAAATGCAGTGAGAGCTAGAGACTTATACGCTGAAAGATTTCCTGAACGTTCTCATCCTACACACCGTACATTTTAAATTTTGTACACTAAACTGAGGACAACTGGATCCTTAACCCGTCGGGAAAGTAACCGACAAAAGCGAGTTACTATCGAAGAAACGGAAATTGGTGTTCTTGCCGCCGTTCATCGAGACGCTTGTGCGAGTTCTCGTCAAATTGCGAGGGAATCTGGCGCAAGCCAAAGAAGTATTCTACGTGTTCTACATCGTCATAAATATCATCCTTACCACATCAGTCTCCACCAGGAATTAACTGGTACGGATTTCATGAATCGCACTGAATTCTGCCGATGGGCTCGACGCCAGATTCAGAGAGATGACTCATTTATTAATCGGATTTTATTTACTGATGAGGCAACATTTACGAATCATGGAAATATTAACTTGCGTAACATGCATTTGTGGTCAACTGAAAATCCACATTGGCTGCGGCAAGTTGCACACCAAAGACCGTGGTCGGTTAATGTATGGTGTGGGATTATTGGGGATAGAATCATAGGCCCTTATTTCATCGAAGGGAATCTTAATGGTAGGAAGTACACCACATTCCTTCAAGAAACATTAGGTCCGTTATTGGAAGAAATACCTTTAGAAACAAGAAACAGAATGTGGTATAAACACGATGGGTGCCCGGCACATTTTTCGCTGATAGCTAGAAATGAAATGCAAAAGAGATTTCCAAATCGTTGGATTGGACGCGGAGGAGCTGTATCGTGGCCGGCTCGCTCGCCAGACTTGACGCCTCTGGACTTTTTCTTGCGGGGATACTTGAAAGATCTTGTTTATAAAGAACGTCCAACTACGCCGGATGATATGCGTGAGAGAATTCTTCGAGCCTGTGATTCGATAAGTGCCGAAGTGATAAGAAATTCTACACAATCCGTGATGAGAAGATTGCAATACTGCATTGATTCCAATGGCATTCACTTTGAACATCTACTGTGAATAAAGGTAATTTCACATAAAAATAAAGTTCATGTCACTTTTTGATCTTAAATGACCGTGAACGACTTTGACCCCTAAATGTTTTTTATGCAGTTTTCGATGCTCTACAAGATAGATGGAAAAAAAATGTACCGTCCCATTTAAAAAGTGGAGGTGACCTTTACTGTGCGACAGCGCCTCCAGTGAGATAAAAAGAAATGGTCGCATTTGATGACCCCTTTCGTACGGTACAACTTTTGTTTCAAACATTTTCGTGTGACATCGATAATTACAGAGATATTCAAGGTGGCAACAGTTAGTCACCCTGTATACATTCAAAAATATGTTTAATTTTCTTTATTTAAAAATATCAAAAATATACAAGGATTTTGCATGATCCTTGGAGCGTCGTAAAAAAATCTGCGTATACGGTACCCACTGGCGTTTCTTCTAAAACCATCTGAAAAAAAACCAAAAAGATTATTAAATTAGATACTATAATCTAGTACTTGTCATAGCCGATTTTGAAAATATCGATTTATCACAAAATGGCGGACGATTGAACATGAATAGTAATTTTTGGGCAAAAAATTAGTTATTTTGCCTATAAAACTAAGTAACGGAAAAAAAATCCTATGACAAGTACTAGATAATGATGTATAGAACAACCACAAAAAACCTCAGGGCAATCGGTTCATTGGTTTTCGAGAAATTTTGTGTACCGATTCGAAAAACGTGGTTTTGAGAAAAACGCGTTTGAAAATTTGGAAATGAATAAATATCTCGGATCACTACCAAATATTTAGTAGTGATCCGAGATATTTAGATTTGTATCATCGACACTGACCTTGACTGACCTTGAACGACTTTGACTCCCGAATATTTTTTATGCGGCTTGAAGTGCTTCACAAAATGGTTGAAAAAAAATGTACCATTCCATCTTAAAAAGTGGAGGTGACCTTCACTGTGCGTCAGCGCCTCCACCGAAGTAAAAAAAATGGCCGCATTTAATGGCACCCTTCACACCGTGCAACTTTTGTCTAGAACTTTTTTTTGTGACGCCGATAATTAACGAGTTATTTCGGGTGGCAGAGATAAGAGGGACACCCTGTATATGCGATTGTGCCCGAGCGTTCGAATCTCTCCATAGAGGAAGAAAGAAATATTCGTCGACTTTCGAGACTCAATGTGGCGAGCACTAGAATAATTCTTCTCGCATGATATTTTGACTTGCATTTTTTTCTCATAAAGACTGCACTGCGCCCTCCCGCAGCAATATTTACGATTTTATATAATATACAATAGATGATATTGTATTAACGGGGTCCTCTAGTTTCTCGGCTGTTTTTTTACGGCTTTTTCAATAATTTTTTACGGGCAAAGCATCGAAATAATCAATCTCATTGTTTTTGCATAATCTTTATTAACATTTAAATAAGCTTTACAAATTTTTTGAAGTCAAAATATATAATAGAATAAACGTTATAGTGGCCGGCAGGAAGACATCAAGTAAAAGAGGTGCTTGACGGTGACCAAGATTGCGGCTGTTCTGCTTATCTGAAATCAAAAAACCAAACGGCATTTTAATCTTCATACTTAAGACTAGCGACTGAACTAGAGTGAATTCTAAATTACAAAAATTGACTTTTTTATACACTTTTGAAAATTACATTCTATTTTTTACTCATTTTTTCTTAAGTTTTTCGCTCGTACAAAAAAAACTATCGAAGCAATCATGATAATCCTAGTTCAATCACTGGCTTATAACATATTAAAGATGCTGTATAAATTTGAACAAGATCGGTGCAGTAGTTTCTGAAATATCGTGGTCACCGTTTCGAAAAATGGTGTTTCGAGAAAAACGCGTTTGAAAGTTCGCGCATGTGATTTATACTTGTGAACCACTTCGAATATCGAAAAATCCTTTGGCACACATTTTCTACACATGTTGTAGATGTGATTTATGAAAAAAGAAATCGATTTTTTCGACCTGAGAAACTAGAGGACCCCGTTAATGGTACTATATATTAACTAGTAGTATCGAGTTTTATTTGCACAACTTTTTTGCAAAGCTTTTTACAAAACATTAATATTTCACATACATACTTTTCACTTATTATCTACACCCTATATATATATATATATTAACTATCATAATTTTTTTCTCCAAACTTAATTTTATTCATTTTTTATTCTTGATTTAATTTGCGAATGTTAAATGAAGTAAAAAAGCTGCAAACTGATCGTTTGCACAGCTATATATTTCTCTGGGAAAACAAAAGAGGCAAAGGTTTTCCGCGACTCCGATACCGAGTAGAAAAATGTCTCTTTGTTCGGGCGGTCTCTCTCGCGCTTTTCTCGCGGTGAAACTGGTCGGGGACGACGTATGACAGGAAACGCAAACAGCAAAAAAAAAGAAAAGAAGGGAGGAAAGTTTTTCGGGAACGGGTTGAGCTGTCGAGGGAAACGTGAGACTGGATAAAATTGACAGGACCAGCAAGCTCTCTCGAAGTCTATTCAATTTCTCAGAGCTATCTTTTTTCTGCTGACGCTTTCTTCCTTTTCTCTATCCTCCTCTCTCTCTTTCTTTCCCCGTGTCTCTCTCTGCCACAATTACAATTTTGTTTTTCCCCTCACTGGCTTTTCTTCAATTTCTCTTCTTCTCTCTCTCTATCTCTATCTCTGTCTCTCTCTGATTCATAGCTTTTCATGTGCTTATACTTTATAGTACATGGTCGTGAAAAACACTTTATTTTCAGCTTATTTTTATTTTATTTTACGCGTCTTATAAAATTATTTCAATTAATTCGTTTTTTTATTAACTATTATGCGATCTATTTTTTATTATTTTCCTGGAAATTCACCGAATTTTATAATAATTTAATTGTCCTGAATTTATCTATGACATAATAAAATATTCAATCAATTTTTCTCCCCCCTCTCTTTTTTTCTCTCTTTGATTCATAGCGTTTCATGTGCTTATACTTTTTAGTACATGGTCGTGAAAAACACTTTATTTTTAGCTTATTTTTATTTTATTTCGCGCGTCTTATAAAATTATTTCGATGTTTTCCTTTTATAATAAACTATTATGCGATTTATTTTTTATTATTTTCCTGGAAAGTAACAGAATTTTATAATAATGTAATTGTCCTAAATTTATCTATGACATAATAAAATAATCAATCAATTTTTCTCCCCCCTCTCTTTTTTTCTCTCTTTGATTCATAGCGTTTCATGTGCTTATACTTTTTAGTACATGGTCGTGAAAAACACTTTATTTTTAGCTTATTTTTATTTTATATTACGCGTCTTATAAAATTATTTCGATGTTTTCCTTTTTTATAAACTATTATGCGATTTATTTTTTATTATTTTCCTGGAAAGTAACGAAATTTTATAATAATGTAATTGTCCTAAATTTGGGTGGGGGTAAAAATGTCGAATGACCAAATATAGAACGACAAACATTTCGAAACGACAGAATTATGAACTCTCAAAATAACGAAGGTTAAATCATTCGAAATTTTATCTTTCGACTGATAAAAAAATCGAATGACTATAAATCGAACGATTATTTATTGGAGAGGTAATTTATTCGAAAACGAATATTCAGATTGTCTGAAATTCGGAACATAAAAATACAGAATCGAAAAATGTAGAACACCCATATCTCCGAAACAGAAAATAGCGAGTGCCTAATATGCGTAATACCGTCTATGGCGAAAAGCAATATATCGAAACGCAAAATGTCGATGGCCCGAAATGTAGAACGCCGAAAGGTCGAACGGCCAAAATGGCGAACGTGGTGGGGCCCGTCACGTGGGATGACTGTCTTACGATATTTTAGCCTACAGACCGCCAGCGCCATCTCGCAGCTTCACTCTGAGGCGCAAGTGACGTATTGCTCGATTCGCCATTCGGGCCGTTCTACATTTTGACCCTCCGCGATTTCAACCACTCGACTTTTTGGCCGTTCGCTTTAATGATTTTCTGCATTGTGAACCATCGCCATTTTTTTAATTCGGAGAATTGTCGTCTCGAATTATTTGGTGTTATGCATACAGGCCCATCGATTTTATGTTTTTCGATATTTTATTAAATCTGATTTTTGTTTTTCGCTATCTATCAACTTCCGAGATGTTCATATTCGTAATTGTTATTTTCGACTTCACAGGCTCTAGTAAGATTGATCTATCTATATTCGAACATTCGTCATTTTCGAATTCGACATTTTGGCCCATCGGCATATCGATCGTTCGACATTTTTCCCCCCACCCCTAAATTTATCTATGACATAATAAAATAATCAATCAATCCTTACCCCCCCCCCCCCTCACTCTCTCTCTATCTATCTCTATGTACCTCTCCTTCTTCTCACCCTCTCTTTCTCTCTTCCTCTTATTCTCTCCCTCTCTCTCTCTCTCTCTCTCTCTCTCTCTCTCTCTCTCTCTCTTGCAGCCTCTCTGGACCATTTCGATATCGTCGCAGAGCAGTGTTATAGTATCCGGATGGCTCCAGACCCCCTGGCGCCGTCTCGTCGCTTTTCCCTCGGCGAAACGTACCGGGCCAGGACCAAGCTTTTTGGCAAAACATCCACAGGATCCGGGAGATCGCGTCACGGGAATGGCGACGCGCAGACCAGAACGAGCACAGCGTGTATGAAGGCTATATACACTTGACTTTTATACCAATCCTTTTTTAAACAGCCCGGGCGTATTCCATTTTCTTAGCTCGCTCGCATGCCTGATAACGATCGATATCCCGACCGAAAGACACACTTTACCCGGGACGTCACCCTCATCCTGGAACTGTCGTCACTTCCGCTTTGAGCCCCTTTTCTCAGCACGCGGTTCATATGATGGCCGTCGCAGTGTAGGCGATCGAGCACAATTTCTTATAAAAAATCGGGAATGTGAAAACAGGTCAATATTCAATATTTTTTCCTGATGAAAGTATCGAGGTGACTAAGTCGAAATTTTACACACACTTGATACATAGCCTTGCGAAGGCTGAGATTTTTTTAAATTGAAAAATATTCATAAACAATGAAGATATTCTTATTTAAACAAAGTGCCGCCGTCGCTGCATGGCTCATCTCCAATGGAAAATAAACGAATTTACTTTTAGTGTAATAATAAAACTTTCTCATGACCGGATACTTTTTTGAGATTTGGAAAATTACAAAAATGCCAAGCTGTAACAAAAAAAGTTTGATTTTCGGCAAAAAAAACAATTTTAATAATTTGTTATTAACAAATGGAGAAACGCGTCGAAGAATCGTCAGGCCATACGACAGAAAATGTTATAAACTATGCCTAGTCCGAATTTGAAGTGAATCGGACGTATAGACTTTGAGATACGACACCGTTTCACAAAACAATGTTCGAGGAAAACGCGAAAAAGGGGTGAATCCTGACTCTTCACAAAAATCGTCATAACTCGGCCGATTTTCAATATTTTTTCCTGATGAGAGCATCGGGATGATGACGTCGAAATTTTACACACACTTGGTATATAGTCTTGCCAAGTCTGAGATATTTTTTCGTTGATGAATATTGATGAACAATGAAGTTATTATTATTCAAACAAAGTGCCGCCGTTGCTGCATAGCCAATCGGTGTAACTCGTTCTGGCAGCTAGGCTCAGCTCAAATGGAAAATAAACAAATTTACTTTTAGTATAATAATAAAACTATCCCATGACCGTATACTTTTTTGAAATTGTGAAAATTACGAAAATGCCAAACTGTTATAAAAAAGTTCAAATTTCCATTTTAAAAAACAACTTTAATCATTTGTTAATAACAAATGGATAAACGTGTCGAAAAATCATCCGACCATGCCATAGAAAACGTTATAAACTATGCTCCGTCCGAATTTGAAGTGGATGATTAGATTTTCAGATGCGACGCCCTTTCACAAAACAATGTTCGACAAAAAACGCGAAAAAAAAAGGAAATTCTGACCCTTCACAAGAAATCGTCCTAAATTGGCCGATTTTTGGAATTCTTACAAAACCATTGTTGCAAATTAAACTTAAGACTCCAGGATACAAGACTATACAATAAAAAAAATCGTACCCTTTAAAATGTAAGGTTATGCATATCCGGTAAAAAAAACCGAAAAACACCGATTTGCGGATGGGCTGGATCCACCTCCATGGAAATTTATGTATGTAAAATATATGCTATATATATATATATATATATATATATATATATATATATATATATATATATATATATATATCGGTCGCATATATAGTGACGAAAAATAGAATAATACGTATATATTCAGTATATATGCACCAAATATATGACGCATATTATATGACCCATATATTTTCGATATATTTTTCTAACCAAAACATATATGCTACGTATAAACACTATATATGATGCATATATGAGGCATATACGACGCATATGTTTTCGATATATTTTCAATCTATTTTTTTGTCAGAAAAATATATCAAAAAATATATGCTGTGTATAAACACTATTACAGTTAAACTTAATAAAACTTAAAACTTAAACTCAAAAAAACTTAACTTACAGTTAAAGTACGCTATTACATATAAACACTATATACAGATATGCTACGCATATATGTGGCATATATGTGGCATATATGTACCATTTATGCAGTATATATGTGGTATGTACGCAGTGTGTATGCAACATATATGCTAAATATATGTGGTATATATGCAGGGTAAATGCTACATATATCATTGATATATGATACATTGATATACAGTAATACCACGCATGTACATCTCATATATAAAAACGTAACGAAAATTAGCATTTGGCACATATATGCAACATATATTTTCAATATATGGCATACATTTCACACATATTACAATTATTAATAAAATAAATTTGCAGTATATTTTTGCGTATATAAATTTCCATGGGGGCACCGTCGATTGTCCGAACGAAAAGTGAACACCCGAACGTAACCTTTAACACTGCCTCAAAACCGGCAAGTTGATCGCTATAATTTCTCAATTCCGATCCGTGGAATAGTAATAAAAAACGAAAAAGAAGTTCTGCAGCGATCTAGCAATCGTCCGACAGATCTGGAAAGCCCATCTCGTGGCCCTGCGATCTGTGGGCCATTCGTCGGCCAAATTGCCACCGGATAAAGATCAACTTATTTGGGGGCAAATATAAGGGGGCCTGGGGGGGGGGGGGTTGCTCGTTCCGGTCATCTTCCCCTATCTTAACCTAGCAACGACAGTAATAAATGTACAATGTACGAGTCTGTTTCCCTTTTTCCCTAGTTGTTTCGTCCGTTCCCTTGATTGTCTTGCTCTTTCTCCACCCCAGCCCACCCCCACCCATCTTCCCTTGTTCGCACACAAGGAGCACTCCAAGCGCAGCCTTTCTTCCCCACTGTTTTGTTCCCTCTATATCTATGGTCTCCCATCGCGAATCTCGTCACCACCACCGCGTTCTCCACTATCTCGGGGAGGACGTGCGATAAAAAAAAGTTTCGGATATATCGGCAATTTCGTATGAAAGTATAATTTGTCGTGGCAAGATTCGCCTCCGAATTTCCCAGGATGTTTTATTGCGAAAAAAGTATTTGTTTTTTGCGGGAGAGGATTTGTTTATTGCACGAGAGAATGCTTTATTTTATTTGGGCAGAAAGTGAGAATCAAACTGAAACTCCTTGGTACTATTTGTTGTGTTTGGTTGCAGAGTAGACGAACCCAAACAAATCCAAACACTTCGTTAAACACTTTGGTCCACGTTTTTGCGTTTGATATGTATGATAAACACCCTTTTTGTAATCTCGATTTATTTTGTAGTTTTTCTGCGAAAAAAATCCCCAAAAAGCCTATTTTTCGGCCTCCAGAGTGGCCTAACCCCTCAATCCGTTGTTAGAACTAGGTTATCTCGGTGCTGAATAGCCAAAAAAAAATACGTCACCTGTAGCGTGAACGTTTTGCCCATCTAACCCTACGTAAAATTACATACATCAAACTATTTGTTATCTCTGATGTATTGTGGGATTTTGTTTTTAAGTCGTAAAGACGCAGTATAGTCTAGACAATAACGTTTGTTTGTTTTTAAATTCAATCTTGGATTGTGGCTAACGCTCTAACCTCCTCAAGCGCGGCACGAGCAGAACGAAAACACGAACTCCCGATCCCATTCCCGCGCCCACTCGAACGCCCGCTTCGACTTGACGCGGTCAGCGAATTCCAACGACCAAGACGGCCTGCGGCAAAGAGAACGGGGTCTCGGCGAATAACGCGTGTGTCGCAATTCAGCGGAAAAATAAAGAAAAAAAAACCGTAACCAGGGCGATGGGGCCCGTTCGGGTTGTGTGCTCGCGACAAGTGCGGCGATTGCAGCGCCAACTAGCGCAGACTCTGACGCACCGAACGTGCTTTATTGTACGGCAGAATGTTTTTTCTTCTTCAAAAGCTGTGCAGATAAAGAAGACGCGTAAAAAGTGGTGTGGCGGTTTGCAACGACGGGAGTATCTTTTCGCTCCTTCTCTCTCTTTTTCTCTTTAGAGTTGTGTAAAATTTAACATTCTCAACATTGCTCCGCTGTATTCGGTTGACATTTTCAGATTATCAAAACCTTCGCTTTACATGTTTAGGAACTCATTTGTGCCAGCAGCTAAGTGTGTCTCAAAATTACCTGACATTTTAAATTGCGCGCCATATATTTTGTGGCGAACATAGAGTACTAATCTTTGACAACTGGTATTCGGAAGTATTGAGGTTAGTCACGGAGAATTGCACGATCGAGCAACGCATAGAAATTGTCATTTACTGCATTGTTACTGCATAGTTATTGCAGACGAAGGTTCATGGTCGTGTTATTGCGCCACGGCGATGTGAATTGGCCACCGAGACGTGCGATTTGACGGCATTGGACTTCTTTGTTTGGGCTTTTCTGAAAGGAAAAGTGTATGCCAATGATCCACGGAGCATTCCGGAGCTCAAGGAAACAATTGGACGCACCATCAATAAAATTAGTTCGCAATTATGCCAAAGTGTTATTGAAAATTTCGTCAAAAGAGTGAACGTTTGCAAACAAGGACGTGGCGGCCATTTGTCGGATATTGTGTTCCACACATAACCCCCATGTTTGTACCTTACATAAAAATAAAAGAATTCGTAATTTTCAAATAAATAATACGTTTTATTAATAAATAAAAATGTCAGGTCATTTTGAGATACCCTATACTTCTGACACTCGCTTCTCCGTGCGGGTAGATCGTCACCTAGCTTTGTTATTATCAAGATAAGACTCTTTGCGCATCTCTGAGCATTAAATGTTCACAATGAGAAAAAAAAATCATTGATCCAATATCATTGGTGTTATTGAATGAAATTTATTTGATTCAATTGTAAAATTGTTGGTGTAAATAATCGGATTTATTAGTCCAAAAAAAACGCTATTGACTTCGATGACATGATAAAATTGAAAGTTTTTTTTTCAATGAAATGATATATTGTTAGCCGAGAACAATATATTATTGAAACTATCTAAAAAATTATCGCGAACAAATTATATAGTTTTAAATGCAATTTCTGCAACGAACGAAAAAAGCATTTCAATTCATAACATGAATATTGTTGATTCGAGTACACATGAAAAATTGAATTTCGCTCGTTTGATTCAGATAAAATTTCTATTGAGTAAATATGTTATTTTATTTTTTTCACCATATCCGATATTGATTTTAAGTACATTATTCGTTGAAATATTAATATTTTATTTTGATTGGAAAATATTAAGCAAATGTCTGAATTGGTTAAAAAATTATGCGAAAGTAAAATTTGTTTCTTGCTCATTGGTTGAAAAATTTAACCAAACCATGGCCAAGCGCCACCGAAATTATAGGTGTGAGGAAACCCGTAGTTCTCGGAGTAACCGCTAGAGGCCGCACGCGCGCTCGTTTCTCGTAAGCATAGCGCGAACCGAAAATCTACTTAAACGCTGGCGAAACTCTAAAGAGTATCGCTTCTTGGCCTGTGGCTAAGATCAAAGTGTAGTATCTGTTCTAATCAGTTGAATATCTGATATTCTCTCCATGGACATTCCATTGGATATCTGATATTCTCTCCACTATTATCGTGGATGATCATTCGAATGCTCACTTTTTATTTAAGATTTAAAACAAATTGAAAAACTTACGTCCCATGGCATATTCGTTTCGATGTAGTAAAGAAATAATTAATTCTGTTGATTATATTTTTGTACGAAATAAAAAATGTTTGTAGCAACCACTCAATTAATTCATCCAATACATCTACGGATTGTATATAGAATGATTTCAATAGAATATGATTTTATTTGAAGGATGATGTAGATATTCAGTAAACGAAGAGCTTTTTCAAATAAAATCATATATTATTTAAATCAATCACATTTTCCAATAATTTATAGTATTGAAACAATCTCATATATCGGTGGCACTCTGCAGCAGCACTTTTATTTGGATCAACCAATATATTTTTTGATTCAATTGGGTTTTTGTGTCAGTGTAGCTTCTGGGTTTTTCCTTCATTTTTTAGTTTCAATTTTTCATTTACATTGCTCTTCTGCTTATGTTTTGTTATGTCATTTTTTAATGTATATTGTAGCTTCTTTCTCTATGCTTTGTTATCCTTCCTTCTTTACTTTAACTTAATTATTGTTTATTTTTATCCTTTTATTCTTGTTCTTTATACGTAGTTTTTTAAAATTAGTTTTTCTGCGTTCCAACGTATACCCTTGTGGACTTTTACGTATGACATTTCCCAATTGAACCCATTCCTATTATTCCCTAGCCGTAGTTGACTAATCTAACCTAACTTCCGTTGCGTCCACGGCCGTATTAAGCTACCGCATTTGCCGAGGACACGGGAAAACTGTGGAAAATCCGGTATAGACGGCCCCATATTCTTCTGATTCTCTGGTGCACAGATGTTTACTCAAGTATCTAGACCCAAGGTTTCAGAAGTATTAGCCTTCCGTTTACTGGTTGATGCGCCAGCCGGTGCATGGCTAAGCGGTCACCCCTGCGAGTATTGGCGATTCACAGCATTGCTTAACACTTACCTAGGTGTGTCAAAAATGTCATTTTCCAAGAATGTTTTTATTCAATAGTATCACCTTTTAGCTATATTCCCTGAAAATTTCATTGAAATATTCCTAAAATTGAATAAGCTACAGCTTCTGACAGTCGGCCGGGCGAGCGGTAGCAGCACCATACTTCAAACTTTAAGGCGGGATATACATTTACAACGATCGAAAAATCGATTTGTTTTTTTTTTCTCTTCAAACGATAGAACTATATATGTAGAATATTTTCCTAAAGTTTGAAAGCGAAATTCGGAAGACTTCAAACGTTATAGCCCGTCAACGATGTGCATCACCGCTCGGATTCGGAGCGGGCGTGAACTTCAAACGCGTTTTTCTCTAAACTGCATTATCGATATTGGCGTGCAGGATTACTCAAAAACTATTAAGCCGATTGAGTTGAAACTTGATAGAAATATTGATAATGTTGGTACCTTCTACTTGACGAGAATTGTTTTTGAAAAATTGAAAAAAAAACTACTTTTTTCATCCACATTTTACAGAAATGTTGCGTGAAATGATTTTTTTGTAAATGCGGGCCATTTTCTTAAATTTGCATTTTCTCCATTTTAATTACTGTCACATAGAAACTATACATGTTCCAACTGAAAAAATGTTTGAACTTTTTTGCAAATCAAAGTCTACGGGAAGCTAGACAGCACGCCGATTCGCAACTCGCGCGGCGACCTTGCTGTAACACTCTGCCACAGCTCCGTCACTTTGATGGTAAATGAAATAAAAAAAAATGTTTTGTACTAGGTGCGCAACTAAGTTCCCGGGTTTCACACATGGATGGCGCTGGCGATACATGTAGTCGGCATACAGGTCTGAAATTGGGTATCTTTATAGCTTGGACATCTGTCAAGAACACCCAGTCGTAATATAAACAAATATCGCAACACAACGACCTTTTTTTCTAACCTCGAAAATGTCAAAGTTTGTGCCAAATATACAGCATTTGCGGGAGGCATTGCTTTTCTGCTTCAACCTAAAAAAACAGCAGCAGAAGCACTTCGGTTACTTGAGGAGGCCTACGGCGAACATATACCATCAAAAACAACGTGTGAAGATTGGTTCAAGCGGTTCAGAAGTGGCGATTTTGAGACTGGGGACAAGGAGCGCTCGGGAAGACCGCAAACATTTGCGGACGCTGATCTGCAAGCGTTATTGGATGAAGATGACACTCAAACAGAAGATCAACTTGCCGAGGCATTAAATGTGACTCGGCAATGTATTTCGAAACGTTTGCACGCCAATGGGAAAAATTCATAAGGCAGGAAAGTGGGTGCCGCATGAGTTGACTGAGAGACAAATGGAAAATCGAAGAGCCACTTCCGAAATGTTGCTTTTGCGGCAGAACAGAAAGAGTTTCCTGCATCGAATTGCTACTGGCGATGAAAAATGGATATATTTCGAGAATCCCAAACGCAGAAAATCGTGGCTTTCCCTTGGCGAAGCGTCAACATCGACGACACGGCCAAATCGCTTCGGAAAAAAGACAATGCTCTGCGTTTGGTGGGACCAGAGAGGAATCGTGTACTATGAGCTGCTGAAACCGGGCGAAACTGTCAATGGGTGTCGCTGCCGACAACAACTAATCAATTTGAACCACGCATTGCTCGAAAAACGGCCAGAATGGGACACGAGACACGAACGTGTGATATTGCAGCACGACAACGCTCCGTGCCATCGCAGTTCCATCCTCCAGGACACCATAAAAACACTGAAATGGGATCTGCTACCGCACCCGCGGTATTCGCCAAACCTGGCCCCTTCAGACTATCACTTCTTCCGGTCGATGGCGCATGGCTTGGGTGGGCTACACTTGGCCAATTACGATGCAATACAAAATTGGTTGGACGAATGGTTTCAGTCCAAAGACGCGTCTTTTTATCGTCGCGGTATTTATGTATTGCCAGAGAGATGGCAAAAGTGTGTAAATAGCGGGGGACAATACTTCGAATGAACCATTTTTTGTATTTGTCTTGAAATTTTCGATTTTTTATTGGTAATAAAAACCCGGAAACTTAATTGCGCACCTAGTATACTTAAATATACTATTAAAGTCTACCTAAAGTTTGATAATTGTAGAATAATTATTTCTTAGTTTAGACAATCCCTCAACATTGCTTATTTTTTTCTGTCTAAATGTATATCCCGCCTTGAACGCGTTTTTCTCGAAAAACTGTTTTTCAAGTCGGTGGACATGATATCTCGAGAACCACTGGATGGATTGTCTCCAAGTTTACAGGAGATACGATGAGAAACATTTTAAAGTCGCACTTTTTAAAAATCGAACTTCATTTTTTAATAGTTACGTAAAAATGACGACTTTTTTCATAGATTTCGTATGCTCGAGTTTCAACGCGTCGCCACTTTGTTGAAAAAAGAAAATTCTGAAAATCGACTATCGTCAACGACTCGTATTTATTGTTAACTTTAATAAACCGTTTGATTTTTAAATTTCGGATGGACCGTTCAAGCTGGAGAGTGTCCACCGCCAAACGTGGCGATGAAAATTTCATCTTCTACCGGCGGCCATGTTTGTGTTATTTTTTCGTATTTTTGGTCATTTTTTCTAAGGCTCGCAAAATATGTACTTCCGTGTTTAAAAAAATGCGTTTCTTCTTCACCAACCGTTTACCAGAAAAAAACAATTCGGAATTCAGGCATTTTTCTAGATGCCCCCCCCCCCCCCGGGGCTACCTAGATGCCCGAATGTACCTCGATGTACCGCCAGAGCCAAACTAAACCCCGACTGCCCATCCACCAGTGTCGGCCATTTCTTGTTCTTTGTACATATTTTTATTTATATAATTTCTGCCGCCTCTATGCTTTATTATCCTTTCTTATTTACTACAACTAAATTATTGTTTATTTTTGTACTTTTTTATTATTTTAATACGTATCTTGTTGCCTAAAGGTTTATACCAAGGCATATAATAAACCATCAATCAATCAACCTCTCTCTCTCTCTCTCTCTCTTTCTCTCTCTTCGCGGTGGTTTTTCTTCCGCCGGAACACGCACCGCGAAGAAACGATTTTAATCGTGTTGCGAATTTACGCGAATATTGTTTTGCAAAATGCCGGAAACATGCAGCCACCAACCGCTTCCGCCCTCTGCCGCTCGCTCTCTTTTTCTTATCCTTCCGCGCAGATCCATATAACTCGTACGCACACACGTCCGAGGCAAAAAAAACAGACATCTCAACGGGACCGCGAATAAAACGCGCTTCCGAAAAGTGTTTTATCAGTCACGCGGATGGAAAAAGAAAAAGGTGCGAGAAAACGCGCAAGTTTTTACGCGCCCGCACTGTTTACCTTCGGTTTGTTTTCTTTTAGAGCGACGGAAGATACGCCGCGCGGCCGGAGAAAGAGCGAGAGAGTATCGTACACGAAGCGAAGAGCAGGGAGCGAGAGCAAGCGCTCGTCGAGCGCCTCCCAGTGTGGGCTCATTGCATCATCGGCCGGCTACGGGGAACGTTCGCATCCGAACGATTTCCCTCGTGCGCCTGCTCATGACCAAATTTGGCGCGACCCCGCGCGCGCCATATACGACGCTCGCGGAAACTCGACAATTTCTCCACACGATCTGATAAATAATCGATAAATCGATCGACGGAGAATAAAAAAGGCTCCCCGACAGCCGCAAATCACATTTCGAAATCCACACTCTAATCATTAGTTATCAAACCCAAACAAATCACGTTTCGAAATCAACACTCTAATCATCAAAGTTATCAAACCCAAACAAACCACATTTTGAAATCAAAGCTTTCATAATCGAAATCGTTAAACCTAAAGAAACCTAATTTAAAAATCAAAGCTCCAATCATACAAATTATTAAACTCGAACAAGTCACATTTTCGAAACAATCGAAGCCCTAACCATAGAAAAGCTTGCGAAATTAAAAAAATTAAACCTAAACAAGCCACATTTTCAAAACAACCGAAGCTCCAATCATGGAAATTCTTAAACCCAAAGAAACCCAAACTAACCACGTCCCGCAATCGAAGCTGTAATCATCACAATTATAAAACCTAAACGAACCATATGTCGAAACAATCGGAAATCTCACAATGCAAATTAAACCCAATCAAACCACGTGTCGAAACAACCAATCCTCTCATAATCGAAATCATCAAGCCCAAACAACGAACTTCTCATTCATCTCGACTGGGAAAACGCTGCAAAAAAATTCTCGTTCCACGATGCATCGTCGCAAGCGTCCAAAACGCATTGCCCATCTAGAACACTCCGTAAAAAACCCAAGGCGCGAAAGCCTAAAAAAAATATCGTCACAATTTGAAGCGTGAGTTGCGACATATTTTTAGATCGAAGCGTTTTGTTTGGATCGTTCGTGCGCGTTTGTTGAGTCTAGCGAGGCGCGGCGTCGGCGGGCCCCGAGTGTGCGAGAGAAGCGCGAGTCGAGCAAGTGGCGCCATCGGTCGGGCGCGCGGAGACTCTCGCGCGCGCGCCTCGATCGATCCACGCGCGGCAGCAGCGCGAACTTCGGATAAACGCGCGCGAGCCTCGCGCGCTCTCGCTCTCTTTCTCCCTCTTCCACGTCCGTTCGTCGATCGATCAAACGATCGCCGGTAGAAAAATTTCACGATAATCACCGAGCGGAACAGAATCGAAAATACGCGAAAATAAAGGATAAAGTATAAATAGAAAAACAAAGTACGCTCGGTGAAGCGCGTTCGAGGCTCGTTTGAGCGAAGGCCCCGGGACGGTGGGAACGTCGAGGATCCGACGTTCGCTGAACGCACGGAACGAGTCGGAAAGCGAACCGTCCTAGTCGACAGAAGTGTTGTGAGTGTTTCGGACGTGCGTGAGAGAGACAGAGTGCTATTGCTCGTCGGAAAAAGTGACAAATTCGTCGGGCAACGGAGATAAGTACAAAAGTAAAAAGGGGCAAGAGTAATCGAGATCTCGACCGTGATACATCCGACAAAATTCCAAATATCGCGACGAGGAAAAAGAATATCCGAAACGAGAGATCGTCGCTACATATGGATATTTGTAACGGTGAGTGTTGTACCGAATTCTTACGATCATCGGGGCCAAAACACGAGCGAAAAAGACAAACGAAAAAAAAAAGAATCGTCTTATTGATTCGTCCGTGATATTAAGGGAGATTGGGCGTGCGCGCCCGAGACGCGTAGACCGCCGCAATCGCCGCTTCCATTTGCCAGACCTACCGACAAATTCTCCCTTGCGATCCCGAAAACGAAAAAAAAATCAACTCTTCTTTTTCTCCCTCGCGTACTCGAGCGCCCGTCATTTATTTTGCAGTTTTTTTCGTATGACGCGCCGTACAAGTTTTAACCTCCAAGACGATCGAGTGTCTCCGTCTGCCTGTCAGTCCTTCTCTCTCTCTCTCTCTCTCTCTCGCGCGCGCGCGCAGCATTGAGATCGTAACCCAACGGGTGTCTACGGAAATAGAAATGATTCATAAACGGGCGTAATAATCGACTTGGTTTCTTTTTCCCTCGCTCTTTCGTTGCTCAGTTTTTTTTGCTCTTTTAAGGCTCGAAGCGAAAACGTCCCAAACTTCGTCTCGAATTTCTGCCTATGGCAGGGCCAGTACGCGTACGCGGCTCGGCTCTCTTTCTCGCTCTCGCTTCTTTTTTTCGGCGCGCGGTCAGATAGCGTCGAGGCGACAAGTACCCGTACTAGAAGTTTAGCTTTCGGATTTTCCCGTTGTGCAAAGAGAGGCGGTCCCGAACCGACGATACGAGTACGTGCCAAAACAATAGGGGAACCCGGGGAAAATCAATAGGCCAGGGTGTGAGAGGTTAAACGGTAAACCGCGGCTGCTGCATCCGCGACTTGATACATTTCTCGTTCCTCAAACCTACCCCTACCCGCCCACGACCTCTCTCCTCTTCGTGTTGCCATTTTCAACAGCCTTCGTTTGTTCTTTATTGTTCATCGACAAGCGCTCCCGTTGAGTCGATTAAAAAAAAAACGAATCGTCTTTCGGATGTTTTGTTTTACCCTTATTCTTGGCTTCGAATTGCATGACGATTTCTTTTCACTTTATTGGCCTTAAGGGGAGATATACACCTAGGAGCCGGAAAAAAGGTCATTTTTGTGAATTTTTACAAAGAAAACTATTTGAAATTTCGGATTGGGGTTTTAATTATCTAAAAATATATACATTCAAAAATATGTTTAATTTTCTTTATTTAAAAATATCAAAAATATACAAGGATATTGTATGGTCCTTGGAGCGTCGTAAAAAAATCTGCGTATACGGTACCCACTGGCGTTTCTTCAAAAATCATCTGAAAAAAAAACCAAAAAGATTATTAAATTAGATACTATAATCTAGTAGTTGTCATAGCCGATTTTGAAAATATCGATTTATGACAAAATGGCGGACGTTTGAACAGAAATAGTGATTTTTGGGCCAAAAATGAATTATTATTTTGCCTATAAAACAAAAACTCAGTAACGGAAAAAAAATCCTATGACAAGCACTAGATAATGGTGTATAGAATAACCACAAAAAACCTCAAGGCAATCGGTTCATTGATTTTCGAGAAATTTTGGGTGCCGATTTGAAAAACGTGGTTTTGAGAAAAACGCGTTTGAAAATTTGGGAATGAATAAATCATGAAATTTGTCAACTTACATGGAATCATCGATACCAGGCCCATAGTGTAGGTCTTCTACGGTCGACGGAATGTTCATAGCTTCTAAATCCTCGACTTCAACCATCTAGGTGTATATCTCCCCTTAAGGGGCTATACCAGTGTGAACGCTGAAAATTTGGGTGATTTTCGGGAATTTTTTGATAGAAAAGTACTCAATTAAATGTTCCGGAAAATGAAGAATATACTTGGCTATATTTGACCTATATTACATTATTTTTTCATAGAAAAATATTGAGATCCAAGCGACTTAAGCGCGCCTTCGGAGGCGCCAAAAAAAAGTTCCTCCACTGCTGACATGATTCCGGCCGATTGAGTAGCTGAAACCGAAAAAGGAAAAAATGTCGTTAAACTGGAAGGTATTTCCTGTACAATGACGTAGGATTTTTGAAAAATATCAAAATCTAACAAAATGGCGTAGTTATGAAAATAAAAGTCTGTTTTCTTGCCTATAAAATGGTCGTTTTTTTCAATGCCAAATCGTCAATTTTCATCCGATCAAAAATATCCTACGTCATTTTAGAGTAAATATATTCAAGAGTACGCAGTTCAAATTTCAAGTCAATCGGATAATTGCTCTTTGAGTTACAATGTCAGCAAATTTGAAAAATCTCATTTCGAGAAAAACGCGTTTAAAGATTTAACTATCGATTTTTGCAAGATAAAATGATTAGAGATACGGCCTTGACATTTTTACAGGATATTCTTGAAAGTTCAAACTGTCAAAAAAGGCAAAAAAAATCGATTTTTTTAGTGTCACACTGGTAAAGATGCTTAATCGCGACTTTGGAAGGCAAATTATTATTTTTTCGGGTGCTTGGGCGAAAAACATGTCGAGAAGAATTGAGGCTGGGCTGCGTCGAAGGAATAATAATTATAATAGAGAAAATAATAAAAATACTTCAATATATATATATATATATATATATATATATGTTCATAATTTTCTGTGCCATAATTATATCGAAGAAATAATAATTATGGTGCATAAAAAAAAATTAAAGCTTTTGAAGAAGAGTCTTGCCGACTGTGCGGGAAAGGAAAAGAGAATTTGGAGCATATAAGGCAATGTGAGGCATTTAAAAAAATGATAAGTAGAGATGTGAAGACGAACGTGGATGAACTCTTTATAGAAGCAAAGAAGCAGATATGATGGAACGAACTGTCAAATAGAGAAATTAGGCCCGTACTCTGTGAATACGTGAGAAAGTTCGAGCAAAAGGTGCAAACAAGAGAAAACAAGAAGTAATAATAGTACAAGACGATAAGTTGTAATGGAAGTGTAGTAACAGAGAAAAAGAGAGTAATTGAAACCAAAGACAAGATTATATCTAGACTGAGCGTGGGATAAGAGAGAAGTATGTAACCACTGTAATTTAATTGAATATAATCTCATCTAATCTGGTACACAAAATTATAAAAATACTTTTATATGTATGTATGTTATGTATATAATACATATAGACATTATATAAAATCTGTGCATTATGAATACTGTATAAATAAATAACAATACACTGTACAATAATAATAACTATACGCCATTCTCAAAAGCCTTCGTTTATTCTTCTTCATTGTTCATAGACAAGCGCTCCCGTTGATTAGATTTAAAAAAAAAATGACGAATTGTCTTCCGCATGTTTGGTTTTACCCTCATTCTTGACTTCGAACTGTATGGCGATTTTTTCACTTTATTCGCCTCAATCGCGAATAATAATTTTCATAGTTATTGATATTTTTTAATAAAGAATTAAACTTTTATATTTTTCATATTATTAATTTTTATAATTATGAAAACATTACTATATGAACATGTTTCTATATATACATATGTGTATTGAAATATGTTTATAATTTTCTGTGCCATAATTATTATCGAAGAAATAATGATGTCGGAGGGATTGTAATTATGGTACAAAAAATTATAAAAATACTTTTATATATATATATATATATATATATAGACATTACATAAAATCTATGCATTATGGATACTGTATAAATAACTAACAATACACTATGTAATAATAACTAATATAATCATAAGAACATATTAAGAATTAAAGCAGTTATAAAGAATCTCGTGAAGAACCTTTGAACATGTGAAGCTCAACGGTGTACTTGACTTTGGCCACCCGGTTGAGCAGAAACAAAAAAACGAGCTTTTTTCTTAAAATAGACAATATTGGCAAAGACTTGACCGAGCTTTCTTGTTATCGTGTTGCGACCATCAAAAGAAATGTTTGAAATTTTTTCGAACTTTCGCGAAAGATTACCATTATAATTGTTAATAATTAATGGAAAAGAAAAAATAAGCAGAAAAACCTCGGTCAAGACTAAACTACTATTACACTGAATAAGTGTATCAAATTTCGAGTCAATCCGTTTATTAGATGTCGATAAATCGTGTACACTGCTTAAAAAAAAAAATAGTTTTGAAAAAAACGCGTTTAAAGTTTGACTAGCAGTTCTATCGTTGTAATCGTAAGTTTACTTTTAATCTGCCATTCCGGCACCATATGTCGGACCTTCCTCTTCAATTTGAGTTGCCTCAAGCGACGAACGAGTGTTTCTTATCTTCCACAGTAGCCTAACCCCTCGAAAGGATGAATTTTATTTTGAATGAAAAATTTGTGGATCGAATGATCGAGAGTAAAAATACTGAATCAATTTGCCGTTGATCATTGGTAAAATACATTTATCGATGTATTATTTGTTGCTTATATATTACATATTATGTTTATGTGGATCATTATATATTAGTGGTATATATAGCAATTGTGTGCGTGTGTATATATATACGTATATACACATGTGACCGATATGTTGATCCTTTTTTGAATGGTCCACCCCAAATTGATCCAGTATTTTTATTCTTGATCATTTCATTCCCGTTTTTTTTTGTAATTAAAAAAATTTAATTAATCCATTAGAAATTCATCGTGGGCTTTTTTTAAATCTTTCTCAATGAGTTGACATGTAAATATATATATGCAGGGTGTCCTGTTATGAATGGATAATCCTGCAACTGTCGATAGGTCAGATCATATCCTCCTATATGCTGGAATTTCAGTTTAGTAAAAGTCCCACGGTTTTCGAGATTTTGGGCTTTATGTTATTTTTTTGAAAATAATCATCTGCTCTTGGTGATGCCGCTGAAACGGTTGAATTTACGGCCATGGCTCAATGAACTTTATTGTGGAGTATCATATTTCCTATGAGAACCCACTTGGAAAATATCGCGATATCAAAATTCGCGGACTGGTAACACTAATAATGAGAAAAACATTTTTTTCAATGTTAATCAAATGGGAAACCTTCAATTTTGATTCGCGACCTCTAAATATTTTTCGACAACAACCCCCTTTCACGAAAAGTTCATTTTTGGGTACCAACTAAAGGTTTTCGGGCACGATGGGTCAAAAAAAAAGTTGCCCTGAAACGAATCACCCTAATACACACACACACACACACACACACACACACACACACACGCACGCACGCACGCACACACACACACACACACACACACACACACACACACACACACACCTACACAGGGTGTTAGGAAGGTCGATGGAACATTCCTAACGTAGGTTACCTTAGTCCGAAGTCTAAGAATTTCGATTTACCATGGTAAGTATGATTTTTGGAAAATTTCCAAAATTCGGTACTCGTTCATAATGTTCAAACAGACAATAATTGGTAACTAAAAACTTATTTGCGTCTTAGCTTAATGTGTATTCAATCGACAAACACCAATACAATCATCTGTATCCACATAACTAACTAAATTGGACGTGTTGAATAATGAAAAACTTGTCAAAAAATAAAAATACCTCTTATGTTAATGCTATTTTTTAAAAAATAGCATTAACATAAGAGATAAACGAGTTAGTACCTAATTTTGAGAAATTTTCCAAAAATCATACCGACCAAGATCAAAGTTTAGTATGATCGTTCGAATGCCAACTTTTTATTTAAGGTTTTTTTTATTGAAAAAATGTCAATTTTTAAATAAAACAAATTCGATCAAACATTTTATTGTGACAATCCTATCCTATTCCAAAGAACTGCATGCAAACTTCTTTCAAATATTTTCAGCAATTCCCATAAGTGTACATTTATTTGAACCAACAATCAAGAAATGTTTGCAAGTGCACATAGAATCATATTAAATACATAACTTCTCGAATTCACAAATATATCATAATATTTTGTTGCAATGAACATTTATTTAATCGAATATTAGATTTTTTCTACTAAAGACTAAATGCGATGCTACAGATGACACCTGTACTTTGTGGCGAAATAAATACCATTATTTCGAATCCATATAGTTAATTTTCCAATCATGATATACACTTGTCTCTATCTCATGCGACTACTTTTGATATCATACGGAGTACGAAAATGTTACGTCTAATGGCATATTCGTTTCGATATAGTAAAGAAATCATTCATTCTATTGATTAAACTTTTGTACGAAATAAAAAAATGTAGCAATCGCTTAATTATTTCATCGATACATCTACAGATTGTATATAGAATGATTTCAATAGATTATCATTCTATTTTAAGGGTGATGGAGATATTGAGGGAACAGAAGAGAGTTTCGAATAAAATAATATGTTATTAAAATCAATTACATTTCCCAATATTTCATAGTATTGCAACAATGTCATATATAGGTGGCACTCCGTGTTCAGACATTTATTCGGGTCAACCAATGTATTTTTTTGTATTCAATTGGTTTTTTTTCTCCGTGTATATATAGTAATATCTATTGATGTTAATATTTCAATAAATGAATATTTAATGAATAATATATAAGTAAATTTACAACCACAAATTATGGTCATCTGTTTCCATAAAATCCCACGATAATTACGATAATGTTCATACCCCTCGAATGAAAATATTGATCACGCAAAAATAAGCATTCGGCATGGCGAGACCATTTTACAAAACGAATAAACGAAGTTAGCAATTCCCACACTGTGTATGTGTACGGTGTTGAAGTTTGCATCGTTGGACTGCAACGAAAATTCTTGTTTCTTCCATTATCATTATTGCAAATATTTTCTTAGCAATTCTTTTCTTTCTTATATTTTTAGCAATATTGTAGATTTCTTGGCAATATTGTAGATTTTTAATGAAGATCCTGGAAAATGGTCGAATTATTTTCGTAGCCCAAATCCGCTAAAAACATATTTTTAGGCAATCCAAAAAAAATGATTTTTATACCAACGATGCAAACTTCAACAGCACATGTGCGCGACTAATTATACGTTTATTTATACGGTCCTTTTGGCATATAAACCCCAAATTGAATACTTTAGATGTGAACGAAATACTTTCAATACTTGCAGTGTAAAAAAAGGACAAATATTTCGCGTGCAGTGAGAGGACGAAAAATTGTTGTTCAAAGTTAGAACGGTCTAGTGTTCAGTGCACGGTTAAGTTATCGGATACGGATGTGTGCAATACCAGGGTTAAAGATACGAGAATATCGTTTCAGCGTTAGAAATTTTTACACCCTGGCTGATTTATTTGCGTTTAATATTCCACCACGTTATTTTCCGTATTTTGCGAGCCCGAGGAAAAATGGTTTTCCGCAACTTTTCGCCAGCTCGTGGCCGCAATTGGCGGTTTTGGGATTCGTCGGAGAAATTGGTAGTATCGAGCGACCTTTCGCGTATGATGAGCCATATCAATTGTAGGTGCGATGCGGACGAGGGATGCAGAGATGAAATTCAACCGCAAATTCTAATGGCTGCTTTCATGGTCACACCTCGGGTGTCCCTTTTCGCAAGCTTCTCGCTCTATAGTTCTCTCTCTCTCTCTCTCTCTCTCTCTCTCTCTCTCTCTCTCTCTCTCTCTCTCTCTTTGCGCATCTCTTCGAAGAGAATGTGCTGGGTTGCTAGTCTATTAGCCACTCAGTCTGTCTGTCTTCATCTCACTCCCTATATTGCTTCTCGCTTTTATTATTATCTTTATTTTTAATTGTCTTTTGGTTATTTTTAGAATTATATACCTGCTATGTCTATGTTTTCATTATGCTATTTGTTGTTATCTTATCTGCGATATTATTTTTTAATTATTTTCATTACGTCCCCCATGGAAATTTATGTATGTAAAATATATGCTACATATATATATATATATATATATATATATATATATATATATATATATATATATCGGTCGCATATATAGTGACGAAAAATAGAATAATACGTATATATTCAGTATATATGCACCAAATATATGACGCATATATGAGGCATATACGACGCATATATTTTCGATATATTTTCAATCTATTTTTTTGTCAGAAAAATATATCAAAAATGTATATATGACGCATACATTTTTGATACATATTCCTGACAAAAAATATATGCTGTATATAAACACTATTACAGTTAAACTTGATAAAACTTAAAACTTAAACTTAAAAAAACTTAACTTACAGTTAAAGTACGCTATTACATATAAACACTATATACAGATATGCTATGCATATCTGTATATATGTGGCATATATGTACCATTTATGCAGTATATATGTGGTATGTACGCAGTGTGTATGCAACATATATGCTAAATATATGTGGTATATATGCAGGGTAAATGCTACATATATAATTGATATATGATACATTGATATACAGTAATACCGCGCATATACATCTCATATATAAAAACGTTACGAAAATTAGAATTTGGCACATATATGCAACATATATTTTCAATATATGGCATACATTTCACATATATTACAATTATTAATAAAATAAATTTGCAGTATATTTTTGCGTATATACATTTCCATGGGGGGTTATTCTATTTCTAGTTTTATTTTATTTATATCGCTTTTCCGCTTATAATTTCTTAACGCTTGTTCTGTTATTTTTTATATTACATTATTTTTGCTGCATTGTTTTATATTTCATGCGATTTCATTCGATGCGAACTTCAACAAGACGATTCGTAGTAAATTTTTCATTAATACGTATATTAAAAAGGCCGGGTTTGTTCAGGCTGATAATGTCAATAATCATAATAATAATAATACAAAAAGATCTTGAATTTAAACAATCTCATTCTCTTTTTTTTTCAAATAAATTCATTTTATTCTGCAAATGCATCGTCTTGTTCACTTTTTTTTTTCAATTATAAACTTTTCAGACATATCCGAAACAAAGTCATATTTATTTACGAAGAAAGAAAATTGCTACTAGCACCGAAAAATAATTCCACAAACAGCAAATAAAACAAACTGATGCAAGCTCGTTTTTTCTTTCGTTCTATCTTTTTTTAACGAAAATAAAAACTCTTCCGACACGGAAGAAAAAAATTTGTGCTAAAAGTAAACAAAATATCATTTTTCTACGGTCGATACATCTAAAAATTTTTATTTGTATTTTTTTTTTTTTTTTTTTTTTTTTTTTTTTTTTTTTCATTACTATGTTTTGAATAAAACGTATTTGGATATAGCAGTGGGCCACTGGTTCATATTTTGATCGAGGATATTAGGATTGCGCAAGGTTAATTTATTATTGCCTGTAGATGGCCAAACACCTATCCCCTTCTCCCCCCCCCTGTCTACGGCTTTTTTTCCTCTCCCTCCTGCCACCGGCCTACACTCATCCTCGTGTAATCTCCTGTATACGCTTTGCGTCGACTTGTCCGACACGTATTCCTGTCGAAACGGAAAGTTGAGTTCCGGTCTGCGAAGAATTATAAATAACTGAGTGCGTAATATGCGTGAGCACCGAAATAACGGTGGAAGCGCCTCGAGAGACAGTAGGAGAGAGAGAAAAAAGAGGGGACGTGAGAATGGAGAGAGACAAAGAGAGAGAGAGAGAGAGAGAGAGAGAGAGAGAGAGAGAGAGAGAGAGACAGAGAGAGATCCGTATACAGGGTGTCTTGTTATGAATGGATAATCCTGCAACTGTTGATAGGTCAGATAATGTCCTACTATATGCTGGAATTTCAGTTTAGTAAAAGTCCCACGCTTTTCGAGATTTATGGCTTTATGTTATTAAAAAAAATCATCTGCTTTTGGTTTTTCGCATGCCATTTCTGCAAATGATATGAATCGACAATAACTAAGCAACTTTTCAAGGGGCTATACCAGTGTGAACGCTGAAAATGTGGGTGATTTTCGGGATTTGTTTTGGAAGAAAAGTACTGAATTAAATGTTTCGGAAAATTGAGAATATATTTGGCTATATTCGACCTATATTACATAATTTTTTCATAGAAAAATATTGAGATCCAAGCGACTTATAGTCTGCCTTCTGAGGCGCCAAAAAAAAGGTCCTCCACTGCTGACATGATTCCGGCCGATTGAGTAGCTGAAACCGAAAAAGGAAAAAATGTCGTTAAACTGGAAGGTATTTCCTGTACAATGACGTAGGATTTTCGAAAAATATCAAAATCTAACAAAATGGCGTAGTTATGAAAAAAATTATGTTTTCTTGCCCATAAAATGGTCGTTTTTTTCAATGCCAAATCGTCAATTTTCATCCAATCAAAAATATCCTACGTCATTGTAGAGTAAATATATTCAAGAGTACTCAGTTCAAATTTCAAGTCAATCGGATAATTGCTCTTTGAGTTACAATGTCAGCAAATTTGAAAAATCCCATTTCGAGAAAAACGCGTTTAAAGATTTAACTATCGATTTTTGCAAGATAAAATGATTAGAGATACGGCCTTGAAATTTTTACAGGATATTCTTGAAAGTATAAACTGTCGAAAAAGGCAAAAAAATCGATTTTTTTAAAGTGTCAGCTGGCCCCTTAAAGTAATTGGCGCGATATGCGTAGTACATTTTTTTAAAACCGCAGGCTATCAAAGTCAGATGTTCGAATTGGTTTGTATGAAAATTCTGCATAAGATCTTTTTTTGTAAAGTTTCCTTAACATTTAAGGTTGAAAAGAAGACTTTTCTAGATGGAACAAATAACTAAGAGTATTTTTTAAAAACCGGGTAAAAAAATGTTATCATTTGTAGAAATGGCGTGCAAAAAACCAAAAGCAGATGATTTTTATGTCGTAAACCGTGGGACTTTTACTAAACTGAAATTTTCAGCATATAGTAAGACACGATCTGACCTATCGACAGTCGCAGCATTATCCATTCATAGCAGGACACCCTGGATATAAAAATATATCGCACGACGTCAAATCGAACTTTCAAAATGACTATCGGCAAAAAATTAACTTACTCCCTGATGCATGGAATAAATATATTCCCATATTCATAAGCCCCTACAAAAACCAAAGAATTTTTTTTCAACTTTTCTAGGATTAATTAAAATGGCTTTTTTAAAATACTTGGCGTCGGATATCGTGAATCTGATGAATAAATTTCGCGATGCGGCTTGCACCGTTTCATAAAGCATAGTGTTAAAAAAAAGGCAAAAGAAAAAGGGTAAATCGCAGTGGCGCTGCCGTAGCGCACCTGAACCTTCACAAAAATCCCATTCGGTAAATTTTTGGAATTGTTACAAAAAAAATTCTGCAAATTAAAGTTAACACCCTAGGCTATAAAACTATCTAATGAAAAAATTATATTTTTGCAATTTTCATCTTATGCAAGCTCCTTAAAGGGATCCCTTTAAGCAGCCGAAAATAAGCGAATTTTCAAAATTTTTTGTGTTGAAACTGTTTATTCTATAAAAGACAAATTTTATGTACATATCATACATCTTTTCAGTTTCCAAAGTAAGTTTTCTGTTTTTTATATGTTTAAAAATGTCGGCTGTATGACACTTCCTTCATAAACGGTTACCGCTCGAGTCGTTCCGCGGCGTACCACCTAGCGTCCGGTGCATTGATCTGAAACATCACAGCCAAGAAGCTTTTAATTTCTAAGGTCCACACTTTCCATGTGAACCTAAAAAATCCGAAGAAAAGTTAACACTCAAAAAATGGTACGAGTTTGAAAAAAAGTTATATTTTTTCAGTAAATTTTTACCATAGTATTTCTTAATGAAAAAGTGGTTTTTCAAAATAATTTTTAAGGAAATTTAGGTTCACATAGACGGTAGGTATGTTATCTAAAAGTGTGCGAAACTTCACAATGATCGATCGGATAGTTTTTCAGTTATCCTGTACGAGGTTCACGAAAAAGTGATTTTCAGGAAAAGGCATTTGAAGTTTTGTGACTGAATGATCTACCGATTAAGCTTCGATTTCCGGGCCATGAACTAGTTTCTCAGCTTTCTCCTGAAGTTCGTTTTCGGCCATAAACTCTTCTTCGCGTCATAAAAGGATCTCCCCCCTTAAAATAACCCAATACCCCATTTTTCCGATAAACAAGTCCTCGTTTTTCACATATATATATCTTGCTAATAAATATAAACAAAATGTCCTCTGCATTATTGTTAATTCCAAAATCTTGATCGCGTCATCTCCCATTCCGCTCATGAGGTTGATGTTTGCATCGTTGGAGTGTACCGAAAGTCAACATTTCCTAATCCCTTCAATCTCTTTTAGCAGGTTTTGCCTACAAAAATCCTTCGAGCATTTTTCAAGCCATTTATTTAGCAATCTACAACATGAAACTATTTTTTTAAACTTCTACAATGATAAGAAATGTAGAATAAAATGTAAAAACGAACTTCCGTTGCGTTCCAACAACTTCAACACCAGTTTCGCTCCCATTCGTATGAATCCTCCAACCTCCCTGCCGAAAACGGACCATCGTTATTTCCACAATGTCCAGTTAGCCAGTGAAAATAAAGATGCGTGCCCAGCCGTACCGTCGATGACGGTACCGCGTTACGTGCGGTGGCGATGATGCATAAAATAAGAATCACGAGTTTTGCCAGAATAACGCTTACAATGAGCGAGCGAGTCCAAGAAAGTACGAGCATTTAGCAGTGACGAAGTCAACGGATTCGCGGAGATGCGCATAAATCACGAGCGATAACCAAGCGCTCTCCTCGTCACGGCCACAACCAACGTACACTCATATTTTTTTTCTCCCGGTTACGTCATGGGCGAAGAAATCTCCATTTGTGCACGAGATTCGCTGTGATTCTTATCCAGGCTTAAAAATATATCGTGGCGAGTGTAGGTCGTTCTGTATGGAGTCAACGACTGTTCCAGTTTCCACGAGATATCGCGTAGCTGGCGCCATTTCCGTTTGCTTTTCTGCGATTGAGTCCGGAATTTTTGAGGTTAGGCGAGCTTGCAGTGATGATCACACTGGGCAATGTACAGGGATGAATCTTACCGCTGCTGTTGCTAGTCTCAATTAATCGCGGCTGGGCAATATATACACTGGCTGAACGTCTTCCAATCACAGATCACGGTGAAAGACATCTCAGCTGTGTCGTACTGAAATGTTGCGAGAGGGAGAAGAAACTCCCCTCGGCGATTTCGGAAACCGAGATTTTCTTTATTTCGTCATGATTTTGCAAAGAATCGTATGAACTCGGAGATAAAACCGCCTCAGGCTGCTGAGGATGGTAATTCTGGGCGGGCGAATCCACCATTATGGGAAATGCAGTTTCCATCGAGGCGCTGGAAAGACCAGCTAGTGTGGTTTTGGTGAGAAGTTGGGATCGCTGCAGGAATAGTGGAGTTGAAGGATGTAGAGGCTTGAGACTTGGAGGCGTTGGGAGACAAGAGCAAGCGTTGGACATGTTGGACGTATTGGGGAGCTTGTTTGGTAGTCAAGGCTGATGGGTGGTTGGCACAAGTTGGTCGGGAATGGTACGGGAATGGTACCGGGAAAAATGGTAGAGTGTCGCTGCCGTAGGGATGCCTTTACCGGTAAATCTACAGGGATAAATCTGACAGCCGATGTTGCTGATCTCAATTTACCAAGGCTGGGCAATAGGCACTGGCGGAACGTCTTTCAATTACAGATCACGGTGAAACACCTCTCGATTTTGTCCTACTGAAATGTTGCGAGAGGAAGAAAGAAACTCCCCTCGGCGATTTAGGAAACCGAGAAGATTTTCTTCATTTCGTCATGATTTTGCAAAGAATTGCGCTTCCAAGTTTCGACAGGTGAAACAACGCACTGTTGAGCCATCGAGCAGCACTTACTAAAAAGCCCTCGAGACACCGAAAGAAACAGTCGGCTTGGAAAAACCGCACGTGCCCACGTGACCGGAAATAGCGAGTACGATAAATCATGGCGACTCGTTTCCATGAGAACGCGACGGTCAATTTCACCGAGTGGACTGATTCATCCACTGCATCGACAGGATTACCCGGTCAGGAGCGACCCTACTGCCAAAATAGCACATTGCGAAACGTCACATTTTCCCAGACGCTTCTTTCAAGCACCCTCACTTCAAGGAGTTTGAAGTCTTCTGTGTACTGTGCTATCTTCCAGCTCAATGATTGAATCTTCGGCCACATGGGGTAAACTGGAAAAGGCCAAAACTTCGACTCGCCAAAACTGTCAACGCAAAGTTCTTCTTTGGATTGAGAAGAGAAGCGAACCTCAGAGTCCAGAGTTCCCTGCACTGAGAAAAAAAAATCATTGATCCAACATCATTGGTGTTATTGAATAAAATTTCGTTGGTTCAATTGTAAAATTGTTGGTGTAAATAATCGGATTTGTTAGTCCAAACAAAACGCTATTGACTTTAACAACATGATAAAAATGAAAGTTTTTTTTTCATTCAAAATATGTATTGTTGGTCGAGAACAATATATTATTGAAACTATCTAAAAAATTATCGCGAACAAATTATATAGTATTGAATGCATTTTCTGCAACGAACGAAAAACCGTTTCAATTCATAACATGAATATTGTTGATTCGAGTACACAAGAAAACTTGAATTTCGCTCGTTTGATTCAGATAAAATTTCTATTGAGTAAATATGTTATTTTATTTTTTTCACAATATCCGATATTGATTTTCAAGTACATTATTCGTTAAAATATCAATATTTTATTTTGATTGAGAAATATTAAGCAAATGTCTGAAATGGTTGAAAAATTATACGAAAATAAAATTTGTTTCTTGCGCATTTGGTTGAAAAAAATCAACCAAATCATGACCGAGGGCCACCGAAATTATAGGTGTGAGGAAACCCGTAGTTCTCGGAGTAACCGCTAGAAGTCGCACGCGCGCTCGTTTCTCGTAAGCGTAGCGCGAACCGAAAATCTACTTAACGGGGTCCTCTAGTTTCTCGGCTGTTTTTTTACGGCTTTTTCAATAATTTTTTACGGGCAAAGCATCGAAATAATCAATCTCATTGTTTTTGCACAATCTTTATTAATATTAAAATAAGCTTTACAAATTTTTTGAAGTCAAAATATATAATAGAATAAACGTTATAGTGGCCGACAGGAAGACATCAAGTAAAAGAGGTGCTTGACGGTGACCAAGATTGCGGCTGTTCTGCTTATCTGAAATCAAAAAACCAAACGGCATTTTAATCTTCATATTTAAGACTAGCGATTGAACTAGAGTGAATTCTAAATTACAAAAATTGACTTTTTTATACACTTTTGAAAATTACATTCTATTTTTTACTCATTTTTTCTTAAGTTTTTCGCTCGTACAAAAAAAACTATCGAAGCAATCATGATAATCCTAGTTCAATCGCTGGCTTATAACATATTAAAGATGCTGTATAAATTTGAACAAGATCGGTGCAGTAGTCTCTGAAATATCGTGGTCACCGTTTCGAAAAATGGTGTTTCGAGAAAAACGCGTTTGAAAGTTCGCGCATGTGAGTTATACTTGTGAACCACTTCGAATATCGAAAAATCCTTTGGCACACATTTTCTACACATGTTGTAGATGTGATTTATGAAGAAAAAAAAATCGATTTTTTCGACCCGAGAAACTAGAGGACCCCGTTAAACGCCGGAGAAACTCTAAAGAGTGTCGCTTCTTGGCCTGTGGCTAAGATCAAAGTGAATCTGTTCTTATCAGTTGAATATCTGATATTCTCTCCATGGATATTCCATTGGATATCTGATATTCTCTCCACTATTATCGTGGATGATCATTCTAATGCTCACTTTTTATTTAAGATTTAAAACAAATTGAAAAACTTCCGTCTCGTGGCATATTCGTTTCGATGTAGTAAAGAAACAATTCATTCTATTGATTATATTTTTGTACGAAATAAAAAATGCTGTAGCAACCGCTTCATTATTTCATCCATACATCTACGGATTGTATATAGAATGATTTCAATAGAATATCGTTTTATTTGAAGGATAATGTAGATATTCAGAGAACAGAAGAGGTTTCCAAATAAAATAATATGTTATTTGAATCAATCACATTTTCCAATACTTTATAGTATTGTAACAATCTCATATATCGATGGCACTCCGCGATCAGACATTTATTTGAATCAACCAATATATTTGTTTGATTCAATTGGTTTTTTTTCTCAGTGCGTGTACCCTACATGCCTAAAGCATCCCAATGCAGGGTGCAAAAGTGCCAATCTGCAGTCAAGATCCCCGAAAATACGGGGCCCGTTGCGCAGTGTCCTGCACAGGATTGCAAACAGCACGATTCCAAAAGTTCTCAGCCGTCGCGACGCGAGCACGTGGCCGCTTCTCAAAGGGGGGGCAAACGGAATGAAAATCAAAGCAATTCAGCGCAATCATCCAATTCGAACGTACGTGGAGTATCGCGTCTTGTTTCCGAGCAGACAAATGGCCTCGTTACAGCTAGAGGATCAACCGGATCTTCGCATACGCCTGCAACGATCCTTTCGCCCCGTGATACGAAACGACAATTATCCGTTATAATCCGAGCCCCAACGGGGCCTCGAATCTAATATCACATTGGCAACGCTCCTTGCGCGACAAAATACGTTCGTTATCCCCTGCGGGCTTCTTCGTTTTTGTTCTGTTCTTCTTTGGGTCGTAATTACGGTGATTCGGCCCGTCATTGATCATCCCCGAGGTGAGAAACTCAGCCTGGCGTAGGCCTACCAAATCTTCAGCTAGTCGAACAAAATCAAATACACGAAGATTGATTTTGTTTGGGTTTATTCGATGTTGGTCTTCGATGCACTTCCGCTTCATCGACCGTCGTGTCACACGAATAAAAATAATTGTTATGTTGAAGTTTGCATATTTTTGGGGCAACGGAAATTCATTTCTTTTTATTCGTCAATTTTTTCTTCTTTCCTGATTCAATTTACGAAAGTCAGTAGAAACGTTGGTTTCTTTTCGCGATGAGAAATCTGTGGACTCGATCTATGGAATAAGATTTTGCATAACGGAATGAAATAGAAGAAAGAATGTATATATACATTTATGCATTTCTTTGTTATTAATTTATTCATGGATTATTTATTTCTTTATTGTTTATATATATTCGTTGTTCGCGTTAAATTGTCATATTTTATTTTGTTGCGAAACGATTCTATTTTTTTTTTAACAAAAATTCGGAGCACAGGAAAAAGGGGTTTGTTTCGGTCTATTTTATTTGGTTTCTGTTATTATTTTTTATTGCGTCTTGCATAAAAAATAGGTGAAAAATAAAATATTTTTTATTTAAAAAAATGAGTTTAAAGGAAATAAATTCAAGAAAAAAATTGCAATTCAAGTAAAGACGTAAATAAAGAATATATTGATATATATTCTTCAATTTTATTGTTCTTAAATTTATTTCCTTCAATATCGTTTTTGTTAATTAAAAATCTATGCTTAAAAAATTCAGATTAAAGAAAAGAAATGTAAGAAAGTAATGTAATAAAATTGAGTAAAAAATGTAAAGTAAATTTTCAATTAACAAAAATGAGTTTAGAGAAAAAATTATAATTAAAGAATATATACATATACATATACATATATATATATGTGTGGGTGTATATATTACATTATTTTCTTTAACTCTATTTTTCGCTTAAATTCATTTTCTTTCGGTTAATTTTTATTTATTAAAAATTAAAAAATAAATACAAAATTATGCTTTTTTTTACCTTTATTTTCTTTATTTAAAAAAAAAAGTTTCGCCAATGAATTTCGTTAATTAACATTTTTTCCTTAATTACAAACTACTTTTCTTTAATTCTAATGCTTTTCCGGGAAAATAAAAACCAATCCGAGGAGAAAGAAAGAAAGTAAGGAAAAGTGAGTCTTCCACCTTTTGCAGCGGAGTCGTTTTTTCTTTGATTTCCACAATTTTCGCGTGCTGCGATAAGCCGCGAATCTAATTGAAATATTTCGAATTCTTCCAGGCAAATATCCCTTGGATCAGCTTGGGATAATAGTATACATCGGGCGAGATATCAATTGCAGTCTAATGATATAATTCAGCCTCGTCACGAGTCTCTTGTCACGCAAGCCCATAACGAACGCGGAGATAAGATGGCAAACAGTAACTTCATCCGTAGGGAGACGCATCAATATCAATCGTGCCCGAGAAATCGGAGTCGCGATGGTTAGCAACGGAGAATCGAAGAAAAAAAAACCCTCGAAACTCCAGTGCTCCCTTTAATTCCCGATTGAACCTCGACACGGTTCACTCTCGCACGCACCGATGGAAAACAATCCGCCGGTCCGTTGATGGATAATGTCCGAGAAGAATTTTCCAAAGAGCCACCCTTCGCGCTTGGCGCAAGGCGAGCGACGAAATCTCCCGTTGCTTCGAACGCAGGAATACCAAAAGTGGCCGTGAGTGAGGGTGTTTCGATCTTGGAGGAGTCGCCAAGTAAAAGGAACACGCAAAATCCCCTTTTATTCTGCGGAAATCGGTCCGAAGCTTCGGATCTTAAGGGGGTCTGAAATTGAAAAAAAGAATTTCCTGCGGTGTAAATTGCCAAAAAAAATGTAGTTTTCCGCATAATTTGGTTCATTTAAATGGAGTATCATAGTGAAAATGTCTTGTCCTAATTTGGTGAAAATCCATGGAAGGGTTCCGATTTTAAGGGAGTTTAAAATTTCGATGAAAATATTTTCGCGATGTAACTTTCTCAAAACGTGACATGCTAGAATAATTTCTAGCACATGAGTAGAGTATCGTAAAAGAAATGTGGTGATTGTATTTACGGGAATGAGCGAGAAGTTTACAGATTTCTTTTTTTCAAGTGCTCGAATTTTTTTCGGAATAATTTGAAAACGGGGAGGAAGTATAACCCTTAAGGGGAGATATACACCTAGGAGCCGGAAAAAGGTCATTTTTGTGATTTTTTTTTCAAGGAAAACTATTTGAAATTTCGTATTGGGGTTTTAATTATCTAAAAGTATATACATTCAAAAATATGTTTAATTTTCTTTATTTAAAAATATCAAAAATATACAAGGATATTGTATGATCCTTGGAGCGTCATAAAAAAATCTGCGTATACGGTACCCACTGGCGTTTCTTCAAAAATCATCTGAAAAAAATACGAAAAGATTATTAAATTAGATACTATAATCTAGTACTTGTCATAGCCGATTTTGAAAATATCGATTTATGACAAAATGGCGGACGTTTGAACATAAATAGTGATTTTTGGGCCAAAAATTAGTTATTATTTTGCCTATAAAACAAAAACTAAGTAACGGAAAAAAAATCCTATGACAAGTACTAGATAATGGTGTATAGAATAACCACAAAAAACCTCAAGGCAATCGGTTCATTGGTTTTCGAGAAATTTTGGGTACCGATTTGGAAACGTGGTTTTGAGGAAAACGCGTTTGAAAATTTGGGAATGAATAAATCATGAAATTTGTCAACTTACATGGAATCATCGATACCAGGCCCATAGTGTAGGCCTTCTATGGTCGACGGAATGTTCATAGCCTCTAAATCCTCGACCTCGACCATCTAGGTGTATATCGCTCCTTAAATAATTTCATTTAAAAAGAAAACATGAAATATCGTTGTAGAAAATAAAATTCGGGCAAGTTATGGGAATTGGTTTAACTAAAAAATTGTATCTTCATTTCAAGGGTGTTTGCATAAATGCTCCTTTCTTCTCATTTACATAAATTATTTTACATTGGTTTTCTTACATAAGGTGTTTCATAATGACTTGACAATTTAATTTATTAATAAAACGTATTATTTATTTGAAAAGTACGAATACTTTAATTTTAATATAAGGTAAAAATATGGAGGTTATGTGTGGAACACAATATCCGATAGATGGCCGCCTCGTCCCTGTTTGCAAACGTTCACTCTTTTGATGAAATGTTCAATAACATTTTGGCACAATTGCGGACTAATTTCATTAATCGTGCGCCCAATTGCTTCCTTGAGCTCCGGAATGGTCTGTGGATCATTGGCATACACTTTTCCTTTCAGAAAAGCCCAAAGTCCAATGACGTCGAATCGCACGATCTTGGTGGCCAATTCACATCGCCACGGCGCGAGATAACACGACCATAAAACTTCGTCTGCAATAACTATGCAGTAACAATGCAGCAAATAACAATTTCTATGCGTTGCTCGATCGTATAATTCTCCATGAATAAACTTCAATACTTCCTGCCAGTTGTCAAAGATTAGTACTCTATGTTAGCCACAAAAAAATGGCGCGCAATTTACAATGTCAGGTCATTTAGAGACACCCTTTATCTATTCTAGTTTCTAGTTTCCCAAATTGTCTGATGTAACCGCATAGTTGCTTTGCCGGTTGCACATTCAGTTGCGCTTCTATTTTCCAGTCAATTTCCAACCCCCTGCTATTTTCCAACCATTGCTCCAGTTTATTTACTATTTCTTGGTTTAGTTTTCCCTTAAGGGGTTATATACAGTCAGGAGGGCCGAAAAGATCGATTTTTCAAGAATTTTTCTTGAGAAGACCTTTAAATCTCCTAACGTAAAAATGTGTACACATATTATGGTAACTTTTACCTGTATTTCAACATTTTTTATTTATAAAAATAATTATTTTGAATAAGCAATATAATAATTTCCGACAAAATGGCGGCTTTAAAAAAAATCGATTTTTGACAAAAATTTAGCCCTTAAATTGTTTATAAAATGGAAAATATTTATCGTTGGGAAAAACCTTGGATTGATTACTAAAAAATATACTTGCAAAGGTTGTGTTAAAATTTGAGAATGACCGGTTCAGCCGTTTCCGAGAAATCTTGCTCACCGACTTAAAAAAAACAGTTTTGAGAAAAACGCGTTTAAGGCGTTACCCCCACTTGTAGCGCAAAAAAAGGCCTTTTTCATGATTTTTTTTAAAGCAAACTACAAAACTTTTTTAATCGATCAATATACCATCTTAAAGAACACATCTTGAAGAACTTTCAGTAATTTTTTTATTGAAAAATATTACATTGTTTAGTGGCAAATGGCCGTTAATGAAATAATGTTTTTATATACACGGTTTGCGGTGACCAACATTGCGGCGAAGTGGATCATCTGAAAAAAAAATACGGATGGATTTAGTCAAATATAAGTATAAACTAGTCTTTAATCGAAGGATTTTAAAAAATATTCATTTTTCACAAAATGGCGGACAGTTAAAGTTAATGGTTCGATTTTAACGAAAAAAAACGGCCGTTTTTTGGCTATAAAACGGCCATTTTTTTTTCGAAAAAAAAAATCGAACGATTAAAGACTACATTTTTATGTATTAATAAGCCTGCAAAATTTCAAGAAGATCGGTTCATTAGTGTTCGAGTAATCTTGGTCACCGACTTCAGAAATGCCATTTTGAGAAAAACACGTTTAAAGTTTCAATTTCAGTTTACACGAAGAAAATATTTTTTTTTGTAAACTTACATAGAGTCATCTATTCCGGGCATCAAAAAAAAACTGCACTTCAAATTGCACTTCAAAAAAATGCAATAAAAAAAAATCGATTTTTTCAAAATCGCAAGTGGGGGTAACCCCTTAAGGTAATCCTATCGTTTCACACTAGTCGTACCACTGATCATACTTGAGACTTGTACAATTTATATTTTTAACATATGCGAAAAAAAAATAATTTGTAATAACTAAAATGTTCCATGTGTAAACTGTTGAAGGAACGTTCATATTTAATTAGAAAAATGAAAAAATCGTTATTCCAACGATTCGCGCAGTATTTCTAGGTTTGATATTTGGCAACATTGGTTCTATCTCCGTCTCTTTTTACTCAACCAGGCGAGATTAACCTGCATGCTTTTCAACGTCGATGTGTCAAAACAACGTCAGGTGCGGGAGATATAAAGCATTGTATTCGGGCCACGACTGGTAAAAAGCGTGGAAAATTTGTGTCGGCGAAATATGTCGGTTAAAAATGAAATATGTGTGGAAATTCGAATGATTGAGATGAGGTTAGGACTACAGTCAGCTGTTGCCTTGCTGTGGCGTCTCTTGATCGTAGCAAGTGGTAATAAATCCAATACCGGAAGTTCAAATTAAACTTGATATTACATCAAAATTAGGTCAATAAGCGTAATTTTTTCTAAGAGCATCGGATTACTACAAGTGTTGAGTATGTAAATCTGATTATTTTTAAGAATATGAAGGATTCCCACTATTATATACACTTTTGTAGCGACCGGAAATTGGGTTTTTGCATGTCGTCTCGGAATTCCTTCACAAAATACGCAATTTTAATATTTTTTTTCTCTGTAATTACGTCGATAACCGACCCTGAAATTTTACAGAGACGATTACCCAGGTAGGAATTGACGATGAAAAAAGGGCTCGCCAAGCTGTGAAACAAGGCTCACATTTTTTAATTCAGGCTGAGCACCAGCCTGATTTCAGGCCTAGCTGAACCTCTGAATGATAACGCGGTTTCAGGCTCTTGCACACAGGCTTGACCAAAGGCTGGTAGAAAAGCCTGTACTAAGCCTGAAACGACGAAACAACAAGGCTCAAAACGAGCCTCAATGAAGCCTTCACGAGCATTTATGACCAGGCTTTTCCCAAACTCTTCCCGAGGCTATATGAGGCCTGTTTTTAGTTTTCTATATTTCTACATTGGGGTAAATTTAATAAATTTGTAAAGAATTCATTTGATTTGTTATATATATTTATTATTTGTTATATTATTACCGGTGCGATGGTCTAGTGGTTAGCGTGCTCGCCACTAAACCAGCGGACCGGGAGGTCCCGGGTTCGAATCCCAGTCGCGTACATTTCGTCGTGAAATGTTTTTCTTCGGCATTTCGCGGCAAAATAAGACTAGTTCCACGACTGGGGGGCGAACTCGTTGACCGGCTGTATTGGTATAGGTTTTCCGCAGTTTCCCTATACCCATGACAGGAATGTCATGATGAATATAATACAGAGGGGGAAGTCGGCTGCGGCCGCAAGAGGGGGGAGAAAGATGGAGAAAAAAAAAGGAGTAAACAGTAGAGGAAGAGAACGGTCATAATGACCCAGGTAGGAAATTAAAAGGCTGACGATGGAAACAAGCTTGTGCGAGCCTTGTTTCACCGAGCCTGAGTGAGACAGACCTGGCCCAGGTTTCATTGCATCGTTTGGAGCAGCCTGGAACCAAGACTGGCTGCTTAGCCTACACTCAGGGTTATTTCAAGCTTTATTCAGCCGGTGAATTTTGAGGCTGAAAAATCAAGGCTGGATGCAGACTTGTTTCAGGTTGTGATAAAATAAAATAAGTTTAAAATAATATTTTTTCTGTACTTTTATGAAAAAAAAAATTTAGCAAACAATTTGTCGGGTGCGAAGGCACGAAAAACGAAAGCGAAGGAGGCAGCTCAGAACATTTAAACATATGCTCTTATCGATATTTATGAGGTACACAAAAGAGTATATACGAAAATAAAAGTACGCAATAAAATAAAGTATTGTTTTTTAAAATATTTTTTATATATATTTTGTAACAAATAATATAACAAATAATAAATATATATATAACAAATCAAATGAATTCTTTACAAATTTATTAACTTTACCCCAATGTAGAATATAGAAAACTAAAAACAGGCCTCACATAGCCTCGGGAAGAGTTTGGGAAAAGCCCGGTCATAAATGCTCGTGAAGGCTTCACTAAGGCTCGTTTTGAGCCTTGTTGTTTTGTCGTTTCAGGCTTAGTACAGGCTTTTCTACCAGCCTTTGGTCAAGCCTGTGTGCAAGAGCCTGAAACCGCGTTATCATTCAGAGGTTCAGCTAGGCCTGAAATCAGGCTGGTGCTCAGCCTGAATTAAAAAATGTGAGCCTTGTTTCAGAGCTTGGCGAGCCCTTTTTTCATCGTCAATTCCTACCTGGGGAGGGGAAGAATAGGTAACAAACGCGAAAAGCGTGTACCTAAGGAAAAACCAATTAATAATTATTTGTTATATTATTTGTTACAAAATATATACAAAAAATATTTTTAAAAACAATACATTATTTTATTGCGTACTTTTATTTTCGTATACACTTTTTTGTGTACCTCATAAATATCGATAAGAGCATATGTTTAAATGTTCTGAGCTGCCTCCTTCGCTTTCGTTTTTCGTGCCTTCGCACCCGACAAATTTATTGCTAAATTTTTTTTTCATTAAAGTACAGAAAAAATATTATTTTAAACTTATTTTATTTTATCACAACCTGAAACAAGCCTGCATCCAGCCTTGATTTTTCAGCCTCAAAATTCACCGGCTGAATAAAGCTTGAAATAACCCTGAGTTTAGGCTAAGCAGCCAGTCTTGGTTCCAGGCTGCTCCAAACGATGCAATGAAACCTGGGCCAGGTCTGTCTCACTCAGGCTCGGTGAAACGAGGCTCGCACAAGCTTGTTTCCATCGTCAGCCGTTTAATTTCCTACCTGGGTATTAATATATTTAGTGAATCTAAAAAAAAATATGGAAATCCTATGGATTGAAGCCTGGCGAAAGCATTACCTCAAAGCTGTGACAATTAAACCCCTTTCACAGGATCGTCGATCCCTGGTTTGCGCTCCAGTCCCGACAAAACGTCCCTAAGCTTTTACCGATGCTTTCTGATACAGGGAAAACTAACACCAGGTTTCATTCCGCCGTCATATTTAATCCGTGATCACCCTTGTTTGTCCAGTTTTGGGTTACAATTCGTCTAATGGATTATCCTCATATTCTCCCTCTCGTGAATCCACAGACCCCTTAAGGCTCCCCCTCGGCCCTCTCTGCCACATAGACGCTCGGCCGATGGACCAACACTGGGCATCGCATAAAAATAACAATGATTCCCGTTATTTATCCAACTTATTAGCGGACTCGAAGTGCCCACGTGACTGCTCGACAACCGAGCAAGACGAGCATTCGTTCGTTCCACATTTTTACTCGCTCTTTCATTTCGACTTTTCACTTTAACAATTCTATAATTTCTCCCACTCCATTTCTCTCTTCCTTATTTCCTTTGACGATAATAATAATTTGTCGCGTAACCGCACGGTACGAAAGTGGACGCGTTCTTTTTATCGTCGTTCGAGGCAGGGTCAGGGCGCGCGTTTGATTGAACGAGATTTACGAGGGATCGTAAAATTTTCCATATGAAAGAATTCCTAGTGAGCTACGTGTCAAACGTGATTATTAGCAGATTATGGATTATGATACGTGACCGTAGAAATTTATTTGTCCTCCGTGGATATAAATGTTTCTTCTTTATGTCGTCTCTCATCATAAAAGTGGAGAACAATAATGGACTATGTGAATTTGATGCTAATTAAACGCGACTCATAAAATATCGCACACATAGAGATACACTCACCCACACACACACATAGACACACACACACATACACACATATATATATAATATATATTTCTGCACAATATAAATAAATGAATTTGTCCACTTCACTTTTTCAAAATAAGTTTACAAAGCGATGAATAATATTTTTGCAACTTATATATATATAAGTTGCAAACATGTTATTTTTTAACATGGAAATAAAATAATACAATAAAATTTAAATTATTTTTCGCTTCGTAAATCTATTTTGAAAAAGTGAAGTAGGTAAAAACTTTTTTTTTATATTGTGTCGATACACACACACACACACACATGTATATGCATATACATATATATTTGATTCAAATATGTATATGTATATATATTAGAGCTACAAGAACAATGTATATATATACTGGGTGAACCAAAAGTTTTTGCACATTGTGTTTTTCCAAAACAACTTTATGCAAAAAACATATTTTCACAGATTATTTTATTCGTTACTTTACTTAATATATATTTTTTTTGGCAGAACTTCTAGTCGATCTTATAAAATCCAAATATTCCAATTTTAATTATATTTGTATATTAGTTCACTTTAGATATATATATATATATGAAAAAAAAAGTTTTTCTCATTATTAGTGTTACCATTCCGCGAATTTTGATATCGCGATATTTTCCAAGTGGGTTCTCATAGGAAATATGATACTCCACAATAAAGTTCATTGAGCCATGTCCGTAAATTCAACCGTTTCAGCGGTGTCATTATTTCAAGTAAATATTGTATGAAAATATCTATTCAAACGGCTGTAACGCCTAGGCTATTAGATATATCGAAAAAAATTCAGATGAGAACTTTGTAGAGAAAGTAATTTTCTATAAAAAAGTCTTATAAGCCGAGCCCGAAAATTCAACTCTTTCTCAGCTATAAGTGGATGAAGTAAAATAAATAGATTTTTTTTAAAACAAAAACAAATCTATTTATTTTACTTCATCCACCTATAGCTGAGAAAGAGTTGAATTTACTACGGGCTCGGCTTATAAGACTTTTTTTCGATATATCTAATAGCTTAGGCGTTACAGTCGTTTGAATAGATATTTTCATACAATATTCACTTGAAATAATGATACCGCTGAAACGGTTGAATTTACGGACATGGCTCAATGAACTTTATTGTAAAGTATCATATTTCCTATGAGAACCCACTTGGAAAATATCGCGATATCAAAATTCGCGGAATGGTAACACTAATGATGAGAAAAACATTTTTTTCAATGTTAATCAAATGGGAAACCTTCAATTTTGATTTGCGACCTCTAAATATTTGTTGACAACACCCCCCTTTCACGAAACTTCGTTTTTTGGTACCAACTAAAGGTTTTCGGGCACGATGGGTCAGAAAAAAAAGTTACCTGAAACGAATCACCCTAATATATATATATATATATATATATATATATATATATATATATATATATATATATATATATATGTATATATGTATATATGTATGTATGTATGTATGTATGTATGTATATAATATCTCATTCTTCATCTAAATATACTTATACATTTGGTTTAAAAATAGGACGACATAAAAGCATGTTCCCTAAAATACTGTGATAAAATTCTTTCTTTTCGCACGATCTTTTTTATGTTTGAATGACGTCGATAACTCTATTCTTCTATAACTAGCGAAAACAGCGAAAATTTCCATTTTCTGGCCTCGTCAACCGAGGAATTGTCAACTAAAATGAAAACAATCTCGGCCCTTAATGTACTTCAGGTGACCATGTACGATAAACGGTGTATTTTGTACCAAAGTGTGATCGCGTAGCCGTCGGACATAAGACGTAAACGTGAGAGACAGCGAGAGAGGAGCGGGAAGGGAAGGCGGAAGAGAGAAAGAGAGATCTGTGTGGGATGCTGCAAGAGGCGCCGAAGCGTCGCGGCGCCACCCCAGGCGTCCGCCAAACCGACGCCACCGAACTCACCCTTCCGTGCATCATCCCCTCTCCGCCATTCTCTCCAGCGATACACTTCCACTGTCCTCTATCCTGACCAACGAAACAAAAAAATAGGCGTGTCCCGAAATAACGTTTGCGACTTTGCGAATCGACTCGACCCATTGAAAGAAGCAAAAAAGAAATGGTTGTTCGTCAACGAAGAATTTGTTGGTCTCGTCTAGGAGGAGCGAAAAAACCCAAGAAGAGGCAAACAAATTCCATATGAGAAGGGAAAAAAATCTTATGAGGTAGTAGAAAAATTCCCTAGGAGGAAACAAAAATTCTCTATGAAGAAGCAAGAGAATCCCCTATAAGGGAAAAATTCTCTATGTCGAAGTACAAAAATCCCCTATGAGGAATACCAAAGTTCCCTATGAAAATAAAAACCCCTATGAGAAAAATAACTCCCTATGAGGAAGCAAAAAATCATCCATGAGGAGACAAAAAGATCCTCTACGAGGAAGAAGAAGAATCCTTTATGAGAAGAAAAATCTTCTATGGGAAAAATAATTCCCTATGAGGAAAAAAATAAATCTCTATGAGAAAAAAATGCTCTATGAGGATTCCCCTATGAATCCCCTATGAGGAATAACAAAGTTCCCTATGAGAATAAAAACCTCTATGAGAAAAATAATTCCCTATGAGGGAAAAAAAACCTCTATGAAAATATTAATTCCCTATGAAGAAAAAAAAATTCTCCATAAGAAAAATGATTCCCTACGAGGAAACGGAAAAATCCTGTAAGAGAAAAACAATTCTCTATGAGGGAGCAAAAGATCCCAGTATGAGTAAAAAAGTCTTCTATGAAGAACAAAAAATCCTCCAGCGCACTAACCCTCCTAGGAAAAAAAAGTCAGGTGTGAAGTGAAATTTGGACGATCAAAAAAATCGTAGAATTTCGAGAAAAAAAGGGTACAGACGGTCCGGTGAGTCACTTCGACAAGAGGTGATCAACTCTGGCGAGCTCAGGCGCAATGGTACGCATTGTTGAGGGGAAAAACAGCAAGAGGGAGTCGTGTCGTAAAATTCACGTTCGTCCTCGAGTACGCGTATACGAGCGCAATTCCTCACGACTCGATATGAGAATACTTCCGTAACGTGGCCGCTGCGCCCCGGCCTCGTGTCGTCCACCCTTAAATACGTTGTACTTAATTGCGACAAATATGGTCGGTAAAATTTGAATAGGCACGCAATGATGAGGGAAAGGACAGAGTAAAAGGCGTCTGGAGGCGTCCATGACCACATATACGAGTATCTTCCCCGCGATGGAGAATTTAATAGAGACCATTGAGGGATAAAGAAGAAGAGAAGGACTTTGCGCTGACAGTTCTGGCGAGTCGAAGCTGTGGCCTTTTCCAGTCTACTCCATGTGGCCGAAGATTCAATCATTGAGCTGTATGACAGGAGAGTACACAGAAGACTCCAAAACTCCTTGAAGTGAGGGTGCTTGAAAGAAGCGTCTGGGAAAATATGACGTTTCGCAATGTGCTATTTTGGCAGCAGGGTCGCTCCTGACCGGGTAATCCTGTCGATGCAGTGGATGAATCAGTCCACTCGGTGAAATTGACCGTCGCGTTCTCATGGAAACGAGTCGCCATGATTTATCGTACTCGCTATTTCCGGTCACGTGGGCACGTGCGGTTTTTCCAAGCCGACTGTTTATTTCGGTGTCTCGAGGGCTTTTTAGTAAGTGCTGCTCGATGGCTCAACAGTGCGTTGTTTCACCTGTCGAAACTTGGAAGCGCTGTTCTTTGCAAAATCATGACGAAATGAAGAAAATCTTCTCGGTTTCCTAAATCGCCGAGGGGAGTTTCTTTCTTCCTCTCGCAACATTTCAGTAGGACACAATCGAGAGGTGTTTCACCGTGATCTGTAATTGAAAGACGTTCAGCCAGTGTCTATTGCCCAGCCTTGGTAAATTGAGATCAGCAACATCGGCTGTCAGATTTATCCCTGTAGATTTACCGGTAAAGGCATCCCTACGGCAGCGACACTCTACCATTTTTCCCGGTACCATTCCCGTACCATTCCCGACCAACTTGTGCCAACCACCCATCAGCCTTGACTACCAAACAAGCTCCCCAGTACGTCCAACATGCCCAACGGTTGCTCTTGTCCCTCAACGCCTCCAAGTCTCAAGCCTCTACATCCTTCAACTCCACCATTCCCGCCGCGTTCCCGATTTCTCGTCAAGACCACACTAGCCAGTCGTTTCAGCGCCTCGATGAAAACTGCAATTCCCATAATGGTGGATTCGTCCGCACAGAATTTCTATCCTCGGCAGCCTGAGAGATTTCTATCTCGTGGTTTATACGATCGCTCGAATCTTCGCCAGATGAGAGATTCGTCTTGTGCAAAGCAGGTGGGAGATTGACCCCCTCGTAAAATACGAGATAAATCCGATAAGATGTCTATCGCTTCCTATATACCCACACACACACACAGACATATTCCACAGCAATTTCACAAATGGCCAAGCCCCGCTTATTTACGTCACTCACCGCATATACCGAGTGGAGTCGAAAATTTGTCGTTGCGGCGATGGTGACGTCCCTCTCGACCACATCGATGCATTATCTTTAATCTCAATGACCAACACGTCGCATCTCTCGCGATTGCCGTTTGACTTTCACTCGCATCTGTCGGCTGCTCTCTCTCTATCTCTCTCTCGCTCTCTCTCGGGACCAAACCTCATCCCCCTTAACTGCAGCACCCCCTTTTTACAAGCGTAAATAACCGACCTTTCTGCCTCATTCGTCGAACCGCGTCCGTGTGTGTTTGTCGATCTGGCGTGGCGACCACGAACTCACCACACGGCCCTAAAATCTGGCGGGATTGTCATCGTGAGTCCTATAGGTTGTTGATAACCTTAACTGCGAGCAAAGTGCACATTTCGAATGCGACGATTGTTTTTTTTTACTTTTCCAATTATTTGGCAGATTTCAGCTACGTGAAATTTCAGAAACTGTACGTGAACACTTTTTGAGGATCCTCATTCAGCTATCTGCAGGCTAAATATAGTTTCAAAGTTTGGACCGTTCAAATGCAACGAAAATTCTTTTTTATATTACTATTTCCTCATTTTTGTTATTTTACAATATCATTTTTCGCAGATTTGAATTCTAGGCCTCTCAATGAGCGACTCAAAAAATGAGTTAAGGGGCTGTACCAGTGTGAACGCTTAAAATTTGGGTGATTTTCGGGAATTTTTTGGAAGAAAAGTACTCAATTAAATGTTTCGAAAAATTAAGAACATATTTGGTTGTATTTGACCTATATTACATAATTTTTTGATCGAAAAATATCGAGATCCACGCGACTTATGGGCTGCCTTCGGAGACGCAAAAAAAAATTTCCTGCACTGCTGACATGATTTCGGCCGATTGAGTAGCTGAAACCGAAAAAGGAAAAAATGTCGTTAAACTGGTAGGTATTTCCTGTACAATGACGTAGGATTTTCGAAAAATATCAAAATTTAAGAAAATGGCGTAGTTATGAAAAAAAAGTCTGTTTTCTTGCCAATAAAGTGGTCGTTTTTTTCAATGCCAAATCGTCAAATTTCATCCAATCAAAAATATCCTACATCATTTTAGAGTAAATATATTCAAGAGTACTCAGTTCAAATTTCAAGTCAATCGGATAATTGCTCTTTGAGTTACAATGTCAGCAAATTTGAAAAATCTGATTGCGAGAAAAACGCGTTTAAAGATTTAACTATCGATTTTTGCGAGATAAAATGATATTGATATAAATGATATAAATGATAATGATATTCTTGAAAGTATAAACTGTCGAAAAAGGCAAAAAAAAACGATTTTTTGAAAGTTCCACACTGGTTTAGCCCCTTAAAGATTTTCGTGACGAATATTTGCCAAAAGGAATTTGAGCAATTGAACAATAATCATTTTTATTGGATTCCAACGATCCACCGTTTGGTGGCAGGACAATCGTAGTATAGCTGACTGACTCATCATCCCTACGATAAACCATGGGTACTTTTTTCAGCAGCATTTTTACCGTGGTAACAAATATCGTGGACCTGTCTCTCTCAGGTGAATGTTTCTTCTTTATTTGCGCGATGTCACTTTGTGGTTTTATTTATCAGGAAGCGGCGAAAAATGGTGCAGATTTTCCTTTTCAAGTGTTTGCATTCTTTTCGTAATAATTCGAAAACGAAAACCCTGAAATAATTATATAAAAAACGGTATGAATTTTTTTTAGGAAATCAACTTCGTGCAAGTTATAGAAACTGGTTTATTATTTTTTTTTTAGTTTGTTCGTTTTTTGATAGATCAAATATTCATATATTTTATCTACAAAAGAACGAACAAAGGAAAACGAAAAATAAACAAGTTTCCATAACTTAAACGAATTTTATCTAGAATAACGGAATTTCAGAATATTTTCTTGACATTAAATCATTTCAGGGTTATTCTTCCTTTTCAATTTAACATCCTCCCAATATTTTGTACATGAAATATATATGGATGAATGTACATGGATTTCCTCTGTGTAAACACCCTGAATGGGTATATCTGAAATAAATATTACTTATATATGGATGAAAAGTTCTAACACACCGGCGTATATATGGACAATGAAGACTGGGAAGCCAAAAATCGAGGGTGAAGCGAGAAAGAGAGCGAGTGGCTGCACATTAAACATACTAAAAATGGATAGCGAGAGATGGCTAAGAGTTTGTCTCAGTGAAGAAATAAGGAACTGGGCAAATGGAAACCCTTCCAAGTGGCGTACAGAAATGGAAAATGCGTTGAGAAAAGTAGGAGATGAGGAGTCGTTGCTTAGAATAGAAATAGGTGGAGATTTAACGGAGACTTTGTCCTTGGAGTGCCATATTTCAGGTGTTTACATTTTATTTTTTTTAAAGGAAACGAGTAAAGCTTTTTGAGTACGGTTTTTTCTTGCTTTTATTCATGATATACAGAACGTTAAAAAAATTTTTTTTTGAAAAAAAAACCAAAATGGCGGCCGTTGCAGCTTCGCGAAAACAGGTCCTCAAATCGCGGGAGATAAACGGCTGACATCACTGCCCCCTCTTTGTTGATCTGAAACACAAATTCAAAGCATATTATCAATCTGTGACCCTTTGGTCATGGAATGACGGATGGGTTTTTCGTTTAGTACAAATTTCGGAAAATGGTGGCAATTTAAAAAAAATCGAATTTTCGCGTTTTTTTCGCATAAAAAGATAAATAATAAATGCAAAAATGTATCTATCGAAAAAACGATCCGTCATTCCGTGAAGACATATTTTCTGAGTATGCTCTCCAAATTTCAGGTCGATATGTTAATTACAGCGGTCAGGAGAATGTCAGCCATTTTTAAAAACGTGTTTTCGAGAAAAACGCGTTTAAAGTTTTGTAATGTGTTTACACAAATGTGTTTATAATTACCGCTAATCGGCAATGCCTGGTCCATAGAGGCATCCCTCCTCTTCTTCTAGCTGCTCATGTTGAGCGCAAATTGATTTTTGAAAATTTCAAGGACAAAGTCTCCCTTAAGTTGACTAGAAGGTAAGCCAAAAAAGGAATGTGAAATACTAAATGATCCAAGGATGCAGAGAAACTGGTGCAGAATAGAAACCTCGAAATACTATATAGAGTATAAATATGTGAAGTATATAGAGTGTAACTATATAGAGTATAAATATGTGAAGAAAATACCTCGAAATACTATATAGAGTATAAAGCAATGTGAAGATGCAAAAATATTGGGAACAGAAAATAATAAAAGCAGAAGATAAAGAACAGTGGGCCAGAATTAGGTGTGGGAACGTGGGGAGGGAGGGAAATAAAGGGTTCAAAGAAGAGTCGTGCAGACTGTGCGGGAAGGGAAAAGAGAATTTAGAGCATACAATGCAATGTGAGAAATTTAGGAAAACGATAAGTAGTCATGTGAGGATGAACGTGGATGAAGTCTTTATACAAACAAAGAAGCAGATAGGATGGAATGAGCTGCTAAATGGAGAAATTAGGCCCGTACTATGTGAATACGTGAACATGTTCGAGCAAAAGGTGCGGACGGGAAAAACAGGAAGTAAAAAAAGTATAAGATGATCATTTATAATGGAAATGTAGTTATAGGGAAAAAGAGATTAATGTGAACCAAAGACAAGACTTTATGTAGGCTTGAGAGTAGCATCAGAAAAAACTATGTAACCGCTGTAATTTACGGTGTTGAAGTTTGCATCGTTGAAATGCAACTAAAATTATTTTTTCTTTTATTTTCGTGATTATCAAAAACATATTCTTGCTAACTTATGTCGTAGATTTTTAATAAGGATCCTGAAAAGCATTTGAGTGATTTTTGTAGCCCAAATTCGCTAATAAATGCTTTGGCAAATTAAAGAAAAGAAATTCGTTGCGTCCCGATGATGCAAACTTTAACACCATTGGAATTTGATGTACTTCAGCTCGAGAGGCAAGAATGGATAAATAAATCTATCTATACATGGAGAATATATATATATATATACACAGGGTGTTCTGTTATGAATGGATGATCCTGCAACTGTGGATAGGTCAGTTCATGTCCTACCTATGCTGGAATTTCAGTTTAGTAAAAGTCCCACGGTTTTCGAGATTTTGGGCTTTATGTAATAAAAAAAATCATCTGCTTTTGGTTGTTCGCATGCCATTTCCAAAATGATATGTATCGGCAATAACTAAGCCACTTTTTAAAGTAATTGGCACGATATGCATAGTACATTTTCTTACACCGCAGGCTATCAAAGTCAGATGTTCGAATTGGTTTGTATGAAAATTCTGCATAAGATCTTTTTATCATGAAGTTTCCTTAACATTTAAGGTTAAAAAGAAGACTTTTCTAGATAAAACAAATAACCAAGAGTATTTTTTTAAAAGCCGGGTCAAAAAAAGTTATCATTTGTAGAAATGGCATGCAAAAAGCCAAAAGCAGATGATTTTCATCTCGAAAACCGTGGGACTTTTACGAAACTGAAATTCCGGGATATAGTAGGACATGATCTGACCTATCGACAGTTGCAGGATTATCCATTCTTAACAGGACACCCTGTGTGTATGTATATATATATATTGTGGTATAAAATAATGTTTAAAAAGAATCTGCAAATCAAATTCTATACTTTATATTAAGGCGTTACCCCCACTTGTAACGCAAAAAAGGCCTTTTTCATGAATTTTTTTAAAGAAAATTACAAAACTTTTTTAATCGATCAATATACCATCTTAAAGAACACATCTTGAAGAACTTTCAGTAATTTTTTTACTGAAAAATATTACATTGTTTAGTAGCAAATGGCCGTCAATGAAATAATGTTTTTATATACACGGTTTGCGGTGACCAACATTGCGGCGAAGTGGATCATCTGAAAAAAAAATGCGGATGGATTTAGTCAAATATAAGTATAAACTAGTCTTTAATCGAAGGATTTTAAAAAATATTCATTTTTCACAAAATGGCGGACAGTCAAAGTTAATGGTTCGATTTTAACGAAAAAAAAACGGCCGTTTTTTGGCTATAAAACGGCCATTTTTTTTTTTTCGAAAAAAAAATCGAACGATTAAAGACTACCTTTTTATGTATTAAACAAGCCTGCAAAATTTCAAGAAGATCGGTTCATTAGTGTTCGAGTAATCTTGGTCACCGACTTCAAAAATGCTATTTTGAGAGAAACGCGTTTAAAGTTTCAATTTCAGTTTACACGAAGAAAATATTTTTTTTTGTTAACTTACATAGAGTCATCTATTCCGAGCCCATACAGAAGTATGGGCCCGGATACTTATACTTCAAAAAAATTCAATTAAAAAAATCGATTTTTTCAAAATCGCAAGTGCGGGTAACCCCTTAACTATTAACAATTAAATATTAATTTAATATTATCTATTAACATATCAGAAACAATAAATAATGAAAACGTGAATTTTTCCAACAAATTATTGGATAAATGTAAAAGTCACATTACCCAAGTCCAGCAAAATCCTAATATATTTACATATATGTATATATCGTTTTCCACGGTTGTCTTTCTCTCTTCGTTCCGTTGATTCGTTCCGTCAACCCTTATCGTGTGGTGTGTCAATCAAAGACCCTCCCCTCTTCTCACTCTCTCCTCTTTCCCCGTGCTCTCTCTCTCTCTCTCTCTCTCTCTCTCCCTCCCTCTCTGGCTCTCTTGTCCCCAACCTCTTTCACTGCTGGCATGCTCTCGTGACTTATCGGACGATTGATCGGTCTGACAATGCCTGTCGATTTTCGCGCTCAACTTCAACCGATCGTCAACCTATAACCGACTTGATTTTCGTTTCCTTTCGCCAACGACCAAATTCGCTCGTCGTTTGCTGTAAAACTGACAGCATGTGGGATGAAATTTTGTAGATGAGCCGCGAGCAAACCGATTCGTTGGCTCGGACTTCTTGGATCTCGAATCAAATGAGAAGCGTTTTTAATCGATTGTAAGATTGGAGAATAAAAAAAAGTGTTTCCCGATGGCCTAAAAAGTCGAAGTGTTTTAAGAAAAAAAATCATAATTTTTCATGTGCGCCATAAAGTCGAGAAGTCGAGAATTTTTTTTGCTTTGTGAAAAGAATATATGGGGGACCTAACAAATTTTTTAATCCTAATGTAAGAGGAGCTGCGAAGTGTAAAAAAAAATGAGCATGGTTATATTTTTTTTAATTTAATCTTTTTTAGTCAAAAGGGACAGAAAAAAAAGAGAAAGAGTGAGAGGGGGGGGGGTGGAAGAAATAGTTATAGCCCTTTAAACTGGCGCCAAGCCGTCTGAATCGTTTTGATTGGCTGGATGAGCACCCCCCCCCCCCCCTTCTCCATCGAAATTCTCAGTCCATTTAATTGTTTGCTCCATTAGAGGTGCCGCGAATTCATCTCAGTACCGTGATTACCGATTTGACGCCACGATTTTTCATCAATCGTTCAAATGGAGCGCACAAATAATGTTGTTGAAACATGCTAATGAGAAGAAAAAAAATAGCAGGACCGTTTAATCGCAATGTCGAAACGATAAATTGTCCTCTCCGAGAAAGCTGTGCAATAAAATAAATTACTAGCTGAGCGAAAGAGTATCAACTTCGACAAAGTATTGAATAGCCACTCGACGAATACTAATTAAGTGATTGGTCCTTGAAAGTCACGGACTATATTTCGAGGATTTATTCTGTAATGTTTGTTTTATGAAAGATAATCATTTTTAAGAAGCTCTGTATGAATTATTGAGAAATTAATATCTTTAATATTAATGTTAAACATTTTTACGAAAAATCTGCACAAGTTATTAAGAAATTAATTTTTTTAATACTATTTTATAATATTTTATAATTTTTATAGTTTGTTAATATCCTTTATAATACAACCAAATTCACTGTAAGACACTTTTATGAATAGTTGGCATTGTAAAAGGTGTAGCCCACCATACTTTGGAATGAAGAACATCTGTACTATTCTTTATGATATGATTGAAGAAAAACTAATTGCGAAATTGATTTTTCACATATCTTTAATAATTTTTACGCGAAATCTCGGCAAATTATTACTAATTGCATTTTTTTCTAAAATAGTAGTAATAGTATTTTTTTGTATACCCTTTTTAAGGGTGTTTTCGTTAATGTCTCTCCGTTCTCATTTACATCAATTATTTTACATCGGTTTTCTTACATCTATCCTAGTTGCTGCTTTCTCAAATTGTCCGATGGAATCGCATAGTTGCTTTGCCAGTTGCATTTGTTGTGCTTCTATTTTCCGGTTAATTTCTAACCCCCTGCTATTTTCCAACCATTGCTCCAGCTTATTTACTCTTTCTTGGTTCAGTTTTCCCTTAACTTCCGTACACTCGCAAACACGTCTCAAATTTTCAATTGCCTTTCTCGACATTATCCACATCCTATCCTCGCCAAGATTTCTTTTAATTCTCCACTAATCATCTTGTCCTTCCAAAATCTTTCCACTTGTATACCTGTTTTCCTATGTTTGAATCCTTGCAGCATGTTGACCCATCGATTTAGCTCCAGCTGTACTGAATTTCTTGTTCCATTTTCAATTTTCATGCCTCTTTCTATTTTTTTTCCAGCTCCCTTAGATTTCCATTCCACACGGCTTGCCAGATCGCCCGCTCACCAACACTTTCTATTGCTTCTTTTATTTCTCTTCCCCATTTTGATGGGTTACCATTGATAATTACTCTTACTTCTGCCCTTAGGCATTTTTTGGCTACCCATCATCCCCCATCTTCATTATTTCAAGAAGATTGAGGCCCTTTTCCATACTTCAACTTCCATTCGCAAAATATTGTTTTTTTAGAATATACCCGTGCAGAAATGTGACTGGACGTTCCCTACTTTGTGTTCGGCCCTCCCGTGCGGAAATTGAGTTGGGGCTGTGATCGGGCCCCAATAATATTCCCCTAACTTTATTCGGGCCCTAATCTGGAAGCCACATAAGGGCCGTTAGCGGCCGGTCACACTTTGTCAACAAGGGCCATTAAAGGCGCAACGACCGGGGCCTTATAAGTTGCCTCAATGGCGCCTCATCAAAACCATTTTAGCGCCCTGAAAATGCCTCAACGGCGCCTCATCATAACCATTTCAGCGCCATAAAATATCCGTATCAGTGGATATACGTGTATGTTAAATGCGTCAAGGTATATCTGTATTTGTTTTTATGTAATTGTTCATGTCCATTGGTGTGGGCGTGAGTACATGTGTATGTATGTGCGCGCGCGTAGTAATATTATTGCGTATTTGCATGTGAGCCTTTATGACAAACTGCCATGACAAAATTAATACAAAAGATAATCCATTCTAAGGAATGGATGTGTAGTAGAAATAAAAAAAATATATGGGTCTACTGAATCACTAGAATCTAGTTCCATTGAGGGAAAGATCTGGAAAACAAAGACCAATTTATTTACTTATCCTACACAGTCAGATAAAGTTTATGAATGGGAAATATCAGCGAAGTCTTCAGAAGAAATAATTTTCCCTATGATGAGTATTGAGCGGAAATTAGTTGCTATAAAAATGTCGAGAAAACCGGTTGGGAGTGTTCACACTTATGCGCTAGCATTACTCCATGTATGAGTGAAACCATGAGTAATTGTTCGTATCTATGTAAAAGGTTTCTTTAATTTGATAAATAAATACTGTCTGATGTTTGTCTGCATATTTGTGTTATCGTTGATTTTTTATTTGCTAATGCCCTTACGCTTTTTCCCAATTTGCGTTCGATAATATTATTCGATCGATGTATATAATCGATTTGAATAATTGAAATACCATCAACCATGTAGCCTAAGCTATTTATACTGGTTTATCGCTATAATAGTCAGATCTGGGCCTATTGTGGACATCCCTACTTGTTTATCCCTATACTCGCCAAGTCTGGGCCTATTGTGGAAATCCCTACAGGTTTATCTCTATAATGGCCAAGTCGGGTCCTTTTGTGGAAATCCCTACAAGTTTATCCCCATAATGGCCAAGTCGGGGCCTATTGTGGAAATCCCTACAAGTTTATCCCGATAATGGCCAAGTCTGGACCCATTGTGGAAATCCCTACTAGGGAAAGCACTAGGAAAGCCCTGAAAGGCCCTTATTTTTATTAGGGATGCCCTATCAGTTTTCCGCACGGGCTGACCAGACTTGCCTTGTCTGATTTACCTGACCGGGCCCCCCCATGGAATGTACCAGGAAGATCGCAAAATCGATTTTTTTACGACTTACCCTTTATGTTTGGAAATTAGAATCTTCTTTCTGGGATACATTGCGAGCAAGTACATCTTCACGTAATGTCTACTCGGTCAGAACATTGACATGTGTTGAAAAGTGGAGCCTGTCTTTAAGAACTAAGGAACAGCTACTTTGCTTACCGGGATTACGATAACTAATGATTTGAACATAAAAAACAGCCAAATTATTCTATGAGGCAATAAAGTAAAGAAGGTCATTCGTGATTTTTGAACGCCTTGTCGCCATGTTGGGAAATATCAATGTTCTGGCCGGGAAGACATCACCTAAATGTATTTCGCCAACAATCCGCCAGATGGCTACAAGCGAAGAGCTTCGCGTAAGCAAGGTACCATCGTACGAGCTTAAAAGTTCGTCTTGTGAGTTGTACCACATACAGAAGGACTATGCTTACATCGTGCACTTACGCTGATGATTTTGCGATACGTGTGAAATAACCCTTTGCACTCTAGGCCTTTTTGTGCTCGGATAGTGATCTGCATACGGTTTTCTGTCTCTTTGCCTATCAGGAAATGCGAACAAGTGTATGTATACCCTGATATACTACCTTAGCAAATGGATAACCAACGAACAATATGTTGTCGAAATACTAAAGTGAATACACTGCCGATTTTACCTCGTCACAGATTCCAAAAAGGCTGAAACGTCATTTTCAATTTCCTTGTTTGTTCCTGGTTATTTCCCGATCTATTCCCCACAACTTGCCTGGTCATTTACCGATTGTTCTCCGGCCCTGTACTTATCAGTTCCCCTGCAAGGGAACGGCGGATCGGGACCGAGCTTTAGACCCGTTACATTGCGAACCTATTCCGGGGTGGAAGACCTGACCAGAGCCTGATAATATCTAGGGAAGGCAGATTAGGGGCAGTACTTTTTCCCGACTCAAATTTCACACGGGTATTTATTCATAAAGAAAAAGCTAAACTTTAAATAAAAATCTGTAGAAATAATTAAGAAACTAATTTCTCAAATATTACTGTTAATTCATTTTTGTATAAATAATTATTAATCATTCTGTGAAAAAAAAATCTAAAATCCCTAGAAATCCACATACATTTCATCGACTGTCTCGCGCATCGACCCCCTGGCCGTCCCTCGACCATGCCGATCGAAAAATACGGTTGCGGAAATAAATCCTACCGTTATAATAAATTGTGACGGAATCAAGGGGGAAGTTTTGCAATTTTTTTTCGTGCTCTCGAGAACAAGAATATCGTCGCGAAGAAGGCGGAGAAAGAATTGGTGAATTCGATCGCACGCAGGGTCGAAGCAAGTGAGGGAACTTGGCAGTAGGGGGGTTGCGTTTTCAACCCTCAGGCCACCCCCGGCCGACCGCCCGTTGGGTTCCAAGTCACATTCTGAGGGATCGCCCTTCTCGTCCTTGATAGCGGAGATGACTTGACCAAATATACATATAGCGACGACAAGTATACACACCGCCTCCGAAAAACCCCCTTAACTTCCGGCCGAAAGTGCCGTTGCATAAATTGCCTGTACATCTCAATTCACCCCCAGCGGTGTGACCATCCCTTACACGTCGTGCCTCTGAGTGACACGCGTAGATGTACATACATATATGTTGCCCCATGTCATCGCTCCACCCCTTGCTGCGTACTCGCATTATCATCCCCCTCCCTCCTCGCCCGGACACCCTCCGTACCTCGTAGCGAGAGCCATGGGCACGTCGTCGGCAGGGAAACCTTTCCTTTTTTTCCCTTCCTTCTGTGTTTCTTTTTTTGTCGCCTGACTAGAAATTTCTCTTTCACCTTGCGAACGCCGAGTTCCGGCATCGCGCCACCTCAGGAAAAGCCAACGCGGTAGGCGATGAATTTAGGGGTGGAAAGAAAAAAAGCCCTTCGTACCCCGCAGTGAGATGGGAATTTTCAATGATCCGCACTGATAGTGTCCATTGATGATGTTTCACTTTATTCGCTGGGCTCGTTGGAAAATCCGCAGTCTTCGGATTGCGGATATATATATATATGGGTAATTCCACCAATTCTGTGTCAAAGTTGTACCGGGTGGTCTAAACTTAGCAAAACTAAGAAGGTCCTCTGAAAGGTCATATTAAAACGAGCATCCATGATTTTTTTCGAATTTTCTTATCCAATAGTTTTTGAGTAATGGCGGCTCACAGTTTTCAAATTTTTTAAAACACCAAATTGCCATTAAAGCCATGCCAAAATGCCATTAAAGATTTAAGGTTGATTTAAATAAATGTCATGGAAAATGAAATTCATATCTATAGATATGAAATATTTAATGGCATTTTTATTAAGTAAATAAACATTCAGAGTTTTCATAAGGTAATGTCATGTCACATAAGCAAATTTAAAAAAAATATCATTTAATTTTAATATCTACTGTTGGTTTTGAGGTTATAGAATCTGTCACTTACAAATTTATAAAATAAAAATAGTAATAACAATAATTTGTATTATCAAATAAAATTTAAAAATTGGGAAAAATTTTTATTTAATTTTTTTGTGGCTGATGTTTTAGAGATCCCATCTCGTTTAAAATCTATTTCGATGTAAAAAATTCTGAATTTTTCGAAAAAAAGACTTTCAAAACCGGGAAAAATGGGGCAAGGCCCGAAAAATCGATTTTTATACTTTGAACGTAATTTTCGTAATTTTTGAAACGACCTAGAATTTCAGCATATTTTTTCAAAAAGTTCATGTTTTTCTCTAAAAATCTTTTTTTTTTTTTTTTCAATTTTTCTAGCTATAATTGGAAAGAAGTTATGGGCATTTGAAAATTTGGTGTTTTACAAAATTTGAAAACTAAACCGCCATTACTGAAAAACTATTGGATAAAAAAATTCGAAAAAAATCATGGATGCTTGTTTTGATATGCCCTTTCAGATGACCTTCTTAGTTTTCCTAAATTCAGACCACCCGGTACAACTTTGACACAGAATTGGTGGAATTACCCATATATATATATAGAAATGGATGTTGGTATATATGTTTGAGATTTACAGACTCCGACACCGTTTGACCGATCACCATGAAAGTTCGCACATATAATTGTTTTTTTCATGGACAAGGTTTTTATGCTATTCACTTTGTTGTAATTCGCCACTAGATTCTGCAGGTCATCAACTTCTATACCGTTCAACGGAACGCCATAAAAATTGGTATATGTAGGTATTTGAGTATGGAGAATATTTTCGCTTATAGACTCATTAGTTAGTCATTGATAACTCCAGATAATCAATAATTGAATTATTAAATAATTAAAAGTTAGTATTGATTTTGCGTTATCCATTTTGCTTTAACTCGCCGCTAGATAGGGCTGCAGAACAACTTTTTGAAATCACATTACCATACACGCTGCGCATGTGTACAAAGCATTATGAAATTGGAGAAGCAGCGGCACCAATGACGACATTGTTTTCGTTGGCATTACAACAAAAATCATATCGACGGCAAAACAAAATAATTTGTGATTTTCACTGTTTTCAATCCTCAAAAGTTTTGAGTGCTGGGCGTCGATGTGAATAACCAATCTTCTTTTGTTTATAAGCGAATGACATTTGTGTCACACACAACTGAACTATCTTTGGACGCCTCATCTGTCACCAAACATTAAATACTGGAAATTATGTGAAATGCCACCAAAAAAATCAAACAATGGAAGACCAACCAGACCCGGACCCAGAACCAGAGCTGCTGACTATAATAATGCATCATATGATTATCACTATCACTACATAGTATAGTCAGCCTGCGTCTGTTTGAAAGCGCTAATCTCAAAAAGTACGGAACGGATTTCATTCAAGTTTTCACCAATAGATGGAATGTCTCTCGGAGAAGGTTTATGTGTGTTTACGAAATTCTTCCCTTAAGGGGGTAAAATAGAGAATGCAGATTGTATTAAATCCGTTCTTCTTAAAGTTAACCGATGAATCTTAGTATTTAGGGTTTTAGTCGAAAATCATCCCTTGATCGTGAGTGCAATTTTGTATGGGAGTTCCGTCATTTATTTAAATAAGAACCATTAAAATTTATGCTCAGTCTGTTGGCTATAAATTCAGAATTTCGTTTTTCCCATAAAAATCATCCCTTAAGGGGTTGGAAAGTAGTTCAACAAAAAATCGAGATCTACGCGGACAAAGTCGCGGGCGAAAGCTTATATATATATATATATATATATATATATATATATATATATATATATATATATATATAGCGGAAATGGCAAATCAATCGAATTAATCGGAAGTGCGTCGAAAGTATATGGAGCAATTATTAATTCTTCAAGAGAGAACACAAGTTTCCTTCACCCTTAAATTAAACTTGGAAGAAGTTTTAGCAATGTTTGTTCATTTTTATTCCTTTTCTCGTTTCATTTTATTTGATTTTCTTTACAAAATTTAGTTTTCATTATTATTATCGATTAATTCATAAAATTAATGAAAAATAATAGAAACAAAAAATATCGTAGTAAATATATGTCCCTATGATTTATATTGCCTGCTTTTGTACTGTGAGCAATAAGTCCATTTTTAAATTTCATTCCAATCATGTTGGGTTTCTTGGTCCACTTTTAGAAAACAAAAATATATATCATAATAACAATAATCATATGGGGGGGGGGGGTTAATTAAAAAACGAATAACAATCATAAGGTGATTTTGAAGACCGTCCTCGCCGTAATTGTTCCCATACTTGACAATAATTATCATTATTATTATTATTGATTAATGGAATTAGTTAATAATAATGAAAGCAAAAAAAGGAATCATAATGGTTACATATTATATTTTTACAATATATATATATATATATATATATATATATATATATATATATATATATATAAAATTACATATGATATCATCAATTGCATTAAACAATAATAACGATGATAATAATTATTATTTATTGTTAATGAATTAAATTGATGAAGAATAATGAAAACAGAAAACGAGATTATAATAATTAGGATATCTTTTGAAAAATATATAATTATCATTATATCTTTTTTTGGTTTCATGATTATTCATCAATTTCATTGATTGATAGTATCAATAATGATTATGATTATTTTTATTATAACTCTATTATTAATTGTAATGAATAATAATAATAATAATAATAATAATAATAATAATAATAATAATAATAATAATAATGACCTTTTCCTTCTTGAGGTCAGCTGGACTGATGTCCGAGACCGAAGGGTTTATCTGCGCCTGCCAAGACGGAGTCATCAACACCCTGGTCTATCGCAGCCGCGTTTTGGGTCAGCCTCTGCCGACCACTTTGTGTCGTGCATGCAAACAATCGCCGGAGACACTAATGCATCTACTGTCGGCTTGCCCAGTATATGCAGTCTCCGGCTATATCCATCGCCATAACGCGGCCCTAAGAGTGTTGTACTACCATCTACGGCACTCTTATGGGATAGACCGGGAGCCCGTGCCGCCTTATTTACCAGGAGATATTGAGTCCGTTGTCGTGGGCGAGAGGTGCAAGATTTATTGGAACTTCTCATTCGCGACCATCGGGCCGCTACAAGCGACTAAGCCTGATGTTGTCCTCTTCGATTTCGACGACAAGACGATATACGTCATTGAGTTCTCGGCTCCGGCCGAAGTGAACGTGTCGCGAAAGGAAGAGGAGAAACGGCTCAAGTATCAGCCTCTCCTGGCCGAGCTACGTCGTTTGCACCGAGGATTCAGGGTAACTCTCGTTGTCCTCATCATCGGCGCGCTAGGGGGGATGAAGGAGTCATTTGTATCGGGCCTCGCTGGCATACCGGTTTGCAAACCCGGTGTCCGGTTGCTAGCAGGTCGGATGCAGAAGGCGGTCATACTTGGGTCCCTCCGTTTACTCCGGCAACACGATTGTGGACTGCGGTAGCCGCTAACCCTCTGGCTTGAGGGAGCGGCTATCGCAGAGCGATTAATTGGACTTTTCGCGCGTTTTTTTGACTGGGCGGCAGCCGAGGTGGTGTCGGAACCCTCGAGTGTCGCCCAGCGTTATTGTTCCGGTCTAGATTAAGACCGAGCCTAACCCCCGGGGGTAGGTGAATGTTTCCCAGTGCAAACTGAGGAAGTGTGTTGCCCGGAGCAATAAAGTCTAATATTTAAAAAAAAAAAAAAAATAAAAATAATAATAATGTGATTTTTAAGACGTTTGACTTCGAGGATCGGCCTCGCCCCGATTGTCTTCATACTCAACAGTATCTGGCCTCAAACGTCTTCAAAATCACTAACTCTTATTATTACTTATTTACTTACTTACGCGCGCGCGCGCACACACACACACACACACACACACACACACACACACACACACACACACACACACACACACACACACACACACACACACACACAATATATATATATATATATATATAAATTAGGGTGGTTCTTAATTTGGTGATGTTGGAAATTCTTTGGTATTGTTCCTCAAAAGTAATCAACACATAAAGAAAAAAAATTGGCCGCAAGCGGAAATTTGTCCAATAATTCTAACCCACCCCACCAAGCTGTCGAATTTTTATATGAGAAAATGCATGCATTTGAAATTTTGTTAAGAAAATTGTTTATTATTTCAAAACTATACATGATAAAAAAAATTCACATGATACTTTTGTAGGAAATTTAATGCTCTACAAAAAAGGTGACGTAAAATTTCCGTGGTTTTAATATTTATCACGTAATTATCAAAAAAACTGTCATCATTTGTTCCAAAAAACGATCATTATGGTCAAAACAGGAGTGTGACGTCGAAAAACTGCAATTTATTTTTCTTATGCAATTATAAATATGAAGAGATACGTAGCGCACTTAATAACAATATGTAAACAATATTTAAACTTTCAATTTTATCAATTTCATCATAAATTATGACAAATCAAAGCTATCCTGCCTTACCGACAAGTATCCTTTCGTCGGATGAGTTGCTTCCCATGCTTGCCGCAATCCTCGTTATAACCTCGAAATAAATGTATGTCTACTGTTTCCACGTGAGGCACATGTCTCGATTCAGCGCTGGACACACGTGCTCGACGACTTGAGTTTAGAAAATCGCGATGACGTTCCATTACCGTAGTTTACGTAAACATATATTTTTAAATGGTGATGCGGATTCACAAATAATTGGAAGCGTCAAAATTGCGGTGTTGAAAGCACTTTTTTATAATACTCGGGTTCTAAAATTAATGATACATGAAAGTGCCACAATAACGGCCAAAGAAGTGTTTGTGTTTTGGGATAAAGCCGGTATACCGGTGCAAACTTTGCCAGAATGCATGAAAAAATTAAAAAGTTACATGCACGCTGCAATCTATTGCAAAAACGTGCTGGAAAAAAATAATTTTTTTCGTATAAAAATTCGACAGCTCGGTGGGGTGGGTTAGAATTATTGGACAAACTTCCGCTTGCGGCCAATTTTTTTTCTATATGTGTTGATTACTTTTGAGGAACAATGCCAAAGAATTTACAACATCACCAAATTAAGAACCACCCTTATATATATATATATATATATATATATATATATGGGTGGTTCTTAATTTCGTGATGTTGTAAATTCTTTGGTATTGTTCTATATTATATATTAATATTAATATATATATAATATATATTCTATATTATAACATATAATATATTATTATTATTTATATATATATTAATTATTATTAATAATTTAATATTAAGTAATTAATTAATATTAAATTAATATTAAATTAACCCGTTATTAATATATATATATATTTAAAGTCTCAAGCACACACGTAAGTTCGTAGTGGGGACAAAATCACGAAGAAGGTACGGGGGTGGTGGATACGTAAGGGATTGAAGGGTGGCAAAAGTGGCGGTACGGGTCAGGCTTGGGGAGGGATGGAGGGTCGCAATTACTATTCTTACGAGCGTGGGGTATTTCGTACGCCACCAATGGGGGTTGAAGTGCGTGCGCAACCCCCCTGACGTGAATTGTGAATCGTCCGGGTGGCGGGCGCTAGGCCACAGACGCATCACTTCTTTGGCGACAGCCGCCGGGGTAACATCCTCGTTCTCTCTACCTACCCCATCGCGATCGTTCCCCTTCGACTCCGACCCCCTGTTTCCCAGCTAACACCGACCTTCCAACACACAGACTCCTCGTCATCCAACTTTGTCAAATCGCCGAGTGAACTTTGCCACGTTGCCTAAACTAAGCACAAAAAAGAAACTAACTTCGTGACAAGTTCGCCCTTCGGTTTTCCACTTTTCAATCAGATCGCTATCAACGCGGATTTAAAAAAAAAACTCCAAGTTTTGTTTCCTTTTTTTCTCCTCGGTTGTCGCTGCTGCAACGTTTACGAAGTGCCTTAAAAAAAAACGTGCCGTCCACAATACGCGCCGAAATTCGTCCATTTTTCAATCTTGCCTTTTCGAGCTTCCGATTTGTATAGTCGAATTTTTTGCTTTTTTTGTCGGACTTTTTTTTGTTTTCTCTGTCCTTTTTTCAAATCACGCTGTAGCCTTCGATAATTCAATAAGTATTAATCTTCGACTCGAGGCGACTGATTTCCGCCGTCCCTCAACACCCTCGTGCCTTCGAACGAATCGAGCGATTTCACTCGATTTTTTCAACCACCACCGTCGACACCTCCACCCGGCTCGTCGCCAAAATTGCCAAAAAAAGATAACACGTATAAACAAAAATCTACCAAACGAGCCGTTGTGATTTGATTTTTTGTGATAAGATCGCGATTCCGTCCTACTCGAGTATTGCGTAGAAATTTCGAGTTTAGAGAATCGTATATATAAATATATATACACGCAGACGTACACGGGCGTAAGCGTGGCAGCCGAGACGAGAGCATCATGACAGTAATTCGGTGAGTAAAGAAAACGGACAATAAAAACGAGAATTTGTGCTGTTTTTTAAATAATTTTTCTTGTTGCTCGTTTTCATTCATTCAATTTTTTTCTGTGCTGCACGTTGTATTTTTTGTCTGCTCCTTCTTTTTTCTTTTTTTACTTCTATGTGTTTTTTTTTATTTTTAAAGATTTTTTGTATAGCAAAAAGGTGCAATAATTGTGTCTCGTGTGCGTCGTCAAATTTCTAGCTGGTTAATTACGAAGGGTCAGGCGCCAATTGGGGGCTTGGTCAGGGGGTCGTTCCAGGGCTGATAATTGAGTCGAGGGGCTGATTACTAGTGTGAATGCGATTTTGATCGCTAATTTTGCGTTTCCTCGCTGCAATCTGATATCATAAATATCGTGGCGTAAATTTGCCGCGATGTCAATCGTCCTCTACCCACTTCTCGTCGCCGCGAAAGGGCATCGTTGCTCCCACCCTTGAAATTCATCCCCCTCGTGCTTTTTTCCTTGCGTCGCATATATATATACACACACGTTGGCACGTTGTAACAACCAGACACGAAAACTCTTCGTTTACGAACACTCCTCGCCACTGCGTGCCCGTTATTGCGTACATGGGGGCCATCAATCCGCGCCTGGTCCATGTGTGTGGCACTTATAAATTTCTCCGTTTGATCGCCCTGTCGAAACTGTATATGCGAGACGGGCAAAACCGCGAATCTAACCCTCTTAGGAGCGGATTTTCGGCAAGGGGGACTCGATTGCGAAATGAGGGACGATTCTGGCCAGTCGACGGAGATGATGTCGATGGTTTGAAAGAAAATCAGGTGGTTGCATTTATTTTGAGGGACCACGAATATTCATTTTTTGCATATGTAGATATATGCCACAAATTATAAATATACAGAATTAATACTTGAATTATATATATATATATATATATATATATATATATATATATATATATATATATATATATTTATATATATATATAAATTTATTCAACAACACTGTTGATATATTATAAATATTAGATATAAAACATTAATAATATATATTAATTTGAAAATGTTGGTGAAATATAATTGCGCTAATTCACTAAATCGAGTAAACATGAATATTACTTTATTCATTTTACACAAATATATGTAAGTATGTACATATTTGTGCTGACAGATATATATATATATGTCCAAAATGAATATTGTAATATTTTTTACTCGATTCAGTTGATTGCTGCATGTATACCCATACAATTATTTTGGCGTTACCAAAATTATACAAATATTTATATATATGTGTATACATAAAGTTGGAAAACGAAAAAAATTGCAATTTTTTCCTCAATTTTATGCTGACTCAATAAAGAAAAGTGAGAGATTGAAGTTTGCATCGTTCGAATGCAATGGAAATTATTATTTTTCAATTGCTCCAATTTCTTTCGGCAAATATTCGTTACGAAAATCCGTCAATCATTTTTTGAGTTGTTTCTTTGGAGACGTAGAGTATGAATGTGAAAAAGTAAACATTTTTTAAAATAATTATAATAAGGGAAGAAAAATATGAAAAAGAATTTTCGTTACATTCGAAAGATGCAAACTTCAAGACCATGGAAAGGTGTTCAATTTCCTTTAGCCAGTCAAGGCGAATTTAAAAAAATTAAATGTTCACATAATTCAATTTAAGAAAATGAAAATTGCGGAATGAAAAATTCGTTTCGATAGATTTTTATTAAAATGATTACAGTCAAGAATTCTCGATACTACCATATGTGAGTCAACACTACGTTATTTCTATTGCACGAAATATTTACATATATATATATATATATATATATATATATATATATATATATATATATATATATATATATATATATATATATATATATATATATATATATATATTAAAAATTAAAAAATAGAGAAATTGCACTTTTTTTATTAATTGAGGCAAGGAAAAAGTCTATCAATTGTAAGGAATTTAGGAAATACAATTGTCTTGATTAACGTGCCTGATACGTCAATTGAAGATATCAAGTACTCGATGTCATCATACAAGTAAGCTCCACGTATTTCTTTTGCACGAAAAATATTTTTCATTTCGACTTCACGAATCATTCGATTTTTGACAACATTTTCGTAGCGGAAAAAAAGTGTCGACACAAAAACAATCTTTTCGGAATCGTCTTGTTCTTGCAAGCGGGTTGTTCGTAGTCAACCGTAGACTCTCGGGGGTGTGTTACTGGGGCACTAATGCGCAGGAGCTACTAGGCGAGATATTCCGAGTCCCCCCCCCCCCTCCCGCCGCCCAGACTCTCTTATTTCTCTCCGGCTCTGCTGAGCTTGCCATTCCCCACCCCGAGCCTTCCCATCCGGACGGCACCCCCCCCCCCCTTCAACCCCACCCCTTGAAGACCGCGCGCAACCCCCAAAAACATGGGGTGGTTCCCCGAGATTTCGGCCACCCTTCGTCCAGTAACGCTCCGGTCCTCGTCCGCGGAGGATCCGGAGAGAAAATTCTCTCTCGACCACCCCCCCCCCCCCCTGTCTCTCTCATCCCATCGCGAATATTTCCGGGCTTCGAGTAGTCGTGCTTGCAAACCGAATTGATCAGGACATGATCGGGAGTCGTCGAACCGATCGATAAAATTTCACAAATGTCCGTCGACATAGAGAAATTTTTTTATCGGGTCTCCTGACTCGACTCGATATCTTTTCAAAAACTTTTTGAATTCATCTTTTCGAAATCTTAAATTAAGAAAATGAACAACGCCGATAAAGCTCAAAATCACAAGCTATAAATATGTTGATCTAATTATGTTGAAAATGTTTAAAAAGTGTTAACAAAATACGGTGATTCTCGTTGATAAAAAAAAATCGTACATCCACGGCCAATAAAAAAATTCATCGCGTGCGGTAAACCGAAACTTCTCTTCCGAAAGTGCCTCCACTGGGAGACTAATTAAAAATTGAGTTGCGGGGATAAAAAAAAATTAGGAGGCAGAGAGGGAGGGCTGAAAAAAATGAAGGGCAATCCGTGCTGCAGCTTCGTCGGGATAGTTAATTACTTGTACACGAGGAGTCTTCATCGTAAGAGACGGCGAGAAACGGAAGGGCGAGCCAGTATAACGAGATCTTGGGTAACCGACTATTGCATATTTCATGAGTGCGTATATTAACATCCATATATATATATATACAGGGTGTTAGGAAGGTCGATGCAAAGCCTTAAGGGGGTGACAGGTCACCTCGTTAGGAACATATCTACCCTAGGTTACTTTGGTCCAAAGGCTAAGGATTTCCAGTTATCATGGTAAGTATGACTTTTGGAAAATTTCCCAAAATTCGGTACTAACTCGTTCATAATATTCAAAGAGACAATAATTGGTAACTGAAAACTTATTTGCGACTTAGCTTAATGTGTATTCAATCGCCAAACACCAATACAATCATCTCTGCCCACACAACTAACTTAATGGAACGTGTTGAATAAATAAAAACTTGTCTAAAAATAAAAATACCTCCTATGTTAATGCTATTTGAAAAAAAATAGCAGCAACATAAGAGGTAAACGAGTTAGTACCTAATTTTGGGAAATTTTCCAAAAATCATACTTACCATGATAACTCGAAATGCTTGGACTTTGGACTAAGGTAACCTAGGTTAGATATGTTGCTAACGAGGTGACCCATCATCCCCTTAAGGCTTTGCATCGACCTTCGTAACACCCTATATATATATATATATATATATATATATATATATATATATCGAGTTGGCAATATATATATATATCGAGTTGGCAATATATATATATTGCCAACTCGATAACGAGGCTGGTCTAGGAAAAAAGAGCCGAAGGATTGCCGCGTTAATGAAGGCACCAAAGCTCGTTCGTGCATTATAAAGGGCTTTTTTTACACACACACACACACACACGCGCGCGCACACACACACACACACACACACATATATATAAATTCGACGATCGTCCTCACGTAGCCAATGGTCTTCATACTCGAAATGTTAATGAATAAACGACAAAGTGTTCTTTTTTTAACCTATTTTACATTTTTCTTTCCTAATTCTTATCAATATACAAGATTGCTTATAAATTTTTACAAAAATTGTATAAATCTTTACAGAAATTAAACAAATCTTCACAAAAATGTAAGGGTCTATTTTACATTGTCATTTTATCGTTCTCATTATTACGAAAAATCTGCTATGAGTTTACAAAAATTATATGAATCTTTGAAAAAATGGGAGTTCTAATTTACATTTTCATCTCCCGATTCTTATTATACAAAATCCGTTATAATTCTTTACAGAAAATTATATATTTATTTATTTATTTATTCCACATGTCTTGCGGTTGCTATGACATTCACCAGCGTAGTGTTCGGTACATTTTACAGAAAATTATATAAATCTTTACGGAAATTCAAAGTTCCATTTTACATTTTTACTCCCCTATTCTTATTATTATACAAAATTTTTAAAAATCTTTATAAAAATTAAAATTCTATTTTACATTTTCATCTCCTCATTCTCGTTATTATACAAAATCTGTTATAAATCTTCGCAAAAATTTTAAGTTCCATTCTGAATATTTTTTTCCTTATTCTGATTATTATACAAAAGCTGTTATAAAGCTTTACAAAAATTTAAAGTTCCATTTTACATTTTAATAGCCTTGTTTTTATTGTTACTCGAAATAGTTTTTTTTGCACGAAACGTATTTCAAATCTCTGTGTTATGTGTGTGTTATTTTTTTATTCTCGCGTTCCATACACATTGTGTATACATGTATATACACACACATATATCCAACATACATACATGAACTCTGAAAATATGTACTCCGAGTCACTGAATCCGGGGGTTGGATTCGAGCCTCGTATTTGTCGCGGGACTTCCAGTTGACTTTACACCCCCCCCCCCCCCCCTCCGCCCTACCGCCCTCCGCAGTTACGGATCAGCTGGCTATCGAAACCTGAACTAGTCGCAGACAAAAATATGCACTCGAGTGCCCATACATCGAGACAAAAAATAATTTTCGCAAACGAATTGTCAACCGCCAGTGGCACGATTGATGAGCAGCGAAAACAGGCCAGAAAAGTTCGAAAGTAAATTAGAATCAATTTTTTTTGAGCTTCCCATTCACATACATTTTTATATCAATATACAGTAGTAAATATTCGATATTCATTCTTTTGCGTACTGTGTTGCTCAATGGAAAAAATATAATAACGTCATTGTTCAAATTAAAACAAAAAATAATGATTTTCAAGGTAAACCAAAATATTTTCCATACGGTAAAACAAACAATAATCTTTTCGGGGGGATCTTTTAAATTACTTTGCGTTCTTTTTCAACTTTTAAGTGTTTTTAAGAGTATTTATATACAGTAGAACGTATTTGACAAAAAGCTACCCAACAAAATCCGCAAAAAAATCTTGTTTCTCGAAGTTTTACTTCACAAAACTGGGGGTTAAAAATTCTTGTTTTATTCACTATATACATGTTTCACCCTATTTTTATAATGGGAAAAAAACAGACCCAAACCCAAACAAATTTTTTTAGCCCATTATCTATACGTGCTGTTGAAGTTTGCATCGTTGGAATGCAATGGAAATTCTTTTTTATTTCCTCTTCCTCCATTTTTATGGACCCCATTATTTATACGTGCTGTTGAGGTTTGCATCGTTCGAATGCAATGGGAATTCTTTTTTATTTTCTTTTTCTCCATTTTTATTGTTATGCAAAATATTTTTCGCTAGTTAGGTTGTGGGTCTCTAATGAGGATTACAAAAAACTTTATCGTAGCTTTGATCTAGCAAGACAAAATTGCAATTAGGAAGAAAAAAGTTTCGTTGCATTCCAACGATGCAAACTTCATGATCGTTTATACATATATTCCCATTTAGAAAAACGATGTTTTGTGTGTGTGTGTGTGTGTGTATATATATATATATATATATATATATATATATATATATATATATATATATATATATATATATATATATATATACAGGGTGTCCCAGAACTCAACGTCAAGCCGAAACGGGGGTGACAGGATTGATTGTAAGCATCATGAGAAAAATCAGAAAAAAAATCTATTTTGAAAATTTTAAATTCATAGTTTAACAAAAAACAGTCTTAGTTCTAGGAAACTTGGGGCAATTGTGTCATTATTTTTGACTGTGATTCTAGAAATGTTATTTAGGGTTACGGTTCCAAAGTTTAAATGAACAAAAATAATAAAAATTAACCACAATAACCGAAAAATGGTTACAGTTTGACCAAATTTCTAGGTTCTTCTTAAATGCCCAGATTTTTTTTCTGATTTTTCTCATGATGGTTACAATCAATCCTGTCACCCCGTTTCGGCTTGACGTTGAGTTCTGGGACACTCTGTATATATATATATTATTAATAATAATAATATATACATAAAAATATATGATAAAGTTTTTAACACCCACGCTCCTTTCATTTTGGGAAGATACGAGAGTAAACTGTCGAAAAAATGATAGAATATGGGGGTGTCTTTGTTCGTGTATATACAGGGTGTCCTCTAATGAATGGATAATCCATCGACTGGCGATAGGTCAGATCATGTCCTATTATATGTTGGAATTTCACTCTAGTAAAAGTTCCCCTGTTTTCGAGATTTTGGGTTTTATGTTATATGTTGAAAAAAATCGTCTGCTTTTGGTTTTTCGCATGCCATTTCTACAAATGATATCAATCGACAATAACTAAGCAACTTTTCAAAGTAATTAGCACGATATGCGTAGTTTATTTTAGTTTGGTTTGTATGAACATTCTGTATAAAATCTTTTTTTCATAATGTTTCCTTAACATTTAACGTTAAAAAGAAGACTTTTCTAGATAAAACAAATAACCGAGAGTATTTTTTAAAAAACCGGGTAAAAAAGGTTGTCATTTGTGGAAATGGCATGCAAAAACCGAAAGCAGATGATTTTTATCTCGAAAATCGTGATGATATTGAAGTTTGCGTCGTTGGAACGCAACGAAAATGAATTTATTTTTATTTCCAGCGGCCAAATTTGCCTACAAAATTCTTCATAATTTTTAAAGAAAATTATTCAAAGATCTACAGTATAAATGATAAAAAAAAGGATTTTTCATATTGATAAAAATAAAGAAATTAAAGTCCAACGAAAAACTATCGTTGCATTCCAACGATTCAAACTTCAACGCCATAAATCGTGGGTCTTTTCCTAAACTGAAATTTCAGGATACAGTAGGACATGATTTGTCCTATCGACAGTTGCAGGATTATCCATTCATAACAGGACACCCTGTATATAGATGTAAAATATATAAAAATATATGACAAAGTTTTTAATACCCACGCCTCCTCTTATTTTGTGAAGATACGAGAGTAAACTGTCTAAAAATGATAGAATGAGGTGCCTTTGTGTATGTATATATGTGTATATTTATATTTATATATATATTTATATATTTTTTAAAATATATATGTATATATATATATATATATATATATATATATATATATATATATATATATATATATATATATATATATATATATATATAAATTTGAAAGTGTCACCCCGATTAGACACGACACTTTTCGTACGTATCGATCGGTATAGGTGTGCGAAGCGAGGGTTGATTTTGGTTGTGAATCGCCACATAAGCGCAGGCCAAGCACAAAAACGATCGACGAGGGTAGGAGTGGACGGCGGAGGAGGAGGAAAAGGAGGACGACGACGACAACGAACCGAGTGGAGCATCAACCCTTAGACAGGCTGATGTTCCATCGGGCGTGCATAATCGTATCTTCGTCGAAACGAGGGTTGGGAGGCCGAGGTCGGCGTATAGGGAGAGAGAGGGGGGGGGGGGGTAAAGTGAGGGTGGCGGTGGAGTGAAGAGAGCGCGTAAGAGCAATCAATGCCCTCGATTAATCGAGAGTCTAATGGTAGCCTGGCATCACTCATGGTCCACAAAAAAAAAATCTCGTCGATAGCCCATTTTTGAGTCCGAAATTACATTAGCTCACTTCACTCGTCGTAAAATCGATGAATTTTCCATTTGACTGTGCCTCTCGCTCGCATTGAAATTCTTTTCGGATCGAATATTACGGGATTGGAGAAACTTTGATGGAGTAATGAAAGATCCGTTCGGGTTACATTTCGAGGGGTGAATTATTTCACTTCCATTTGGCGATGAAGCCTATTTAGTTTTGCCGAAAGTTTTTGGAGTTTTTTTTTCCAGCAGGTGGTTGAAGATTTTGTTGCAGGAATTTTAGACATTTATTTGGAAATCTTTTTTGTAGGGATTTTTGGATATTTTTTTTTGAATCTTTTTTGCGGGATTTTTTTTTAAACACTTTGGGGAAATTCTTTTTGCAGGAATTTTTCAGACATTTTGTTAAAACCTTTTTTACGGGAATTATTTAGACACTTTGGAAAAATCTTTTTTACAGACACTCTTTTTAGACATTTTGACATATTTTTGGAAACCCTTTTGGAGATATATTTCGATATTTTTGGAATCTTTTTTTGCGGGAATTTTATTTGACATTTTATGGAATTATTTTTTATAGGATTTTTTTTGAAATTTTGTCGAAGCCTTATCTATAGGAATTATTTAGGCACTGTAGAAATCTTTACAAACACGTTTTAGACATTTTATGGAAATCTTTGCTGAAGGATTTTTCTAGACATTTTCTAGAAATCTTTCGGACTGGAAGTTTTAGACATTTTTTAGAAATCCTTGCAGAACGTTTTTAAAGATTCTCCTGCAGGACATTTCCCAAAATATCCTATTTTTCACGATTCGAAATTTGTCTAAATACTGGAATTCTTCCAGAAAATGTTTTTCACGCGATTTACATCCACTCGGACAAAAAACATATTATTGTATAATAAAACAATTCGATTGAATTTTTAAATAATTCTTTTAACATTTCACGAACTCCAGCTGTGTTTTTTCATTTCCTTTTTTTAATAATTCTTTCGACACGTTTTATTTTTCCAAACAATTATCTCACTTTTCCAAAAAATTATCTTCCCTTTATTCGCAACGATTGCTTCTTTTTTTAATATCAACTTAAATCTTCCTAGCATATTTATCTTTTCGCCCCTGCATTTCCCGACTTCCGGTTTCATTATATCGCTCTCGGGCGCGTCGATGTTTCAAATTTGTGCGCGTGCCCGAAGGCGAAGCTTTATTGTTATTCGAGAAAAATGAAACAATGAGGATGCCAAGTTTCTAATATGCACCATTTCATTTTAATGGATCCGATTCGAAGTGGGTCAGTCGAGAGTGCGGAAATTTACGAATAGCTCAAGAGGGTCGGGGAGGGGTGGGGGGTCACGAAGAATGGGAGGAAAAGGAGAATTTCGTGGGCGAGGAAATTCTCCGAGTCCTCGAACGAAATTCGACGTAATATAATTTTCCCGCCACAATGATACGCGCGTTTACTCGCGTTATCGTCTCTGCCGTCCGCCACTACTTCCGGTCCATTTTTCCTCAGTTTCCGCAAAGCTCAGTTTGTCATTTTTTTCTCGCTTTTTTTCGGTCTTTTGCTCTTCTCTCTTTCTCACCCTCCCTCTCTCCTGTTTGTCTTCGATCCCGCGGGGCGAACACTTTTTCATCCCCTTTAGCGTTTGTCAAACGGCCACTCGCATTCCCGTTTGTCCCACGGGACTTTTGCCCATTGCTCTCGCTCCCTCTGTATCTCTCTCTCTCTCTCTCTGTCTGTTGTGGTCGTAAATTTTTTTCCCCAACGTCCCGACGATGGTCGCTTCGTTCGTGTCACTTACACCGGTCATTAGAGGGTGATAATAAAATCCAAGAATTCCATTTCGTATTTTCCCAGGATGGGCATAAAATAGTTTATACTGTATGTATTATTTATAAATTACACAAGGCTATCTGGGAATTTATAAATTATTATACTCGCAGGAATAAAAGACCTCGAAACGGATAATGGGAGATAATAATACAAGTTTTTATGTACAAATAAATTATTTTACAGAATGAAAATTCGATATATCGAAATAGAAATACGATTTTTATATTTTTCGAAAAACTCGGAACGTTGTGATGAAGTTTGCTTAGTTGGAATGCAACGAAAATAAATTCTTTTCAATTTCTCAGATTTTGTCTGGCAGGTTTAGACTGATAAAATAGTTTATATTGCATGTATTATTTGTTATTTTTTAATTACACAAGGCTATGTGGGAATTTATAAATTATTATACACGCAGGAATAAAATACCTATAAACGGAGAATGAGAGATGATAATTGAAGTTTTTATATGTATGAACAAATTATTTTGCAAAGTGAAACATTCAATATATAAAAATATAAATCCAATTTTTATATTTACCGACAAGCTCGAAAGGGTGTTGAAGTTTGCATAGTTAGAATGCAACGAAAATAAATTCTTTTTAATTTCTTACGTTTTGTTTGGCAAATTTGGGCTGTGAAAATCACTGGAACGTTTTCATTTACGTATTCTTATTAGCGATTTTCGACCTCAATTTGCAGAAGAAGGCTTTCGATGTTGATAGAAATAAAGAAGCGAAAAGAGAAGGAAATCGTTGCGTTCCAACGATGCAAACTTCAACCTCGTGGATTTCTAATTAATATTCCTCCGCGATGACACCTGGTGGATGGCGCAGCGTGGTCGAAAATTATGGATAATATTTCAAGTATTCATTTTAAATTGCATATTTATCGGAAACGTGTGTCGGTTTTCAATCATGCTGGAATTTCAGTTTAGTAAAAGTTCCATGGTTTTGGCAATAAAAATTATCTGCTTTTGGTTTTTCGCATGCAATGTCTACAAATGATAACTTTTTTTGACCCGCCTTGAAGAAAATACTCTTCGTTATTTGCTTTGTCTAGAAAAGTCTTCTTTTTGACCTTAAATGTTAAGGAAAAAAAGATCTCATTTCGAATTTTCATCCAAACCAATTTGAACATCTGACGTCGATAGCCTACGGTGTAAAAAAAAAATGTACTACGCATATCGTGCCAATTACTTAAAAAAGTTGCTTATTATTGTCGATACATATAATTTGGAGAAATGGCATGCGAAAAAACACACGCAGATGTTTTTTTCAAAGAATAACATAAAGCCCAAAATCTCGAAAACCGTGGGACTTTTACTAAATTGAAATTCCAGCATATAATAGTAGGGCATGATATGACCTATCGACAGTTGCAGGATTATCCATTCATAACAGGACCCTGCCTATAAAACAAAAGTTTGGAAATAAAAATAAAAATAAAAAAGTTTTATATAATCTAGATAAATGTAGTGCTCGTTATTTTCGAAATTTTTCGAAATATACACAAAATGGCAGGTGTTAAAAAAGTGTAATTTTGGCGGAATTTCTACTTATATTCTGGGGCTTAAAAAACACTAAATTTCAACAAAAACGGCTACGTACAACGATAGCTATTGCAATTACGGAAATTTTGAGTTTGCAAAATTGAAAATCGAGCAATTATAGCTAGAGTTATAATTCCAGCGCGGTCGAAAAAAGTCGTTTCGAGAAAAACGCGATTGAAAGTTTTCCTATACGTAAATCGTTGCGCTACCTGCTCTCGCTAAATCGTCTGTAACTCGATCAATTTTCAATATTTTAACCTAATACTTTTTTCACATATTCCAGATCATTTACACTTTGACAGAATACAAAAAGAATCCTCAAAGTATTCACCCGATCCTCGTGAAACCTTCATACCGATAATCTCCAACCAAAATATATATCTACAAACTTTTTAGCAAAATCATTTATATCGTCGCCAAAAAATTTCCGTCAATCCGTAATTGGTGTACGCAATCGAATTATCTGATTATCTTCACGTCGAACCAGCGAAAAAAAAGAATTTGACGTCCAATTAATGGAGCCGGAAAACCGGCGATCAGCGATATATATATGTATATCCTTATTTTCATCCTACCCGTGGAATAATATTATCGTGTGGCTGAGAAGTGCACGAGAATCGCATGAGGATTGAGCTGGTAAGAATGGGAGGGGGGAGGATGGCAAAGGAAAAGGGAAAGATGAGATGATGGGTATTCACGACGTGATGTATAGAGACGAGACGAGAGAGAATGATAGGGTGGCGGGGAGGGGGTATTGTACTCGTGGTTCAGTTTGACACAGTCAGAGACAGGGGTTGCTTGGCAACCTTCCGTAAGGGTGAATGTGCCCCTTCGCCTACCCGCGCATCTCTCATTGGCGTGGATAGTCGCACAGAATGCACACCCTTAAGACCGTCTCTCTCTCTCTCTCTCTCTCTCTCTCTCTCTCTCTCTCTCTCTCTCTCTCTCTCTCTCTCTCTCTCTCTCTCTCTCTCTCTCTCTCTCTCTCTCTCTCTCTCTCTCTCTCTCTCTCTCTCTCTCTCTCTCTCCCTCTCTCTCGCGAATTCTCGGACTTTCACAATATCATATACTACCCCAGTGGATCGAATGCCAAATCGAGTGAATCGAAAGAAAGCGAACAGGAAAGCAAAAAAATATCGACGATTTTTTATTATTTTTTCCTCAGTAATCTGAGTGCGACAAACCGGAAGTACACACTGCATGGAGTTCTCGAGAGCTCGTGTCAATTCTCGTATTCGTTCTTTTCAGCACTATTTACTTTTGAAAATGAGGCAAAAACCTTCGAAACGTTTCTTCGGGATAACATTTTTTATTTCATTCCCCTTAATTCCCCTTAATTATATACTTGTCTCCTCTTTTCTCTTGAAATTCTTACGATTTTGAAGTTTGCATGGTTGGATCGCAACGAACGTTAATATCGCTATCGCTTGGATTTTTTTCGCCGACTTAATGTACGAAAAGCACCCAACCGGTTTTTCTTATCTTCACTAGAGATTCACAAACTTAATCTTTAAAAAAAATTATAGTTTATGATAAAAATGATGAAATGATGAAAATAAAAAATAACTCTCGCTGCATTCCAACGATGCAAACTTGAACGCCATAATTTGTTTGGGTTTATTTGAATTTTTTCTCTCCTGAAGGAAAACGATTTTTTTTATCCCGATATATATATATATATATTTTTTTTTGTTAATCGGCACGTCCCGAGTGTTTAACTCAAATTTTCCTTCCTCATTTTGTCACCAGTTTATGAATGCCACAACAATTGCGAGCGATATCCGCTGAATGGGGAATGAAACTTCTGACGATGAAAAGTATAGATCAATATATCGTCTGGAGGCAAAAGTCACGAAAGGGCTTCGCCCCATGTACCTTTCATGGCGCGCGCCTCTGACCTGGCCACAAATCCGAACGATTTTATTTTTTCTCACGGACGACCGATGTTCTGCTGTATTTTTATAAAAGCTACTTTAGTAGACAATATTTAATGAAGATTTTCATTGTGTCTCGAATAGAAATATATGTGTAAATATTTCATTCAAGCCGAATAAAAACATTGAACTAAAAAATGCGATAATAATAAAACCAAATAAATAATAAGATTTGTAAGACAGGTGTATAATTAATCATAATAAGAAGCAACAGTAAAAATTCAATAATAATAGAGTCGAATAAAAAAACGAAAAGGAATGTAATTAAAAAATGCAACTTATGCATATATAAATTCTATTCTTTAATTACATTTTTTTTCTTGAATAAAAATATGTTCGCATATTTTTTAATTCGAGCCGCGATGAAAAATAATACTCCAATTGAACGAATAAAACGACAAAAATATCGAATAAAACAGACAAAAATATCCGAAAACTCGGGAAATTTTACATTCGGAACGGAATTTTGTGCATCCTGAATTTCGTCACAGGCCCACCTGTTGCTCCAATCCGCGCCGAACTCGCTCCTCGTTCGCATATATTCGTCACCTCATTGAAAGAAACGTACAAGCTTCATTCATTTCTCATTTTCGTTTTTTTATTAATTCTCGAAAAAAGGAAAGCCCCATAATATTATGGTGTTGAAGGGTGCATCGTTGGAATGCAACGAAAAATATTCTTTATTTCTCCATTTCTGATTTTTTTACAATCGAATCTCCTCTTTTCCGGGTTCAGGTTGTGGACTCCTAAAAAGGTTGTACAAAAATGTTTCAGTGATTTTTATTATCTGAATGTGGTGAAAAAAAAATTGGGCAGTACGAAAGCCAAAATTCGTTGCATGCCAACGATGCAGTCTTCAATACACCGTCATAAATTTATTTAAAGATCAAAGACGTGTGCGACGTTTGTAATTTCTCGTTCAATATTGATTTGCAGTCGAGTGACTCTGGAGGCTTTCGCTCGCGCAGAAGATCACCCTCGGCAATCGCAATGGCTACTCTGTCGCTTCGTATCTCCATACCGGAGAAAAATGCGACCAAGATGATGCAATTCGATCCCAGCACATCGGTGTACGATGCCTGCCGGATCATCAGGGAAAAACTCGCCGAGGCGACCAACATGGGACAACGTGAGTATTTTCAATGGTAATTGCACTTCCGATACCATCGGAGTGTAATTCACGTTAATACGATATTTCCTTAAGGCGTCTTTTCACTTTAGACGCTAAAAAAGGCGATTTTCATGAATATTTTTGATAGGTTTATATTATAGATATTGATATAAAAGTTGTTACACTTGATAAATACAGTTTCGAAATACATAAAAAAAATTATTCATTTATTTAAGGCAGCATTTATAGACGAAAATGGTAGTTAAAAAAATGTCCTAAAAGAATTGTTAATTGTATACTTTCGAATAATGTAATAAAAAAAATCGATTTTTTGAAAATTGTAAGACGTGAATGAGACGATCAGAGTTATTTAAAATAATTAATTTTGAAGGAATAAATAAGACGATTGAAAAATCGTTTAGACATTTATTTCTATGTACATAAACAAAGTTGAGTACTAAATTTCATCAAAAAATATTGATAGATAAAGAAGTTACATACAATATCGTGAAGGACCTTTGAACGATAGTCTTGAGTTTGCATGGTTGGAATGCAACGAAAATTCTGTTTTATATTTTTCTTTCCTCAGTTTTATTATTTTGCACAGTCTTTTTTCGTACATCTAAATTCTTGATTTGTAAATAAACAACTTGAGGGTTTTTCCTAACAAAAATTCGCCAAAAATATATATGGAGCAATTAAAAAATAATAATTTTCGTTGTATTCCAACGATGCAAACTTCACCTCATTTTGAGCATGGGGGCTCAACAGTGTACTTGATTTTGGGCACGCGGTTGACCGGAAACAAAAAAAAGAGTTTTTTTTTCTCAAAATAGATAATATTGGTTAAGACTTGACCGAGTTTTTTTAGGTTATCGTGTTTCAATCGTCAAAGAGAAATTCTTGAATTTTATTTTCGTTTTTTCGAGGAAAAATAACATCATTGTTGTTAATAACTAATGAAAAAAAAAATGTCAAGAAGAAAAACGTCGGTCAAGACTAAACTACTATTGCACTGAATAAATGTACCAAATTTCGAGTCAATCTGTTCATTAGATGTCGAGAAATCGTGTACACCGTTTTAATAAACAAAGTTTCGAGAAAAACGCGATTAAAGTTCAGTTCTTTCGTTGTAATCACGAACTAATGGTCTGTCTGCGATTCCTGCACCATACGTTGGAACTTCAATTTGAGTTGCCTCAAGCGACGAAAGAGTGTTCGTCATTTTGACAGTAGCCTAACCCCTTAAAGATCGAAATGTAACGACAAAATCATCAAAATGTCCAACGAATCTGAGACAAATCGCTCATCCTCCAAAAAAACTTTCATAACGCAGAAAAATGGTTTATCCCAATTGGCTACATATTATTTATAACCCATGAGCTTGAAGTTTGCATCATTGAAATGCAATGGAAATTAATATCACTAAATTCCTTTAATTTCCATTGGCAGATTTCGCCTACAAAAAGCTCCCTCAACCACTTTTTAAGCTACTCATTTATCAATCTATAATAGAAATGATATATAATTATATATAATAACAAAAAACAAAAAAATATTTTGTCTAGTGAAAAAAATAAGAAAATTAAAGTACAAAAAAAACTTTCGTTGCGTACCAACGATGCAAATTTCAACACCATTATGCCCTCAAAGAGTTTAATAAATTTCACAATAAAGAAAATCATTACAGGCTAATTTACATAAATATTGAGGGGCCAGTCCACTTTGAAGCCACGAAAAAGGCTTTTTTTGTTGAGGATTTTATAAAAGACATTAATACAAAAGTTGTTGGGCTTGATGAATAAAATGTTGAAATACATTTTAAAAAAATGCATTCATTTTTATTCATTTTTAAGTATAAAAACTATAGTTTAACGTAACGCCTCAAAAATAGGTGGGCTAGGTAGCTCCATCACAACTCGGCAACGGCTTGTCTGAAACAAAAAAAATCAAAGTCCATTAGATTCAGTATGACACCAGCTACAAAATGAACCTCGGATATAAAGTTTTATCAAAAAATAAAAAAATGGCAGATGGAAAACGCAAAAAGTAAAAAAACGCGTTTTTCCGCAGTTTTTCGCAAAAAAAGAGCAAAAATCAAAATTTTAAAACCATCGAGGGTCGTCTTGTTGCGAATCGTGTTTACAACATGTGGTTCAAATTTCAAGCGAATCGGTTTATTAGTTTTAGAGATACGATGGAGCTAGATTTTGAAAACGTTGTTTCGAGAAAAACGCGTTTGAAGTTTATACTATGAAAAACTCTTACCTAAACTCAATCGGCAATTCCTACATCGTACAGAATCTCTTCTGATTGCTCATCATCGTCGATTTCTTCAAGTCTTGCTCGCTTTCGATTTTTTGAAATTTCCAAAGTGGACTGGCCCCTTAACGTGACAGTAGCCTCACGTGTGTGAGAAAAAATAAATCAAAATGCATTTTTCTCAAAACAGCATTTTTGTGTCATGACAGTTTTCTAGCAAGCGAAATGTATTTAATTCTTGCTAATTCATCAAAATTATGAATTTTTCCCAAAATTATCATTATTACTGTCATTATTACAACCGTCAAATGATTTTTCTTCTAAATGAACAGCGAAGGATTACGGACTGTTTTTGGCGGACGAGGACATCAAGAAGGGCGTCTGGCTCGAGCCGGGTCGAAATCTCGATTACTACATATTGAGGAACGGCGATTTGCTCGAGTACCGCAGAAAATTGCGCACCCTGCGAGTGAGAATGTTGGACGGGACGCTGAAGACACTGCTGGTCGACGACAGCCAACCTGTGGCCAATCTCATGGTCGTAATATGCACGAAAATCGGCATCACGAATCACGACGAGTACTCCCTCGTGCGTGACTTCTTCGACGAGGAAACGGAAAACCAGAAGCCCGGAAACTTCGGCACGCTCACCCTGAAACGCCGCAAGGAGGAGAAAGGCGAGAGGGACGCGAAAATGGATCAGCTGAGAAAGAAACTGAAGACGGACGACGAAGGTGAGGAACAAAAAAAAAACGATCGCTAGGCTTCAATCCATAGGAATTTCATAATTTTTTTTTGAGCTGCACTAAATATGTTACTAATCGTCTCTGTAAAATTTCAGGGTCGGTTATCGACGTAATTACAGAGAAAAAATATTAAAATGCGTTTTTAAATTTTTTTATTATTTAAAATTTTTTTATCAATATTCGATTGAAGAGTGTGGAGCACTCGCTGTATGTTTACCAGGTTTTTGAAATACATATGACATATATGTCATATGTATTGGAGCCTTGGAGTGCTCCACACTCTTCAATCGAATATTAATTTTAAAAAATAAAAATAGCTATTACCTCACGGTGTTTGGGAATCCCATAATATAAAAAATACCAAAAATCCGTTTTTCGTATTCACAATTCGGGGAAATTGGAAAAAATAAAATAACGAGTGTCTTTCCTCGAGAAAAAAAAAATTTGCATATTTTGCCCTGAAAACTTGCTCAATAAAATCTAAATTATTTTTTATATATTTTCTATATATTTTTTATATAATTAATATATTTTTTTCTGGAAGGCTATAAAAAGACGCACATTTTCGTTTTTCACGAATGTAAATACGTCAAATCTTGCCAAAGATACAGTCATTTGAATGAAAAAATGTTAAAAAATGGTAATCAACGAGATCATTTTTCTAATTCAAATGTGAACATTCATTAAACAGTTTACACACGGAAAATTCGAGTTATTAGAAATTATTTTTTTTTGCATATGTTCAAAATATAAATTGTACAAGTCTCAAGTGTGATCAGTGGTATGACTGGTGTGAAGCGATAGGATTACCTTAATTATCGAGGAATGTTTTTTTTTTCTTCTTTTTCGGGCTTCAGTAAATTGGATAGATCCATCGAAGACCCTGCGCGAGCAAGGAATCGACGAGTCCGAGACTGTTCTTCTGCGACGGAAGTATTTCTTCTCGGATCAAAACATCGACAGTCGCGATCCGGTCCAACTCTCGTTGCTGTACGTTCAAGCGCGCGACGCTATACTCGACGGTACACATCCGGTGACGCAAGAGAAAGCGTGCACCTTCGCCGGTATACAGTGCCAGATTCAATTCGGTGACTACAAGGAGGACAAACACAAACCGGGCTTCCTCGAGTACGTATCTCGATCGAGATCCTTGCGACTAATTTTCATTGGCTTGGTAAAAAATTCTGGGTGGGGGTAAAAATGTCGAATGACCAAATATATAACGACCAAGATTTCGAAACGACAGAATTATGAAGTCTCAAAATAACGAAGGTTAAATTATTCGAAATTTTATCCTTTGACCGATGACGAAATCGAATAACTATTACACCAGAGGATTATTTATTCGAGAGCTCATTCATTCGAGAACATATGTTCAGATAGTCTGCAGTTCGAGTCATACAAATACAGATTCGAACAATCTACAACATTCGTATCTACGAAATAGAAAAAAGTGAGGTTCCATGTCACCTGATCACACGACAAAATATCACGGACAAAATATCACACGACAAAACAAACGCACTCTCGCGTGGGGAGAATAATCGTTATGAGAATTTTTGTTTTTTGTTCTACGTAAAAAATTGTGGATGCTAAAGGGGAGGGTAGGGCTTTCAGCGTGAAAAAAAAACACTTTTTTGCGATTTTTTTTCATCTATATGGATAGAGTAAATTTATTGAAACCTTTTGTACATTGTTATGTGTCATTTCAAGAACATTCCGTGAAATTTGTACGCGAAAAAATCCACAAACAAGCCGGTGACAAAGCTTTTACAAGAACGCCTTTGGAAAATACGATTTGCGGTGTTCACTGTATCACAGCTGGAAATGATCTGAAATCAAGTACCATTAAAATTTAGTCAAAGTATCATCAAATCCCCCCCCCACGGGTCTTTGATGATTTTTTTTTTCATTTCTAAATTTTTGCTGGCCATGTAAAGTGCTATGTGCTATTTTTCACGAAAAATTCCGCCATTTTGGGGGTGGAAAACCCCCTCAATGTAAAAAAAAATCTCAAACTAACCGTTGGGGGGAGGTATTTTATATGTAGAAAGTGTGTACCAAGTTTAAAATAAATCGGTCATGTAGTTTTCAAATGGCAGTGAACACGGACTTTGAAAACGTGGTTTCGAGAAAAACGCGTTTGAAGTTTAGAGAAGTCGGAGCTACAGTGTTAGAGGAGCGGGACTAAATAGTCAATAACTTCGAGAGTTTTGCTCTGATTGACTTGAAATTTTGGGATTATATTCTTGAAATGTTTAACTATAAGAAAAGACAAACAAAACAAAATCGATTTTTCGAAAGTGCAAACCCCTACCCCCCCCCCCCCTTAAATGTCACGCCGTCGAGCTAGAAAAAAGTTAAAAGAAAATATTACTAGTCGGCCATTTTGTACATCGAAAAAAAAAAATTCTAACAGCCCGATATTCATACTAAATAGATGCGTAATTAATTTTATGAGTGAATTACTTTTTTAAACGAAAAAAAATTGTTAAATTCGCACATGATTTTATACCCGTTACTGTGGCCTAAGGCCTTAAATCTGATATTTGTTTTCGCTATAAATCAACGAGATTTTTGTATTCCCAATTTCGATCAACTATTTTGCAGACTATGATAAGATTGATCTATCTATATTGGAACGTTCGTCATTGCTGAATTCGAAATTTCGGTCTTTCGGAATATCGATCGTTCGAATTTCCTATCCCCACCCGATTCCATATCCATACGATTGCAAATACGAATGAAACTGTACGAGGCGAACGGTCGTGACCCCTCTATAAGAAATAGCGCTGAATCTGCTGACTTTTGTGTTGGGAACAGCTTGAAGGAGTTCCTGCCTCAGTCGTATCTGAAGGTGAAGGGAATCGAGAAGAAAGTGTTCGCCGAGCACAAGAAGCACGTTGGCCTCTCGGAGCTCGACGCCAAAGTATTGTACACGAAAACGGCTCGTTCGCTGAGCACATACGGCGTCACGTTTTTCCTCGTCAAGGAGAAAATGATCGGAAAGAATAAACTGGTGCCCCGTCTCTTGGGCGTCACGAAGGACTCGGTGCTGCGTCTCGACGAGAGAACGAAGGAAATATTGAAAACTTGGCCATTGACGACCGTGCGACGATGGGGAGCATCGCCAAATACCTTCACCCTCGACTTTGGCGATTATTCCGATCAGTACTACAGCGTACAGACCACCGAGGCCGAGCAGATCCTTCAACTTATCGCCGGCTACATCGACATCATACTCAAGAAACAAAAGGCCAAAGATCACTTCGGCATCGAGGGCGACGAGGGCTCGACTATGGTCGAGGACAGCGTATCGCCCCTCAAGTGAGTCTCGAGCTTTTTATTCGCTCCAAGCCGTTTTTCGTGGAGCCCGACGAGGCTTTCGAGTTTGAACGCCCTCTAGAAAAAAAACCCTTGCGCACCCCAGTGCCAAATACTTTCTAGTACGAACGATAGTCAAATTTAACATCCACGAATCTTTTCTTTGTTGACTCAAAATGGGAATATCGCATATCGAAGCTCATTTTCCAAAACTGAAGCTTGAAAAAATGCGATAAAACGGGCTGGCTCGGAAAAAAAGGAATTTTCGTGAACTTTTTCTGGGAAAACGTACGCAGATTTGCAATTTTTTTACATTGCAAAGTATGGTCTTAAGTATCTTTTACAATGTTTGCATTGAAAAATATTATTAAATGTAGTAGATATAAAAAAAATAATCGGAAATTAAAAAATCAAACGCATTTAGTTTTTGCATGAAATTATCCAGTGCTTCGTCGAAGGATTTAATGAAAAATTGATTTTTTTTTTAAATACCCGCAGTCCAAAGCGAAAGTATCGATTTTCGGTGGAAAAAACGCTCCATTTTCGGTGATTGAAAAAAAAGTTGTGCATAAAAAGAACATTCTTTCGTTCGTGCACTGCTTTTTGAAATGTAAAAGAAGCTTATAAAATTTGAAGTTGATCGGTGCAGTAATTATTGCGATATCGCAGAAATTTTCGCAGAAAATATTTCAAATTTTATATTTTGAGAATCCGTTGAAAACCAAAAATCGATATTTGCAAAAATTTCAACTTGGTTATCATGTCTCTTGAATATCATATTTTTCTCGAACGCCAAATCCCCAAGCCGGACCTGTAAAAAACACATGGCCGACGTATAATTGTCAGCCTGCATGAACAATAACAAAATTTCACACGGACAAACCTTCCCTCCGTTGACTAAAAAAAAAAGGAATATTGCATACCAAAGATCATTTTTGAAAAATGAAGCTTTAAAAAATGTGCTTTGAACAAAAAAAGTCAAACACACCCAAAAATAACGTTTATTTTCTTTTTTCTTTTTTTTACTAATCTCTTCTATTCTCTTTTTTCCAATCAATCCACAAAAAAACAAACGCCTTATAAAAACCCAAAAAATGTCTCATTGAAAGAAAAAAATCTGCGTTCTCTCGGTTTATAATTGCGAAAATGAACGTGGCAGACTTCCCAAGATACTGAAATTAAAAACGGGAAGAATAATTGCCCAAAAAAATATTTAGCACCCATCAGGGATATATATATATATTTTTTAATGATACGATTGTTCATATTTTACTGCGAATTAATATTTTATCGTAGTATCGTAGTTTTATCGTACTTTCGCTCCGGTTCTACGTCCGCGGAGTGTAGCTCACATTCGTTTCCCGACACATCGCCGTGAACAATAAAATAATAATTCGGATCCCTCGTTCTCTCGGGTCTCGGTCCTATGCTCCTCGCGTGTCAAATTAACGCCCGTAATTAGAACGATTAAAGGAGCCTTCGACTTTCGATATCAACGGAGCGATACCGTGGCACTCTCTTCCGTCAGTCTCGTATCTCGTTCGGCCGACATGGAGGCTTTTTTTCGAATGCAGCGTTACAAGTATATCGCGAATTGAAAAGATTTTGTCACCTCGCTTCGCACGTTCTTACAGTTTTCGTTTTATTTTTCAGAGCCACGATAATGCAACACGAGACGAGCAACGTGGGCAAAGGAAACGTCGAGGCCGTTTCCGTCGCTATTCCAGCCGTGATGAGAGTCGGTGGTGACGGTGAGCACTTTTTTCATCGTCGATCTACAAATTATCGAATTATCGAAAAATTGCGGAATATTACGATACCTGTGGCCCTTAATTCTGACCACGTATATTTCCCTTCATATTTTATCCAAGTTAAGAATTTTTTCAAGAGTTTGAACTTTTGTTTGGGTTTGTTTGGTGTATTTATGCCAACCCAAAGAAATACATGTTTAATTATTTGTACTGCAGTGTATTTATACCAAGTTTCAAGCGAATCTGACCAAAAAATATGCTGTCTCATAAAAACTTTAAAATCTCCGTTTCACCCCCTTAAGGGTCGAAATTTCGATTTTTACCACGCTCGAAAATCTTATTTTGGGTCAATTATGAAGACTGCGTCGTCAGAATCAGGGTTGCGAAATTTGTAATGAAAAAGTAATGCATTATTCATTACTTATTTAATGGGTAATGAAAACATATTTCATTACCCATACATTAAATTCAGTAATGTAAAAAATGCCATTACTCATTACATTATATTTTGTAATGTAAACAATTTCCGTTACTCATTACATTTTGTAATGTGAAGCATTTTCATTACAAAATGCAATGTAATGTGTAATGACAAAAATTTCATTACACATTACATTGTAATGGGCAATGGACATTGTTTTACATTACAAAGTTCAATGTAATGAGTAATGGAATTTGTTCACATTGCTAATGTAATGTAAAAAATCTCCGTTACTCATTACAAGGTAATATGGATTATTATTCGTTTACCATCGAGTCAGATCGACCCGGTGCAAAAACCGCTGCCCCCAATGGGAAACGAACAATTATCCTCATTACCTTGTAATGAGTAATGGAGATTTTTTACGTTGCATTGAATTAGCAATGTGATAAAATTCCATTACTCATTACATTACATTTTGTAATGTAGAATATTTCTATTACTCATTACATTGGACTTTGTAATGTAAGAAATTTCCATTGCCCATTACATTTCAATGGGTAACGAAAATATTTCACATTACAAAATGTAATGTAATGAGTAATGGAAATTTTTTACATTACAAATTCCAATGTAATGAGCAATGAAATTTTTTTACATTACAAGATTTAATTCAATGAGGAATTAATTTTTTTCACATTACAAAATGTATAGTAACGAGTAATGAAAACGCTCATGCATTACGAAAAGTAATGCATTATTTGCAACCCTGGTCAAAATTAGGGTCCACATATATCGTAATACTGCCAAAACTTGACACTGAACAAAAAAACGAAAAAAAAACGTGAGCGCACTTCTCGATACGCTCGAATGTACATACACCGTGAGACCGCGTAGATTTTTCCCTCTTGAGCCCGGAACGTCACAGCCTGGTCCGGCGAACCAACGTCGAATTTCGTAAATTATTTTAGCAGAACGAAAATGCCTCTATATTATTTTCCCAAAATTTACAATTTTTCGCAAACTTTTACGCAGAGTAAAAAGTTTTTTTTTCTCTAAATTCGATAACTTTTGACCGAGTAAAAATATCCCGTTGGTGTTTTCATTCCGCCGGAGCTTTCGATTCATCTGCAGCTTTTCGCGTTTCTTCACAACGTGCAAACGAAAAAAAAATCTTCGGTCCGCCAGCCCATGTGTGACGAGCCAGGGCGCAAACGTTTCGATTTTCCGTTATTATTTTGCATTTCCGAAGGAGCGAATTGGCTTTCGATGTTCAAAAGTGAAAAAAAAAAGAAAAGTGTAAAGTTTTCAGCGGAACGAGAGTGCGATCGAGTCGAATTGGGGCTGGCATTGGCAGTTTTTGTTGTGGCTGCGAAAATGAAGGGAGCGAAAAAGCAACGGTGTACATATATTGTAAATTATCGTAAAACGAATTGGGCAATTAGGCTAGACTGCATGATACGATTTGTAGGAGCAAGACCGTACGGGACCGGGCACATGGGTGGAGCGCAATACACAACCGTCAGCGGACAGGTCAACATCGCCCACGCGCCACCAATGGTAAGAATGTACAAAAGAAAAGCGAAACAATTCTCCGAAGATGACAATTGTGGAGCAAAAAAATCCTTTCCTCGAGTGGCACTCATTTTTTTATGTCGTATTCTCACCGCTTTGAGCACAAAATTGTTATTTAAAAAAAAAGCAACGTAGCAAGAAAAACACAAATTCACCAAATAATTGACGAATCATTCGAATTTTGTTTTCATGCTAGGCGCCTTCTATTGCGGACACAGAGTAGGTACAAAAATTAACAAGAATCCGAACGAAATTGTGCTTTGTATCGTCGTTCCAGTATTGCATTATTCACTCGAACCCTCTCGAGGCCATCGAGACACGAACGAATTTCACATCGCAGCCGTCTTTGCGACGTGCAATTCATTAGTCCACGACTTTTTAACCAACGAAACGAACGAGTTTGGATATAAATGTTGAACGGAATACGCTGTTTCAACTCGAGCAGACGTTATTTTTCATTCGTTTCTCGTCGAGAACGCGGAAATCGTGCGAAATTTTATGCGTTTCAATTACTCGCGAATCACTCGGGCAAATGACGTTTTTTCTGTGGGGAACTGTCTCACGTTGAAATGCGTTTTTAACGAGCACTCGATGATCAAATCGTGACGGAAATACAGCGAGGGGGAAAACGACAAATACATTGGCCAAAGAACACTCAATAACGTGCACGGAATACTCGACAATAATTCGTAACAATTTGACGGGTGTGGAAAGAATTCGTCACTCGTGGACCCTAAAATCAATTTATCAAATCCTGTAATTATATATGAAAATAATATTGAATTAAATTATCAAATTCAATTTAATCAAGTCGAAAGTAATTCAATTAAATAATGAAAATTATATATATATATATATATATATATATATATATATATATATATATATATATATATATATATATATATATATATATATATATATATATATATTAGGGTGGTTCAAAATAAACCGATTTTTTTTCTCAACGGAAAATTGAAGTATGTTAAGAAAAAAAAAGTTTTGCCAAATTTGAGGGTTCTAAGCAATTTTTTAATTAGTGCTGAAACGCCTTTTCATGTTTTTTTCATGATTATCGTATGATTTTATTAATTTTTATTAATTAGTATTAATTTTTTTTATCTCGATGCAGAAAATGTTAGTGGGTGATCCAATGTGTCTTGATTCAATTTTTTCTGTAACAATACACAATTTTTATTTAAATATTTTTTTTACCATAAACAATTTGTATTTCCAGATTAAGAATCAATATATGTAATTCGGTTGTGAAAATTATATCAACCACTTGATGAACAAGAACACGGTGTTTACATCACTGAACGTCTAACAAGTATGCGTGTTTTTTTGAGTAATATGTTGTTTTGGAGTAAGAAAACAAAGTCATACGGATTCGAGATTTACAAACCGCGCCGCTGTTGACGCTACTGCACCTTTGTTTCTCTGACTGCCCGTGAGTTCTTTTCGCAATTCGTTTGACTGTTTCCAGTAGTTGCTGTATTTAGGTACGTCACAGTACGCGTAAAAATAAAAATGTAAAATATGATCGCGGGTTTAGACGATAGTGAAAGTGCCGAAATTTATCTGATTGGGTCGGAAATCGAAGAATTTGTGGAGCTAAAATTACCCGCGAATAGAGAAGCATTAAGTCTATTCTTTCACCATCATAATACTCAATTTTTTTGTTCGAGGGAGTACACAAAACGTTATCGACCAAATAACTAATATTTGGAGGGAAACCGGAATAGGAATTTCTCAACCTTGCATCAATTTCAAAAGGTTACGAAAATTACGATGGGAGTGGGCGGCATTGAAAACAAATTATTTACGGAAAAATCAAACTCAATCGTTCAATGAAAATCTCTTTCAACATAAGTTGGATGAATTATTTGAATTATATTATTATGTCTATTGGAGGGGAAAAAAATTGACGAAAAATCGAGAAATAAAAATTTTAAAAGTCGTTTGAGCACTACCTAAAAAAATATTTAGACCTCTCAAATTTTGTATGAGTTACTTTTTCATAACGTAGTAACATTTTCCGTTGAGTACCGCGAAAAAACATTATTTTTTAACCACCCTATATATATATATTGTTTATATATATATAAACAATGAATAATCTTCATTCAACGACTGCAGTTTTCAAATAATCTGCAGAACATAAAAATCACTATAATAAATCATTCGAGCAATCGAGCAACCATATAGAATATTTTAAGGGGTTAGGCCACTGTGACGACCCGAAAATCGGGGTTATTTCCAAATAAAATTTTGAAAAATTTCATCCCAAAATTTCGGAAATTCCGCCTATGGGACTTGGTTTCCGGAGACCCCTCAAAAAAGTGTCCTCGTGGTGGTCAGGATAACTCATGATAGCTTTATCTGAAATTTAAAAAACACCATTTTTTTCTGTTAGTAGATAAGTATAGCTCGTAATTGAACGAAGGAATTTGAAAAAAAAATTGAATTTTTGTCAGAGTTGTATGCAAAATAGTTCAATTTTTGGTACAATTTACACTACGTATTGTAAGATCAGTTGTAATCGAAAATAAACTTCGTTCAATCACTAGCCAATGCTATTTTGAAGAAGTGTGCAAAATTCCAATAAGATCGGTGCATTCGTTTTTGAGAAACGGGTGGAATTCCCAAAGGCTCTCTCTCCTAGACTTTCACTCCGATTGACTTAAAACTTTGGGAGAATATCCTAGACATATTGTACTATTAGATAATAAAATTGAAAAAACAATGGATTTCTTTAAATTTTCGAACCCACGTCGCCCCTTAAGCGACGGGTGTTCGTCAATTTCACATTACCCTAACCCCTTAAGCAATTACATAAAATATTAAGGCGTTACCCCCACTTGTAGCGCAAAAAAGGCCTTTTTCATGAATTTTTTTAAAGAAAACTACAAAACTTTTTTAATCGATCAATATACCATCTTAAAGAACACATCTTGAAGAACTTTCAGTAATTTTTTTATTGCAAAATATTACATTGTTTAGTGGCAAATGGCCGTCAATGAAATAATGTTTTTATATACATGGTTTGCGGTGACCAACATTGCGGCGAAGTGGATCATCTGAAAAAAAAATGCGGATGGATTTAGTCAAATATAAGTATAAACTAGTCTTTAATCGAAGGATTTAAAAAAATTTTCATTTTTCACAAAATGGCAGACAGTCACAGTTAATGGTTCGATTTTAACGAAAAAAAAAACGGCCGTTTTTTGGCTATCAAACGGCCATTTTTTTCGAAAAAAAAAAAAATCGAACGATTAAAGACTACATTTTTATGTATTAAATAAGCCTGCAAAATTTCAAGAAGATCGGTTCATTAGTGTTCGAGTAATCTTGGTCACCGACTTCAGAAATGCCATTTTGAGAAAAACGCGTTTAAAGTTTCAATTTTAGTTTACACGAAGAAAATATTTTTTTTTGTAAATTTACATAGAGTCATCTATTCCGGGCATCATAAAAAAAACTACTTCAAAAAAATGCAATAAAAAGAAATCGATTTTTTCAAAATCGCAAGTGGGGGTAACCCCTTAACAACCAACCAGAATGTAAAAAAAATATTGTAACCATTATTCCTTCAAGTCAATTATTCCTTCAAAGCAAAACGCTGAAAATTCACATAAAAAAGGGACTCGAAAGGCGTTAAAAAAAATGATCACAGTGTCTCACCAGGTCGCGATGGCCTGCTTAAAAAGTAAAATTTCTCACTTCCCCAACTACCAAACAAATCGAATGGTCCACGTCCGCGTAACGATTGAAAACATAAAATTTCGTCGATTTCCGCAACCGAATATTCTCACGTACAATTGTAATTGATTAATGGCCAAATTTGTAAAAAAAAAAAATTGATAACGTACAGGTGCAGCAGACGAAAGTGACTTCGGTGCTGACGGAGCCGCAGAGAGCGTTGCTCTCGAGGATAACGGCCGGTCACGAGATCATTCACATGTCCGAGGTCGAGTTGACGTCGAAGGCGCAGCTTCCCGAGCTCGGAAGCGATCCCGCCTCGTTACGATGGATCGAGCAGACGATGGACACGCACAAGCAAAACGTCGGCTCACAGATTGCCGAGATGAACGCGGCTACGGCCCAAGTCGTCACTCTTACTTCCGGTCCCGCCGACGACGTTGATCATACCGCCGTTGGCGCCGCCATTACGACCATCGCTACCAATCTCCCGGAAATGACGAAAGGCGTCAGAATGATAGCCGCCCTCATGGACGACGACACATCCGGCCTTAGACTGCTCGACGCAGCGAGAAAATTGTGCACCGCTTTCTCCGATCTTCTGAAAGCGACCGAGCCCGAAACCAAAGAGGCGAGTCTCAATGCCAAACACGTTTTAGGCCATCGACTTTTTTCTCCTCCAATCTTCACTTTCTCGGATTTTTTTCTTCGAATGAGGTCCCTAAAATCGTTCGCCTCGCGCGTTTCCGCGAAATCCTTCGATACGCCATGCATTTTTTATCTCGGACGCGGACCCAGTCACGAAAGGATTTTACAAATTCGTTCGTTCGGGGCTGGGTTGAAATTCCGAATCTTGAATTATCAGAACGCTCGAGAACTCCGAAAAGCTTAACACTCAAAATAATTCGGCTATGGAAGTTTTAAGGGGTCAGTCCACTTTGGAGCCACGAAAAAAGCTATTTTCGTGATTTGTTTTTGAGGATTTTATAAATGATATCAATATAAAAGTTGTTGAGCTTGATGAATAAAGTCTTGAAATACATTTTTTTTTAAATGTATTCATTTTTATTCATTTTCAAGTACAAAAACTATAGTTTAACGTAACGCCTCAAAAATAGGTGGGCTATGTAGCTCCATCGCAACTCGGCAACGGCTTGTCTGAGACAAAAAAATCAAAGTCCATTAGATTCAGTATGACACCAGCTACAAAATGACCCTCGGATATAAAGTTTCATAAAAAATTTAAAAAATGGCAGATGAAAAACGAAAAAAGTTTTAAAAAACGCGGTTTTTTCGCAGTTTTTCGCAAAAAACAAGAGTAACAATCTAAATTTTAAAACCATCGAGGGTCATTTTGTTGCGAATCATGTTTACAATATGTGGTTCAAATTTCAAGAGAATCGGTTTATTAGTTTTAGAGATACGATGGAGCTAGATTTTGAAAACGTTGTTTCGAGAAAAACGCGTTTGAAGTTTATGCTATGAAAAACTCTTACCTAAACTCAATCGGCAATTCCTGCACCGTACAAAGTCCCTTCTGATTGCTCATCATCGTCGATTTCTTCAAGTCTTGCTTGCTTTCGATTTTTTGACATTTTCAAAGTGGACTGGCCCCTTAAGAGTTTCAAAATTCTCCATAAATCGACGAATTATTTCAAGATTTTTTTTTTATCAAGAAGTGATTTTGCGTTGATTTTGAAATTTGTCCGGACAATGTTATACGCTCTACATAATTTACAGTCAACTGTGTAGACTTTCGCTGGCATAATCTTGACGAGCCTTGTAATTTCGCAACATTAAAATTAGAAATTTTAAACGATGCTGAAGATTGCGTCGTTGGTCTGCAACGAATTTAATTCGTTTTCGCAGATTTCACCTACAAAAGTCCTTCAACCATTTTTGAAGATATTCATTTAGCGATCTACATTATAAATCTATGAAAGAAGATCGCCTATAATAATAAAAATATGGAAAATAAAAGGTAAACCGGAGCTTTCGTTGCGTTCCAACGATGCAAACTTCAACACCATCATTTTAAACCGTCGGCGCATTGAAAGTTCGGAATTTCAAGCCGGCCCTCATGTCAAAATCATACCAGCGAAAGTCTACACTGTTGACTGTAAATTATATAGATCTTATAACATTGTCTAGACAAATTTCAAAATTGAGGTAAAATCACTTGTTGGTAAAAAATATTCTTGAAATAATTCGTCGATTTATTGAAAATTTTTTTAAAACTTTTAAAGCCTAATTATTTTGACGATGTTTAGATTTTCAGAGTTTTGATGTTTCGTGTAGAATTCTTTCGGAGTTTTGAGCGTTCCGATCATTCAAAGTTCGGAATTTCAATCCGGCCCCCGATTTCCAAATAGTTATCCAGAAGTTGTCTAAATGGGTACCAAATGTCCGCTTGGAAGTTACCTATGAGTTGTCATGTGTCCAACACATGACAGTTACGTTTTTGGATGGTCAACTCGAAAGTAACCTCCGGGCGGACATTTGGTACACTTTTAGCCGACTTATGGACAACTTTTTGAAAATTGCTACTTGCGTTACCGGTTATTTGTGAAAGTTTATCAAATATTGCGGCAACACACGCAAATTGTTTTCAGTCAATTTGGGGGACCCTGTTTCTAATAAAATAACCTCTTCTAGGGGATTTCTTTTAAGGGAGTTATCCAAAAATTAGAAAAAACGTTTCCTTTTCATCACTGCTATATTCTATTAGACAGTAATCTTCATCACTGTCAGATTCATTGTTAATTGTGTTAAACAACTCGTCAATAATTTGAAACCCGACAAATGCTCCTGCTGCGTCCGCCATCTTGGTACTCTAATGGAAACCCGAACAATTTGAGTTCCGGAAAGCGTACGCTGTCTTCGACGCTCCGTCTAGTCTCCAATTCCCTGAATATTTTTTGAACCCCATTAATTCACCGTTTCACGATCGGTCTGTCGATTTCTCGAACCTCCATTGTGCCTCGAAATCGTCAACTCGTTTTTCAATTCGTCACGTCATTTTACGGGAATCTAACGAACGCCCTTAAGGGGCTATACCAGTGTGAACGCCGAAAATTTGGCTTTTCGGGAATTTTTTGAAAAAAAAGTACTCAATCAAATGTTTCGGAAAATTAAGAATATATTTGGCTATATTTGACCTACATTACATAATTTTTTCATAGAAAAATATTGAGATCCAAGCGACTTATGCGCTGCCTTCGGCGGCGCCAAAAAAAAAAGTTCCTCCACTGCTGACATGATTCCCGCCGATTGAGTAGCTGAAACCGAAAAAGACAAAAATATCGTTAAACTGGACGGTATTTCCTGTACAATGACGTAGGATTTTCGAAAAATATCAAAATCTAACAAAATGGCGTAGTTATGAAAAGTTAGTTTTCTTGCCTATAAAATGGTCGGTTTTTTCAATGCCAAATCGTCAATTTTCATCCAATCAAAAATATCCTACGTCATTGTAGTGTAAATATATTCAAGATTACTCAGTTCAAATTTCAAGTCAGTCGACAATTGCTCTTTGAGTTACAATGTCAGCAAATCTGAATAATCTCATTTCATATTCTTGAAAGTATAAACTGTCGAAAAAGGCAAATAAAAATCGATTTTTCAAAAGTGTCACACTGATATAGCCCCTTAAAAGCACGTCCTGATCTCACTTCAATGCCAAGCAGTAATATTCGATGGAGGGCTCAATAAAAAAATCGCCGACCTTTTTTTCATTGTCTGCAGCCGTTCTATATAACTTCAACGCTGTATGGACAATACGTAAGCACTAGCTGTAGCAGGCAAACGCAATTCGCTTCCTAGACAGAGCTAGAGAAAGACCGAGAAGCTAGAAAAAAATGCTCGGACGATTGGGAATTCGAATTAGCCTTGATGGAAAAACCCAAACCATTGTTCATCATTTCCAAAAATCTCGAGCCAAAATATTCGACTTCCCAATTCGACCAGCCTGCTCGTCCATCCTAAAAGCCCGCACTTCGACTAATTCGTCTTAAAAAATTTGCAGCCGCGACAGAATCTGTTGAACGCGGCGTCACGCGTGGGCGAGGCGTCGCACCAGGTGCTGACGACGATCGGCGAGGAGAACGAGACGAACCGTGAGCTGCAGGACATGCTGTTGGCCCTGGCGAAAGCGGTGGCGAACACGACAGCGGCGTTGGTGCTGAAGGCTCGAAACATCGCTGCGACGTGCGAGGACTCGCAGACGCAAAATCGGGTGATATCAGCAGCGACGCAGTGCGCTCTGGCGACATCGCAATTGGTGGCATGCGCCAAGGTGGTGGCTCCGACGTTGCAATCGCCAGCGTGCCAGACGCAGTTGATGAACGCGGTGCGCGAGGTGACAAAAGCGGTCGAGGGTTTGGTCGACGTGTGCAACGAGACATGCTCGGACGAGAATTTGCTGAAGGAATTGAGCCTCGCGGCGGCGGACGTCAGTCGTACGTTGAACGACCTGTTGAATCACATAAGAACGGCGACGCGAAGTGGCGAGCGTGCGACCACGAGCGTCCAGGAGGTCGCCGTGGAGACGATTATGAGCGCGACCGATCGTTTGTTCGCGAGCACCGGTGACGCCGGTGAAATGGTGCGACAGGCGAAGATAGTCGGTCAGGCGACCGCGCAATTGATACAGAGCATAAAAGGCGAGGCCGAGCGTCAAACGGACACCGAACAGCTCAGACGACTACTCGCCGCGGCGAAGAAACTCGCCGACGCTACAGCCAAAATGGTCGAGGCCGCTCGTCAATGCGCCAGTAGCCCGCAAGATCCGCGTATGCAGGATCAACTTCGCGACGCGGCCATTCATCTTCGAAACGCCACCAACGCCGCCTCCACACCATCCCTACGACGTAAAATCGTCACCGAAGTCACGGAAACTTACGTTATCGACAAAAGCCAATTCGTGCGCGCCGCACGGGCCATACACGAGGGCTGCGCCAGTCTGAGAAACGCCTCGAGCACGAAGCAACAGGTGCTCGAAGCCGCTACCGTCATAGCCAAACACACGAGCGCCCTCTGCAACGCGTGCCGCTCCGCCTCGAGCAAAACCGACGATCCAGTCGCCAAACGGCACTTCGTGCAGTCGGCCAAAGACGTGGCCAATTCCACGGCGAATCTCGTCAAGGAGATCAAAAGCTTGGATCGCGATTACTCGGAGAACAACAGAGAACGCTGCGCCGCAGCTACGAGGCCGCTCCTCGAGGCGGTTGACAACCTGTGCGAATTCGCCGGGTGCAGCGCCAAGGAATTCACCGTACGCGAGACGAAGACCGAGGTAGTCGAGGTTAGGGAAGAGTGCCGACGCGAGAACGCGGAAATTCGCGAAGAGCCGCCGATGAGCGGCGCTGGCAAGGCCGTGATCGACGGCGCATGCGCAATGGTGGAGACCGCCAAGACACTCGCGGCGAGCCCCAAAGACGAACCCACCTGGCAACTGCTCGCGCATCACAGCAAAAACGTGAGCGAATCCATCAAGACTCTCGTCGCGTCCATCAGAGACAAGACACCCGGACAGGAGGAATGCGACGGGGCGATCGAAAAGTTGGTCGCTCGCATTCGCGAACTCGACTCGGCTACGCTGAGCGCAGTCTCGCAATCCCTCGTTCCACGGAAGGAAAATTCCTCTCAAGGCTTCATCGATCGGATGGATCGGAGCGTGAGCGAGTTGCGCGAGAAATTGGAGCCTTTGAGGGTCGCGGCGAAATACGAGCCCGAGGCTATCGCCGCGGTCGTCAACGAGATCGCCGCGTGCAGCGAGCCACTCGTTTCCGGTGCTATCGGCGCTGCCTCCAATATGGTACACTCGAAGCAACAGGCTGTGCTACTCGATCAGACGAAAACCGTCGCTGAGTCGGCACTGCAATTGGTGTACGTTACCAAGGAGGCGGGGGGCAATCCCGAGGCGGCGACGCTTCACGCCGAAATCGACGAAACCGTCGAATCCACCAAGGACGCCATCAGAGAATTGCAGAATACACTCGAGAGCATATCAACGTCGAATGGCATCGTCACCGGACTCATCGAAACTATCTCACGGGCCATGATCAGACTCGAGGAACATCGGACGTCGACCGTTGACACCGTTGACTCTTACGTCGATTATCAGACGAGAATGGTCGAGGCCGCCAAGGAAATCGCTCGGCTCGCACAGGAAATGGTAATTATGCGGTACACACTTTGACGCGTTTCGAGTACTCGAACGTACGCCAGTGGGAATGTGAATCACTGGAAATTGTACACTCGGAAATGTCGATAATGATTTTTCAATGAAAAAAAATTGACGAAGGTCTGAGGCTATAACGAGATTGACGTTTGGATCGGCTTGGTTTTTTGTTTGAATTGAGGGCGGAGATATCTTTGGGCGAAGAAAAAATTGCTGATTTTCATGACTTTTCGTTAAGGGAGTCCACTTTGGAGCCACGAAAAAAGGCTATTTTCGCGATTTTTTTAGGATTTCATAAAATATATGAATATAAAATTTGTTGGGCTTGATAAATAAAGTCTTTGAATACATTTTAAAAAATTTAATTCATTTTTATTCATTTTTAAGTACAAAAACTATAGTTTAACGTAACGCCTCAAAAATAGATGGGCTAGGTAGCTCCATCACAACTCGGCAACGGCTTGTCTGGAACAAAAAAATCAAAGGCCATTAGATTCAGTATGATACCAGCTACAAAATGACCCTCGGATATAAAGTTTTATCAAAAAATAAAAAAATGGCAGATGAAAAGGGAAAAAAGTTTTTAAAAACGCGTTTTTCGCAGTTTTTCGCAAAAAAAAAGAGTAATAATCAAAATTTTAAAACCATCGAGGGTCATCTTGTTGCGAATCATGTTTCGTGGTTCAAATTTCAAGAGAATCGGTTTATTAGATTTTGAAAACGTTGTTTCGAGAAAAACGCGTTTGAAGTTTATACTATGAAAAACTCTTACCTAAACTCAAGCGGCAATTCCCGCACAGTACAAAAACCCTTCTGATTGCTCATCATCGTCGATTTCTTCAAGTCTTGCTTGCTTTCGATTTTTTGGAATCTTCACAGGAACTGGCTTAAGGCCTTAGGCCACAGTAACGAGTATAAAATCATCTGCGAATTTAACAAATTTTTTTCGTATGAAAAAGTGATTCACTCATAAAATTAATTACACATCTATTTAGTATGAATATCAAGCAGTTAGAAATTTTTTTTTTCGATGTCCAAAATGGCCGACTACTAATATTTTCTTTTGTTATCTTTTTTTAGGCGCTTCGCGGCGTGACATTTAGCATCCACAATTTTTTACCTAGAACAAAAAACAAAAATTCTCGTAAATCTACATTAGAATACCTAGAGAAGTACGTACGGAATTTAAAAAATATTGTTTTATTCAAAAGTTGTAGGTATTTGAACTTAAGAAATGAATTTTCAGTGAAAAATTTCGTTATAACTGCTCATAAACTGCTCGTAAAATGAAAAGTTTTCGATTAATCAGAAATTCCGTACGTACTTCTCTGCGAAATGCAATTAGGAACGTAACTTTTAAATTTGAAGTAAATCGAGTGAAAATTGTTGAAGTTATTTGTCACGCCGATTGGAAAAAAGCTGTTTCGAGAAGTTTTGAGTGGTCGGCCATTTTGTACGTCGAAAAAATATATGTATATTTTTTGTAACAGCTTGATGTTCATACTAAATAGATGTGTAATTAATTTTACGAGTGAATCACTTTTTCATGCGAAAAAAATTGTCAAATGCGCAGATGATTTCATACCCGTAACTGTGGCCTAAGGCCTTAAGGAGTTTCGGTACAAAAGTCAAAATGTGATGAAATTGATCAAATTTGGTGATAATGTTCTTCAACACAATGCGAAAACACATTTTTTTTTTTCAAAATTTTCTTCTACTTAGTTATCGAGTAATTAAGCTTTAAAGCAGATTTCTTATGCCCGCAATGTATACCTATATATATGGAAACGCTATGCTTATACACGTCAATTTTAATGTTAACTTACTCGATAAGTGTGCAGAAGAAAAATCCGAAAAAATTTGTATTGTCAAATTTGGCACTAAAGAATATGTTCACCAAATTTTATAAAATTCTGAACTTTTTGAAATTTTTTATGTTTTTAACGTCATTTTGCATGGCAACATTGTATGGCCCGTACGGAACATCCTTAAGAAGAGAGATGTCTGAGAATAGAGAAACGAAGAATAGAGTTGTTGCCCTCCCCTTTTTTATCCCACATTCACCCAATTGCGAAATACGAATAGAACTGTTCAAGAGAATAGTCGTGACTTCCCACAAGGAACGAAGCCTACCAACTTTGAGTCTGCATCTTTAGCGTAAATAGCAGCAACCTTCCCCGAGTCTACGACCACCCACGCCTGCCTCATCCTCGAGACGTACCAAAAATCAAGCAACGATCCGACATTCAAGTACTCTCTCGTACCACGCTAATCGAATATTTGTTTCTCGCCCGAAATCACGCAGTCGACGAAGTCTAGCACGGACGTGGGAAGGCTGGGTCCACTGGCGGTCGATATCTCCCACAAGTACACGCAACTGGCACGCGACACATCGGGTGCCTCGGCGGCTGCCTCGAACGCCGACGTATCCTCGAGGCTCCGCGTCGGCGTTCAAGAGCTCGGTCGCGCCTGCGCGGACATCGTGCGCGCCGCTGGCGTCTGTCAATTGTCACCTGGTGACGTTTACGCGCAGCGCGACGTTGCCGAAAACGGCAAAATCGTGACGGAAAAAGTGTCTCAAGTATTGGCGGCGCTGCAGGCGGGCTCGCGAGGCACTCAGGCGTGCATAAACGCGGCAAGCACCGTTTCCGGTATAATCGGCGATCTCGACACGACGATTATGTTCGCCACGGCTGGCACGTTGCACGCGGAAAATGAGGATGACACATTTGCCGATCATCGCGAGAACATTTTGAAAACTGCCAAAGCGCTGGTGGAGGACACGAAAACTTTGGTAGCGGGTGCAGCCTCGTCGCAGGAGCAACTCGCAGTCGCGGCACAAAACGCCGTCTCGACTATCGTACAGCTGGCCGAGGTGGTGAAGTACGGGGCTGCCAGCCTCGGCAGCCAAAACTCCGAGGCACAAGTCATGCTCATCAACGCGGTGAAGGACGTTGCCTCGGCACTCGGCGATCTCATTCACGCCACCAAAGCTGCCAGCGGTAAACCCATCAACGATCCCAGCATGGCACACCTCAAGGACTCCGCCAAGGTCAGTCACGCTCTCAAACTCACTCGCCTTGCTTAGTCATCTCACTTGGCGCCAATCGAAGCTTCCAACGGGCTTGTCGCACGGTACGCTCCACACGCGATATAAACGAACGATCGAACGTCGCGGATCGCTTCGCTACCTAACGCGGCTAGGTCTCTCGTGACCGGAAGTCCGGGAACTTGGGTTTTCTGCCATTTGTGTTTATAACGACTTGCCTTTTTTTGCTCGAGATGCATGAACCTGTTGGGACCTTTGGCGCATACGGCACGATCTATTCGGATATTAAACTTCATCTGTTGCGCATCTATGGTGTCGTGGAACGAACTTCCGGTCTGGTCGAAAGAGACGGAAGATTCACACTCGGTATTGGAATTGTATCGGATTGCAGTTGGAGTAGACATTTTATTTTGCGACACTGAAGAACACGACGCACTTGGTTGGGAATGATAGTACGGAATGATCCGGAGCATTCAGGGACGCCATTTTTATTTGGTTAACGCGTTTCATCTAGCTCGTGGCCGGAAAAAAGAGGAATTTTTGCGATTTTTTTGGGGCGTGTGCAGGTTTACATTTTTTTTTTTAATTTAAATTACAGAGGTTTTAAGCATCTTTTGAGATTTTTGTATTTCAAAATGTTTATGAATGTGGAAGATAGGATGGTTTGTGCAGAGCGCTGTTTGAAAATGTTCTTGGCGGTGACCACTGCTGCTCGGAAACAAATCCAAAATAAAAAAAATCAAACGCATTTCGTTTTTGCATGAAATTATCTAGTGCTTGGACGGAGGATTTAATAAATTATTGATTTTTGGAAAAATGGCCGCAGGCCAAAGTGAAAGTAACAATTTTCGGTGAAAAAACATTCTACTTTCGATTATAAAAAGAAACTATGCGACGAAAAAAAAAATCCTTCGTTCAAGCACGGCTTTTTGATATATAGAAGAAGCTTGTGAAATTTGAAGGTGCAGTGGTTTTTGAGATATCGTGGTCGCCGATTTTGAAAAAGTAATGAGAAAAACGCGTTTAAGGTGTTACGTGGGTTTCGAAGCCAAAAAAAGCATCGCCATTTTCTCTATTTAAAAAAAAATATAATTTACAAATTATTTTATTCAAAATGTCAAGCATATAAAAAAGCAACATTTCAACAATATTTTCGAAAAATTCCATCGAAAAATTGGGGCCCGGGTTGAAATTCCGAACTTTGAATGCTCCGACGGTTTAAAATTCCGAATTTTAATGTTTCGAAATTCAAGATGGGGCCGGGTCGATATTCCGAACTTTGAATGGTCAGAACGCTCAAAACTCCGAAAGAATACTGCCCCGAAAGATCAAAACTCCGAAAGAATTTTACACGAAAGACTAAAACTCCGAAAATTTTAACACCGTCAAAATAATTCGGCTATGGAAGTTTTAAAAGTTTCAACATTTTCAATAAATCGACGAATTATTTCACGAATTTTTTTTATTAAAAAGTGATTTGCGTCAACTTTGAAATTTTCTAGACACATGTTATAAATTCCGAACTTAGAATGCGCCGACGGTTTAAAATTTCTAATTTTAATGTTGCGAAATTGCAAGCTTCGTCAAGATTATGCCCGCGAAAGTCTACACAGTTGACTGTAAATTATGGAGAACGTATAACATTGTATAGACAAATTTCAAAATTGACGTAGAATCACTTCTTAATAAAAAAAAAATCCTGAAATAATTCGTCGACTTATTGAAAATTTCGAAACTTTTAAAACTTCCCTAGCCGAATTATTGGAACGGTGTTCAGATTTTCGGAGTTTTGGTCTTTCGGGGTAATATTCTTTCGGAGTTTTGAGCGTTCTGATAATTCGAAGTTCAGAATTTCAACGCAGCCCCCAAAAATTTGGGAAATTCAGCCGGTGGGACCTGCTTTCCGGAGACTCCTAAGAAAAATATCCTCGTGGTGGTCAGGATAACTCATGATAGCTGTATCTGAAATTGAGAAACTAATTTTTTCTGTTACTAGATAAATATAGCTCGTGATTGAACGAAGGATTTTAAAAAATATTGAAATTTGAATTTTTTGCAGAGTTGTATGCAAAAATAGTTCAATTTTGGTACAATTTACACTGCCTTGTAAAATTAGTTGTAATCGAAAAAAAACCTTCGTTCAATCACTAGTCGATGCTATTTTGAAGAAGTGTGCAGAATTTCAATAAGATCGGTGCATTAGTTTTGGAGAAATCGTCTCCACCGACTAAAAAATTTTTTTGAGAAAATTTTTGAGAAAATTAGAGTTTAAGGATGTATGGCAGCTACTGCAGAGTCGTTACAGAACTGATTATGCAATTTGCAAAAATCGCATTTAAAGACTAAATAAAATAATTGTAATATTTATTAAAGCTAAAAAGGAGATTTACCACAGCTCAAAGTAAAACATGCGGTACAGAAAGAAGAATTTTCAATTTTTAACTGCAAATTTAGTTGTTGATTTGATGTATGTTTTCCCTGACGTTGTCGTGGTTACGACATACGAGCTAAAGAAATACGAAAACGGTCCCATTTAACTCGCAATATCTCGCAAAATATATGGGCACATGTCGATTTTTTATTTTTACCGTATCATGCATATTACAGCGATACCGCACAAAAGTTTTTTTACAAAAGAGTACTCCGGAAATACCTTTTTTGCCAATGTAAAGGGAATTTTGGACGTACAGTCCTATGTTCCCCGTGTTAAATGACCCAACTTTGAATTTGTTTATTTCAGCATTCACGTGGGCAAATTTTGTTTTTTTAATCTCAAAAAGTTCTCGATATTTTCCTTTACAATATCAGTGAGTTTCAATTCGAACAGTAGTAAATGACTTAGTTGCCATACATCCTTAAAAAAATGCGATATACCTGCGTCGCTTCCGGCCGGTCTTTCCTGACAGGGGGAATTCCCAAAGGCTCTCTGTCCTAGACTTTTACTCCGATTGACTTAAAACTTTGGGAGAATATTCTAGACAGACCATTAGATAATTAAATTTAAAAAATTGATTAAACAAATTTTTTAAACCCTCGTAAGCCCTTAAAGTTCGCTGATCCGCGGAACTTATAACGCCCTTTAACTTTGACCGAATAAACTTGAAATTTTCAAAGAATATTTTTCAAATAAAAAAATGTGAAACCGTCGAAAAAAAAATGATATTTTGTAAAATATCATTTTTCATACAAAACGTTCTCTGCATCTGCAATTCAATTACACTCATCAAGTACAATTTCAGCCCAGAGCCGCGTGCGCCAAGCATCCTCGACGTGATTAAATTAATTTCCCTCTGGCTTATCCTCACTCGCTTAACCCTCCGTAGCAATATATGCACTCTAATCTCCTTTTTCTCTGTGGGTGGACTTTAATTGACACGAGTATACCTCGCTAACGAATTAGGACCCACTAAAAAAAACAACCAAAGACGGTAAAAGAAGAGTTTAAAAAATGCACAAGACTCATAAGTCACGAGAGAAATTGAAAACCCACTATTGCGGCAAAACAAAATTCGTCGACACGATATTAAAGTCCACCTCGAAGTTTACAAACAATTTTTTTGTTTTTTTGTTTTTTTTTTAAAATTCTGTATATCGTTCCACCGAGAGATGAACTTTCTTCGTCCTACCGTGTGTTGCAAGTGGATTGTTGACCAATTGTGCTCCCACCTCTCGCCTCACCACTCGTTATTTACTGAATGTGTAAGATCGTTTGTTCTCTTTGTTTCGTAGTTGGTTATCAATTTGGAATTTGATTGGTCGCAAGGCGATGTTAATGCGAGAAGAAGAATAAGGCTATTGGTGGACTTTGATACGTATTTGTCACTGACGATTTTTGCTTCATTGCAAATTTTGGGACTTTTTTCTTTTCTTTCCACGGGGGGTACGACGAAAAAAAAAAAAACATCAACCAACGAATACAGGTCGTTGAGCAACAAGTGCAACAGCAGATAATGCCGCTAAGCGAGACCGGTGCTTCCGAATCGGATTGGTTCGTCTCCGATCAGGAAGAGGAACTCATACGACTTCTGTCCGTCAACGAGAGCAATCAGCCTGAACGACCAAACTCCGATCTTCTTTACCTTCAAATGTAGCAGTTTAATCGCGTATACTCGTTCCCTTAATTCGTGCGCATTTTTACCGTCACTGCCAAACCCCCCCAACCTTCCTCGTTTTATCTTTTTCTCGTGTCTAAGTTTTTTTTTTACTCGTGTGTCTTTTGAAAATACTATTCCATTTCGTATCCATTCGGGCTTTTTCTTACCACGCCGACGCGTATGTACATTTTATTTCCATCCTTGCCCTTTTTTACGACGTCCCTTCGAGGACGATATTTTATACTGCCAATTGAAATCAACGGAGCCAGATCTTTACGTCGTCTGCCACGACGGTGGCTCTTCTCGTATCCATCAATGCCGTGATAGTAGACGCGCATGGAAAATCGAATTTCCTTGGGGGAGAGGTTCCTTTAGGCGAGGAAAAATGCTGATTTTCATGATTCTTTTTAGAAGGATCGATTTCTCTGCTATTTTTGAGACTTGGGGTGTATTTTATTACTACTTTTTGCTGTTGCGTGGTATTTATTTAAATTATTATTCTTTATAAATGACGGAGGCAAGGGAAACGGGCTGTGGCGGATTTTGTCAGACGGCGTGACACGTAGCGTCGGCGGGATTAATCTGAAGAAAGGATAGCAAAGATTTTTCTTTCGTTAACATTCATACGCTGAATATGAACCAAGAAAAAGTGAGAAATGTTGAAAATCGATGAACCGGTACAATTTGAAACAAAAATATTAAATTTTCCAAAAAAAATGGCGGTAATTCTTTAGACTTTTCCGAAAAACATTTATTTTTTGCTATTTTCTCATTTATTGGGTTATACGTGATGATGTTCAGTCGAGAGAAGCTGAAATTCGCCCCCCCCCCCCCCCCATTAAAAGTTATGGGGTTTTGAAGTTCGCGGAAAGATGTGATAAAATAGGGCATTTTTGAACGTTTCGACGCCTATATTGGATTTGATTGGGTTGAAGTATAGGTAAAAGTTATGGGGTTTTGAAGTTCGCGTAAACACGTGATAAAACAGAGAATTTTTGAACATTTCGACGCCTATATTGGTTTTGTTTGCGTTTGTTTGGGTTAAAGTATGAGTAAAAGTTATTGGGTTTTGAAGTTCGCGGAAACATGTGATAACAGGGCATTTTTGAACATTTCGACGCCTATATTGAGTTTGTTTGGGTTAAAGTATAGGTAAAAGTTATGGGGGTTGAAGTTCGCGGAAACACGTGATAAAATGGAGCATTTTTGACCATTTCGACACCTATATTAGGTTTGTTTGGGTTAAAGTATGGATAAAGGTTATGGGCGTTTGAAGTTCGCGGAACCACGTGATAAAATAGCACATTTTTTAACATTTCGACACTTATAATTGGTTTGATTGGTGTTAAAGTATGGGTAGAAGTTATGGGGTTTTGAAGTTCGCGGAAACACGTGATAAAATAGGGCATTTTTGAACATTTCGACGCCTATATTGGCTTTGTTTGAGTTTGCTTGGAAACAATTTTTCGGAAAAGTCACTTATCTAAAGAATTACCAATATGGCTACATTTTGCAGTAAAAAAGACTTTTTTTTTCTTCAATTTTCAAAAATATTTACGGTCATGACTTAGACAATGAGGTTAGAAAGATTCATACCAAAGTTCATCAGAATCGGTCGATTAGTTTTTTACCTCTACGTCGCCTCAGTTTTGAAAATGCAGGTTAGAAGAACGCGCTAAACCTCCGCCATCTTTAAAGATGAATAAAATAACAAATATACCATGTAACAGCCAAAAGTAGTAACAAAACATACCCTAGGTCTCAAAAATGAAGAAATCTTACTTCCAAAAAAAAATAATGGAAGTCGGCAAATTTTTCTCCTCGCCTAAAGGCCCTCAATAGAGGACACGACCAAGTGAACAATTTCGTAAATTCGCGCGCCCCGAGTTGGAGTTTCAATCCTCGCGATCTCACGAAATATTTCAAAGCATTCCAATCCACCGTTTCACACCTCGACTTAATCGTCATAGCTAAAAAAAACATATCTATAGTCGAAATAACTGAACGTTGTGAGAAAAAAAAATTCGAAGCGTTAGGTACGTACTCGTTCGTTAGCAGTGTGTGCTGTGTTAACACCAACTGTTTTTTTTTTTCGTAACAACTAATCACATCGTAGAGAGAAAGAAGTTTGAAATGTTGACTCACACAGCTCGCTCTGTTGATATCCTCCGAAAGGAAAAAGTGTAGAATATTAATCCGTTTGCGATAATCGTACACTGACCGGGGGCCACTCACAGCGTGGAGAACACTCGAAAAACACTGCGAAATCGTGGGAAAACACTGTCGCTAAAAGCCACACAAAAACACACACAAACCTGCTGAGTAATCAATCGCGGCCCGGAAGATTCGAACCACGAGACACTGAAGACATTCGAAGATTAAGGGGAGACAGCACACGAAGAACACAATGCACAAGTCGGGACCACGCGGGAAACAATTGCCACACCCAGAACACAATCGAGGGTCCTCCCATTGAAATAACTACTTTTCGCATTCTGCTTTCTCGAAATCTATATTAGCTGTTGTGAAAAAAGTCATTTTGGGATCAATTTACTCATGAATTGCGCAAAATGAATTTGCAAGATTCTTTTATTGACTTTCAGTCTTTTTTCGGTTTTGTTTTCTTGACAAAACAATTGCCACTTGAAAAGTGGACACAACATTTCTGGGGATGTTGCAGGGCTTAAGAAAAAGATGAATTCGAGTGATTTTGATGGGAGGAGCCGACGAGTCCTCGAAACAAACAACACTAAACAGATGAAAATAACCCGCAACAATTTCCACACAGCTGGAATGCGCAAACACGAGCAATAATTCTATTTTGTTTCAACACGTAGCACTAACGCAGCCTCTTAAGGGACTACATCTACCTAGAGGCCCGAAAAAATGGCCAAATTCCGATTTTTTTCTGGGATATGGTTGGTAACAAAGAAATGCATTAAAAAAAAGGTATTGAGTACATTGAGAGCCTTAAAAAAAAACATCAAAAACATGGCCATCAGCAGATGATGAATTTTTTTCGCGACGTTTTGCGGTGGACACTCTCCAGCTTGAACGGTCCATCTGAAATCTAAAACCAAACGGGTTATTCAAGTTAACATTAAATACGAGTCGTTGACGATCGTCGATTTTCAAAATCATTATTTTTAACAACGTAGCGACGAATTGAAACTCGAGCATACAAAGTCTATGAAAAAAGTCGTCGTTTTTACGGAACTATTAAAAAATGAAGATTTATTTTTGAAAAGTGAGATCGTCAACGACTTTCAAATGTTTCTCGTCGTATCTCCTGTAAATTTGGGAACAATCCATCAAGTGGTTCTCGAGATATCATGTCCACCGGCTTCAAAAACATTGTTACGTGAAAAACGCGTTTAAAGTTTGAAGTATGGTGCTGCCAGCGCTCGCCCGGCCGACCGTTAGAAGCTGTGGCTCATTCATTTTTAGGAATATTTCAATGAAACTTCCATGGAATATATAGGATGTCTCAAAATGATCTGACATTTTTATTTATTAGTAAAACGTATCATTTATTTGAAAAGTACGAATATTTTTATTTTAATGTAAGGTACAAACATGGAGGTTATGTGTGGACCACAATATCCGGTAAATGGCCACCTCGTCTCTGTTTGCAAACGTTTGCTCTTTTAACAAAATGGTCAAAAACAGTTTGGCATAATTGTGGACTAATTTCATTGGTGGTGCGTCCAATTGCTTTCTTGAGCTCCGCAATTGTCTGTGGATCATTGCCATGCACTTTTCCTTTCAGAAAACCCCAAAGAAAGAAGTCCAATGGCGTCAAATCTCATGACCTTGGTGGCCAATAGGAATGTTGCCTACTTTTGGGAAAGTGTTCAAAATTGTTCACGTACACATAATATACCTCTAAATGTTTATTTTATGTATTTACATGCAGCAAATTCTTTAAAAGCCGCCTTTCAATTAATCCGTTTAAAAACACGCGCCAAATCGTCCAGACCTGTCATTTGACGGCGCGTGACGTCATACTCTGCAAAACACGGGTCTCTAAACAAACACAATGACAAATATTTCGGAATTAATAAGTTCAAGGATGAATTCTAAACTCCATTCATCACCATATGACTGACTTGAAGACCAACAATTAAACAAAACAAGTTGTAAAACGAAACATAACCTCAAAATGTGTTCAAATTATTACAGAGTTTGTAACATTATTAATGGTATATACATTATTTGTTCCACAAATAACAATTCTTTGACGTACACCCACATGGAAGTCTTTACGTTTCTGAATTCTGCAGAGCAGAAATCGCTGTTTTTCGTAAAGAAATTGGCCACCATTATGCAATCAATCCTAGGCAAATTCGAACTACTCGCCTTCATGAATTCAGTCTCCATTATTACAGTTCGAATAGAATTCAAAATCAATCGAGAAATCTCACAAATTGTATTTTAAGGGGTCTTCTCACTTTAGACGCTGAAAAAGTCTATTTTCGTGCATTTTTTTGATAGGTTTATATTATAGATATTGATATAAAAGTTGTTACACTTAATAAATACATTTAAAACAAAAATTATCTATTTGAGTCACTATTTTTAGACGATAATGGTAGTTAAAAAAATGTCCTAAAAAATTATGGGTGAAATGAAATCTCGGAGATGGATCATCCGAAACAAAAGAATCAAACGATTTTAGATTCAGTATGTTAATGGCTCATACGATTTTTGATTTTTTTTTATATTTTTTAAAATATCAAAACAATATGATTTTTTTTATATTTTTAAAAATCATACGATTTTTGATATATGCAAAAATAACAGAACGGCGGACATTTTTCGAAAAAAAACAAAAAAAACGTTTTTTTGGCAAAAAATAGTAAATATCAAAATTTAAAATAAATCCTTGATATGCGCTATAGCTATCGTTGTAAAGAATATATGATTACAATTTCATAAGGATCGGTTCAGTAGTTTTGAAGATGTTATCAACAAGCCGTCGAAAAACGTTGTTTCGAGAAAAACGCGTTCAAAGTTTGTTTGGGTTACATAAATACATTAAAATTTTTTTAATGTATTTCGATACTGTATTTATTAAGTGTAACAACTTTTATATCAATATCTATAATATAAACCTATCAAAAAAATTGATGAAAATAGCCTTTTTTAGCGTCTAAAGTGAGGCCCCTTAAGACAAACTAAATAGCAACGGCGTAGTATAAGCAGTACGTTTAGAGCGTCGACTCGTTCGTGTTTTGCAAAGTGTGATGTCATGCTTCTTTGTCACGTGACTTGCAGATATTTTTTTACAATTTATCTAAACTTATCTACAATTATAGTATTATGTTCTTTATTCCAAACTATGGTGGGCTACACCTTTTACAATGCCAACTATTCATAACAGTGTCTTACGAAGAATTTGGTTTATCTAAAATTCTATTTTTTTATCATATTTTATTTATCAAAGTATTATATTTATATTTTTTTTATTCGTGGTTACTGGAAACAGACCAGAGACAGAGATAACACGACCATGAAACTTCGCCTGCAATAACTACGCAGTAACAATGCAGCAAAAAACAATTTCTACGCGTTGCTCGATCGTGAAATTCTCCATGACCGAACCTCAATACTCCCGATGCCATCAAGTACTCTATGTTCGTCACAAAAAAAATGGCGCGCGATTTAAAATGTCAGGTCGTTTTGAGACACCTTTTAGCTTTTAGCTGATACTATAGAACAAAAATATTTCCGGAAAATGCAATTTTTTCACCTTTTAGCTTTTAGCTGATACTGTAGAACAAAAATATTTCCGGAAAATGCAATTTTTTCGACCTACCTACGCAGATGTAGCCCCTTAACGCAGTTTTCATTGACAATTGTTCGTTCTTTTTTTTTCTCCATAGATCTGCCGACCTCCATTGTCGTTTTTAACGCCGAGTGTCTTTAATTCCGCAGGTAATGGTGACGAACGTGACGTCGTTGTTGAAGACGGTAAAGGCGGTGGAGGACGAGCACACGCGCGGTACTCGCGCACTGGAATCGACGATCGAGGCGATCGGCCAGGAGATACGCGCCTTGAACACGCCGGACAGCCACAAGATCGTCGTGACGCCGGAGGATCTGGTGCGTTGCACCAAGGGCATAACGACCGCCACGGCGAAAGCAGTCGCCGCAGGCAACAGTTGCAAACAGGACGACATCATAGCCGCGGCGAATCTCGGCCGAAAGTCCATCAGCGATATGCTCGCCATATGCAAATCGGCCGCTTACAATTGCGCGGAAACGAATGAGTTGCGCGATCGTACCCTGCAAGCCGGCCACGACGTGGCGATGAATTATCGTGAATTGTTGCAATCGGTGCTGCAAATATCGTCGAGATCGAGCGACGCGAAGCACACCCTACCGATAATATCGCGAAAGATCGCACAGAGCGTCACCGAGTTGGTCACGGCCGCTGAACTGCTCAAGGGCAACGACTGGGTCGATCCCGACGATCCTACGGTCATCGCCGAAAATGAACTGCTCGGCGCAGCAGCCAGCATCGACGCGGCTGCCAAAAAACTCGCCAGCCTCAGACCACGAAGAAGTATCCAGGTGAGAAACGAACTCTAGTCGCGCGGCATTTTATCGTCGATTACCTTTGGACGCACGTTTCTTTTTTGTCCCTTTTCGTCCCGGAGATTTCGACGAGACACGGAGGCGGTTTCCAAGAAGGAGAGACGCCCGCGATCTTCGTTACCGTGAGATATGTTTGATATTCTTGGTTGTTTTTGTCGATCGACCAGGAATCAAACATATTATTACGGTGGCGAGGACGAGCATCGTTGGAGGATTGGAACGACGGGCACAATTGCGCCAATAATTGACCACACGTTCAGAGCACTGATGGACTTTGCTATGTTATTTTTGGAGAGTGCGACTCTAACTAGGAACATCACTTGAGCCTCCGATTTTGTTGAAACTCATATATGTGATGAAGCATTGAAAAATATTAGACACGTATTTTTTTTATCTGCGGAAAAACGTTTTCAAGGGGGAAAACGACTCGTCAAAGAAAAGCGTGTTGCCCCTTAATTTTATTTTTTGACAATTATTCTATAACAGATTTTTCATCGCTTTATATTAGAAGAATTTTAGTTTTTGTTTCATGCAGATCGGTGGACTGCTTGTAGGTGAAAATGCCCCTCGACGCGCCTTTCTTTGCCGGGTGGTTTCCCCCCTTAAAACCACTTTTTCGCAGATAAAAAAAATGTGTCTAATCGTTTTCAATGATTTATCATTTGTGAGGTTATGTTGACCTTGTACATGCCCTTAAGTGATGTTCCTTGTAAGCCAAAGTCATTTGGAGGGGGATACCCCCAGACGAGGAAAAAATGGCTGATTTTCATTATTTTTTTGTCATTTTGATTTGATAATTTTCCTTGATTCCTTTCGATCATTTTCTTTTGATCAAGGGAAGGTTTTTTCACCATTTTTGAGACTTAGGGTATTTTTTATTGCTACTTTTTGCTGTTATATGGTGTTTTTCTTCAAGTTAATCTTTAACCTCACGTTGACGCACTGGGTCATTTTGACCCGGATGGATTTTTAGCAAAATGCTTACTTTTCCAAAATTGATGGTTTTAATAATATTTTCAAACGATTTTGTTTGATATTTGCCGAACATTAATTATGCAGATATATTAATAAATGTTTAAAGTGTGTCACCGATATTTTTTCGATAAAAACCGACGGAAGAGTTGTTAATAGCAGGGGTATGGAGTAGTCCAGGTCAAATTGACCCAGTGTATCGAAATCGTGGCCAAATATAAGTGTGTCAACGAAGGGTTGAATATGGCGGAGGCACGGCCATCTAAACGAGTTGCCACGGATGCTGTCAGACGGCGTGACACGTAGTGTCGGCGGGATTAATCTGAAAAAAACCAAGGGAGATTTTTCTTTTATCAACGCTCATATGCAAAATATGAACCAAGAAAAAGTGAGAAATGTTAAAAACCAATGAAATGGTACGCTTTGAAACAAAAAGATATCATTTTCCGAAAAGAAATGACTACATTCGCAATAAATAATACTTTTCTTTTCATTTTCCAAAACATTTAGGATCATGTTCCAGACAATAAGGTTAGAAAGATTTCGACCAAACTTCATCAGAATCGGTCGATTAGTTTTTTAGCTATCACGCAACTTTTCAAAATGCAGTTTGGAAGACCGTGCCATGGAAAAAAATACCATTTAACAGCCAGAAGTAGTAATAAAACGTACCCTAAGTCTCAAAAATAATAAAGAAATGTTTCCTTCACAAAAAAACGTCAAATTTTTCACCTAAAGTTATCCTCCCCCTTAAGATTAATGTCACGCGGATTTCGGAACCCTCCAAATGTCGCATCACTAAAGTTTCCAATCCCTTTCGTTTTGCCAGGAGACGAGCGAGGACATGAACTTCGACGAGATGATTCTCGAGGCGGCAAAGTCGATCGCGGCTGCGACCTCGGCCCTGATAAAAGCGGCAAGCGCGGCGCAACGGGAGCTCATAGCGACGGGCAAAGTATCGAGAACACCGCTGACGTCATCCGACGACGGCCAATGGTCGGAGGGTCTGATATCAGCGGCGCGATTGGTGGCCGCTGCGACCCACAGCCTCGTCGAGTCCGCCAATGCTCTCGTTCAGGGTGTCAGTTCCGAGGAAAAATTGATATCGAGCGCCAAGCAAGTGGCGAGCAGCACAGCCCAACTTCTCGTCGCGTGCAAGGTCAAGGCCGACCCCGACAGCGACAACACGAAGAGGCTACAGGCCGCCGGCAACGCCGTCAAACGCGCCACCGACAACTTGGTCCGAGCCGCCCAACAGGCCATTCAGCAGGAGGAGGAGAGATCGCTCGTGCTGAATCGCCGCATGGTCGGCGGCATGGCACAGGAAATCGACGCGAGGTCCGAAGTTCTGAGAATCGAGCGCGAACTCGAGGAAGCCAGGGGACGGTTGACCGCCATCCGACAGGCCAAATACACGCAACAACAACAGTGAGTTTTTTTGGGTCGAAAATCCGCCCGTTACTTTAAGGGGAGATATACACCTAGGAGCCGGAAAAACAGGTCATTTTTGTGAATTTTTTCAAGGAAGACTATTTGAAATTTCGGATTCGGGTTTTAATTATCTAAAAGTATATACATTCAAAAATATGTTTAATTTTCTTTATTTAAAAATATCAAAAATACACAAGGATATTGTATGATCCTTGGAGGGTCGTAAAAAATTCTGCGTATACGGTACCCACTGGCGTTTCTTCAAAAATCATCTGAAAAAAAAACCAAAAAGATTATTAAATTAGATACTATAATCTAGTACTTGTCATAGCCGATTTTGAAAATATCGATTTATGACAAAATGGCGGACGTTTGAACATAAATAGTGATTTTTGGGCCAAAAATTAGTTATTATTTTGCCTATGAAACAAAAACTAAGTAACGGAAAAAAATCCTATGACAAGTACTAGATAATGGTGTATAGAATAACCACAAAAAACCTCAAGGCAATCGGTTCATTGGTTTTCGAGAAATTTTGGGTGCCGATTTGAAAAACGTGGTTTTGAGAAAAACGCGATTGAAAATTTGGGAATGAATGAATCATGAAATTTGTCAACTTACATGGAATCATCGATACCAGGCCCATAGTGTAGGTCTTCTACGGTCGACGGAATGATCATAGCTTCTAAATCGATTTTTTCGACCATCTAGGTGTATATCTCCCCTTAAGGGGCTATATCAGTGTGAAGGCTGAAAATCTGGGTGATTTTCGGGAATTTTTTCGACGAAAAGTACTCAGTTAAATGTTTCGGAAAATTGAGAATATATTTGGCTATATTCGACCTATATTACATAATTTTTTCATAGAAAAATATTGAGATCCAAGCGACTTATGCTCTGCCTTCTGAGGCGCCAAAAAAAAAGTCCCCCACTGCTGACATAATTCCGGCCGATTGAGTAGCTGAAACCGAAAAAGGAAAAAATGTTGTTAAACTGGGAGGTATTTCCTGTACAATGACGTAGGTTTTTCGAAAAATATCAAAATCTAACAAAATGGCGTAGTTATGAAAAATAGTCTGTTTTCTTGCCTATAAAATGGTGGTTTTTTCAATGCCAAATCGTCAATCTTCATCCAATCTAAAATATCCTACGTCATTGTAGAGTAAATATATTCAAGAGTACTCAGTTCAAATTTCAAATCAATCGGATAATTGCTCTTTGAGTTACAATGTCAGCAAATTTAAAAAATCTCATTTCGAGAAAAACGCGTTTAAAAATTTAACTATCGATTTTTGCAAGATAAAATAATTTTTACCATAACAACTGCTAATCAGCTATACCTGGCCCATACAATGGACTGTCGAAAAAGGCGAAAAAAATCGATTCTTTTAAACTGTCACACTGCTATAGGATTAAGGCGGGATATACATTTAGACAGGAAAAAAATTAGCAGTATTGAGGGATTTTTAAAACCAAGAAATAATTATTCTACAATTATCAAACTTTAGGTATACTTTAATAGTATATTCAAGTATACGAAACAATTTTTTAAAATTAATTCATCATCAAAATGGCAGAGCTGTGGCAGAGTGTTACAGCAAGGTCGCTTCCACTTCCCGTAGACTTTGATTTACAAAAAAGTTCAAACATTTTTTCAGTTAGAACGTGTATAGTTTCTATGTGACGGTAATTAAAACGAAGAAAATGCAAATTTGAGAAAATGGCCCGCATTTACAAAAAAAATCAACATTTCTGTAAAATGTGGATTAAAAAAGTAGTTTTTTTTTCCAATTTTTCAAAAACAATTTTCGTCAGAGCAGTGACGTCACTGATTCGAAGTAACAAAGCGAAATTCGGCGTTTGTTCGACAGATTGGAGGAGCGTCAAACAAGCGGCAAGTCGCTGAACCAGACGCTCGAGAGTCTCCAGTCGTCGAGCCACCAGATCGGCCACATAGCGAACGATCGCGACAACCTCGTGAGTCCGGAGAAGGTACACTCGACGCAGAGCACACTGGAGAAGCGTATGAAGGAGAATCAATATCGCGACGTGAATTACGGAACTTTGGAGTCCCGTAAATTCAACGATACGACGGATTATCAGTACGCGAACGAGGGACAAAGAGCAAAATATTCGAACGAAGCGACACCCGAGAGGGTTCGTTATCCGGGTGGAACGAGCGCGGATTCGACGCTCTCGTACACGATCACCGATCGTTCGTTCGCGACGGAAAATTCGCCCGCACAGTACAGCTCGATAGAGCGCAAGATAAATCAGGAATCCTTCGAATCGAACGAGCGTGCGAACGCCCACGATATTCACGACGCGTCCGCGAAGGCTCCGTTGAGAAAGAACGCTCAAGCGTCGCACAATCACGAGGATTACGCGAGACGCGAGAAGTCGTTCGAATCAACGGTGAAAAAGATTCACGAAGCTACCGCGCACGCGCCACCGGCGCCACCTCTGCCGCGTTCACCGATCCGCAAAAACAATCTCACCGAGCAGAGCTTCGGCAAATTCTCCCAAGAGCAAAATTATCACGAGGACAAACTACAGACGAGCTTTGAAAAACGCTCGAACGAATCGCTCGATCCGAAATATTTTCCCGCCGTTAACGCCTCCGCCGAGCGATACTCCAGTCCGATGAGCACTTTTCGGGGGGAAAAAAGCGGCGAACAGCCGCGCTCGTACATCGCGACCACCGGCATACCGCAGAATCAGACCTACAAGAGCGTCGACAGCAAAGTCACACCTGGCGGACGCGTCGAGACCGTAACGACCAAAGTGTACACCTCGACACCCGGCAAATCGACGAGCAGCGCGAACTTCGAGAGAACGGAAAAAAACGAATTCAGCACGAGCGGCAACGACATGTCGAGCTTCAAGGCCCTCGAAGCAGCCAACAAAGAAAGCCTCGAACAACGAACGATCAAACAATCGACCGTGCAAAAAGTTACGGAAAAAAAAACCGTCACAATGACCATGTCCAGTCGCCAAGAATCGAACACCAAATCTTTCAGGTTCGAGGATAAGTAATCAAATCCGACGACTTATTCGCGTCACGAGCATTAACGCACAAGAGAAAACTAATCGAGGCGTGGAAAACAAACGTACGAAGAAAATATCTTTTTTCGCGATATTCCGAGCCAAAAACGAAAACGGGCGTTTGTAGCGAATTTTACATAGAGAAAACAAAATGAAGTGGAAAAAAAGTGTCCTTAGATAGAGAACGACAATGTGCTTTCGAATTTTATAGCCTTCTTAGTGATACGTGAGAATTGCCTTTTTGAACGCTGAAATTGTAGATAAAATTGCAGCGGCCATTATTTTATATACTATACAATAATTCGCCATGCCTCGGTGGCCGTTGAACCCGATGAGCCTTTCGAATCTCGTCCATCGGACTAAACGCGAAGAAAAAATTGTCCCGACGACCGAAGGAAGCTTCGCTTCGAAACGGAAATTTTGCACGAACCGTTTCAAACTCTCATCTATCCATTGTTGCTCCTTTTGCCAACGCTGAAACGCTCATTTGCTATTTCCAAATATGATTCGCGCTCCCTGCGCTCTTCTTTTTTTTTCTTTCGTTTTAGTTTAGTTCTAACCATTAACGTTAATTTTTTTTTGTTTACGTTTAAGGGAATTAAAAAAGTACCACGAGCATAGAGACGATTAACAAGAGAAGCGACATATCATTTAATTTTATTAATTTTCCAGTACCGCGGGCGAACATGGCCCTCCATTCGTGGACGGCTCCGCGGTACGAATTTTTACTTTCTCGACACTTTTTTCCATTTATCTTATACTGCATCTTAATCCGATAATTCTACTTTTTATTCTTCTTTCTCACTTTATTATTTTATAATTGCTTGTTCCCTTCGCGAAACGAGGACCTTTATCCGTTTGCCCCCTTGACTCCCTCATTGTGCAATTCTCCGCCTTTCGAATTGACTTCGTCATTTTATACGCCGAGAGCTCGCGGGTCAGATGACATGCTGACTGAAACAGAATGGAGACTTTATGACAAATCGTAAATTTCGATCTTGTCGAGAGTTTGCAACGATGAAAAAAAACTTTTGCCAAATGCTCAGCGAGTTCTCAGGGAAGATTGATAAGCATTCACTCGGCGGTCTGTCAACGAAAATCAATTCCAAAGTTTCGAAAGATCTGTTTCCTCGGGAGATGTTTATTTACCGAGTTTTTTTGTAGTACCGCTGCGGAGAGAATTTTCTTCGAACTTACGAAATAGATCCAACCGCTTTATCGATTAACCCGTTTAAGGTGTTAGGCTACTATGACGATCCTAAAAAAAGGGTTATTTAAAAAGAATAAAAATCGTTTGAACATTTATTTGTATGTACATTCACAAAGTTGTGTACCAAATTTCATGAAAAAATATTAATGATCAAAGAAGTTATAAACAATCTCGTGAAGGACCTTTGAACGTGGGACTGAACAGTGTACTTGATTTTGGGTTTGTTTGGTTGCAACGAAAAAAAAAACTAATTTTTTTCTCAAAATGGCTAATATCGGCCGAGACTTGACAATCATCAAAGAAAAAAAATCATTTTTTTTATTTTTCGTGATAAAATGACGTGATATTGTTAATAACTGATGAAAAAAAAATGTTAAGAAAAAAACGTCGGTCAAGACTAAACTACTATTACACTGAATAAGTGTACCAAATTACAAGTCAATCCGTTCATTGAATATTGGAAAATCGTGTACACCGTTTTGCAAACACTTAGTTTCGGGAAAAACGCGTTTAAAGTTGTACTAACAGTTTTAATCATAAATTAACCTTCAATCTGCGATTCCTGCACCATAAGTTGAATCTTTCTCTTCAATTTGAGTTGCCTCAAGCGACGATCGATCTTTTTACATTTTCGCAGTAGCCTAACCCCTTAACCATGCTTCGATGACGACCCAATCCGTAAACGCGTAGCACACGTATAAACATTCTGATTGCGTAGATTACGATAAAACATTTTGTAAATCGATGAGCGATCGATTATTTTACAGCGGAAGAAGCGAAGAGTGCCATGGCGTCGAAATTAATTGTTTTGAGAATAATCAACGTTTTAACATGTGAACGAAGATGGAGCGCATGTATAACAATTGAAAGAAAAAAGAATATATCTATATTCATCTACGCATATATGTATATTCTTTTTTCTTACATACACACAATAATTAAATATACAAAAATATATATATGGATATATAGAAATATATACGATGATGCACACATAGATATATTGCACGTTAACGCGTAACAAACACGAAGAATGATTTTTATTCCGTATTCATTTGTCACGTTTTAAAAGCCAAGTCACTTTCTGGACAATCTTACATGCGCATTGCGTTTGAAAAAATGCATGTGCACTGCAATTGTCAGATGTTGATTATTCGACAGCCAAATACGCCTTAACCGAGATAAACGAGAAATATATATTATTATTGCGGAATGTTATATATTCGTTTATTTTTATTGTATTATGTACGTGACTACTATAGAAGAATATATATATATATATACATATATAATATACAAAGAAATATTAATTGTGTTTTATGGACAATTGAAAGTAACCCTTAATTCCCTCAGCTAGAAGTTTTTTCGAACTTGGCTGGCCAAGGTATCCGCAATGTTTCGTATCAATTTTCGAGGAAAACTAAGGGGTTAGTGTGACGAGCGGAAAATCAGGGTTATTTAAAATATTAATTTCGAAGGAATTTGGAAGATTGGAAAACCGTTTGGACATTTATTTATATGTACGTTAACGAATTTGCGTACCAAATTTCATTTAAAAATACCATTGTAATAATGGAAAAACTTATAAACCATCTCGTGAAGGTCCTTTGAACGGTAGGGGCCAACAGTGTACTTGATTTTGGCCACTCGGTTGATCGGAAACAAAAAACACGAGATTTTTCTTAAAATAGACAATATTGGCTAAGACTTGACCGAGCTTTTTTTCGTTATTTTGTTTCAATCGTCAATTTTTTTCGATTTTTCGACGAATAGTGACATTATTGTTAATAACTAATGAAAGAAAAACGTTAAGAAGAAAAGCGTCGGTCAAGACTAAACTAGTGTTACACTGAATGTGTCTATCAAATTGGAAGTCAATCCGTTCATTAGATATTGAGAAATCGTGTACACCGTTTTGAAAAACTTAGTTTCGAGAAAAACGCGTTTAAGCGTTTACCAGCAGTTCTATAGTTGTACCCAGGTAGGAAAATGTTATCTATATGGTGTCCGAAAGATATCCCGACCCGGGTATGAATAACTTTTTGGAAAGATATGAAAAAGACATTTTATGTTATTAGTCTTTAAGATATCCTTCGGACAAAGTTTAATTAGATACAGTAGATAACAGCAGACAGATAACACTTTTAATACCGGAAAATAGTCATCAATTGGATAACAGTTTGCGATACCTCACAGACGTCAGTTTTCACCGTCAAAAGATATAAAAAAATATAACTTCGCAACATTAAACGGGATGTCGTTTGAAAGTTGTCGGATATTTATCTTACGGTAACGTCTTGAAGATAACCTGAAAACGGTAACGTATCGGCCGCAATTGGACATTTATGGTACTTGGGAAGTTTGGAAAGTTACCTCAAGCGACGAACGATTTTTCGAAATTTTCACCGTAGCCTAACCCTTGACATTTTTTTTCGAACGGATTCATTTTGCGGTGCACATCAGCCGAAATGTTATCAACAATAAACTCTTTATTGCCACAAAGAAAATATAACAGGCTTGTACAGGAATTCACATCGTACTTTTCAATGGGTGCGCATTGTCTTAATTTGAATCGGATTAGATCTCTCAGTTTGAAACAGATTAGAGGTCATTTGAATTTATCCATCGAGGGAAATTTGCCCGTGACGATTAACGCAATTCTCAACGCATGGATGACTTTTACGCCGCGCAAAGGTCATCGCTTCCGGTGAATCCTTCGCTGCGATTCGACGTTGCTCGGGCTTCGTCTGGTGAAACGCAATACATTACGAGCTCAAAGCTTTCTCAACGAATCTGGGCAGAACGAAGGCGGCTCTGTGCACGCGGTCGTTGTAGTAGCACATTTCCATTTTCTCGAGTTCCTCCTCGCTGAATATTCTCGTCGGCTCCTTGAAATTCGTGGTCTGAAAGAGATCGAAGGAAAAATGTGAGGAGAGGGAAAAACAGCTTTGGGGCGGTAACGAAGAGCCTCGGTCGATGCGTCAAATATCCCGGGAGATTTTGCATTTTTCGAACAATCTACGAACTATTCTATATACCGACTTTCTCATCAATAACAACCACAATTGATACGCCTGTGAACAAAAAAAAGTGTCCCATCTCAAAACGAATGGAGCCATTCGTCACTAAACCAAGTGCCATTTTGATTCTCGCTTTGTCCGCATCCATATTGCTAGTTCGCGACAATCCCGCTGTCCAACCGAGACTCCCTCGTTTCCCTCATTCCTTTCGATGTATAGTTACGTCATTCGTGCTGCCGAGAACAAAGCCTATTTGTCCGGTGGGATAAGTCGGCACCGAAGCAATACCGTATGCGACAGCGTTGAAAACCGATCGACAGTGCTTCATGGTCTGCACGACGTGATCGAGATTGCCCCAGGCCGTGCCAGCCTGGCTGCAAATTATACCGTCCGGCTTCAGTGCCGTACGCATCAGATCGAAGTACGCCTCTTGGAACAAACATTCCGCTGGTCCTGAATCAGTCGTAAGCGAAGGACGTGCATGAAGCATATAAATCAACGTGATACGTGTACTTTACTAAAATAGTCAAGAGAACTCGCGATCTCCCTGATGGAAATCCGCTTATTGGAATTCGACAAATAATGTTGAAATCTGTTAAAAAATGTCAGAAACTGTGAAAATGAATAGATTCTAACATAATTTGATGGAATCGTACATATTTTGATAGATTCTGTCGGAAATAATCTATGAAAATCGGACAGAACCTCACATATTATGTTAACTTTACGGAATGTCATAAAATCACAGAATTCGATACTTTCTGTCATCTTTTTGTCAGAAAATGTCATCTTTTAACAAAAAATGATAAAATTAATTTTCCATTTTTTGACATATTGTTGCATCGAAAAAAATGACAGAAAATGACAAAAAATGATAGAAAACGATAATTTTTATCATAATTTGTTGTCACATTTTTGTTGAATTCTGACAGATTTCAGCTGTCATTAAATCACAGAGTTTGATACTTTCTGTCATCTTTATGTCGGAAAATGTCATCTTTTAACAAAAAATGATAAATAAGTTTTCCATTTTTTGACATATTGTTGCATCGAAAAAAATGACAGAAAATGTCAAAAAATAATAGAAAACGATAATTTTTATCATGATTTGTCACATTTTTGCTGAATTCTGACAGATTTCAGCTGTCATTAAATTACAGAATTTGATACTTTCTGTCATCTTTATGTCGGAAAATGTCATCTTTTAACAAAAAATGATAAATCAGTTTTCCATTTTTTGACATATTGTTGCATCGAAAAAAATGACAGAAAATGTCAAAAAATGATAAAAAACGATAATTTTTATCATAATTTGTTGTCACATTTTTATTGAATTTTGACAGATTTCAGCTGTCATTAAATCACAGAATTTGATACTTTCTGTCATCATTGTGTCGGAAAATGTTCGGAATAGTCGGAATATTCAACCGTACTAATTATATTTTTATCTATGTATTTTATCTGCGTCTCTGTATGTTGAATATTTTTTAAGATCTCAACAGTTGCCAAATATGTGTCACCAAATAAAAGTATTATTGAATATAAAGTCCCAAATGTCTTTCTTTCAGCATTTCCATTAAAATTTAGAAAATTATATGTAAATTCCATCAAATATTGACGAATTCTGACAATTTATTATCAGAATCGATAATTAAATGTCAAAATTCATCAGAATATATCATATATTTATAATGCAAAATGTCAAAAGTTAACAAGTTCGGTCATTATATGACAGAAAATAAAAAAGAATGATATAATTTGACAGATTCGGTCATAATATTTCATGAATGTTAAAGAATTCCATTTCATTCCATTAAATAATGACATTTAATGACGAAAATCTCACAAAAAATAAGAAAGAATGATATGATTTGACATATTCGGTCGTAATATTTTATAAATGTTGAAGAATTCCATTATATTCCATAAAAAAAATGACATTTAATGACGAAAATCTCACAAAAAATAAGAAAGAATAATATAATTCGACAGATTCGGTCATAATATTTCATGAATGTTGAAGAATTCCATTTTATTGCATCAAAAAATGACATTAAATGACGAAAATCTCACATAAAATGGAAAACTCTTACGACATTATATGACATATTATGTAAGATTCTGACAAAAATTACTGAATTATAACATTACTTTTCTGATAAAATATGACAGATTCTGTAAAGCATGTTCCAATTTCCGGTCAGAAATCATGAACTTCTCACAGAAAATGTCAAATCTCGAAATAATATGACAGATTCTGTCGTATAAATGACATATTCTGACATTATTTCTCATTGAAAGTTGACGGAATATTATCAAATCTGACATTTTTTGTTAAAATCTGACGAATTCCAATAAGCGGATTTCCATCAGGGCTGGTCTGAAAAGAAAGGCAGAACGATCATTTGAGGGGTATGGTATAACCTTGAAGTTAAAAAAACAGATCGATTTTTCGTCTCAGGCATTGGGATAATAAGGCCGATCTTTCGCATACAGATAGTACATACTCTCGACATGTTACCGTTTTTTTATTGCAAAATACATATAAACAACGTAATCATTGTTATTTAATCTCAGAGCTGTAGCCTCCGCACGGCTCGGTCACGTACGTGATTCCGATAAGTGAATTCATCTAAAGTAAAAAGTGGAAAAATATACTTTTAGTATAATGGTTAAGCTACAGAATGACCGGATACATTTTCAAAATTAAAAAAAATGGCATAAATTGCACTGTTTTTAAAGAAAAGGTCGATTTTCGACAAAAAATAACGACTTTAAACGTTTATTATTAACAAACGGACGAACATATGAAAAAATCATCCGGTCAGTCGATGGAATATGTTGTAAAATATGTCCAATCCAAATTTGAAGTAAATCGGACAATTAGATTTTGAGATATGACGTACGCCAAATTGCAAAGTATACTTTCGAGATAAACGCGAGAGAAGAAAACGTACTAAATCCACTTTTTCCGTATACCATTTTCGTATAAATGTTTAGGTCTGCTCAATATCTTCGGTGGTTCTTTATAGTTTCGGGTACGAGCAATACGAATAGGACATTTATTTTGTTCTAGAATCGTTTTTTCCCGTTATAAAAAATGTAATTGTTATAATAACGATTGTGACGAAAAAAGTGCATTTTGTAAATAAAAGTTTCAAATAAACAATGTTTCTTTTTGAATTGACAAAAAAAATTACTTTCATTTTTTTCGCTAGCTCCATTAGTAATGGAGATATGAGCAAGGAACATGTTTTTGAAAAAGACGGAATGATGAGTGAGAGGCGATGCGATTAATTTTCGTCGCTCATGTCTCCATAACTAATAGAGCTAGTAGAAAAATTTAACACCTTTTATTTAAAATTTCTATCTATGAAATGCATTATTTCGCCCCAATTGTTGTTTGAAAAATTTAATCGTAAGAAAGTGCCTTGGTGTATAGACTACTTGCTTGAGATGAAATCGCAATTATTTTTCGTACCTTCAATCTGCAATTCCTACACCCTATAACAATCAAACAGCCTGATTGGACAAAGTCATATCAATGACCTTAGAAACAATACAATGCACCGCGCAGCGCTAGAGCCATAACGCAACGGGACGTTCTGACTTGTTCCACTAAAATCGTCATAACTCGGTCAATTTTTGGGATTTTTACAAAAATTTTGAACCAAATCAAAGTCAAGACTCTGCGCAATAAGAAAATAAAATAAACCAAAAATTGATTTTTCGAAATTCCAAGGTTATGCATATCCCTTAAAAGCGGGATAGAAAGGCTGCACGATAAATACACCAAGATAGCAATGGGTGTAAAAGAAAACACGCCGAACTACATTTGGAGGAATGGAAGCAAGGGAATAGGTGTATAAATGTGGAGAGCCGCGAAATACATAAGTGAGGTTATGAAGATGGAGAACTACAGATGACCAAAGGTTTGCCTGAGGGAGAAAGCTAGATACATTATGAACGGAAATCCAACAGAATGACTAAAGGAAATGAAATTAGCCATAGAAGAAACGGAGGATGGGCAAACATGGCAAAAAATTAGAAACGGAGATACGGCCCGGTGGGTTGGTCTGGTGGTTAGCGTGCTGGCCAGCGGATCGAGAGGTCGCGGGTTCGAATCCCAGTCGCGTACTTTCATCGTGAAATTTTTTTCTTCGACATTTTCTCGGCAAAAGGTGACTGAGTGGCGAACTTGAGACCGACTGTGTATCGGTATAGGTTTTCCGCAGTTTCCCTAAGCCCCACGACAAATGTGCATGGTGAATACGATGCAGAGAAGGAAGTCGGCTGCGGCCGCACGGTGGGGGGAATGATGACGGGAAAAGTACAAATGTTAGAATAGCCGTGAGGAGCCTTGTAAAAAGGCGAAAAAGGCTGTGCAAGTAAAACTTCAACAAAAATAAGAAACGGCGATACTGGAGGAAGAGAGCTGGCAATGGAGCGGGCTAGCAAAATAAAAATTGACCGGCAAATACAGGAAAACTGGAGTGACATAGAGAAGTCAACGTACTGTAGCGGGTACAAATACAGGAAGGAGAGCTTAAGAATAGAAGGTTATTTGAAGGACAAGGGGATAAAATGAGAAACAAAGGAGGTGTGGTGGTTAAGTATGCGATGTGGGAACGTTGGGAGGAAAGTAAACAAAAGACTATACAGAGATACAAGCTGTCGGATACAAGTAGAGACCTGGTCCACATATGTGAATGAGAAAAAATGAAGAAAGCAATACAAAAAAAGGGGTAGATGATCTGACGGTATGAGTGAATTGCAGTGGCAGGGGAAAACAAAACCCAAAATAGAGCGCGCATTGAAGGGAGGGCAATGAAAGCACTGTGCCAGATGTGAGAGTGGGTGAGTGAGTAAAGCAAAAAATGTAAGCAAGGAAAAGAAATTGTACTGCGTTGTATTACAATCTTATGCGGGAAAAATATGTATGGGGAGGGGGGGGGGGGGGGGTACTGTGCAAAAATCCAAAAGGGTATATCTGGGAAAAACTACTAGTGCTACAGAACGATAAGTGATTTATATAATATTTATTTCTTATTAATCCATTAATAATAATGTATGAATGGAAGCAGGATGAAAGGGAATAGGGATTGTGATTTAAAAAAGAAGCGGTAGATTATATAGGTACGATCATGGGAGTGGCAGGAGCGACAGATAGGAGACACACTAAGGAGGATTTACAAAGAGAAATTGGGCAATGAAGACAGAAACCATTTTTTTGCGTTTTGTCGACCAGAAGTAATCAGAGAAAAAATAATAAATAAAAGTTATATTCAAACTGTGATCAGTTTGCTTTTTTTATCCACATTTTTTTCAAACTCCCATTCAATCTGTAAAAAATCTAAATATAAATTTAGTCTAAAATAGTCTAGTTAAATTTATCTAAAAAATAATACATAAAAATTATATTCAAACTGTGATCATCGGTATAAAAAATCCGTTTGAAAAAATTGCTAGGCAAATTGAAGGTAGATCTCCGACCGTTCGAGCCCTTTGAGAGCATTTCATTATTTCAAGTTCCCAAAAAATGATACGCAAATTTCTAAGAGCAGAACAATCGAAAAATAAAAATCTGTGCTTAAGGTGACACTTAGTAAGTTAAAAGAGTAGCAGAGAATAAAATTTAAAAAAAGTGCAACGTAGATTTTTTATCTTTCTAATGCGACCTTGAACATCGCGCCTTTTTGTGCCCAAGATCTGAGGATTTTCGTCCCGTTCGAAAATTCAAATATCGCCAAATCGTTGTTTGCTCATCGTTCGTTTCTCACCCACTGGATCGCTGCTGTCGGTAATGATGACGTCGAACTCGCTGCTGTGCTGCTTCATGAATTCAAAACCGTCGCCGACCTTGAGCGTGACCTTGGGATTGTCGAGGCCCGTCGACATGAATGGCAGATAACTTCGCGAGACTTCCAAAACACTCGCGTCTATCTCGACCTGTACGACACTCTCGACGCTTGGGTGTTTCACGACTTCCCGCGCGACGCCACCGTCGCCACCACCGACTATCAAAACCTACGAATTTTAAATTGAAAATCATAATGAAGAACGCGATGTTGAACTTATAAAGTGAAGTTTGTGCATCAAAATTATTTATTGCTTTTGTAATAGACCATCGTTATCTATCATATATTATAATTACCAATTATAATAGATTAGGATGATCTAGATATATCATGATTATCTATCATAATAGATTATAATTATTGAGATATATTATAATTGTCTAACAGTAGTAGTAGTAATAATTTTATTTCCCAGGTTTACCCTTTTCGAGTTTTTACACAGAAACCCCCCCCCCCCATACATATTTCTCCCCTATAAGATTATAATACAACGAAATATAATTTCTTTTTCTTGCTTAAATTTTTTGTTTCACTCGCTCAGTCATTCTCACGTACTGGTACAGTTTTTGCACCCCCCCCCCTTAAATACGCGCTCTATTTTCGCTTTTAACTTTTTCCCTATACTGCAATTCACCCATACCGTCAGGTCAACTAACACTTTTTTTTCTATTGCTTCTTTAATTTTATCGCATTCGCATATGGGTACCAGGGTCTCTGGTTGTGTCCGACATGCCCGACAGTTTGCATCTGCATAGTCCTTTTTATCTTCTCGTCCAACGTTCCTACATCCCATTCTTGCCCACACCTCCATTGTTTCTTCTTTTATTCCCTTATCCTTCCAATAATCTTCTATTCCTAAGCTCTCCTCTCTGTCTTCATACCCGCTGCTGTACGTTGACTTGTCTATTTTGCTCCAGTCTTCGTGTATTCCCTGGTCAATTTTTATTTTGATGGCCCGCTCTACTCCTCCCGTATCTCCGTTTCTTATTATTTTGCCATATTCGCCCATCCCCCCGTTTCTTTCGTGGCTAATTTCATTTCCTTCGCCCATTTTGTTGAATTTCCGTTCATAATGTATCTAGCTTCCTCCCTCAGGCAAACCTTTGGCCATCTGTAGTTCTCCATCTTCGTAACCTCACTTATGTATTTTGCGGCTCTTTTCCACATTACTGTACTTATTCTCCGGCATAAGTGATTCTAATTATCTAGATATATTTTAATTATCTAGTAAACGTCAATTTAAAAAAAATACGCTGTCTCGTGAATTGCGCCGCAATTTTTAACATCGCGAGTTCAAGTGCACCTACATTAACTTTTCCATTCGCATGATTTTATACCCGTTACTGTGGCCTAACCCCCTAAGTGAGCAAATTTATTTTGATTCCTCATTGCACACAACTGAGAATGCAGAATGTCTCTCTTTGCACACAATAACAAATAAACTCTGCAATAACCTCAATGTCTTTCACAGATATATGGTACAAACAGCGACGTACGTCGCTCTAAAAAGTCCGTTGTAATCACGGGAACACAAGAAAATTTCGGACTAACGAAACATTTAAAACTTTAATGTTAAAATGTTGTATTTTCAGAAAATATGTATAATTCACTTTCGGAGACGTGGCGTGAGTTTGAAATGATTAGGACGTGCTATGGTGGCGCCATCTGCCCCGAGCTTTGCGTTGCCTTTCCCATACGCACGAAAACATAGTACGCAGTGTCGAAAACGAATTGTTTATCTCGCACACGTGGTGCGCGACACCGTAGCACGTCCCATCCCCCGCCCCACGCTTCCGAGCTGCGACAGCGGCGCCGCGCCGAAATCGCGTACTCACATTCTTCGGATTCGGATGACTGCAGAGCGGTAGAAACGCTATCATCTCCTGGTACGAGAATTCGTCGTTTTCCGTGCACTGAATTATTCCATCGAGTACGAGAGTTCTCCCGTGAGCTTTTCTACGGAAAACGAAAGAAAAAAACATCGATTCCGCGTTTTTCGATAGCGATTGCCGAAATTGAAAAAAAAAGTTGGAAAAGTCGAGTTTTTAAGGTCATTTATGGAGATTGTTTGGATTAGGAGGGCGTGTTGAAAAAAGAAAATGCCCACTCACGTTTCCAGCACCAAAATATCTTGGAAGAGCGATTTCTCTCTGTGAAGAACTTTTTTCACTTCCAGAGAGACCGCAATGCCCGGCCAAAGATCGTTGATCTCGCTGAACCAACCTTCCTTGAGAGCATCCATTCGGGGGGGAAAAAAAACTGCGGAATTAAAAGAACGCGTTTCTCGGTAGTTTTTGCTAGTGGAGCGACGTGCCTGTAATTCGACACGAACTCTCGCGCAGTTCGCCAAAGACTGCGCGAGCTCGCTCGTCAACACGCGGAATAATGAGCGTTTTGAATACTCGATGGTACGTGCCCCCGCTTATCGGGGGACCCTCCGAGCCTTGAAGTACACGCCTGCAAGATAGTCACGGGCAAATGAGATAACGAGTTCCCGCTCCGGCGGGGTAAATCCTCCGCGAACTTGAACCTTGGACGCGCGTTCCCCTGAAATTATCTACGGCTCTATCGCCCTCGTGATGAGTCGGGAAAAATGACGAATATTCTGTACACAGTGTCACTGTACGAAATTTCAAAGGTTTTCTCTATTTTATCGCGCGCGCTGTCGTTTTTACTTTTGACACGCTGCTTGAAATACGACAGTGTAATAGTTTGAGCGAAAACGTACATCTGAGGTAAAAAAAAAGAGAATGACATACGAGTTGAAATATATTCGACTTTTTTGCGGATTTTCATGCGATTGTGTAGCGCGTAATCCTGACACTTGAATTTTAAGGGGGAGATCCGTTTATAATGTAAAGAGCTTTTGGTCCCGGAATCGCAGATTAATCGGAAGGTTATTTGCTCACAACATTTTAGTGTTGAAACTTTAAGGGGTTAGGCTACGGTGAAAATTGAAAAAAGTCGATAGTCGCTTGAGGCAATTCAAATTGAAGCGGGAATGTCCAAAATATGGTGCAGGAATCGCAGATTGAAGGTTAAGGGATCAGTGTAAAATTTGCAAAAAAATCGATTTTTGTTGCATGATGCAAAAAAGCAAGAAATTTGAATTTTTCCGGTTGCTACAGCATTGTTCAGGAAAAGGGATTCGACCAGCTGCGTTAGACCTGGCGCGGACGGTAGCGTTTTGTCGAAATGTTTTTCAAAACGGTGTACACTCTTAAAGGAAGAGTTTTCAAGCTATTCTCAAATTTTGACACAATATTCTTCACGCCATTCTTTATCTTGCTATGGAAGCTTTTTTTCAAATCTTCATATTCTCTTTAACGAAAAACTCCAAAAATATGCTAAATTTTACACTTTTTTTCAAACGGCCGGCATTGTCTATTTTGATTTTGAAAAAACCTCCATAGCAAGATGGCGGCGTTCATACTGATCACTAATCGTTTTACACATTTTGTTTCAGATAATATTTACGGCCACAACCGTGTACACCGCGAGGACTCCTTTTTTTCGAAGACATTTTCAACCGTTCACAAAAATGTTAAAATAAATAAAAATAAACGTTTAAATATTTATTTTCTGTTCTTCATGAGTGCTTTGATTTGATATAAAAAAATTAGACCAGCGTACTTTAACCATCGAAAAAAAATATCGCGAAAATCAGCTATTTTCGATCCGAAACACTGCGATGATTATTACAACCCTTACCTTATAATTACAACGATAGAACTGCTAGTAAGACTTTAAGGGGTTAGATACAGTTAACATTTTCGAAAAATCGATGTTTTTTTATAACTTTTTCGCAATGTACATATATTTAAGTACACGCAGAAAATGTCTTGTCATTCCGGCGAATATTCTCGAAGTTACACGCACATTTGTAATGACGTGTCAGAGTGTTCGAAAGTGCTTTTGAAACTTTAAACGCGCTTTTCTCAAAGCTGTGTTTTTAATGTCGGTGAGCAAGATTTCTCGGAAACGGCTGAACCGATCAGTCTCAAATTTTAACATAATCTTTTCAAGTATATTTTTTAGTAATTAATCGAAGGTTTTTTCGCACCGATAAATATTTTCCATTTTATAAACAATTTAAGGCCTAAATTTTGGTCAAAAATCGATTTTTTTTAGCAGCCGCCATTTTGTCAAAAATTATTATTTTGCTTATTCCTTCGATCAATTACAAGATAACCCATTATATTAACGAAATATATTTGGTTTTTTCATTTTAGATTATCCAGTCCAGAGATATCCTGCTCACTGCAAGTCGCCTTTTTTTAGAGGTGCTCCAGGAGATCAGCTATAGCAGCTTTCAAAAGAATAATGTTTACAAACAAAAAATGTTAAAATACGGTTAAAAGCTACCATAATATGTGTACAAATTTCTACGTTAATAGATTTAAAGATCTTCTCAAGAAAAATTCTTTAAAAATCAATCTTTTTCACCGCCTGACTGTATATAACCCCTTAAACGCGTTTTTCTCGAAACTATGTTTTTCTAAACGGTGTACACGATTTCCCAATATCTAAAAAACGGATTGACTTGAAATTTGGTACACTTATTCAGGGTAATAGTAGTTTAATCTTAACCGACGGTTTTCTTCATTTTTTTTCATTAGTTAACATAATGGCGTTTTTCGTCCAAAAATCGAAAATAAAATATTTTAAAAAATTGCGATGATTGAAACACGATAACAGAGAAACTCGGTCAGGTCTTAGCCAATATTATTTATTGTAAGAAAAAAAGTTTTTTTTCAGACCAACCAGGTGGCCAAAATCAAGTACACCGTTGAGCCCTTCACGAGATTGTTCATAACTCCTTTAATTTTTAATATTTTTTATGTAATTTGGAACACAACTTTGTTAATGTGCATACAAATAAATGCCAAAATGATTTTTCGAACATCTTACTTATTTCTTCAATTTTTTTTAAACCCTGATTTTCGGGTCATCACAGTAGTCTAACCCCTTAAACGCGTTTTTCTGACAACTTTTCGTGAACCTCGTACAAGTGAATTCAAAAACCATCGGATCGATGATTTTGAAATTTTGCACGCTTTTAGATAACATAATTACCGTCTATGTGAACCTAAAGATACTTGAAAATTATTTTTTTTAACTATTTTTCATCAACAAATACTATGGTAAATATTTCATGAACAGAACATTTTTTCAAACACGTACCACTTTTCGAATTTTCACTTTTCTTTGAATTTTTTAGGCTCGCGTAGAGCGTGTGGGTCTGAGAAATCTAAAACTTTTCGGCTCTGATATTTCAGATCAGTGCACGAGACGCTAGGTTGCACGACGTGGAACAACTCAAGCAACAACCGTCTCTGAATTCCGCCATTTTTAAATATTAAAAAAATCGTAAAATTGAATGAAATTAAAATGAAATATTTAAAAAATTGTAAAATTGAATAAAATTGAATGTACGTAAAATTGTAATTGTGTAGAATAAATAGTTCCGACACAAGAAATCTCGAAGATTCGCTTATTTTCGGCTGCCTAAAGGGCTCGCCCCCCTTAAGTTTAGTATTTTACGAGCAATTGGAATGGCCGACTACAATTAGTGAGGCCCGCCATCTGGACACCGTTGTGCCAATGAGATCTCGGCAATCTCGAGGCGACGTGGAGCCGTACCACGTGACACACGAGTGCGAGGGACGGCAGAAATTTTCGAACACATTTCTCAGAGATGAATAATATTTAGACCAAAAAAAGTCGTCAAGCTTTGCGTCAGTGATTTCGACAGAGCTTGATGCTTTGTTTTTCCTAAAAAGCTCAACCATCTACGAGAAAACGCCGTTCGAAAGTTTGTGAGGTTATGTTGACCTTGGACACGCCCATAAAGACGTAGAAGTTGTACCACGTGACGCATCAAAGCGAGATGGCTGAAATTTTCGAACCAAGATTTCTCAGAGATGATCAATATTTAGGGCACAAAAAATCAAGCTTTGCGTCAGTAAATTCTACACAGCCTGATGCTTAGTTTTCCTTAAAAAAAGCTCAATCATCTATGAGAAAACGCTATTCGAAAGATTGTGAGGTTATGTTGACCTTGAATCCTTATATCCTCCGTTTATTCGTCAACAAGGCCCCTCAAGAGCTGGCCCATCGACGGATTCCATCCGATAATGTACATCGCGCAATAAAAAAAGTGAACTCCGTTCTCGCCCGCTTCTACAGCTGCGTTGCTTGTTCGTATAGATCCTAAAAATGCCGCATCTCAGGGAACAATGAGCTTGGCACCGTCGGCGGCCGAATTGAGTAGTCTGGGAGCGGGATCTTCGGGATTTGTTCCGTTTTCATAGGCGTACGAAGAGGTATTATCGACGTCGTTTCTCAGGGCATTCGCGACGGGATTATCGACATTGAGGGATTTGACCGCTTGTTCCGTCGTGTCGGTCCAGGTTTTCCAGCCTGGCTCGTCGCGATCTGAAAACAAACGAGGGGCTGTCGAAGATTGCCAAACCGGAGGGGAAAGCGAAACAAGAACGGGATAAGAAACGATTGGGCAGGAATAAAAATGATCGATGGATTGTAGCGGTTCAATAAACTTGTTTCTTTTCTTCTTTTTTTTTGCACTTTCTTTCATCTTATCTATGAATAAACTTGATTCTTCGTCTCGTTGAGGCCTCTCCGATCTACATAGTCAATTAACAGTTCGAGTAACAAACTTGCTGGTAAGCCCGTTACGGGCCACGCTCCTTCAGACACTCAAATGCATTTACGCTCTCTCCCTCCCTCTTTTTCTTTCTCTCTCGCTCTTTCTCTTTTTTAATCCGACTCGTTTCTCGTCTACTTCTTACTTTTCAACTTCTCCGCCAGATCGTCGAATCCAAGCTCCTGTATGTTCAGCATCAGACTGTTGCCGTTGAGGTAAACTCTGTTCTGGGAGTTCGCGATCTACGGAAAAACGAGGAAGAGTTATGCAAATTGTCGAAAGTTTTGTGTTTGCCGTTGCGATGGAAATTACCGTCCGGGAGATGCTCTGGGCTGCACGAATTTTTCGCAGCTTCAGGTAACCGGGATTCTGGCTGACGGCTATACCCAAGTGCACCGACGGTTAAGGAAAATTACGATTCTTTTTGTGGACTATATGAGAATGGGGCGATTCTCGAATATTTTTCGAGCAATCGGTCGAAAGGGAGTAATGTACTGCGAAATGGGGATACAAAAGGTACAGACTCGTAACGTCCTCGTGTCTCTGCAATGCACGACGTCTGAGATCGCGCAGAAAATGTTTCTTCGTAAATTTCAACGGCGCAAGTTTTCGATCCGAAGAGACTTACAATGAACTTTTAGAAGTTTGTTGCAAGTTTTTTTTTCTCGGGACGGTTGAGAGGATCGCGTTAGGCTGGACACGGATGTGGGGACTGTGAAGTCGACTTTTTTGGTTTACATGGCTGTTATGGATTAAGGCCTTAGGCCACAGTAACGGGTATACAATCATGTGTGAATTTAACCATTTTTTTCGTATGAAAAAGTGATTTACTCTTAAAATTAATTACACATCTATTTAGTATGAATATCAAGCTGTTAGAAAATATGTATATTTTTTTTCGATGTACAAAATGGCCGACTACTCGAAACTTCTCGAAACAGCTTTTTTCCAATTGGCGTGACAAATAACTTCAACAATTTTCACTCGATTTACTTCAAATTTAAAAGTTACGTTCCTAATTGCATTTCGCAGAGAAGTACGTACGGAATTTCTGATTAATCGAAAACTTTTCATTTTATGAACAGTTTATGAGCAGTTATAACGAAATTTTTGACTGAAAATTCATTTCTTAAGTTCAAATACCTACAACTTTTGAATAAAACTATATTTTTTAAATTCCGTACGTACTTCTCTAGGTATTCTAATGTAGATTGACGAGAATTTTTGTTTTTTGTTCTAGGTAAAAAATTGTGGATGCTAAATGTCACGCCGCGGAGCGCCCAAAAAAAAGATAAACGAAAATATTAGTAGTTGGCCATTCTGTACATCGAAAAAAATATATATTTTCTAACAGCTTGATATTCATACTAAATGCGTAATTAATTTTATGAGTGAAGGTTTGCAATTATTCCAGGGAGATTGGACTCGAAGAATATAATTTTTTTAAGATAAAAAATATGAAAATCTTTAATATTGGAACCAAAAATTGAAGTGGGAATATACTTTTGCAAATTTTTTTTTTGCATTTTTATTCCTTCATCTTCCAGAAAAGAAGAAAAGCAAGAGAATTTTGAACCAGAAGGAAAATTGTATGGTCCAGGCATCGCCGATTGAAGGTAAACACGAAATTTCCATGATTTTACAGTACTTAAAACTTTAAACGCGTTTTTCTCGAAACTATGTTTTTAGACACGTATGCGTAGCGCCTCGAGTTTTCAATCGATTAACTTGAAATTTTAACTGTAGCTTCTTGACAACATTTTCTAGTCCAGTACGTAGGATTTTTTCGATAAGTTGAAATAAAAAAATTTTATGATCGATATTCGACCGATTTTTTTTTCATATCAACGCCATTTTTTTTAATCAATATTTTGAAAAACCCCTACGTGCTAAATAGATGTGTAATTAATTTGATGAGTGAATCACTTTTTCATACGAAAAAAAATTGTTAAATTCGCACATGATTTTATACCCGTTACTGTGGCCTAACCCCTTAAGAAACGGCGCTTTCACGCCGCTCGCAATGATTTCGTATCAGCAAAGAAAAGGATATCATCCGCGCCGCTTCGGCTTCTCCCTCGGCTTGTACGATTTTCTGTTGCTTCTCCTGCACCGCGCGTTCTACGACGAATGCCGCTCTCTGGGCCTCCTGTTGCGCCACCTGTTTGGCCTCTACGGCGGCCGTGTACTCCTTGCCGAAACTCAATTCCACGATGGACACGTCGTCGAGGACGATGTTGAAGTCTTTCGCACGTTCCGTCAATTCTTTCCTCACCATATTGGAGACCTGCTGACGCATGGTGATCAACTGCGAGGCGTTGAACTTCGCCACCACTGACTTCAGCACCTCGTTACAAATGCTCGGCAGTACCTGACGAGGAAACAACGTGTCATCATCGAGCTGTCGCGAGTGAACGAAGATACGCGAGATGCTTTTTTTGGGCTCTCACTTTCTCGTCGTAATCGAGTCCTAGCTGGCGATACATGGTGGGCAGTTGGCTGGCGTCGGGTCTGGACAAAACTCTCAGGGATATGTTGACCATCTGAAGGTCCTTGGAACCGGTGGGCGACGATATCTTTTTGGGTCTGCTTCTGATGTCGTAAATGATGGGATAATGAAACCAGGGCAGACGGAAGTGCAGACCCTCCGTCATAATGTCCTTCTGTATGCCGCCCAGTCTCGAGAATATTATGGCTCTGTGACCACCGTCCACTGGACATTTGGGAAAATTGGAATGTTAGCGCCTGTTTGTTTTATCCCTGTGCTCAGCGTCGAAAATCCGCTTGGAACCTTAAGGGGTCTTTCGCAATACGATTATTTTTGTTGCATCGCTTTGTGGCTTAGAGTCTTAACTTTAAGGGGTTAGGCTACTGTGAAAATGACGAACTCTTGTAAGTTGCTTGAGGAAACTCAAATTGAAGAGAAAGGTTTATGATATGGTGCAAGAATCATTTGGTACACTTACTCAATGTAATAGTAGTTTAAAATATTAAGAAGAAAAACGTCTTGATCGTGGTTTTTCTTCTCAGCCTTTTTTGATAATTAGTTATTAACAATAATATCATTTTTCCTAAAAAGATCGGGAAAATTCAAATTTTTTTTTTTGATAATTGAAACACGATCACAAAAAAAGCTCAGTCAAGTCTTAGCCAATATTATCGATTTTAAGAAAAAAAATACTCGTTTGTTTTGTTTCAGATCAACCGGGTAGCCAAAATCAAGTACACCGTTGAGCACCTCACCTTCAATGAACATTCACGAGATTGTAACTCCTTCAAGCATTAACATTTTTTAATGAATTTTGGTACACCGCTTTGTTAATGTACATACAAATAAATGTCCAAACGACATTTTAATCATCCTACGTATTCCTTTAAAACATTTTCTTTTCAAATAACGCTGATTTTTGGATTGTTACAGTAGCCTAACCCCTTAATTTGTAAGATTTAGCAAAAATTAAAAAATTAACCTGTACACTATAGCAAACTTGTTTTTTTTCTTCTCTAAATTGTTCTAGAAAGGAGCCTAAGTCACATTTAAAAATTTGTTCACCCGATTCACTTCAAATTCGGACGCAGTATAGCTTATAACATTTTCTATTGTATGACTCAGTAATAACAAATGAGTAAGTTGTTTTTGGTTAAAAAAAGAGCCTTTTTTTCTACATCTTGCCATTTTTGTAATTTTCAAAATTTCGAAAAAATATCCCTTCATACGAAAGTTTTATTATTACACTATTTAATCTACTAATTACACTAACAAAGTATCAAAAAGTATATTAGCAAAATATATACTAATTCATTTATTAATTGTACGAAATTTTAATGAATGGCAATTATATTAATAAAGTTTCATCATTGTACTAAAACTTGTTTATTTTCCATTCCAGCAACCCTAGTTGCCAGAGCCACCTGTGCCAATTCTGCAGTCATTTGGAAGAAGGTGGCATCTACAAAAAAATCGAAAATGTGCGGGAAATTTTGTACTGATTCCAACGGTACCAAAAATGCATCGTCAATTTTTTTGTACATGCCGCCTTCTTCCCTATGACGGCAGAATTGGCCATGCAGCAACGGTGGCAATGTCTTTAAACAATCATAACTTCATTTTTAGGGTTCCTAACCCAAAGGGCAAAATGGAACCCCATTAAGGTATTCCTTTCGCGGAGGGCCGTATTGTGTGGGGACATAAGCAGGGCGTTCTGAATCGTCGGTAAATTACAATTGCGCTTAATAAAAAAAAATAAGTTACGATGGATTATTATACGCAACGATAAACTAGAATAAAAAATTTCGCGCAAATTTAGTAGATTGAGACATTTTTACATTTATTTGAAACGTCACGGCTACAAAAATTCTTCTGCTAGTCACGTTTTTCCAAGTTTTAACATTAATATTTTCTTTAAACGTTCGGTGACCCTCTGTTTTTATTGTCGTTAAGGAATCTTCAGACTTTTTTACACCTGTGAGCAGTTTATATGAGGCATCTAGAGTTATTTAGTGTATAAATTATTAGATAGAAACATGGCCAGCGTGACATGTCCATAAAGCGCAATTCGACTTGACATTGTGAAATGGGCCATTTTATGGGACATTTTTAGGGCCGTAATTTTTCCTTAAAGGTTCGGTAACCTGGCTTGCAATTTTACCAGTATCGTGGGATGTATTTTTACTTCATTATAGACGAAAATCAGTTGAGTGTAAAATATTTGGGTTTGTGAAAGGAATACCTTAATGTCAATCTGCTGACTGTCCATCCGTATGTCACGGATCTCTAGCTCATAAGCGGAATGAGTTACAGACCTGAAATTTGGATGTTTTGTGTACAATGTTGAACCAAAACACAATATCGAATTACAAATTAAATTAAATTATTTTTCATGCGAATCCCACACATGAAAGAAAAGCAGAAAAAATTTAAATTAATTCTAACCCTGGCATGTGGAGTGTCATTTTTTAAAGCTCATTGAATAGAATACAAAAATATTTTTATATCTTTATTTATTATCTTATTTATTATTATCTATTAATTGATCTTTTATCTTCAAAAATGAAGAAATGGCAGGCCGTCAAAGTTGTCAGTTTTAGACCATTTTTGTAACGGGGTCTATCTCAAAAACTAAACTAGTTAGGAATTTGGAATTTCTGTGTATTATGTACAGTAATAAATACTATGTACAGTAATAAACAACAAATACCAAAAACGCTGATTCATGATGTCGGATGTATAATAATTTATTGTATACATAATACAAACGCCCATTCACAATGTGGTATATTCAATAATTTATTGTATACATAACACAATAAATTTCTAATGGAAATATAGAAAATTATTGTTATTTGAATAAAACCGGGTTTTATTCAAATAACCCGTGATTGCGGGTTCGAATTACAGTTCTCACAGTCTCAGAGAAAAATAAATACGGGCGGGACGTAGCTCCAGTTCTACTTGGATGTCACGCACACAGACCGGTATGTGTGTGTGTCGGGTGTCTATGACTGTAGCCTGTGATTTATTTCTCGACGAAACGCGACTAGCTCCAAAACAGGGAAGCGAACCGGGACTGACTATATTGGTATAGGTTTTGCGCAGTTTCCCTATACCCATGACAGAAATGTCATGGTGAATGCAATACAGAAAGGAAAGTCGCCTGCGGCCGCAAGGTTTGGATGTAAAGTGGAATATGGTGGGGAATGTATTAAGGGGGTAGAATGCTGTACAAATGGAAGCTACAAAAAAAAATGTTATTTGATTATCTACAATACCAACTGACTTATTTTTGGAGGCGGTGCCAGCCACGAGATCGCAAATTTAAAAAAGACTGTAGATTGTATACTTTATTTATTCCTCTTTGTCTCGTCTTGTTCTTAAAAAATATGACAATATTGGCAATTGGCTGGTACCGACTTCAAAAGTAAGTAATTTGGTATTATAAATATTGAAATGACAATACTTTTATGAATTTTCATTATTAATCTTTTTCTAGCTACTATCAACCCATATGGTTTTAGTTTAGAACTACCTAAGAACTAAGGCAGAAAAAAGCGTTACCTGATTAAATATGAAGTTTAAAAAAAAGTTTATTGATCATCAGTACGGAACCCTAGTAACGCGAAGCTCAACTCGCCCTTGGCCAAGTTTTTTATCAATATTTCCGCCTAAAAAAAGCTCAAACTCGGCAAGACTGTATACAAATTGTGCGTAAAATCCCAATTTCATCCTAAAAACTCTTGTCAGAAAAAATCCACAATCGACTGGTTTTTGAGCCCCACATTGACACGGATTCATTCAGTCCAAAGATCTCCCACGCTCAGTTTCAAAATCCCACAAAATATCTACCTCCTTTTTACTCCGCAGGGATTGGCAATTATCTCCACTTTCCAAAAACGTCGATATCTCATCGTACCAAAAAGGTTTCCAAATAAAAACTGAAAAATTCGTTAGACTGTGCTAAAGTCGAACGATCGATTGCTTTCCATTATCATCGAGTTTTCAAATCGCGCGACGAAAATCGTCCGAAAATTGCGTTTCGTTCCGGTTTTTTTCCCTCTTTATTCCGCAGGTACAATATCCTAATCCTTCATGACGAAATGCATGTTTCGATTGCGCTGTCCTCGTAAATAGCGAGCAGCGAAATACGAACGTTCGGCAATTACGTAATCGCGAGTGTGGATCGAGGCTGGAGCGAGCATCGCATCGAAAAAATGACAAAACGGTATAAGGAGACCATTTTTTTTCGTCTGCTTCGACGCGATCGAAATCTCAACGAGGACCTTCGATCGGTCTCGAGAAAAATTGTTTTTTTTACACGTTCTTGCGCTGTTACATTTTTTTATGCAAAGTGCAATTGAAAAAAATATGAAAAACTGAAACTTTATGGAAATTAACCTGTGTACATGGACTGTGAGACACCATAGGCGGCCGCGCCGGCCACTGCGAGAAACTTCAAGCCCGCGTTCATGCCTTTCGGCGCTTTTCCAAATTGCCCCGCAAGGTCGTTCAGCTTGCTCTGAGCCATTTTTTACTTCTCCTTTCGTTCCAATCGAGACACGATAATTGCGAGTAAAAAAATCTTTCTTCTCGTGTTTGACGACGAAACGTGCGCGAAGGGGCGAATTGCAACGAGACTAGCGACGAGCACAACGGGGAGCCGGCGCGCACGTTGATACGGCTACGCGTTGAGGAGAAGGGCAAACACACCACGGGCACGCGCACGAGCAGCTTCCGAGAATGGCCGGCAGGCGGCGCTCGCCGGACGGTCACATGACCGGCACCGTGACCGGACGTTTTGTCCGCGATTGTCCAACCGAGAATTTATAAGATTGAGGATATGATGCGAGGCCAGCCCCCTGTCGCCATCAGTCATACATGGCTCGCGTAATGTCCGTCGTTTTTATTTTCAATCGTTGCCACGTGTGGCGCTAGTAGTCACCTGCTCGATAACTATATATGTGACATATAACCTGTGAACCAGCCGAACCCACCAAACAATGGAGAAAATGTTTATTATAATTATTATTATAATATGATTATTTCAATCGTTTAAAATGATGTAACTCGAAATGTATTTGTTTTTTGGCAGTATGTGACCGGGAAGTAAGTACGTGTCGGTTTCTCAACAAGCATGAAAATTTCAAAAAATAAATCGATACATATAAATGTGAGGAAAAATATTTTTATTTCCCTTGAATAATTTTTAAATTCAAAATATCAACATTTAATGTACATTTTGATAAAATGACCGGTTTTTTTCTTTATAATACATAAATGAACCTTGAATATTTTTCACGTGGTACAAAATTTCGAATTTTTTTTTTTGCCGCTTCATTTTCTGTCAACACATTTTCTGACTGTAGCTGTTCTGTCTTGGTCCACGGAAATAGCGATAGGACACTTCCTTGTTTTAAGTGAGGGATTTTGTATTTCCCCTGAAATTTTTGTCATAATTCGAATGTAAGAGGAAAAAAAATAAAAATTCGTGTTACGACAAAAAAAAATGATCGAACTCACTATTCCAAGCACTTTTCCATCGGGACTTAGAAAGTGGCGTACCCAAATTATTTCGGTTTTCTGGAAATGCTTCTCGCAAACGGCTTTTCTACGTTTCACACAGCTGCTCTTTCGCCGCACAGCTATTTCCCACAAATTCTCACTTTGCGGGTTCTTGGGAATTGTGAAAAAAATTCACCTTTTCTGGGATTGATTTGTTCTCTGAGGTGCAGCCAGGGACGATGCATATCGGTATGATTTATCCCAAACCAATTGCCGCTCTTCGTCGTTTGATAATTATAACCTACACACAATACAGAAGGTATGTCATGGTAAACAAAAAATACACGTCACAGATCGCGGATTGATTTTTTGATATTTAAAAAGTCCTGTAAATTGTAGTGTTCTCACAAGCCACATGTCATAACACAACCGTAAAACGCATAAAACTCCAAATACTCCGAAAATGTTATTATTATATCGAACATGGACCGCGCGTGCGTAAAAGAAATCGAGCAGGTGACTACTGGCGCCACGGAGCGGACTGTAGCGCAATCAAACATCCCAGACAATACGCGAATAATTTATTGCCATAGGAATAGTACCCAGTGCACGGTCTTACATACAGGTCTGGAAACGACCGTGGTGGGGGTAGGCACTGTTAACGAACGCACGTTTGTTTCCAATTTTCGCCACTACGTGGCATTGCTATCGGCGTGTACGGTGCGACAAGGACAGAACAGCTTCCGTCCGTCTCTCTCACTCTTCTCGATGATCCGAAATACACATTACGTTTTTCGCGGGGGGGGGGGGGGTGAAGGAGGAATAGAGGGAGATGAGAAATAATTGTGGAATAAGGAGGGGGGATTGTGGAAGAGAATAGAAGTGGGGCTTGTAAAAAGGGGAAGATCCTGTATGGCTGGAAGAAGACCAATATAAAAATTTTAAAAATAATTTAAAATACTTACCTTTTTCGAATGAAATGGATTTTCATTCGAATTTTATTCCGAGTTTCTTTCGATGATCGATATACAAATACCTTTATTGAACACCCGGTGTGACACGTGCGTACCGCACACACCTTCGGGATGTCGACAAGTTTTCAATAATACCCTGAAACAACGGTCCACCTTCCCAAGCTTTATGAATATTTTAAACTACAAATGCTCGTTGACGCGACGCAAACAGAGGTTATCGAGAACGTGTAATCAAAAAGTTATGACAAGGCAAGGGGCGAAGGGAGAGATCACAGAAGACCGTGGTTGGGAGGTACTCACCGATAGTAGCGACGGCGGTGGCGACGAGCGGAATGAAAAGTGAAGCTCGTAACGGTGCCTCACGACTCCATTGAAATCTGGCTTCGTTTCCAGACCTGTATATAAGACCGTGACCCAGTGTCAGGGGGCTGTGCGAGGCAAATACGAGTAGTACAGTCGTGTTGTATATTGGAATCGGAAAAAATTAGAAGGCTAGTTTTTTGACAAGTGATTTTATAGGTGCCACGGGTGCTGAATCTAAGTTTGCCTGAAAATCGGGGTGTAGGGTTTTTTTAGGGGATGAAGGTAGATAGGGGTGGATTAAAGCCAAACTACAACTCCCACCAAGTCGACGCCGGGAGACAAAATGTTCAGAAAAATCCGGGCTTTATTTTTGTCCACAGCGTTAAAGCACGGTCTTGCATACAGGTCTGACAACGGCGATAGTGGGGGTAGGCAGCCTTAGCGGTTCTGTTTTTTATTTCGATTTCTGCCGTTTGGTGCGCGACGGCAAGGGGAAGTAGTGGTGCGACGAAGAGAGAAATAGCTCTTCTGTCCTTTTCCCTCCTGAACGCAACGCATGCGCCGTTTGCCCTAACTTAATTTACCGTACTGTCGTGTAAACTGCATAATATACGAAACCAATTACAAAAATGTGTTGATTAAAAAAAAGATGACTACTTTCATCGAAAAAAAACTGAAAACTTTTTGAATACATTTATTCATACCAGCACATATTACGACCATTTATATCCTTTTTTTCCAATGTCTCATCGTTTTCGAAATGTTTTTCGCACACGTACTGAGACTCTTTCAGTCCCGGAATAGCATCGAGCCATTTTTTGTATCGTTCGACGTTTCTGGGCACGCGGAACACGGAGCATTTCTGCTTACAATTTTTGTACCCCGTTTTACAATTGCGAACCGCGTAACCCTTAGCCATTTCGCAAAGACTACCAAAAAAATTCACACTTATGCGTAAAGACACGATAAAAAATGTATCGCGGTAAATCGCGTAGAACCTTCTGGTATATGATCGCACATAACGGTTATTTCGACAATCGCGCCACAAAAACATACGTAAACACCTTGGGCCCATTCGCCGGTAAGAGGTAAGGGGGAAACTACTTCCCCTTGCTAGTAGCGACGCGTAGCGACGCCTAGTGAATCGAAAAGTGAAGCCGATAAGCGTGCCTACCCCCACCACGAAAATTTAGCTTCGTTGCAAGACCTGTATGTAAGACCGTGGTCTTTACGCTTTAAAGGAACCCCCCACCCCTCTCGTAAAGCGAAGAAACGCGGCGCCGTGATGCCAACTTGGGGGTTTTGCCCCCAAATTTAAGGGGAACTAAAATGTGAAGGGGTTTTTTTAGGGGGTAAATTCATTTAGGGGTATTCTTCAGGGGGATTTTTTCGCGGGTACATTATTTAAGAAACTTTTTTGAGGGCGTGAAATTAAAGTGTATATCTTGAAAAAAGTGAAAAAAAAAGAAAACAATGTATCTTCAATTAATTCGTTCAGAAATTGAAATAGGTCAATTCGTTCGATCGTCGAAATTATGTGTGCGATAATATATTTTATATATTCGAAATACATATTCCTGCGAAGAATCTTTCATTCGCAATAAATATTTCTTATAAACTAAACATAAAATTTAAGGATCACTTTTCTCTTTGCTCAATTATAATCGATTGCCTTTCAAAATGTTTTACACCAATGCCATGCTTCATGTCTTGTACTAGCAACACAAGTGGCGCTGGTGGCTGAATTTCGCACTACAACGAACAACAATTTGCTGATCAAGACCAACGAATTCCGTTTTCACTTTTACCGCTTTTACTGTTCGACGTTTTCACGCTGTCACGTTGGGGTTGTGTCCGTTAGTTTGTTGTCTAATTGCGTATTTTATTTCAAATTTTATTTCGAATTTCGAATTACGACCGACAACTTGCTGACCAAGAGAATTCCGTTTTTATTTTTACGGTTCAACGTTTTCACGTTGTCAGTTGTAACGTAGAGGTTGTGTCCGTTAGTTGGTTGTCTGCTCGCGAGTTTTATGGGATTGCAAAGCAAGTCAAGTACTCAAACAGGGTGTACAATGAAAACTTTAGGGGTTATTCATCGACATCTAGGGGGATTTGAAGTTGGTCGTAGGGGGAACATTCTGTAGGAGTTGGCATCACTGACGCTGCGCCACACGTGCCGCACGCGTTCGAAAGAGTAGCTGAAATTTTCGAACAGAAATTTCTCACAGATGAATAATCTTTAAGGCTCAAAAAATCGTCAAGCTTCTCGTCAATGAATTCTACATGGCCTAATGCTTCCTTTTTTTCCTAAAAACTTATCTATCAATGAGAAAACTCCGTCCGAAAATTTGTTAGGTTATGTTGTTATCATTAACCATTAACCATTACGGCTACTCGTTTGCATTTCGTTTTTTACACCAAATATCGAATAAATCCATCAAAGCGACTCTAAAATTGCCTAAAAGTGAAAAAAAAACGATCGCACGAGCAACACCAAGGGGACTTCAGTGATAGACTTACCGACCGTCGGTACATCGTATAACCTAAAGCCACATTTCCACGCGACCTGTTACGTGCGCGCCAGCTTCGTAACATTTTCAAAAGCGCGTCCGGCGCCATCTGCGGTCGTTCGACCGAGTCCGTTAAAGTGACGGTTGGCGTCAAAGGTACGCGTGTGTGTGCGTGCATGCTCACGTGCATGTGTGCGCGCGCGGTGTGTAACAAAAAAGCGAACTCTCGCGAGCGCGGTCTTTAGCTCGTAATCGGGTCTCCGCTTGGCGCGTCTCCAGCGAGATCCAGCTGCAATTGCGCTTTTTTTTCTAAGTTTCCCAAATCGAAAGTCTCGCGCGAGGAACGCGGCCCTCCGAGGCGCGATCGCATCGAGTCGTGAAATAGCGTGCGCCGTCTGTGCGAGTGTGTGTGCGCGCGTTCGTGTCGATAGCGAGGACCCGCCGCCCCGCGGATTCTCACCGAACCGGCCACAATAAAGCGCCTCGAGAGCAAGAGTGAGACGGCTAGAGAAATCTCGCGAGCACGATAGAGACAGCACCTCCTCCGCAAGTGCCAAATAGCGCTCTAGCTTTTCCTCCACGAAAATTTCCACTTTTGTTGGAAATGTTTTTACTTCATGAAAAAATCGCGATTCCGATGTCGATCTCGTCCAAAAAAATGATGCATCCTCAGGTCGGTGCGGAGCTGCGAAAACTTGTCCCAAGATTATCGAACCCGAGTAAACAAAGAACGCGCGCGTGTCTCGCTTATTAGAACGAACGCTCGGACCGCGACTGAACAGTCGAAAAAAAGCATCCTCATTCGTTAAAAAAAATATCGCCCTCAATCGTACAGAAACCCGCGAGATTAGCTCGAAAAATCCCGATGCCGAGGGCCGTTCGACCGGCGGGGCAATTTTCGCCGTTTGCAACGGGGGCGTTCGCGTCAGAGGCAGCAGCAGCAGCCGGAACAGCAGCAGCTGATTGATACAAAATGTCCGTAGGCTCGTCGCGGCGGCACGTTCGCCGGCAGGGCATCGCGTGCTCATCGACAGCGAGACATCAGCCACGAGAACTCTCGGCGTATCCGAGCGAAAAAACCAACAGTGACAATAATCACGTTTGCATAACGCGCCCCCTCGTAATCGTATTTTCCCTTCGATAAAAACAAACTCGAGACGCGAATTTCCAAAATTCTCATCCCGAACGGGAGAAAGAAAAAGGATCGTTCTCGCGCGGGCTCGAAATGATCGCGCCGTCGAGAGGCGCCGATGGGTGCGCGGCTATTGCTCGCGAACGGGAATTCTAACAAGTTGGACATTAGGCAGCAGCTGATTCGGACAAGATGGTCGCGGGCTCGCGTCCTTTGCCGGCGAATTAACGTCGCGGTGCGCGAACGAAAGAAAAAAAAAGAAGCGGGGTACGAGAGAAGAAGAGGAAGACGGTCGCGAGGTGCGGATGAAAAAATTTCGCGGCGTCGAAAGTGCCGCGGACTAAGACACGGGAGTGCCTCAGGGAGAAAGACGGCAAGCGAAGTGTACTTCGATATCGCGGGGGTGTCTCGGCGATGCAAAAGCACTTCGCATCGTCGTCCATCCGTGGACTCCCTCGAGTGCAACGTTTTGCCGGATTTTCAGCCTCGAGTCTTTAAAAGCCGGATACTTGTAGGTGGCGGGTCGGAGGGAAACTTCATCGTGCAACGAGGGTGGAGTGCGTGCGGAAACAAAAATTGTCGAAAAACTCTGTAATCCATTATCTCGTGTAATCAAACAACAAAATCTTCTCAAAACAGCCGGCATTTTTCTTGCCATCAACCGTTGCATAGACTGAAATTGACGGTGTATCGATACGAGAAGGTAAAAAGGGGCGGGGGTTTTCGGCTCGATGACCAAATTCGTCGGAACATGTACGTTACTCGGGGCTTGCCGACGAGATACTTTTTCGAGGTTGATTAGCGTCTGAACCTCGTCCTGACCGGAATTATGATACCGCGCGATCATCACGAGGAGTGATGAGCCACAGGCGGAATAGTCCGCGCGCGGTGCCTCGAGAGAAATTCAACGACGCTAAGACTCGCGGGATCTTTCGGCAAACCCAAACGTGACGAATAATCGGAAAATAAATAAGAAAAAAAGGGTTGCGAGGCGAGGGAAATATTTGAGGGAAAAACGATGAACGCGGAGGGCCAGCATGAACGGCAGAAAATCGGCCAGGCAAAGTGCCAGAAGGCTAGCGGCCTCCTCGAGCAGAACAGCAGAACGTCGGCCAATTTGACGAGCCTCGGCAACTCAACCAACGACGAGAGCCAAATAACGCGGCACGTGGTCGAGACCAGGAGAATCAAGAAGGAGAGAAATTTTATCGATGTTTCGTCCTCGTCGAACGAGAACGGAACGACCACCGGCGGCAACAACAGTGTCGTTGTCGCCGCCGGCTGCAACGATAATACCACAGGAAACTCGGAAAACGGACATCACAATACGCGGGCCAACAGTGTGTGCAGGACAAATGGATTTCATCCGGGTGATATACTTCAGGAAATTATTGCCGCTAAGTTTGGACAATCCTCTACCGGACATGGCAATGCCAGCAAAAACGACAAGATCCGCCTCATGATTGAGGACAGTCTGAGGTTCGTAGAGGAAACGATCTTACTTTTAAAAGTTTTTTTTTTAACTTTTTAAGGGGGGTGCGCAAAGTTTTTTTTGCTCGTTCGTGCACCGCGATGCTAATTCGCAATATCTACCTAGAGGCACGCAAGAAGCGATTTTACTTTTAAGGGGGTTTTCTTACTTTTTAAGGGGGTGCGCAAAGTTTTTTTTCTCGTTCGCGCACCGTGACGTTAATTCGCAATATCTACTCAGAGGTCCGCAAGAAACGATTTTACTCTTAAGGGGTTTTCTTCACTTTTAAGGGGGTTCGCGCAGTTTTCTTTTCCTGTTCGCACACCGCGACGTTAATTGGCAATATCTACCCAGAGGCCCGAAATAAAAGATTTTACTTTTAAGGTTTTTTTTTTTTATTTTTAAGGGGGTGCGCAGTTTTTTTTTGCTCGTTCGTGCACCGCGACGTTTATTCGCAATATCTACTCAGAGGTTTGCAAGAAACGATTTTACTCTTAAGGCGTTTTTTTTTCACTTTTAAGGGGGAACGCGCAGTTTTTTTTCCTGTTCGCGTACCGCGACGTTAATTCGCAATATCTACCTAGAGGTCCGAAAAAATGGCCACAATCTGTTTTTTTTTTTTGGGAAACGGTCGGTGAAAAAGAAACGCATTTTTTTTAACTCAAAGGAACGTATATTGTGAGCCTTCGAAACAGATCGCCAAAAAGTACGGAAAAACAACACAAATATGGCCGCCGGCAGATGATGAAATTTTTGTTCGCGACGTTTGGCGGTGGACATCGGCTTAAGCGGTCCATCCGAAATCTAAAAACACAATGGGTTATTCAAGTTAACAATAAATAGGAGTCGTTGAGGATCGTCGGTTTTTAATATCATTTCAACAACGTGATGACGAATTGAGACTCCAGCATACGAAATCTATGAAAAAAGGCGTCATTTTTACGTGAATGTTAAAAAATGAAGATCGATTCCGAAAAAGTGAGATTGTCAACGACCTTTAAATGTTTTTGTCATATCTCCTGTAAATTTGGAAACAATCCGTCAAGTTGTTCTCGAGATATCATATCCACCGACTTTGAAAACGGTGTTTCGAGAAAGAAGGGTTTAACGTTTGACGTATGGTGCTGCTCGCCCGGCCGACTGTTAGAAGCTGCAGCTCCCTCAATTTTAGATATATTTCAATGAAATTTTCAGGGGGGTAGATAAGAGGTGATACTATCGAATAAAAATATTTTTGGTAAATGCAACTTTTCGACCCACGTTTAAAAAAATATATATTGACAAACTAGGAAGTTATTATTGTTTTGAAGAAAGTGAAATTAACAATAAAGAATTTGCTTTTAGTATAATAATGAAACTTTCGACTGACTGGATAGTTTTTGGAAATTTCGAAAATTCCTAAAATGGCAATCTGTGGAAAAAAATCGATTTTGGACGAAATAAACGACATCGATCATTTGTTATTCAGGGGTTAGGCTACTGTGGCGACCCGAAAATCATGGGGTCAAAGTTTTGCATCGTTGGTGAGCAACGAAAATTCTTTTCAATTCCTTATTTTTATTACTATCGAAAATCACATTTTATACATTTAGGTTGTAGATCACTGAATAAGGAAGAAAACATTTTCGCCTGGTTTTCATAGCTCAAATTTGCCAAAGGAAATGCGGGAAGCTCAGGGAAAAAAAAATTTCGTTGCATTTCAACGATGCAAACTTCACGGTCATGAAAAGTCAGAGTTATTAAAAAGAAAATTGAAGGAATACGTAGGATGATGGAAAAATCGTTTGGATTTAGTTATATGTACATTTACGAGTTTTTTCTTCTTAAAATAGATGATATTAGTTGAGCCTTGACTGTGCTTTTTTTAAAATTATCGTATTTTCATTACAAAAAACAGTTTTGAATTATTGTTTTCGTCGATTTTTCGAGGAGAAATTACATTATTGTTAAAAACTAATTAAAAAAAATGTTAAGAAAAAAACGCTGGTCAAGGCTAAACTATTATGACACTAAATACTATAATATTGAACGTGAGGGGCTCGACGGTGTACTTGATTTTTGGCACCAGGTTGATCTGAAACAAGAAAAAACAATTTGCAACCATAGAAAAAAAATTCGCTGCATTCGAACGATGCAAACTTCAGGGGTCTTCTCACTTTGGACGCCAAAAAGGATATTTTCATTAATTTGTTTCATAGGTTTATATTATAGACATTGATATAAAAGTTGTTACACTTAAGGGAAGGTTCTGCCTTGTTGGGCCAAAAAATGTTCGATTTTTCACCAACTCTTTTATGCTAAAGTATTAAATATACAATGTTGATATTTGGTATGTTGACTAAGCGGTCTTTATTGAACATCAAAATATTTTTTAAAGTTTGACAAAACATGGTGGGGGGAGTGGGAGGAGCCACGTATGTTGCGGGCGATGACATTCTTCGCTTGCGGAAGTCCTAAGTCCCGGACAGGTGATCTGAAGCAAAAAAGTTTTATCATCTTTTTACTTTGTACAATATTGTGTATAAGTTGACCTACAATCAAGAAGAAAAATTGAAAAATAAAAAGATAATGAGCAAAAAACTGCAAAACTTTTTGGAAAAAAAAACAAACGTCATTCCGATCGCTCACTATTTTTTATCCTTTTGAAATTTTAACCACATATTCTTTACAACTATAGCTATAGCGCATACGATTTTTTATATATGCAAAAATAACAAAATGGCGGACATCTTTCGAAAGAAACAAAAAACGGGGGTTTTTCACAGTTTTTGGAAAAAAAGTAAATATCAAAATTTCAAAAAATCCTTTTTTAAATTTGATATTCACTTTTTTTGCCAAAAACGGTGGAAAAACCCCGTTTTTTTTCGAAAAATGACCGCCATTTTGTTATTTTTGCATATATAAAAAATCGTATAATATGCACTATAGCCATTAACATAATGAATCTAAAACCGTTTGATTTTTTCTTTTCGATGATCTATCGCCAAGATTCCATCAACAGCGCAGACCCACATTTTTTTTAGGACATTTTTTTAACTACCATTTTCGTCTATAAATAGTGACTTGAATAAATAATTTTTTTAAAATGTATTTCGAAAGTGTATTTATTAAGTGTAGCAACTTTTATATCAATATCTCTAATATAAACCTATCAAAAAATTCATGAAAATAGCCTTTTTTAGCGTCTGAAGTGAGAAGACCCCTTCAACACGTCGCCGTTTCGTAAAACATCGTTTCAAGAAAAACGCAAAAAGGGTAAACCGCAGCAATAATAAATTAATTTAAAAAAAAATAATAAAAATCCTTTAAATTTGTTCAGGCGAGAGCATCCACTACTACTGAAAATTAAACCTCCATTTTTTTCTAAACTCCCGAATTTTCGACAAATTCAATAGCCCGCGCATGCGTCCTCCAATGGTGAATCCAAATTCCCGGAAGAGTGCATAGACGCGTTCCGATAAATCAGACTCCGTGTGTCCCAACTTCCGGTCAATTTCGCGAAACTCCTTTCTCACGTTTCCCAATAGGCCGCGAAACGATTTCGCAGAAGTTTTTTTTTAACTTCCTTTTTGCCAATAAATTATTAGTTTTCAATGATAATTCATCGATGGAAAATAATGCGCAAGTTTTTAATTACAATTCATCTATGCGAAAAAAAATACGTAGCCCGCGTGTCGTGCGCGATAATTCGCGGAACGAGATAGGAAAAAACGTGCCGGGGAAGAAAGCCGGCACGTTTGCCGGCGCGGTGGCGGAATAATAGCAACAGGGTGCCATTCGAACTAACACGATCACGCGACAATACACAAGCATATACGTCACTATTGAGCGGCGGCTTTCGTCCGGGCCCTTACTATGCGTCAGCAAGTGAACAAAGAAAATTCCTTTTTTTTTATCAAACTGCACAAATAAATTGAACTAACGACATATAATTCGTAAATATAAACGAAAAAAAGCCTCGATCGCGAAGTGTTGAGAATCGTCGATGAAAATTCGAGATCGTTGAATGACTAATTGTAAAATATATAAATAGCTATATATAATAATAACAAATATTTTATAATATAAATAATACTTCAAATACTACAAATAAACTATAAATAATAAAATAAATAAATAAAATTAACATTGTGAAACAATTTATCCGGGAAGAGTACAACGGAAGTTACGACGATCGCAGATTTTTTTCGAACGAATTTCCCAAAAGTCAAATGGTTTTATTTATTTTCGCTAAATTATTATTCTATTATATTATTATAATTATATAACTCTAGAAATCTATATTATTATTATCTATATTCTATATTATTATTATACTATATTATGATTAAAATTATATAAACCTATAAATTATTATTTTATTATTATTCTATTATATTATTATCGCTAAATTATTATTATAGACTTATTATTCTTCAGAGAGGCGTTTAGTAATTTTCTTTATAATTTGATAGAAACTGATTTAGGTTTTTCAAACATATTGTTATAATTAAGGGCTCGAGTTTATTTATTTTTTTTCCCTCAAAACTGAAGCACCGGGCAGAATTTTATGTAGAATCGTCTAGACTTTTTTGCGCGAATCCATCGTAGAGCTTTCTACATATAAAGAAGCAAAAAAATTGGCTCAAAGTCCGGCTATTTCGAGACTTTTATTTTTAGGTCCGCAAAAATGTCGATAAAAATGCTTGAGTTATCATTTTTTCGCGGTTTTCGGGGGATAAAGAATCCTCTCTCCACTGACGTGCACCGAAAAATTCTTTGTAAATAGAACAAACGTATTTTTCGAATTGTTTATCGCCTACGAAAATGATCGAACATTTTTTGGAGTAGAATCTTCCGGTGCTGGAGAATAAATAATTTGATTTCAAAGAATAATTCATTAAGAAGGCACTACAAAAAAGTGTATTTTATTATAGCGCATGGCTATTACGCATATGGAAAGAAGGGAAAACTCAGGGAATTTTTTGCCTCCTGGAATAATGAGGAAAACGTCAGAGAATTTTTTAAATCCCCTGGAATTTTTATCAAAATGTCCTTTGTGCGAGAATTACGGAAAATTAAACCGACTTGAAAAAAAAACTGAGAAGCATAAAAATCAATATTTTTGTATATTTTTAATATTTTTATTATATACAATTATTATTCTATAATAATTATTATTATATAATCATTGTATATGATAAACCCAAACAAACCCAAACCATATTATTATACATATTATATACAATTTTTAATATTCCATTTTTAATATTTAACCACACAATTATCATTTTAGATAAGTGTTTATATTTTTTTTGTTGGCACCGACGTGAAAATTTCTGTTTATAATTTAAAAAAAACAGTTTCTGTATTTGCTTTTAATGTATTTTTTTACTCTACAGGGTTTAAATTATTTTTCGAATTTTAGATTTTCTTTTCAATTTTTTATTCTAATGATCATTTTCATAAATTCGATCTGAAGAAAAAATTATCTTCTCTATTTGACCCCACTCTGCCTGGAATACTTGCAGAACCTGTGTAGAAAAGTCAGCGAATTTCTGAGTCAATAATGCGTAACAACCATGTAGCATTTACCTACCAAAAAAAAACAATCTGTTAACAATATGGAACGATCATTTTATCTTCTCGTCTTATTCATACATACATTCTTAAGTGGTATATACAGTCAGGAGGCCTAAAAAGATCGATTTTTCAAGAATTTTTCTTGAGAAGACCTTTAAATCTATTAACGTAAAAATTTGTACACATATTATGGTAACTTTTAACTGTATTTTAACATTTTTTATTTGTAAAAATCATTATTTTTGAAGCTGCTATAGCTGATCTTCGGAAGCACCTCTAAAAAAAGGCGTCTTGCGGTGAGCACGATATCTGGACTGGATCATCTTAAATTGAAAAAACCAAAAACATTTCGTTAATATAATGGATTATCTTGCAATTGATCGAAGGAATAAGCAATATAATAAATTTTGACAAGATGGCGGCTTCTAAAAAATAATCGATTTTTGACAACAATTCACGCCTTAAATCGTTTATAAAATGGAAAACATTTATCAGTGAGAAAAAATCGTCGATCAGTCACTAAAAAATATACTTGAAAAGATTGTGTTAAAATTTGAGACTGACCGGTTCAGCCGTTTCCGAGAAATCTTGCTCGCCGACTTTAAAAACACAATTTTGAGAAAAACGCGTTTAAAGTTTCAAAAGCCCTTTCGAACGCTCTGACACGTCATTACAAATGTGCGTGTAACTTCGAGAATATTCGCCGGTCTGACAAGAAATTTTCTTTGTGTGTACTTAAATATATGTACCTAACGAAAAACAAGTTTTTTGAAAATCGATTTTTCGAAAATTTTAACTGTATATAACCCCTTAATGTTATCGCAAGAAACGCGCGTTCCCCGAAATTCACTGAAATTTCATTGAAATCTATTCTTCGATGTGACTCTACGCTTCTCTATACTTCCTTAACGTTGCGATTCAATACAAAATTAATATCGATCGTTCGCGTGGAAGAGAGACGATTGAAACTCTAAAATACACTTGAGGCCCTCTGTCATTTTTGCGCTGTATAAATCAATTTGCGCATGTGGAACACTCCCGAGTAAACGAAAAAGATGTAACGCGAGCGAAGCACGTAATTCAAATTCGTGAATTTCGTATATATTTTCGTACGTTCTTTACGACCGCTAAAAAATTATTAGATACTGTACGGAACGACCATCCCTACGAATGATTTTTTTTAAACAAAGAACATCGATTTCCAAATTAATATAATAAGCAATTCCGCAGAAGAGAGAATAACTAAGTAAAAGCATTTTTTTTATATTGAAACAAAATACAAATCAATTAAAATAATAATGATAAACTACATTTCATTCGTAAAAAAAACTTTGGATTTTATTCCAAATATTTCAACAATTCTGTATTCATGAGCCCAGATATTATTTCTCGATCGTGAATATTTTTTTAGTTACTATTTCATTCGCAGCTGCTCCTAGGAACGTTTTTATCTGCCCCAGTACATAAGAATCGCGGAAAGAAGTTCTCGGCAATAGTTTCGTAACGATGTTTTTTTTTTTCTATACAGCGAGGATTCGAAGAATCGCGTCCAAGACATATTTCTACAAGTAGAGCAGCTGAAGATTGAGGAAAAGCTGTTGCTCTATCTGCGATTGCCGGCCTCGCTCGCCAATCCTGGAGGCACCGTCGATCCGCTCAGGCAGCCTCTGAATCCTCTTGGCAATCGATACGAGATACATCAGACGATAATGTGGATAAAGACGCATTTAGAGGAGGATCCGGACGTTTCGTTGCCCAAACAAGAAGTATACGACGAGTACAAGTGAGAGCGCGAAAGGAAAAATATAATTTGAAAAATACCAACCCCATTTGTCGAATATTAAAAAATATTCATAATATAATATATTTGATTTCTGACAATAAAGTGTTGTAATTCTCGGTTCGTGAAATGAAGAAAAAAAAACGTTAAGGGATTAGGCTACTGTGGTGACCAGGAAATCAGGATTAATTAGAAAAAATTGAAGGAATGAGTAAGCTGATTGAAAAATCATTCTAACATTTATTGGTATGTAAGGTACAGTGGGATCAGTGGCTAATTTTCTTCAGAGATCTTTAGCTGCCTAACCGTTCACACAATCTCAATGAAATCTTGACTAAACGTGAGGTGTGTTCAATTGCTTCATTTTGTTTAAAGGCACCGAATGGCCTAACCCAATAGATATTGAGATAATAACCATTTTAAAAAAATCGGATTTGATCCACTGTGTGGGGGTGTACACAGTGAAACATGCCTAATTTCACAGTCAAACAAAATTTCAAAATCAAGCAAAATTTGAAAAAAATTACCCTGATTCACTGGACACTTGTAGGTAATGGAGTGCTTTTCTCTTTACAATGGGGAGCATTGTACAGTAAGCTATTGAAAAATTAATAAAAAAAACAGCATATTATGAGATCAATCACAATCATTTATTGAATATTAATTAACAATGAGTACCTACCTAATGAGGTAGTACCAGTACCTGTCTAAATCACAACGCGAAAATATTCATATTATGACTTACCTCTGTGTACCTCGAAAAATTGTGCCACTGTGTACCGGCCCTCTCCGTTTTTCTAAAGAGGGCACTGACAAGTTTCTATTTTTGTTAGGCAAACAAACACAATGCTCAAATACCGCAATATAGCTGTATATTGCGGGAGAACAATGACTTCGAACATAGCTGCGATAGGTAAAGAAGCAAAAAAACATACAAACTCAGCGGATTTTTCAACTTTTGACACCAAAAATAATATTAAATCGCCTGTCACAACCGAATTGCGCGGGAGCGACTCACAGACAGGTTCAAACCTATTGGCATCCGAGGGCGGTGCTAATGTAAAAAAGACGCATATATATTGTCCACTTCTGAGGAAGAGAAAAGGTTCAGTGTACCCACTGTTTCCACTGTTCCTACTTTGACCCTACATTAACAAAGTTGTATATCAAACTTCATAAAAAACGTTAATAATGAAAGAAGTTATGCACAGTGCACAGGTCAATTTTTCGAATTTTTACTAAATCTTTCTTACAAATTAAGGGGTTAGGCTACTGTGGCAACCCAAAAATCGTCGTTATTTGAAAAAAAAATCATTTTCAAGGAATAAGATGATTGAAAAATCGTTTGTATTCGCCTTGAAACACATGACTAATTTTATTCTATGTATCCAACATCGGATTCTAACCAGATGTTTTAAGGCTACTTTTTTATTTTATTTTTAGTGATAAAATGCAAAGACTTCCTGCCAACCTAATAATACTCTAGTCATGAAAAATTAAGGCGTTACCCCCACTTGTAGCGCAAAAAAAGGCCTTTTTCATGAATTTTTTTAAAGAAAACTACAAAACTTTTTTAATCGATCAATATACCATCTTAAAGAACACATCTTGAAGAACTTTCAGTAATTTTTTCATTGAAAAATATTACATTGTTTAGTGGCAAATGGCCGTCAATGAAATAATGTTTTTATATACACGGTTTGCGGTGACCAACATTGCGGCGAAGTGGATCATCTGAAAAAAAAATGCGGATGGATTTAGTCAAATATAAGTATAAACTAGTCTTTAATCGAAGGATTTTAAAAAATATTCATTTTTCACAAAATGGCGGACAGTCAAAGTTAATGGTTCGATTTTAATGAAAAAAAAAACGGCCGTTTTTTGGCTATAAAACGGCCATTTTTTTCGAAAAAAAAAAATCGAACGATTAAAGACTACATTTTTATGTATTAAATAAGCCTGCAAAATTTCAAGAAGATCGGTTCATTAGTGTTCGAGTAATCTTGGTCACCGACTTCAGAAATGCCATTTTGAGAAAAACGCGTTTAAAGTTTCAATTTCAGTTTACACGAAGAAAATATTTTTTTTTGTAAACTTACACAGAGTCATCTATTCCGGGCCCATACAGAAGTATGGGCCCGGATACTTATACTTCAAAAAATGCAATAAAAAAAATCGATTTTTTCAAAATCGCAAGTGGGGCTAACCCCTTGAATCAAAAAAACCTTTTTCTACAACTCTTGATTTGCGCAATGAGAAAAAAAAGTGAAATATAATTCTCGATAACGCAATTTCAAAATAGCCATGTACTATATCAACGCCAAATTACAATTTGTCTGTTCTTTACGATTTCAGCGTGTTTTGCATAAGAAACGCGATGAAGCCACTGTCGACCGCGGACTTTGGCAAGGTAATGAAGCAGGTTTATCCGCGTGTGCGACCACGGAGGCTCGGTACGCGGGGAAATTCGCGCTACTGTTACGCCGGTATGAGGAAAAGGGTGAAACTCGACACGCCAACGTTGCCAGCAGTCACGGACACCACGACGGTATTTTATACAATCAAAATAAAAACTCCGACATCTAAACTAATTGATATAAACAAGCGTTTGTACATTCGTTTTTTACAGCCTGGAATTAAGCTGGTAGGGTTAGAGTACGCTTCTGAGACGATTTCTATCAGTGGAAACTTTATCTGTCAGTCCGTCTGGGAGTTTGCGCAAAAACGGCTGTAGCTTCCCGAGCCTTTGCTATGTTAGAACTATACTTATTATTTCTAACGCGTTTTCTCGAGTTATCATGGCTGGTACGCGTAGGGAAAATAGGGAAAACTCAGGGAAATTTGAAAATTCCTTGGAACTTTTTTCCAGCATTTGCTTTTGCAAGAATTACGAAAAATGAAATACTTGAAAAAAGAAACTGATAAGTATAAAAATAAATATTTTTGTATATTTTTAATATTTATATTATTCTTTATTGTATACAAAAAAGTTATGTTAGTGCCAAACATTGAAAATTTCTAAAACTAAAAACTATTTTACTCTAAAGCTTTATACATTTGCATTCGATTTGTCGATACACAACCACACAATTATTATTGTAAATAAGTGTTAATATTTTTAATTTTTTTATTGGCACCGGCGTAAACATTTCTTTTTATAATGAATAACAGGTTCTGTATTTGCTGAAGGGGAGGTACCTGTGTAAACGGCGAGAAAAACAGGTAAACTTCGGGAATTTTTATCTCAAAAACTAATGTTTCGATTGCATTCGGGTTTTTTTATTGGAAAATATGTACATTGAGGTATGTTTAGGCATTTTTTAAAATAAATTCGTTGACTGGAAGCGATTCAAACACGATTATGTCGAAACATAGTTTTCAAAGTTGGTGCTAGATGCATCTCGAAAATGGCTTGTCCGATTTTGTCCAAATTTGGATACAATATTCTTCGCTAGTTTTTCTCGTTCGCCACGTAGGATTTTTTTGACATTTTCGTTTTTGACGGAATTGCGACCGTTTTAATTTAACATTCGTTTTTCGTTCGCAATTTCCGACGATTTTGGATTGCATACACATTGCATATAAAAGCAATGGTTAAATCAAATGAAAAACCCCTACGTGGCGAACGAGAAAAACTATCGAAGAATATTGTATCCAAATTTGGACAAAATCGGACAAGCCGTTTTCGAGACACATCTGGCACCGACTTTGAAAAGTATGTTTCGAGATAATCGCGTTTGAATCGCTTCCAGTCAGCGAATTTATTTTTAAAAATTCCTAAACATACCTCAATGTACATATTTTCCAATTTAAAAAACCCGGATCCAATCGAAACATTAGTTTTTGAGATAAAAATTCCCGAAGTTTACCGGTTTTTTTCGCCGTTTACTCAGGTACCTCCCCTCAAGGGATAACACCACTCTAGCGACAGAAAATAAGGCCTAACTTTGACTATTTATTTTGGGAGTATGAAAAAGGCAATAGGATTTCTTTTAAGGCGTTACCCCCACTTGTAGCGCAAAAAAGGCCTTTTTCATGAATTTTTTTAAAGAAAACTACAAAACTTTTTTAATCGATCAATATACCATCTTAAAGAACACATCTTGAAAAACTTTCAGTAATTTTTTTATTTAAAAATATTACATTGTTTAGTGGCAAATGGCCGTCAATGAAATAATGTTTTTATATACACGGTTTGCGGTGACCAACATTGCGGCGAAGTGGATCATCTGAAAAAAAAATGCGGATGGATTTATTCAAATATAAGTATAAACTAGTCTTTAATCGAAGGATTTTAAAAAATATTCATTTTTTACAAAATGGCGGACAGTCCAAGTTAATGGTTCGATTTTAACGGAAAAAACGGCCGTTTTTTGGCTATAAAACGGCCATTTTTTTTTTTCGAAAAAAAAAAAAAATCGAACGATTAAATACTACATTTTTATGTATTAAATAAGCCTGCAAACTTTCAAGAAGATCGGTTCATTAGTGTTCGAGTAATCTTGGTCACCGACTTCAGAAATGCCATTTTGAGAAAAACGCGTTTAAAGTTTCAATTTCACAATGGATTCTTCTCTTTCAACGCTCATATCTCAGTCAATTTTGTTCGGATCGACTTGAAAATTTCAGGACATATTCTCAGATACTTATACTTCAAAAAAATGCAATAAAAAAAATCGATTTTTTCAAAATCGCAAGTGGGGGTAACCCCTTAAGAGGGTTTATTTAACACATATTAAGGTATAAACATTTTTTTAATTATAATCTTCATTCAAAATGACGGCGACAAACCCCATCGTGAAAAACGTGTTTTTTTTTACAAATAGCTTCACGGGAGGACGGTTTTCTCGTAAAGTATTAGACCTGGAACAAAAATCAAAAAAAATTATAATCTATATATTATTAGCTATGGAACTACGTAGGGATTTTTTTAAACAAATTCTGAAAAAATGGCGCACTTTGAAAGAAATAAATCGTTTTTTTTGCCCCAAAAATAAGCAGTAAATTGTTTATAAAAAAAGTTTACATTTCATCAAAAAACGGCTACGTACTCCCATAGATGATGTAATTTTGAAGCTACTATCAAAATTTCAAATCGATCCATGCAAAGGTGTCCGAGTAATCTTTCCTCCCAGTTTGAAAAAAGTGGTTTCGAAAAAAACGCGTTTAAAGTTGTACGAGGCGCCTGAGAGAAGTCCGAGGCGCTGCGGCAAACCCGATATTGAACCTTAAAAAAAATCGCTACAGGACCAATTGCATATTGTTTTTATGACCCCAAAATATTTTTTAAGCAAAAAAAAATGATTTTTCCATAATCCTAGAGTGGTGTTATCCATTACATTATTTTTCGAATTTCAGTTTTTTTTTACTTTCTTATTTTAATATTCAACATTCATATATTCAATCTTAAAAAAAGTACGTTCTTCATTTGACCCCAATCTCCCTGGAATATTTATAAAACCTGTCTGGATAACCTGGTCAGGAAATGTCTAGTTCAATAATGCATAACAACCATTACGCAAAGCTCCGGACGCGCCAAATTTCCGTAGTACGATTGTCAATGCGCCGAATTCGAACAATTGCAGTCGGAGGACTTCGACGAGCCGATAACGGAGGAGATGCTGGGCGCCGCGTCGACCCTCATCAGAGAATGGGCCGAGAGTCTGTTGAAGATGAAATTTTCATCTCTGAGCGCGCTCGCGCGTCATCTCGTGGACAATCTTCGGGTGGACACACGATCGCTCTCCGCTGTTTGCATTCTGAGCGCATCCGGCGATACGCAACCTTCGAGCAACAATAAAGGTTTCGATCAAATTCTAGTCGCTCGATCATGTCCAAATTCGTGAAGTTTCGAACGCTGCGATTTCTTATTCATTCGAGGCTGTCCTCGAATGTCCTCCTTCGTTTGTCAATGAGAAAAAACTTGTCGAAGAGTGTCAAGATATTCTAAAGCGTGTCTCAAAATGACGTGACATTTTTATTCATCAATAAAACGTATTATTTATTTGAAAAGTACGAATATTTTTATTTCAATGTAAGGTAAAGGATGGAGGTTATGTGTGGAATGCAACACTCGATGAATCGTGTAAACGGCATGGACTTGGAAGACATTCTTTCAAGAAGATGGCGCCACAGATATCGGATCTTGCGATCCACACATAACCTCCATGTTTGTAACGTATATGAAGGTGGAACGAGCGCGCGCGCTCTCGATTCCTATAGATTTTGTGCACATTTTAACCAGACATTGTTCATATCATTATGCATGTTTGAGTGAAATTTCAGAATAGTCGACTATATAGATTGGGAGATAATGAGTTTTCAAATTGCAACTTCAAGGCCTTAGGCCACAGTAACGGGTATAAAATCATGTGCGAATTTAACAATTTTTTTTCGTATGAAAAAGAGATTCACACATAAAATTAATTACACATCTATTTAGTATGGATATCAAGCTGTTAGAAAAAATATATATATATTTTTCGATGTACAAAATGGCCGACTACTCGAAACTTCTCGAAACAGCTTTTTTCCAATTGGCGTGACAAATAACTTCAACAATTTTCACTCGATTTACATCAAATTTAAAAGTTATGTTCCTAATTGCATTTCGCAGAGAAGTACGTACGGAATTTCTGATTAAGCGAAAACTTTTCATTTTATGAGCAGTTTATGAGCAGTTATAACGAAATTTTTCACTGAAAATTCATTTCTTAAGTTCAAATACCTACAACTTTTGAATAAAACTATATTTTTAAAATTCCGTACGTACTTCTCTAGGTATTCTAATGTAGATTGACGAGAATTTTTGTTTTTTGTTCTAGGTAAAAAATTGTGGATGCTAAATGTCACGCCGCGGAGCCCCTAAAAAAAGATAAAAGAAAATATTAGTAGTCGGCCATTTTGTACATCGAGAAAAAAGAATTTCTAACAGCTTGATATTCATACTAAATAGATGTGGAATTAATTTTATGAGAGAATCGCTTTTACATATGAAAAAAATGGTTAAATTCGCACATGATTTTATACCCGTTACTGTGGCCTAAGGCTTTAAACACTGTAGGGTCTGCATTGACCGAAAATCAGGTCACACAATTTGTCGTACCATTCTATTGTGTTTATAAATTTCGCAAGAAAATTATGTTTAGATAGCATACTAGTTAGGGAAAGAGTGAAAAAAGTTTGGATTGCCTTTACTATTCAGTTTTACTAAAAACGGTCAGTAAAGACTGAATAATTATCCGTAAAAAATATTTGTCCCCTATAATAAGAAGACGTATGGCAACACCACAGATCAGTATTGTTCAATATGTCGAGAAGAAAAAATTATTGTGTTCTTAAAGTTAAAAACTTTTATCATAAAAAATATATTTGCGTTATGAATATAAATACTTCATAATGTTTATGTTATCTTCATTAATAAATAAAAATGTTGGTTAATTCGTAACTAATTAAAGACTTTGTTCGATTAAAAATAGCTTCCAAATAAAAATTTGCGCTGCAGTATTATTTTAAGGAGGTACACCAGCTTCATACAATGTTGCCATGCTAAACCATGGTCAAATTTCAAAATGGTGATAGATCAATAAAATTTGGTGAGTATATTCTTTAGTATTATATATGTCAATACAATTTTTTTCAGATCTTTTCATTGTGCCGTTATCGAATAATTGAACATTGAAGTTCACGTGTATAAGCATAGGGTTTTTATAGATATAGGTATATATTCCGGGTATAAGAATAAACGCTTGTGAATTATTTGTAACAAAACGGCACAACCAAAAAATCTGAAAAAATTTGTATCTACATGAATAATACTAAAGAATATATTCACCAAATTTTATTGATCTATCACCATTTTGCTGAAGCTAGTGTACCTCCTTAAATATGCCGCGCAAACTTACGTCATTGGACACGTGGAACGATGGGGTGTAGCCATATGTCTTCTTATTACAGAAGGCAAATATATTTCACGTAAAATTATTCTGTCTAAATTTCAGTGCAGACCCTGTAGTGTTAAAAGTTGCAATTTTGAAACCCATTATCACCCAATCTAAATAGTCGACTGTTCTGAAATTTCACTCGAACATGCATAATGATGTGAACAATGTCTGGTTAAAATTCGAACAAAATCCATAGAAATCAAGAGCGCGCGCTCGTTCTTCCTTAAGGGGCTGTACCAGTGTGAACGCTGAAAATTTGTGTGATTTTCGGGAATTTTTTGGAAGAAAAGTGCACAATTAAATGTTTCGGAAAATTAAGAATATATTTGGCTATATTTCACCTATATTACATAATTTTTTCATAGAGAAATATTGAGATCCAAGCGACTTGTGCGCTGCCTTAGGAGGCGCCAAAAAAAAGTTCCTCCCCTGCTGACATGATTCCGGCCGATTGAGTAGCTGAAACCGAAAAAGGAAAAAATGTCGTTAAACTGGAAGGTATTTCCTGTACAATGACGTAGGATTTTCGAAAAATATCAAAATCTAACAAAATAGCGTAGTTATGAAAAAAGTCTGTTTTCTTGCCCATAAAATGGTCGTTTTTTTCAATGCCAAATCGTCAATTTTCATCCAATCAAAAATATCCTATGTCATTGTAGAGTAAATATATTCAAGAGTACTCAGTTCAAATTTCAAGTCAATCGGATAATTGCTCTTTGAGTTACAATGTCAGCAAACTTGAAAAATTTCGTTTCGAGAAAAACGCGTTTAAAGATTTAACTATCGATTTTTGCAAGATAAAATGATTAGAGATACGGCCTTGAAATTTCTACAGGATATTCTTGAAAGTATAAACTGTCGAAAAAGGCAAAAAAACCATTTGTCGAAAGTGTCACACTGGTATAGCCCCATAAAACAAAAATCTTCGTACTTTTCAAATAAATAATACGTTTTACGAATAAATTCAAACACCAGATCATTTCGAGACACCCTATAACTGCGAAAATCCCGAATTCCAAAGGTGGCTAACGTGTGAGAACAGTTTCAGAGACATCGCCGAGTTTGTCGGTGACGCCGGTGGCCGGAAAGTCGGGGAAGCTCAGAGAGGCTCAGTTGCAGTTGCAGAGAAAGTTGCAGCAGCGTGAGCACACGCGAGACCAGAAGAGCCGTCAGCAGCAGGACGCGCCGGCGCAGAATACCAGCAAGGAAAAGCCACCGGAGAGTCCAACGACAACGTTGCCCCCGGCCGCGCCAACGCGTTCGTCCTCGTCGATCAGCCGTGGTTGTAAAAAGAGCAAAACGAGTCAGTCGCCACAGATCGCAGGGAGCGTCGTAGGATCGATCGCCGCTAGCGTAACGACCGCAACGCCAACGACAACAACAGCAACGACAACGACAACGGGACCATCGCCAAAGACGTCGAGTCCGGCATCATCGAGAAATCGCAAACTGCCAAGATCCACGAGTCAAGCGAGCAACCCCGTAACCAACCCCGTATCGCCTCAACCATACTGTGATAACGATCAATCCCAAGGACCAACACCGTCCGTTCCCTCGCACAACCAGCGTACCGAGGAGCCTCGCAACCCCAACAACGGCACTTCGAGATCCTGCACGCCGAACGACTCGACGATCCTCCGCGAGCCTCGCGCGACCGTGAAGAATTCCCGAAAGCGCGCCAGTCTCGAGTCGGCGCGTCAAACGAGCGAATCGAGTCCGGAGAAGCAAGCGAGACTAGCCGACGACAGCGACGCGTCGAAAGTTCAAGACGCGACAAAGACCTTCGCCCAATTGCCGCCGATCCAGCGAGTCGTTGAAAAGGTAACCCTCGTCGTGCCGAGCGGCAACGTGAAAGTCGAGAAATCCGAGGTCGTCGAGGCGCGCGGCACGCGCACAACGCGCGACGTCGATACCTCGATAATGGACAAAATGACAAACGGCCGAGCCACCGTTTGGGAGAGCATAGCGGTGAATAATCGCCTCGAGGACAAGCTCTGCACGATCGATCCTGACGCGCTCGACGATTATCTAAACGGCGGCAACAATTCCCAGGAGCAGGAGGAAGAATTGTTGCAGTACTTCCAGCAGAGCAATTCCTCGAATTCGGACATCGAGGCTGGTTGTAACCAATTGATGGGTAATTCGGAGGCCGAGCGAACCTCGCGATCGGACAAGGTCTCGCAGCTGCGTCTCATATTGCAACAGAATCTCAAGGCCGGTATCGTGCGACCGAGCAACGTGGACGCTTCGAGCGGAGGTATGAGACGCACGACGCCCGTGACCGAGACTGCGAAGTCACGCGAGATCCCAACGAAACAGCACGACATCGTGTTGCCCATATTGCTGAATCATCACTCGAGTCCAGCGACGAGCGGTACGAGGCGTCGCGTGAGCTTCGAGACAAGCGTCATCGAGCAACATCATCATCAGCAGCATCAACAACAGCAAGCTCTTCACCATCAGCAGCAACAACAAAATCAACAGCAACAATCGCAGCTACACGAGGCAACGGTGAGCCACGTTACGACCAATACACCGGTAAACACCGTGCCTCAGAGTCCCAACACGCGTCGTCGAATCTTCAACTTCACTCCGATATCACCCGGTCCCCATTCGCCGATAAACGGACGCGCCGCTTCGGCCTCGAAGCCCAGTTCCGCAAACGCGAGTCCCTTCGTGTCGCCCCGCAACACACCGGTGCCCCGTTCCCGCAGCAATCTCCAATCGGCCGCCGGATCGCGGTCGCGCACGAGCCAGAAGAGCCTCGCGCGTTCGATATCCTGCAGCGTTCCCTACACGAGCTCCAGGCAGCAGGACACGTTCGTCGTGCCGACCAGTGGTTCGGACAACTCACGCCTCGCCATCGGCCAGATGTCGCTCACCGCGCACCCACGTACGAACGCCGAGGTCCAAGCGTCCAATCCACACGGCCGCGTCGAACGTCAGGGCGACGACAACACCAAGGCACTCGGCGTCGCTGCCGCCGCAGCCTCGTTTCTCAGCGATATGGATCAGCAGAAACAACTGCTCATCAATTATCCGAGTCAGGAGAATCTTCAGGAGATCAAGAACGTTTACGAGGCGTGTTTGTCGACGGTGGAATCGACGAGGACCGCGAAAACGACGATAACGCGCGCTGCGACGAGCGCGTGCAAAACCGGAACCGTTGCGAAAAATTGCCAACCTGCCGCTGATCGAGAGATCAGCGAATTGCTCAACGGCGCTACGAGGCTACAGTCGTTCACCACCGAACAATTGTACTATCGATCGCAGTCGGTTCCGCTTCATCGAATGGTCAATCCCACTCTCATGTCACCAATCGCATCGAACTCGCAATTCATCGGGAATCTTCACAGTTTCAACAATTCGTCGAGCAGCTCGATCGCACCGACACCCGTGCCGAGTGAATTCAACGATTTCGTGTCGATCGGCGCTCACGACGCTTATCTGCTGGACGACGTCGACGCTGGCTTCATCGCCGACGATCAACCCTTTCTCATGGAGGACAAGGAGAGCATCACCAAGATTCTCAATATACTCGACGAGGAGGGCCGTCAGATCATGACGATATTGCCCGATCGCAATTCCAACGACGAGAACCTTCTCGAGAACGCGAATCTTACGATGGATCTGCTCGATCCACTGTCCAGCGCCGATCTATCCATACAAACGGAAAACATCATCGATCCAGCCGTCGTTCTGGATCCCTCCGTGGATGGCAATCTTCGAAAGATCATCGAGTCACGATCGTATCCTAATACACCGTTGCCAATTGTCGCTTCCGGCGCTTACGCGGGAGGCACCGCCGGCTATAGCAACGAGGACAACAGCAACGGCTCGAGATCTTATCCTTCCACGCCCATGCACACGTTGCACTCACAGGACATCTATCGGGAAAGCAACGAACCAATGCTCTCGTCGCCTACACTCAACTCGCTCAATCTACGAGCTGAAAATGTCGACGCCGGAAACGATAACGTGTGTCGCAACGTTACCGATCTTCTGGAGACGAATTTTCTCGGTGACAACGAGGCTGACAACGACGATCTAGATCCACTCGGCAATTTCGACGGACTCCAAGACGTCGACTCACTCACGCCGCTCTTCAACGACGTCACCGACACTAATCGCTGAAACGCCGGGGAACAATCGACTGAATTTTTACTTCGGTGGAGAAAAGGGGCAAGAGTTTCGAGCGGGGGCGCGCGTGCTGCGGGATTAGTGCGGGCGAGATCACGTGCCGAATTCACGACGATCACTCGACTCTTTGTGCATCGTTGGTAGGCGCTTTTTTTTTCTCGTTTTAAGTTTAGAATTACTCACCGAGTGAAAGAAGATACGAATATCGAAAGATAGACAACAAATGACTCACACTGCCACGAAACTTTCGAATTTTGAGGGAGGGGAGAGTAACGAGAGGACGAAGGACCGCGTGAGCGACGTGCTCGCGAAAATTCTGGAGGAAGAATTTGTAGCGAGGCACGGTACGATGTATGGCGAATAATTCGAGGAGCGAAAAAAAAACGGCCGCACGGAATTAATTTCGCGAGTAGCGGAATTATCGATATTTAATGAATCTTGAATTTTAAAGGTTTTCAATAACCAACAAATTTGCAGTAGTGAATTATCGTTCGCGATAGGGATTCCTGGGACACTACGGGGAAATAATATTTGGCAATTTCTCCGGTGGCGAAAGAACTTTGAGAGATTAAACATTTGTACATAATTTGTCACTAATTTTGACACCATTTTTTCTACGCTTCCAGCGTAATTTTCGTGCGGACAAATTCGAGGCAATTTGAGAAATTTTACTCTGCCAGTCTCGGGAAATTTGACGTGCGGCCGTGACTCGAGATCGCCCCGGACGTGGGAAAGTGTCGAGGCGAAAAAAAACTATCGATACACGACGGCTCGTTACTCACGCGGTCGTCTCTTCGAATCCTTCGCGGCTACGAGGTAACCACTTTTTAACATTCGAACGAGATATAAGAATGAAGGAGTGAACAGAAAGAAGAAAAAAAAGAAAAGTATTTTGCGAAAAGGGAACTCGCGGGCTCCATCCTCGTGATAATTATGATGACCCGAGACTCCCTGACGAGGCTCGTGATCCGATTTATAGACTCTCATTATTTTCTTCCCCGTTGATTTTTTTTACCATTTTTTTTTCCATCTTATATTTGCATTTTTTTAACTCGATATACGTGGTGAATTTTGTTTCGTCGAGAGACAGAGAGAGAAGTGGAGAGAATGGGAGCTGAAACGAATGTTACGTCGTTGCGCACGTTTGTATGCCGCGGAAAAAAGTGGTTTTCTTTTGTACAAATTAATTTGTAGGAATATTTTTAATAATCGATGAAATTTTCAACGAACACGTTTCGGCGGTTCTTTTTTTTTTTATTCGACGAGAGAGAACGTGACAGAAGTGTAAATTTCTCGATTCGATTAGACTTAGCGAATATGTCTTTGCGATTTGGAACAAAACCGACAAAAAAGAATACAATTTCCGTGCCTTTTCGATAATATTACCGTGAACGAAAAAGAAAAAGAATTGTAGGATCGATCGGGGCCGACCGACGTTGAAAATTTTGCTTCCGCGTTACTTTTTTTTTTTCTCTTTTTTTTAGCACTTCCATGTCCCGAGTCAATAGTGGTCGATTCTTTCGTCGAGAAAGATTTTAGCTTGTAAAGCAAACATAGAATTTTTAACGGCTTAATTGTAAAGATACGGAGAAAGGAAAAATGAATCGTCTGAGAGAGCGTGAAAAACGAATTTTATCATAAACGTTACGTCTTTGTTGATCGGAATTATAATTCGCTCGTTTTTTTAAAAAGAAATAATTATTACGAATACGCAATAGGACACGAAAGTAATTTCGACGTTGTACCAAAAAAAGTATTAGTTTCGAGAACGACGCTCGTCGGTTGAACCGCACACGCTGAAAAAGGCGTCCAACGCGTGTGAAAATAAAACAAATGTCTAAACACGAAAGCACAGGCGGCAATATCGGAAGGTGTAGGAAGTAAGAGTGGCAAAATAATCGAGCCGAGCGCACGAAGGAATGTTCGCAATGCTCTCATCGTTCATCGCGTGCAAAGAAAAAACGCGTTGATCTTCGAGTTTCAACGTGTGCGTTGGAACCGAAATGAAAAGCGAGTGAAGGGAAACGATGGAAAGAAATCGGCTCGTATTTTCGGAGCCAATGCAAACGAAAGTTGGTCAGAGCGCTCGAAATATTCAGCACCGACGATCGAAACGCGAACAAAAAAAGAAACAAATCTTTTTCGTCCTCATAATCATGTGCGAACTATCGTTTGATCGTTTACGCTGCCTACAGGAATACTGGACGAATTAATCAATCGAGCTTATACTCAAATCCAAACGAAATACATACAAACAAGATAAAAAATAAACGAGAATTTGTTACGTCAACTTGTATCGTGTAGAAAGTGGTCGAACTTTTTTCGTTTTTCAAACTTCTGTCTTTCTTCGCCAGGCCCGAATCAAATAATGGAAACATCCTGTTCGCGTATTCGCTGTCAATAACGAGGTATGAGGGCTGAGAAAAAGTGACGAGAAAAACCAACGGAAAATGTGCTCGATCGTCGATCACGCCGGGAGTGAAAATCGTTCGTTCACAAAAAACACTGCGATAGTAGTGATGCAGTGTCAGCGGCAATCCGATCGGCGGTTACGAGTGAAGAGAGAAAAAAACGTGATTTTTGGCCAGTGATGCGATTGTTTTTTTCGAAATTTCCCAAACGAAACGAGACCCTCTGCTTCCCTCCGTCTAGTACAAAAGCGAAATCGAATTTCTACGCGAAAACTAATCACTGCCTGACAGTAGAGATATTGATGAATGTAACAAAAGGGCGATAGCGAAAAAAGGTCGAACCTTTGAATTTTTGGTTTTTAAACAATCTGTACTACCGTGCTTGTGCAATATATGGGAGCTTCCACGCCATTTCACCTAGCCCGTGAACCCGACCAATTTGGTGTTCATGATTTATGCTGTTGTATAATTGTACCCCATGAAAGGAATATCCGCACCAATTTTTAGATTTTTATCTCTTCTCTTTTAAGAGTTATAATTTTCCGAAAAATTATTTTTTATTCAAAATATTTTTTTTCGGTAAATTTAGCACGAATTAGAAATAAACCGTTTCAGGTAGAAGCCAAATTGGAAATGACAAAATCATTAATAGCATTATTGGAGATTAAAACGATAAAAATGTTGTCAAAAAATATGATTAATTCGAAAAAAAATAGAAGGAAAAATGAGCCCACGATGAGACTAGTCTTAAAAATCATAGAATGGGTCATTCTATTTTAGAGAATTTTTTGAAAAAAATAAAATATGGCAATCTTTAAAAAAAAATAGTTTTGTCTTCAGAGGCAAAAAAAAAACGTTATTGATAATTGATAATATTTTCATATTTTTTAACAAAAGTATGTCCCAAAGTGAGAAAAAGTTAGATAGTGACATTTGTCGATATCTCAATTAGATCAGGAGTTATCAGCATTCAAAAGTTTCCAAAACTTCTGAAATCGACATTTTTTGGAAAATTATAACTCCCGAAAGAGAAGAGATAAAAATCTAAAAATCGGTGTGAATACTCCTTTCAAGGGGTACAATTTTACAAAAAAAAATCAGGAAAATAAAACTTAATTGGGGTCACGGGCTAGGTGAAATGGCGTGGAATATCCCATATATATTGATATATATAAATATAACGGGCTGACAAGTCTAAGGTGGGCGTGTTTTTTCAGGGTCTGGAGCGGAGATTTTGCGCCTGCGAAAAATGTGACGTCTAATGGTTTCTCAAGTTCTCTTTGGAAAAAAATCCAGCGTATTTTTGTGACGAGTAGTATTTGCCAGAAAAAAATGAGCATTCTGAAAAAAACAAACAAAATTCCATTTCGAACTCAGGACTGAAGCAGGATGAAGATACATTCCGAATACGAAACACTCTTAAGGGGTTAGGCTACTGTGACGACCCGAAAATTAGGGGGATTGAAAAAAAAATTAAACGAATAAGTAAGATGGTTGGAAAATCGTTTGGACATTTATTTGTATGTACATTAACAAAGTTGTGTACCAAATTTCATAAAAAAATATTAATAATTGAAGGAGTTATAAACAATCTCATTTGAAACAAAAAAATCGAATATTTTTTCTTAAAATAGATAATATTGGCTAAGACTTGACCGAGCTTTTTTTTCTTATCGTGTTTCAAACATCGAAAAACAAAATTTGATTTTTTTTTTCGATTTTTCGAGGAAAAATGACAATTTTGTTAACAACTAATTTTAAAAAATCGTTTAGAACAAAAACGTCGGTCAAGACTAAGTTACTATTACACTGAATAAGTGTACCAAATTTCAAGGAAATCCGTTTATTAGATGTCGAAAAATCGTGTACACCGTTTTGAAAAACATAGTTTCGTGAAAAACGCGTTTAAAATTTCACTAGCAGGTCCATCGTTGTAATCATAAGGTTACCTTACATCTGCGATTTTCGTACCATATTTTGGATCTTCCTCGTCAATTTTAGTTGCCTCAAGCGATACGAGTGTTCATCATATGCACAGTAAGCCTAGCCCCTTAAAAAAAACTCTTTTTTAATGGAATTTAGTTCCATTTATTCACTTTATAACGAATCTTTGATAAATTTTTTCTCGCTGACGGGGTACACAAAAAAAGTTTTTCCGCAATGTTTCGTATTCTCTATTAAATAATCTTAATTTCGTTTTTTTCCCAGCGTGCTTAATTTTTTTTGGCAAATACTATTCGTCACAACAATACGCTGTATTTTTCGTTTTTTGACAAAGACTTTGAAAATCTTTGAGCGATATTTTTCTCGGTCGTAAAATCTCCGCCGTACTCAAAATAGAAATTCGATTTTTTTTTCCAGTGTGCTTAAGTTTTTTTTGGCGAATACTAATCGTCACAAAAATACGCTGTATTTTTTTTTCGACAGACTTAAAATCATTAATCATATTTTTCGCGCGCGCAAAATCTCCGCGCGAGAGCCTCAAAAAAACACGTGGCCACCTCATAATCGTCACCCTGTGTATATGCACACCCATTCATGCTAATGTAATAGTCGTGTTCGTGGGGAAAAATGCGAGAAAATATGAAGTTGCGAATGACCCACTCGTTTAGCGAATCGTGTTGCATGTGAAATAGAAATCCGTTGACGAAAAAAAAAGAGCAAAGAAAAACTCTAGAGAACCGCAATTACTCACAAAAGTACTATAATCGATCAGTAGGATACGCAATCATAATTGTACAACGTCATTGTAGCGAGATAAAAAGATTTCGCATCATCACGAAGACAGGCACTTTTTCGGGGCAATTGAAGATCAACATTAGGAAGATGGCACTGCTGGAACAACGAAGACAGCACTGCCGGTCAATTTTTATTCAAGCCTTAAATCGACAATTGTAAAACGCGCATCACGATGCAACGACGAGAGTCCGAGCAAAATTACACAATTGAGAAAATCACGGAGAACAGTGAGCGTCGATGAAGGGAGCTGGAGCAATGAGACGTTTTATTGGATCTATGTCAATTCGTATCGCGTTCGAATGGCAATCGATGAGAATCAAAATGGGGGGAGCATTATTTTGGTCAGTAGGCATTTTTATCGAGCTTCTCGTCACGCAATCAATCGTCTCTTGAGGGCGGGGATCCCTTCAGGCTTAGGCAGCCGAAAATAAGCTAATTTTCAGGACTTTTTTTGCGTCGAAACTTTTTATTCTATATAATTGAATTTTTTTCGTACATATTATTACAGTGAAACTTCAGTTATGTGTTTTTCAAGGGGTACATCAAATATGACGTATAAGTGAGAATAACGTAGAAGTGAAAAACGCAGTATGTAGCTGAAACTCTTTAACATTTGAAAATGGCGATTGGTGAATAATTCCCGATGTTTTTCAATAGCCGTACCTCGATTATGTTAATGTATATATGGGTCATTCCATGTCAAATCGACAAATTTTTTACCTGACCCCTTTTGATTTCGCTGAAAATTTTCTATCTTTTTCTACCCCCCGAAAGTTATTTTTCAGAATTTTTTCAAATTTTTTTTCCCGACTCAAAAAAAGTTATGAATTTTTGAAAAAAACCGCTCTTTTATTTTTAAATTGCCAGAACTTTTTCAAAAATTGACCGTTTGGGAACTTTTTTTTTTCAAAATTTTTGTTTTTAAATGTAGTTTTCGAAAAAAAATATGAAAAAATTTTCAGAATCCCAGATATATGAAATATTTTAGTTTTTTTGAAAAAACCGTAATTTTCTCAAAGTCCGACCGTTTTTTTTTTTTTTTTATTTTGCTCTAAAAATACTTCAACTAATTCTGCAATGATCCCCGTTAATCAAAAGATGTGACGACAATCGCTTCTAATTTTTTTTCTTGATTATAAAAAAAATTTTGTTGAATTTTTGCTGATTTTATATAACTTTGTTATGAAATTTTTTTTATTTCCTCGTGAAACCTCAAAAGTTGAAAAATAAAATTTTATTGGAGAATTTCAAGTGATTATCGTCCAAGAAACTGTTATTTAAAAAAAAAATAATAATTTTTTTCTCTCATTGACGTTATTTTGTCATGTTTCAGTACCAAAATGACGTTAAGTTGTCATATTTCAGTACCAAAAAAAAACGTCCATAAGAGTAAAAAAATAACGTCAATGAGAGAAAAAATTTTTTTTTTTTTTTAAATAACAATTTCTTGGACGATAATCACTTGAAATTCTCCAATAAAATTTTATTTTTTAACTTTTGAGGTTTCACGAGGAAATAAAAAAAATTTCATAACAAAGTTATATAAAATCAGCAAAAATTCAACAAAATTTTTTTTATAATCAAGAAAAAAAATTAGAAGCGATTGTCGTCACATCTTTTGATTAACGGGGATCATTGCAGAATTAGTTGAAGTATTTTTAGAGCAAAATAAAAAAAATAAAAAAACGGTCGGACTTTGAGAAAATTACGGTTTTTTCAAAAAAACTAAAATATTTCATATATCTGGGATTCTGAAAATTTTTTCATATTTTTTTTCGAAAACTACATTTAAAAACAAAAATTTTGAAAAAAAAAGTTCCCAAACGGTCAATTTTTGAAAAAGTTCTGGCAATTTAAAAATAAAAGAGCGGTTTTTTTCAAAAATTCATAACTTTTTTTGAGTCGGGAAAAAAAATTTGAAAAAATTCTGAAAAATAACTTTCGGGGGGTAGAAAAAGATAGAAAATTTTCAGCGAAATCAAAGGGGGTCAGGTAAAAAATTTGTCGATTTGACATGGAATGACCCATATATAATAGAGTTTTATTTGCACAACTTGTTATAAAGTTTTTTACAAAGTCTCTTTTCTTACAATCAATCTCATTCACGAACTTACACCTAACAACTTACGTCTAAAATTCTAACCTATATCCTAACCACTACTGATCGCTGTCGCTCTCATCTTTTTCCTCTTTTTTCATTTTTGCACATAATGCCTCTATTTCTTTGAAGTAGCGGCAAATTCTCACATTTATTTTTCCGCTTAACATATTAATGATCTCCCCCTTTATCGCAACCTCGTCAACTTGTATCCACTCCTCCGCTTCTTTTCTTGCCTCTTTTGGCATCATTTCCCAGCCTTCTTTGCAAATTAGGAGGTGCTCCACCGTCTCAAATTTCTTCTCACAAATCCTGCACCGCCAATTTTTCTCCCCCTTCTTTCCCGCCCTCCATACATTTCCACATCTTATTCTTGCCCACAATTCTTTCTCCCTACCCTTCACTCCTTCCTCCGTCCAGTATTTCCATGGGCTTTCTTCGTTCTCCACCAAGTACTTGTATAAACTATTGCATGATGATTTTTGTATTCTTTCTTCTTCCTCCTCCAGTATTTTTTTCTTTAGGTTTTCTAATCCTTCTTTCACCTTTTTTTCTAGTTCGCCCTCGTCTGTCTCCTCTCTTATCATCCCTACTAGATCCTCAATTCCCATTTCCATTAATACTTTTTTTAAATCCTTTCCCCACTTCGAGGGGGTTCCATTCTCAATCGCTCTTAGCTCCTCTCGCAAACATATTGCGAGAGGCCATCTCGACTCCCCCATCTTCACAACCTCTTTCAAATATCTCAAAGCCCTTTCTCTAATTATGTATTCCAATATTGGCACTCCCAACTCTCTCCTCCATATGTAATTAGGGGTCGTTCTGTGTACCGATTATGTTAATGTTTGATTTTCCAATTGAACATTTGATTGGTAATAATTGAGTAATGCGCCAACTCAAGTTTTCGAATTTTCGTTTTGAACTTTTATTTAAGGCCTTAGGCCACTCTAGAGACCGAAAAATAGGCTTTTTGAGGATTTTTTCTCAAAAAAACTAAAAATTGCATTTTTTAAGTTGGCCGGAAACACAACTCAGACAATTTTCAACCGATTCACTTGAAATGTTGAATATATCTTGATAAATACATTGTCTATGGAAGTACGTAGGATTTTTTGGTTTACATTGCATAGTTCATTTGTTATTAACGATGTTTTAGGGAAATTTTTGGAAAGTGAAGAATTTGCCTAAAAAATCGTCAGATAATTGTCAATAACAAATGAACTATGCAATATAAAAATAAAATCCTACGTACTTCCATAGACAATGTATTTTTCAAGATATATTCAACATTTCAAGTGAATCGGTTGAAAATTGTCTGAGTCATGTGTCCGGCCAACTTAAAAAATGCAGTTTTGAGACAAACGCTGCACAGCCGCTTCAAAAAAATTATTGCATACAGTCACTGATATGCATGATAAACACCCTTTTTTGTAATCACGATTTATTTCGCAGTTTTTCTGAAAAAAAATCCCCAAAAAGCCGATTTTTGGGCCTCTAGAGTGGCCTAACCCCTTAATGCAAGTTTGTAACACTAAGCTTTGACGTTTTCGGCTAGTACATAACGGTCAGGTTCGTATTGATAAGAGATATGTAATCACAGTACATGCATACATAGTCGAGGTCAGAAACATCGAAACATCAAAACATCAAAACGCAGTCACATGAAATTTTCTCCGGCGAGAGAATATCACGTGTGGTTAACGTATAACTGAGAAAAAACGAACCTCGAAACCGACGCTGGGGAATAAACGTATAAGCGCGAAAAACGTTTAAGTGAAAAACGTACACTGAGAAAAGAAAATCGTTGAATGTGCAAAATGCATTTTGTTGTCTCGAAATTTTGTTGTTTTCACAGTTGCTCAGACATGCTAAATAAGCTACAGTTCACAGCACTAAAACTATTAGTTAGATTGACAAAACGTGTTTTATGCCAACCAAAAATCAAGTTGAACGTATTTAAAGATACATTTTGTTAAACCAACCGAATTTTGGATGGATGAACGATTTTTTTTTTCAGTGTATAATAAGAAACTTTATTACCATCTTTATGAACGGAATCTGCCAAGGCTAGACAAATTTCACGTGTAAATGATAAAAACGTATAAACGAGGTTTCACTGTACATTGAGTTTCGGCATAATTTTTTTTATTTGAAAATGGCAGCTGTACGACACTTGCTTCAGGTTGCCGCCTGAGATGTTCCACGGTGTACAACCTAGCGTCTGGTGCATCGATCTGACACATCTGAGCCGAGAAGTTTTAGATTTCTGAGACCCGCACGTTCTATGTGAACTTTAAAAATCCAAGGAAAAGTGAAAATTCGAAAAATGGTGTTTTAAAAAATGTTCTATTTTTCGTGCAATTTGAATACGTCTGTGTCGATGAAAAAGTCGTCAAAAATAATTTTCAAGAAACTTTGGGTTCACATAAACGGTTATAATGTTTACGAGAAGTGTGCAAAATTTCCAAATGATCGATGAGATAATTTACGAGTTATCTTGTACGAGGTTCACGAAAAAGTGGTTTGCAGGAAAACGCGTTTGAAGTTACGGAACTCAAAAATTTGGTGACTAAATGACCTACCGCTTAAGGCCTTATATACACTTGCAGCGGGCGAAGGGACGCGATTTTCTCGATTTTGTTTTCGACGGGACAATCAATTTTTATTGAAAAACTATGAACAACATCGATTAGTACATATTTTCATGTACTTGTACAATTTTTTTACTCCAGCTGCCTTCCAGGAACGCTTTCTTTTAAGCATCAAATGCGGTGGACATAACTCGAGAACGGTTCAGCTGAAATCAGAATTTGAAAAAGATTTCATTAGTATATTGCATTGGCTTGGGCCTGGACGAAGGATTTGTAAAAATTTTGATTAAAAAAAATGATACTTTTAACAAAAAAATAATTTTTTGAAGTGCAAAATTTTCGGTTTTTTTGGTGCAATTTTTTTTTTCAAGAAAATTGAAAATCCTTCGTCCAGGCCTATTATCATAATAAATAAGTGGTATAATTTTGGTATGGATGGGATTAATAGTTCTTTTAGTAATCGTGTCCACCGTAAAGGTGTTTCTAAAAAAAGACGATTCTGAGATAATCGCGTTTAAGATTCAAGTATGTTTCTTTTACATTTAAAGTTAATTTATTCATACTAACATGGAGTCGTCGTTGCCAGGGCCATACAGTAATCTTTCTGCAGCCTCTAAAACATTGATTTGATATTGCCTACGAGCCATTCTTCCTTCTCTTGTGGCTGCTTGCCGGCCATTAGATACCTATAACTGCGAATTTAATGTTCCGATCTTTATGAAATTTGGGGAGAATATTCTTGAGATATTGTACTTGAAGAATATGCAATCAAAACATTTTCCATTATTCCGACCATCACAAGTGTATACAAGGCCTTAATAATCTGCGATTCCGGGGCTATAAAGTAGTCCCTCAGCTTTCTCGTGGAGTTTATTTTCAGCTATAAGCTCTTTACTTTATGAAGGGATCTCCCCCTCAATGACCTGATAAGGCTTCATCAAAAATTAAAAAATAAAATCCATATTTTTCGCAGCGAACGAACTGTCGTCACATATGGATTTAATGTTCAAGTCATTAATTATTTTTAACTCGCCATCCAATTGCCCACTCGATTCTTGCAAAATTAATAAGCCTTGCTCTCCGATATAACATTTTTATTATTACAACGATCAAGGAAAAATATTGTCTCTATTGTCTCACGAAGTTCGATTTACTTCGTTTCGTTTGGTCGAGAACATTTCTCGTATCGTCCTCGAAGCGACTGAGCTCGAAAAATCTTCAGGGATCTACGAAAATGATCCAAAATGCGTGATTTATAATTGCCCCGATGCCTGCCGAGTGACTTCGAAATCTTACAGTTTTTTTTTCTTTTACCGAGTGAACTCCTTGCCTTACCAATCCACCCTCGTCTTTCTCCCCCTTAATTTCTCAAAATAACGCGCGGTCTAATACAGTGCACTCCGACGGTAACGCAGTTCTCAAATGATCCGTTCGTTAGCACTGACGATTTTTTTTTCATCCGTCGTTTTTGAGTCGCAAAATAATTTTGCAAAAATTGCGTATTCAAGTGCGAGAGAAAACATCGCGCTCCGATCACTCGCGTCGTCGCAGCAATAAATTGAAATTGAGACAAATCGCATTAAAATTGAGAATACAAAGAAAATTTGTATAAGTTAGCATAACTTGTAATTTAATTTAATTCGACTGTACATATATGTATTTTTTTAAATCAAACTTTCATTCGTTTCGAATTGAGCCACAATCAGACATTTACGCGTGATCAGGAATCACTTTTGTTTTACTTAGCAATTAACGAGAGTCTGTGGTTTGCGTTATTAAACAAGAACAAAAAAGAAAGAAAATTAATCTCGTCTGCGTTTCATTGGAGATCCCGGAGCTGTGGGAAAGCGGTCTTCCCTTAGCACGGATATTTTCAATTGATTGGACCTAGGCGCTCGTGGAACGAGAGTGGAAAAAAAATTGTCAGTATTAATTCGACCGGGACGACGTCTCACGTTTCTGACTCTTAAGGCGAGAGCCTGAATTAGAAGGTCCTAAAAGCGTTTTTTCGGGAATTTTTTGAGAAGGGAAAAAAACAAGTGAGCCCAGTAAACATTGAGGTGTTTTTTTATGTATATTTGAAATGTATTAAAAAAATGTTCAACATGAAACAATAAATGACTGCAGATTTATCAGCCTATTCCATGTGCGTCTTGCCACTGCAGTCCCCAATCGGCGGAAAAGATGCAGCTCGTAATTCTTGACAAACAAAAAGACCAATAAAAATTTCAATTGTCATATATTTTTCTTAGTGAATGAAGAAAAAGCTGAAAAAATCGGGAAATTTTAACTTTTCTCAGGTTAACAAAAAAATGTGTTCAAGAGGTTAGGCCACTCTAGAGGCCGAAAAAATAGGCTTTTTGGGGATTTTTTTTCAGAAAAACTACGAAATAAATCGAGATTACGAAAAAGGGTGTTTATCATACATATCAGTGATTGTATACAAACAAATTTTTGAAGCGAATAATTTCAAAATGGCGGCTGTGCAGCGTTTATCTCAAAACTGCATTTTTTACGTTGACCAGAAACATAACTCAGACAATTTTCAACCGATTCACTTGAAATGTCAAATATATCTTGAAAAATACATTGTCTATGGAAGTACGTAGAATTTTTTTTATATTGCATAGTCAATTTGTTATTAACAATTATCTGACGATTTTTTAGGTAAATTTTTCACTTTCCAAACATTTGCCTAAAAAATCGTCAGATAATTGTTAATAACAAATAACAAATAGACATATTTTTCAAGATATATTCAACATTTCAAGTGAATCGGTTGAAAATTGTCTGACAAGGAACATCCCTCAGGTGACACCCTTCGATTTGGTTGAAATTTGGATATGTTATAAAGCACCGAAAAGTAAGCGATACGTATTTTTTTTTGATCAGCGGAAAAACTGTTTTAAGGGCTGAAACGCACCCTCAAAAATGAGGATGTTTTTCGTTTTTCGTCGTTAAAGTTTTAACGGTACGAGATATTAAAAAATTTCAAATTGCAACAATGTTTTTTTTTTGCACTATACATTGGAGATGAGAACGATAAAGTTATCGACGAAAAATGAACAACACCCCTATTTTCGAGGGTTCGTTTCACTCCTTAAAACCGTTTGTCCGCCGATAAAAAAATACGTATCGCTTACTTTTCGGTGCTTTATAACATATCCAAATTTCAACAAAATCGAAGGGTGTCACCTGAGGGATGTTCTTTGTGAGTTATGTTTCCGGCCAACTTAAAAAATGCATTGCAAAATTGAGATGAACGCTGCACAGCCGCCATTTTGAAGTTAATCGCTTCATAAAAAATATTGTATACAGTCACTGATATGTTTGATAAACACCCTTTTTTGTATTTTCGATTTATTTTGTAGTTTTTCTGAAAAAAAATCCCCAAAAAGCCTATTTTTGGGCCTCTAGAGTAGCCTAAGGCCTTTAAAAAACACTTTAACGTGCTATAAAAATGATTTATAAAGGCTTTTTCAACTTTTTTAAATTCACTTAGAAGAGATTTTGACACTGAAGAAAATAAACTTTGGTTTGATTCAATAGGTCGTTTAGTTTTTTTGGTATCACGCCCGCCAATTTGAAAAGTCGTGAAAATGAAAACTGGAGAAAACGCGCTTCAAAGTTTCCAATAGGAGGAAATGTCAATATCAAATATCAGTCGCTTCTCTACTTTTGGCCTTGTATCTTCGAAAATATTTACAATTGGCCTCTCTAACTTTGTAAATATATTCTTGGATAGTTTATCTATCGATTTAAGCAATAAAAAAAACAATTTTTCGGACCTTCTAATTCAGGCCTTAAATCGAAAAAAAAAAACGATGTACCTCCCTTATATTTTTTCTTTCATTTCTCACACTCTTGCACATTTTCCCTCGCTTTTCGTATAATTTCCGGGCGAATAACGAGAGAAAAAAAATCATGTACGCGTGTACAAAAAATACCACGCGTCCGTTTGGCTTGGAAAATTGCCGAAGGTCCTAAATCCGCGATTCGCGTCTCAGTCCAATTGCGCATACGGTATAGTTGTAAGTTTTAAGTTTTAACATTTGTCCCTCGTGTCCTCAGTCTCGATCGTTGGACTCCCTTTTCTTTTATACCTACACGTAGAGCAAATAAATGCCGATTCGTTTGTTCGAACGAATTTTAACATATTCGCGATTACTGTTATCATTATGAATTAACCGATTATCGATGATTTAGTAAACTGTGATATTTGCGCGAGTGCTTACGTATTTTGTATGTGTGTATGCGCATGTACATAATGTATCCTCATAATTCCACAATTTTGCTCTCCCCCCGTTTTAATCCTCACCCGGAAAAAAAGCATTTTCCGGCGCTTCATCGCCAATTTTACTTCGTACGCTTCCGATTTTTTAAACAAATTTCTCAAGGGATCAGGCTACTATGACGGCCTGAAAATCAGAGTGACTTAAAAAAATAATTTTGGAGGAATACGTAAGATGATTAGAAAATTATTCGGACATTTGTTTGTATGTACATTAAGGGACAACACCACTCTAGCGGCATAAAATAAGGCCTAACTTTGACAATTTATTTTGGGAGTATGAAAAAAGAAATAGGATTTCTTTTCAGAGGGTTTATTTGACACATATTGAAGTATCAAAAAAACAAAATTATTCTAATTTTCATACAAAATGGCCGCGACAAACCCCATCTTAACAAACGTGTTTTTTACAAATAGCTTCACGGGAGGACGGTTTTCTCGTATACTACAAGACCTGGAACAAAAACTAAAAAATTATAATCTACATATTATTAGCTATGGGACTACGTGGAGATTTTTTTAATCAAATTTTGAAAAAATGGCGCACTGAAAGAAACAAATCGATTTTATGCCCAAAAAATAAGCAGTAAATTGTTTATAAAAAAAGTTTATATTTAATCAAAAACGGCTGCGTATTCCCATAGAGAATGTAATTGTGAAGCTACTATCAAAATTTCAAATCGATCCATGCAAAGGTGTTCGAGTAATCCGTCCTCCCAGTTTGAAACAAAAGTCCGAGGCGCTGCGGAAAAGAGATAATTGAACCTTTCAAAATAAATTTGCTACAGGACCAATTGCATATTGTTTTTACGACCCCAAAGTATTCTTTAAGCAAAAAAAAAGATTTTTCCAAAATCCCAGTGTGGTGTTATCCCTTAAGGGATCATCACAGTGTAACGGATCGAAAAAACCTCATTTTCGCGATTTTTTTTCGGTGGTTAAAATACGTTAATTAGTCTCATTTTTTAATGTCTAATCAAAGCACTCGTGAAGAACAGAAAATAAAATTTTAAACGTTTATTTTTATTTTTTTACATTTCTTTAACGATTGAAACTGTCTTCGAAAAAAACGAGTCCCCACGGTGTACACGATTGTGGCCGTAAATATTATCTGAATTAAAATTTGTAGAAAAATTATTAATCAGTATGAAAGCCCCTATCTTGCAATGGAGGTTTTTTAAAACCAAAATTGACAAAATAGCGGCGCTTTGAAAAAAAGTATCGAATTTAGCCTATTTTTTCGACAGTTTTTCGTTAAAAAAAGCTTCTATAACAAGTTGAAGAATGACGTGAAGAACGCCGTGTCAAAATTTGAGACGGATAGTTTGAAAACTCTTTCCTTGCGAGTGTACACCGTTTTGAAAAACGACATTTCGAGGAAAAAGAGTCGAATCCCTTTTTCTGAGAAAGGCTGTTTGCAATCGGAATAAATCGAATTTCGCCCCAAAAATTGAACAGCATGTTCATAACCGTCTATACTATCGGATAATTAAAAAAAAACGATTTACAAAAAATTGTACACTGTGATGATCCCTTAACGAAGTTGTGTACCAAATTTTATTAAAAATATTAATAATCCAAGAACGGTGTACTTGATTTTGGCCATCCGGTTGATCTGAAAGAAAACAAACGAGTTTTTTTCTCAAAATAGATAACATTGGCTAAGACTTGACCGAGCTTTTTTTTTATCGTGTCTCAATCATAAAAACAAAATTCTTGAATTTTTTTTCTTCCATTTTTCGAGGAAAAATGACATTATTTTTAATAACTAATTTTAAAAAAATGTTACAAAGATAAACGTCGGTCAAGACTAAACTACTATTCCACTGAATAAGTGTACCAAATTTCAAGTCAATTCGTTCCTTAGATATCGAGAAATCGTGTACACCGTTTTGAAAAACATAATTTCGAGAAAAACGCCTTGAAAGTTTGACTATCAGTTCTATAGTTGTACCGATGAGTTTACCTTCAATCTGCGATACCTGCACGATAAGTTGGACCTTCCTCTTCAATTTGAGTTGCCTCAAGCGACGAACGAGCGTTCGTCCCTTCCACATTAGCCTAACCCCTTAAGATATTTCCGTTTTCTTGAGACACGAGAAAAGATAAGAACAAAGAACGCCCTTAATCCCGCCAGAGCAGAGTACGTAGAAGTTTCGGTGTTCAAGCCACCCGATATAGTGATCCGCGCCCATAAATCGGACGCTCTTTTTATCCTACGGAATAATTCCTCGTTCTGTTAATTCAATTATTAATTTTGCACCCGCCCATTGAAGACCGAGATCACCGCGTTGGCCTAGACCAAAAGTTTTTTCTTCATGCGACGAAAAGTGCTCCGATTTGTTTTTTTTTTGCAGTAGTTTGCACAGCGAGTGTAATGGATTTGTACACAGACACTAACATGTACACGTCATACAGTGACACAAGACACAGCCACACTTAGTTTGCGAAAACGGTACACGTTTGAACGTTCGTACACATTGTAGACAATATATATATATATATGTAGGTAGGAAATATACGAAATATAAGGTATATGGATATATATATATACATGCATATATATATAATTAAATATATATATGTATATATATAAATAAATATATACATATATATATATATATATATAATTTTGTATAATTTATAATTACCATTTGACGATAAAATAAAATGTTAACATTGTATGGCCTAATCGTTGATTGCGTTTCAATCGAAGAAAACGTCATTTTATGACGAAAATTAATATTTTATTTCTACGTATCAGCGTTCCCAATTAAATCCTTTCCTATTACTCCCTCGCCTTGAGGTTGTTGCCCACAAATATTGGGGTGAATAGATATCAATGAAAATTTTGCTAGTCGTTATTATATATTTTCGGAATATACTGGAAAAAGGAAAAAGGAGGTTTGAGCACTCGTTGTTCAAATATTAAATTCTAAAGTTTACGTCTACGTGCGCTGGATCGCATTGATGGAACGGGGCAACGTCGTTACCATTTCAGTTTCTCGCGTATAGCTTCCGCATATCGACGCTGCTTACGAAAAGTAACATGTTTCAGAATTCTTACGAAAACAAGCACGTTTAACATCACTGCGAAAACCAGCATGTTTTGGCTTCCGATACGAAAACTAGCACGTTTCGGTTTTCGCCACGAAAAGAAGCAGATTTCGATATTCAGCGCGAAAATTAACATGTTTCAGTAACACTTTTCTTCCATGCTTTTCTACGCCTTGTCTCTATTTTTTTACTCCAGTTCCTTTGACCGCAATCGGAAATGTACGATTTTTTAGACCACTCAAAAAAATTTAATTGGACTTCAATTAAAATTGCAAGTATTCGGGATGTATCCATTCAACCTTACGTCAATACAATCCACGTTAAGTATGGTTTTGACCAAGGAGGACGAGAAATGAAAATCTTTAAAAAAACAAAAACATGGATGACCGAATTTTCCAATTAAAACAGACGTCAGATAAAAAATTGCCTCGTGCACGAAGAAAAAAAAGATTCACAGGCCATGCTTGACAGAGGTTTAATTCCAATCGAACATCAGCAACATTTTTCAAACATATTCGACGATAACCATCTGGAAGATTAGAATACATTTGTTGGATGATATTTTCAATAACGTTATTTTTTAAATAGAAAATCACAATAAATATTTCATTATATTTACAATTTCGATATGATTTTTTATAAAAATTACTACTATCGATTTTAATTAATAATTATTTTCAAAATGTTAATAAAAGCAACGAGCATAAAATTAAAATGTCATTACGCAAAAAATTGTCATATTTTTTCAAAAATACCAATGGTTTATTTTTCCAGATGTTTACCTGAGCACGAAGGACTTTAAATTCTCACCAAAACTCTTTTTGGCTAGATTGTACGAGCGATGAGATCCTTAAGGTTTTAAACTTACTCCTTTTACACTAGTTTTTACAGTGAAAATCAAACAAGCTAGTTTTCGCGGTGAATATGGAAACGTGCTATTTTTCGTAAGGACTTTGAATCGTGCTACTTTTTGTAAGCAGCGTCGATATGAAAAAAGTGACCCAAAAAACGAATATTGTGTGCGGGATAGTGTACAGAACAATATTACGGAAAAAAAGGCAAGTAACCGATCTAATTAATGAAAATCTACGAAGAAAATGCGACCTGTTTTCGAAAAAGTGAGGCTTTTCGAGACCCATGTATTTCCAGGTAGCAAAATGTTATCTATATAGCATCCGAAAGATATGGCGAAACGGATACGGATAATTTTTGGTTATCCAAAAAGACGCCGTTTTGTATTACAAAATGCATTACTTATGTCCGCTTGGCAGATAACTTATTTGTGTCCGATATTTAACTATACGGCAACTTTTAATGATTAACAAAGTGTCAACAAAGTGTCAACAAAAGAGTCTTATCGGTTGTCGGTACGTTAGTCTAAAATCATCAAATCGATATATCCAAAAGATATCTTAAGGCGTTACGTGGGTTTCAAAGCCAAAAAAGCATATTTTCTCTATTTAAAAAGATGTAATATATAAATTATTTTATTCAAAATGTTAAGCACATAAAAGATCAACATTTCAACAATATTTAAAAAAATATATATATATAATATATATAATATATTATATATATAAATTTATATATAAAAATATAAAAAATATAAATTATATATATGAATTTTTTGAAAAATATTGTTGAAATGTTGATCTTTTATGTGCTTAACATTTTGAATGAAATAATTTATATATTACATTTTTTTTAAATAGAGAAAATATGCTTTTTTGGCTTTGAAACCAAGTATATATATATATATATATATATATATATATATATATATATATATATATATATATATATATATATATATATATATATATATATATATATGGCCAATAAATAGATATCCTTTCGATGGTACTCTTCGATGCCGTTTAGATGTCATTTTGTCAGCCTTATTCGGATGCCTATTGGGCGACTTTTAGATGGCAGTGGTATCTTGGCATTTTTGTGCCTTTAAGGAGTTACGTGGGTTTGAAAATTTCAAAAAATTCATATATATAACAATATCCTATCCATTTCTTTATGAAAATTAACTTATTAATAGTCTAGAATATCGAATATAGCTCAATATTACCCATTTCTTATTATTATATGATACGCATAGATGATAACATTTTTTGTTACTATCAATACGAACGTGTGTATATATACACTTGTTCGTATTGCAACAAAAACTTTCATCAACTATGCTTACCATATAATAATAAAAAATAGGTAATTTTGAGCTATATTAAATATTCTAGACCGTAAAGTTAATTTTTATAATAAAAAAAATTGATAAGATATTGTTATGTCGGTTTCCAAGGGAGCTAGGTCATTATAAATAAAACATCAATTGTTTCGTTGCAAGTGAAATATAATTTAATATTATAAAAACGGTACAGTCGTTATTGGACTTCTCCCCCGTTACGGTCACGCCTTTTGATGTTTGCACTGCTCCAAACGATCCCTTGGATAACCTAAAAAGCAGACGTACGCTTTTAGAATAAAAAGACTACATTAAATGTATATATGTACTCACAGAGGCAAAAAGAATAATAGGATAAAAGGCACTCACGTATATATATTTCAACGGCTTTATTTTTTCAACTACTTATTGTTACACACCATTTTTTGCCGGTGAAATGAAATATGACACGCTATATTCGCACTATGAGAAAAGTGATCCGTTGGATGTCATCTTTGAGACGACATCTCGATGACTTTTTACTATTTCCCGCCAATACCTAATATCTTAAAAGACAGCATTTTATCGATATCTAAACGATGTCATGAAAAGACGTCTTATGTAATTCGTCTTTATGATATCCTTTGGACAACGTTGAATTAGATGCAATCGATAACAGTAAATAGATAACTTTTTGATAACTTCAAAAAGTCATCAATTGGATAATATTTTGGGATACCTTTTAGACATCCGTTTTCATCGCCGAAAGACATCATAAAAAATATAACTTTACGGCAGCATTACAGGAGATGTCATTTGAAAGATGTCGAATAGTTATCTTACGGTCATGTCTTGAAGATAACCTGACAACGGTAACTTATCGACGTCAACTGGACATTTATGCTACCTGGGTTGAAATGTGGCAACGTCGGAACTATGGGAAAAGCGGAACCAATCGAAGACCAAGCGCGCCAATTTCAAATACGTTAAAGTCAAGTGCGAGTCAGAGGAACTGATTTCTTTATTTATTACGATGTATTTCCGTTTTCCAGCTTCGGTGAGCGTAATACGATGCTTGTGGGCACGGGCACTGACAAATCCCACTTTCCATCGGAAACTTTGCAGCGCGCTAATCTTTTTTCCGAATCTTTTGTTGGCTCCTCTTGCTGTCATAACCTCTGAAAACGCCCACCGGCACAAAACGCGCGTAACAGCTGTGACCTGTGATAGCCACTGCAGTCAACCTAACAGCCAAGAAGACTAGAGCTAAGGAGTCCGAACGCTTACGGCGATCACGATCCAAAAGCGTCCACGGAAATCCAGTTATTAGTGGTTGGTGGTTTCACCGCGTGCGTCGCTGCTCATCACCGAACCGAAATGAACTGAGCGACAAGAACGCAACCGACGCCATCCCCCATCGATGATTCCCGCTTGTCATCCATGTTGGAATAAAGCGTGTGCGGACCGTGCGGACTAACGAATTTCGCGATTAATAAAAAATAATTGTGTCTCGGTGTAAAATATATTTATCGTGATCTGCGGCGAAAACTATCGAAGGAGTGTTATGTATTGTCTGATGTTTATAAATAAATTTTGTTTGCTACTGCTTCCGCAACGATAAGAAAACATATCGACTGAATTTTGGTATTTCGTTATTATTTTTTATCTGTGCAACGTATAGTATCGTAATATGGGAAAATGATGTGTGATCATTTGTAAAACTTTTATCTGGATTAAAAATCTCTTATGAATGTCTTGTGTCTATAAATAAATTCTGTTACAGCATCCACAACGAAGAAAAAATATTGTCTCAATTTCTTTATTTGGTTATTATTCTCTATCTGTACAGCGTATCATCAGTGTGAATATGATGTGATTCAAAATTCGTATCAATTTTCTTGTGTCTATAAATGCATTTTGTAAGTTACTGGTTCTGCAATGAAAAAAACATATATTGTCTTAATTTCTGTACTTCGTCATTATTCTCTATCTGTACAGCGTATCATCGGTGGGAATATGTGTGAGAATTTGCAAAACCTCAGTCGAGAATGAAAATTCTTATCAATTTTTCTTGTGTCTATAAATGCATTTTGTTAGTAACTGCTTCCACAACAAAAAAAAACCATATTGACTTCATTTCTGCATTTAGTTATTATTCTTTATCTGTACAGCATATATAATATGTGAATATGATATGTGATCATTTGTAAAAGCTTTATCTGGATTCAAAATTCAGGGTGTTTTTTGCATATCGTACGGCACTGTTTTTACAATTAATTTGATCAAATTATCGCTGCATATGAAGTAGCGAAGGGTGCTTTCTGCATATTGTACGGCACTGGTTCGTTTCTGATTTCAATTCGGTTCGGTGGAGAGCAGCGCCACCCTTCTTATCTGGATTTCTATGGACGTTTCTTCAACACTGCGGTCGTACTCCTTACCTCTAGTCTTCTTGCTAACAGCCTCGAATTATGAGAGAACCGCGCGGCGTTGCCAAAACTCGTGTCTATTTCGAAAGGATTTTTAAGCTTCGGAATTTTTTTTTTCTGATAATCCTGACTCCTCCAAATAAACATATGTGTAAATAATAACTACGATTATCTACTGTACGGTTGAAACTTTTGGCGATATTCTTTCGTACATATGATTATTTTGGTACAATAAGGCGGCATTGGTGACGTCACACAATGTATTAGCACAGGAACTTCTTCCTTCATCCTTCAAAAACGATTTAGCAACCGTATTGTGCTATTTTTAGGTTAGTCTAGTAGAGTAATTCGAATGAGTTATTTAAGATAATCCTATCGCCAAGCTTCAATCGATAGGAATATCATAATTTTTTTTTTGAGCTTTCTAAGTATATTAACAATTGTCTCTGTAAAATTTCAGGGTCGGGTATCGACCTAATTACAGAGAAAAAAAATATTAAAATTGCGTATTTTTGTGAAGGAATTCCGAGACGACATACGAAAACCCAATTTCCGGTCGCTACAAAAGTGTATATAATATTGGGAATCCGTCAGATTCTTAAAAATAATCAGATTTACATCCTTAACACTTGTAGTAATCCAATGCTCGGAGAAAAATTACGCTTATTGACCTAATTTTTATGTAATATCAAGTTTAATTTGAACTTCCGGTATTGGATTTATTACCACTTTCTACGATAAAGAGACGTGACAGCAAGGCAACAGCTGACTGTAGTCCTAACCTCATCTCACTCATTCGAATTTCCACACATATTTCATTTTTAACCGACATATTTCGCCGACACAAATTTTCCACGCTTTTTACCAGTTGTGGCCCGAATACAATGCTTTATATTTCCCGCACCTGACATTGTTTTGACAGATCGACGTTGAAAAGCATGGAGGTTGAACTCGCCTGGTTGAGTAAAAAGAGACGGAGATAGAACCGATGTTGCCAAATATCAAACCTAGAAATACTGCGCGAATCGTTGGAATAACTATTTTTTCATTTTTCTAATCAAATGTGAACATTCATTAAGGGGTAAGGCCACAGTAGAATTTTCAAAAAATCGATTTTTTTTTCTCGTTGAAAAAAAACTTTTCATTTTATGAGCAGTTTCATACGAAAATTTTCACTGAAAATTCATTCAAATACCTACAACTCAATTTAAATACCTACAACTTTGAATAAAACAATATTTTTTAAATTCCGCGCCGCCTTCTCTAGGTATTCTAATGTAGATTGAGGAGAATTTTTGTTTTTTTTTCTAGGTAAAAAATTGTGGATGCTAAATGTCACTAAAAAAAAAGATAAAAGAAAATATTAGTAGTCGGCCATTTTGTACATCGAAAAAAAAAATATATTTTCTAACAGCTTGATATTCATACTAAATAGATGTGTAATTAATTTTATGAGTGAATCACTTTTTCATACGAAAAAAATTGTTACATTCGCACATGATTTTATATCGGTTACTGTGGCCTAACCCCTTAAACAGTTTACACATGGAAATTTTTAGTTATTACAAATTATTTTTCTTGCCTATGTTGAAAATATAAATTGCACAAGAGTCCAGTATGATCAGTGGTATGGCTAGTGTGAAGCGATAGGATTACCTTTAAATATTCCAAAACCTTGACGCTCCTATCGATAATTAAAAACGCGAATTTCCTTACTGTACAAAATTTATTCATCTCGTGTACACACCAGCCGTTCAATTGCTCATTACAGTCACATTTGATTTATCTCGAATTCCCGCCCGCCCGGCCACTCTCGCAATTACAATATTTTCAACGTCGAGACGATGCCCGCTTCGAAGCGGATTCGCTCGCGATCTGCAATCGCGACGAACAATTTTTCTCACGTTCGGTCGGTATTCGCGAACGAGGGGAACCAGTTATCCTTAATTTTTTTCATTTGCTTTTCAATTTTTACTCCGATCCTGTCGTTTACCCGACCACTGACTCGATGGAAACTCATTGCTCGGCCGACGGCGTCGACGGCCGCGCTCTACGGAAAAGAGAAGAAAGAGGGAGAGAGAAAGAGAAGAAATTGGCGCAACAATTTTCCAGCGTTGGCGCGTTGCTCTCGTACGCTCACGGCACTAGTCTCGAAAACTCGCGAAATTTGAGAAAAACAAAAAGAGAAATAAATGGACCGATATTTTTCGCGTCGCTACGGTGGGTCGCGTGGTGGGAAGAAAAAGTCGCGCGAGCCGGTCGATATTTACATTACGTTCGTCGGGACCTCGATTATCGGTGTTCTCGTCTCGTTCAATAATTCCGCTTGGGATTTCTTTCCGTTCACTATCGCCTGCACGTCCTCGATGTCCAGGGTCTCGTACTTGAGAAGCGCGTCCGCCAAAAGTTTGTGCTCCTTCGCGTGAGTTTTCAGAATATTCTTCGCTCTCTCGTAAGATTCCTGCTCAACAGCAATCGCGAGGTTTAGCGGATTAAAAATGTGACCTCGCGACACGGAATATTACGACGAGGGGAGAAGAGGGACGAGAATTACCTGCAAAAGTCTCTTGACCTCGCCGTCAATGAGCTCGTTCGTGCTCGGACTGTAATCCGTGCCGTTACTTCGGTACGACTGATCGGCATCGATGTGAAATCGGAAGCCGACTTTGTCCGACATTCCGAATCGCTTCACCATACTCTCGGCTATTCTCGTGGCGTCCTGAAAATTTCGATGAATTACGGAATGTGACGACGAGGAGCCTCGAAGGAACGACTCCATGAGGCACTCTGGAGTCTTGAGACGAAAAGACAGGCTGGGAAATTTCGACGCCAAAAATACGAAATTCTGGGAGTGTTAGGTCCTGCCTCCAGTATTCGGACGTCGACTTCGAAAATTTCGAGGCATTCGGACAAGCCGTTTTTGAGAAAAATGAAAAAAACTGCGAAGAATTGCAAACCGGCGGAGCGTCATTTCACTTCAATGGTTGCTCTTTTTTTCCATCTGCTGGTCGCGTATTCTTCGCTACTTTCGAATAGGGTAAAACGGACCGATGAATGGACAGGGACCAGTGAATGTAAGAAAACTAATTTTATATTCAAAATAAACAAAGAGATTAATTGTCGATGAGAACTCGAATAATTATAATTTAGTGAAAAAACGCAGGTGTTTGGGTTTTTTCTAGTGAGAATTTTTCTGGTTTGTGGTACCTGCACACCGCGCAACTTAGCTACGGCTGTGCACAGTGGGTGTTCTAAAGGCGAAAACAAAAGTTTTTTATGAGTTTTGAAAGTAAGTATTACTTTTATTACTCAAGATAGAAGCGAGCACTTAAGGGCGTTCGCGAAATTAAAAAGGGCGAGAACCGATGACGACCAAGAGGTGGAGAAATAAAAAGCACAAAGCGGCGTACGGTGCTTAGAGAACAATATTGTAATTGTAATTCTAATTTTAATTTTTACCTTTAATTTTAATTGATTAGCTCATAGGTGAACGAATGGAAAGGATGGAAAGAAGGAGGATTTTGTAAACAGCGAAAGCTGTACAGATGGAATAAATTACTACGACTATTTAAGATAGAAGCAATCTTTGATTTTTTGCTTAATTTTTAAATAAATTCGCAATAATACTTCAGAATAGTCATGTTCATTCACTGTTGCTGTATCCTAACCTCGTTCCACTGAATGAACATATTTGTTCTTTTCTGATCATTCTCAAAGTAGAGTGAAAAAATTTAGCTCAGCTACTGACATTTGCAAAATTAATTACTGCAAAGAATCGACAATTTACATCTCATTAAATGTTGTCATATAATAATTTCATTCGTTTCTAAAATTTTGACAAAATTTGATTTTTTATTTCTGTATTGAAGCAAACAAGGAAGTCTTTTGAGAATGTCACGTTGAGGTGAAAAAAAGCTTGGTGTATTTTCAACGAAATCGTAATAACAAATATGATACTCATATATATAAGAGTATTATAATTTTTGCGCAACACAATGATCTCCAAATCTAGCATTATAATAAAAATAAATAACGAATTGTTATGCTTTACAAGGTTCACGTACACTACACGTCCATTTACGGTCGAGTGGCCATTTACTGATACTTTCGTCCATTCACTGGCTATTTAGTCGTTTCGCTACTTAATTATCAATTCCTTCAATATTATTTGTTGCAATTCATTCGAATAATGTTTTCTATTATTAGAATAATATATTTCATTAGCTATAGTAATTGAAAAACTTGTTTTGATATTTTCATTTTACAGTCCACCTGAATCCTACAACAGGGTTTGTTTGGGTTCACTCTATGTAAAAAAAATAGTAAAAATGTATAAATAAGGTACTTTTCGCAATAAGCAATCGAACAACGTCAGTTTTAATTTATAAAACACACAAAATAAATGTTATAATTAATTTAAAAAAAAAACTTTTCCTATCTGTTCAACGAACATGCGAAACGGTAGCCGCCATAATGGATTCCGGCGTGACGTCATTGACATAGTAAACAAAGCGGTAGACGTATTACTCTCTAACTTGTGAAAGAAAGCGTCAACTATATATTCTCGTTTGTCATAGTTAATTGCAAATTTTCAAATAGTTATCTGTACTTCAAAAAAGAACAAATGAGTTTTCCTTTCGGACTATGACTTTCGATCTCTTCTCGCAAGTTTTAACCAAGTCTTCCTCATATTTATATCAATTGGCATTTTGATCCACAACTTTCTCGGTGTTTTTACACTAGTATTCTTACATTTAGGAACAACACACCAATGATAGAGATGGTAACTCACTTTTAACCAAAAAAATTTACGTATTCACAATTGGCGCAGCGTCGATGTTTACTATGCAAGTGACGCAACGAACCGAAGCAGCATGGCGGCTGGCGTTTTCGCAGGGAAATTTATACGTAAAATTTAAGTGCGTTTTTTATGGCACTCATCGATTTTGTAAAATAGAAATAAAAATTCTAGTAGTTTATTACCACCAAAGGATCAAATTGAGACACTCTTCAAAAAAGGGTGTAACGCCCTATTGTGGGAGAAATGGAGGGTAACGTTTGAAAAGAAAATTGGATTTACCTCGAGGTCTTTCGACGCCCCGGTTGTCACTCGATCAGATCCGAATATGAGCTCCTCCGCGGCTCGGCCGCCCATCATCGTGTCCATTTTCGCCATCAGTTGTGCCTTCGTCACGTGATAAATGTCCTTCGTCGGCAAGAAAGACGTCTGTAATTGGGTTAAGAATACATACAGCTGGACGGAATTAAAAAAATATGATAATGTTGAAATTTCACCGCTTCCGGTGGAAAAGTATGAAGATGAGAATCGCAAGACCCCGTTGGAGCGGATTTGCGTCTTTATTTACGTGTCCAAGAGACGGTCCACGTGGTATGATGGTGACTTTGTGCAAGGGAGTCGAGTCCTTGGTGTAAAAGGCCACGAGAGCGTGTCCACCCTCGTGATAGGCCGTTATACGATTGACCTCGTCGTCGGGCATTCTCCCCTTTCCTTCGGGGCCCAGAATCACTTTGTCTCGCGCTCGCTCCAGGTGTTGCATCGTCACGTACTCCGCTCCCTCGATGGCCGCTTTCAAAGCAGCTTGATTTACCTGTTTCGTTACATTCAAAATGTAAAGTACGCCAACTATTTTTTATAACAAAAAATTAACGAAACTTTTCATAATGCGAAACTATTTCACCGTAATTTTTAATTTTTTCATTTCAACTTGTTAAAAAATATTCAAACGCAATGAACAATTCAAATTCTTGCGGCTCCTGCCAAATTGAGTGATGAAATTGCTTTTATAATTCTTCACGTAGACGCGAAAAATTCGGCTACAAGACCGGAGATGAATAAAAGAAGAGATTTTTCTTAAGTTTCAAAAATTTCAACCTCGTTGGAATTTTTGTTTTCGGCAGATTCTCGAAGTATAACATTTCAAAAATACTCTTAGAAAATGTCAAGTTGATCCGTTCAAAATTGAGAGAGTTGTGGGCGCTTATGATCAGGTTGCGCGAACCGGCGAACGTTAAACGCGTTTTTTTCGAAATGTCTTTTTTACAATCGGCGATCGCGATATCTCAAAACTCAAAAATCACTGCACCGATAAACTTCAAATTATACAAGCATCTTTTTATAGAAGAAAAATTCTTTTTCGATGAATAATTTTTTTTCATTAACGAAAAAGGAGCATTCTTTTTTTTACCAAAAATGGATAGTTTCACTTTGGACTGCAGCCGTTTTTTCAAAAACCAATATTTCATTGAATCCTTCCTCCAAGCACGAGATAATTCCATGCAAAAAATAAATACGTTTGACGTTTGGCTTTTTTTTAAAGAGCGCTCTGCGCAAACAATCGTATCTACTACATTTATAAATATTTTTAAATCCAAAAGTTGTAAAAGTTACTTAAAACCATACTCTTCGTTGTAAAGCAAAATTGAAAACCTGCACACGTTATCACAGAAAAAATTCACGAAAATTCCTCTTTTTTCCGGCCGCGAGCTAGTTATGAAGCCTTAAAGTATCTACGGGGAAAATTCAATAAAAAAAAGTTCACGAGCTTGTAGTTATTTGGCCACGAGTTACAAAAACCAAATTCCGAAAATTCATTCTTGCGCAAACTTCGATATTTTGAATTTTTTTTTCCAATTTTTTCCCTCGATCTTTTTCCCCCTAGATATTTTATTAAAAACCCCACAGTTCTCTAGTCATAAACAATAATTACGATTATCTTCCGTATCATTAAAAATATTCGTAATATCAATTCGTACATATCATTAAGGCGACATATACATTTACAACGATCAAAAAATCGATTTCTTTTTGATTCTTTAAACGATGAAACTATATATGTAGAATATTTTCCCAGAGTTTCAAAGCGAAATTCGGAAAACTTTGAACGTTACAGCCCGTCAACGCTGTGCCTCACCGCTCGGATTCGGAGCGGGCGTGAACTTCGAACGCATTTTTCTTAAACTGCATTATCGAAATTGGCGTGCAGGATTACTAAAAAACTATTGAGACGATTGAGTTGAAACTTGGTAGAAATATTGATAATATTGGTACCTTCTAGTTGACGAAAATTGTTTTTGACAAATTGAAAAAAAAAACGACCTTTTTAATCCACATTTTAGAGAAATGTTGCGTGAAATGTTGATTTTTTTTTGTAAATGCGTGCCATTTTCTCAAATTTGCATTTTCTTCATTTTAATTACCGTCACATAGAAACTATACATGTTCTACTTGAAAAAATGTTTGAACTTTTTTGCAAATAAAAAAATTGATTCGCAACTCCCGCGGCGACTTTGCTGTAACACTCTGCCACAGCTCCGCCATTTTGATGATGAATTAATTTAAAAAAATTGTTTCGTATACCTAAATATACTATTAAAGTATACCTAAAGTTTCATAATTGTAGAATAATTATTTCTTAGTTTAAAAAATCCCTCAATATTGCTTATTTTGTCCTGTCTAAATGTATATCGCGCCTTAATATTCCGCTGCAATAAGTTAGCATTGGTGACGTCACACAATTAGTCTGGAAAATTCGTTTCTATCCATGCCTTCCAAAAATGATTGAGCAACTAAATTTTTCGCGATATCAATTCGTGCGTTCATTAATATTTCCCTGCACGAAGTTGGCATTGGTGACGTCACACAATGCATTAGCATAAGAACATCGTATTTTCCCCGACCCTTAAAAAATAATTCAGCAACCTTAATTTTTCGTCAACGAAGGGCGCGCGAAAAGTGACGATTTACCATATTTTCTATATCAGCACCGGTGAATCCGGTCGTGCATCGTGCCAAGTAGTCCGTGTCGACGTGCTTGGTGAGTATCTTCTTCAGATACAAACTTATTATTTCCTTTCTACCGATGAAATCGGGCGTACTGACGAATATCTCAACGTCGAAGCGTCCCGGACGCATGAGGGCTTTGTCAAGATCGTCCCGTCTGTTAGTCGCGCCGAGTACTATGACGCCCTCGTTCTGATGAAAACCGTCCATCTCCGAGAGTAGCTGATTTATCGTTTGATTCGCGTAAGGATGAAGCACCGAGTTGGTGCGTTTACCGCCCACCGAGTCGATCTCGTCGATAAAGATGACGCAGGGCGCGCGCTCCTTCGCAGCCTCTGAAAAACGAAAAAATCTCACTCGTTATTCCGTAATTAGAGCTTGAACTATCAGAACTTTTTCTACACTGAGAAAAAAGAATCGTTGAATGTGCAAAATGCATTTTGTTGTGTCGAAATTTTGTTGTTTTAACAATTGCTCAGACATGCTAAATAAGCTACAGTTCACACCACTATACTATTTTACCACCAACTATACTGTTTTGTTATGCCAATCAAAAATTAAGGTAAACGTATTTAAAGACACATTTCGTTAAACCAACTGAATTTTGGATGGATGAAAGTTTTTTCTTTTTCAGTGTATTAATGGCATTATTTTGATATCATCAAATTGTAACATCGGTATACCGGTATTTCGATATTTTTCGATATTTATGGGAAACCTTGACGAACGGAACATCACAGCGTCAAATTTTCGAAAAATCGATTTTTTTGCATTGTCAGATAGTATAGACGGTTATGAACATACTGTTCAATTTTTAGGGCGAAATTCGAATAATTTCGGTCACTACAGCTTTTCTTGGATAAAGTGATTCGAGCAGCGACGCGAGACTTGACGCGGTCTCGAAACTTTAAACGCGTTTTTCTCAAAATGTCATTTTTCCAAACGGTGTACACTCTGAAAGGAAGAGTTTTCAAGCTATCCGTCTCAAATTTTGACACAACATTCTTCACGCCATTCTTTATCTTGCTATGGAAGTTTTTTTTAATCTTCATTTTTTTTAACGAAAAACTGTCGTAATAATAGGCTAAATTCGGTAATTTTTTACGAACCGCGGCCATTTAATTAATTTGATTTTAAAAACCTTCATCGCCAGATAACGGCTTTCATGATGATTAAGGGCGGCGCCTGAATTAGAAGGTTCGAAAAATCGTTTTTTTTTAAATTGCTTAAGGCCTTAGGCCACTCAAGAGGCCGAAAAAATAGGCTTTTTGGGAATTTTTTTTCAGAAAGACTACAAAATAAATCGAGATTACAAAAAAGGTGTTTATCATACATATCAGTGACTGTATACAATAATTTTTTCGAAGCGATTAATTTCAAAATGGCGGCTGTGCAGCGTTTATCTCAAACCTGCATTTTTCAAGTTGGCCGGAAACATAACTCAGACAATTTTCAACCGATTCACTTGAAATGTTGAATATATCTTGAAAAAAACATGGTCTATGGAAGTACGTAGGATTTTTTTTTATATTGAATAGTTCATTTGTTATTAACAATTATCTGACGATTTTTTAGGTAAATTTTTGGAAAGTGAAATAAACAATTTACTGCTAGTAAATTGTTTTACTAACAATTTATGGAATTTAAAAAAATCGATTTTTTGCATCGCCTAAACTGGTTTCCGCCTTAATGTAGGTAATAATATGAATATCAATTATTTATATTGTATTTATATTTGTATTTATATTATTTATTATAATAATATTAATAAATAATATTTGAAGGCTGTTAAACGTAGTAAGAAAAACAAGTAAAGGTAACTTAAATGATATTTTAATGTTTTCAATTCTGATATCGAAATATCGGTACTATTCGAGTTCAATATCGGTTTTTTAAAATCGGAATTTTGATCCGATAATCTGGTTTTCCGATATCATCGCAAACCGGTATCCATGGTCTATCCATAAGCGTAAAGCAATCGAAAAGTCCTTTCACGCACTAAATTTCAGACTCGATGAGTACGAACTTACTGAAGAGATCGCGAACCCTGCGGGCACCTTGACCGACGAGGATTTCATCGAATTCCGGACCGGCCGCGTGAAAGAAAGGCACGCCCGCCTCACCGGCTACGGCACGTGCCAAGAGGGTCTTTCCCGTTCCCGGTGGCCCGACGAGAAGCACGCCCTTTGGCAATTTCCCACCGAGTGCGGAAAACTTGTCGGGATTCTTGAGAAACTCGACCACGTCTTTGAGCTCGCGCTTTGCTTCGTCCACCTTGATTGAAGAAAGCACAGACCGTCGCGTTAAGAATTCGAATCTCAGTAAAAATTGAGTTGGCGAAACATTTATTCGGCTCATGTCCTGATATTTTTTACTTTTTTCGCGGTCTTTCTTCTTTTTCTCTCCACAATAATCTTCCAATATTTTTCAGTCCAAGATAAAACAATATAGCTTTTTTTATTATCTCCATTGCCTTTAAGGGTGTTTACACATGGTAAACTTTTTTACACTTTTTCTTACACATTATGTACATGAGCTTTAAACATATAATAAAAATAATGTGTCTTCCGTAATTGAATGGCCGTTCTGTTGATTATTTTTAAAACACTCCAAGACTGCGTACTCTCAACACTTTTTCGGTGCAATCGAACAGAGTGGAATTTTTGTCGTCGCTGTAAAAAAACAAAAAAAAAATACTCACCCCTTTGACGTCATCGAAAGTCACATTGATTTCCTCGGGATTGACCATATTTTGTTTGCCCAGCTGAATCCTGAACATACTTCCGTTCGTACTCGCTGATAGAAAATAAAACGTTCCATTGTCGCATTGTGACTCAAACGAGGGTGGTAACCCGATAACGACAAAAAGGAGCAACAAATGTCATATTTCTCTTTCCACGCACCCCTTAAGGCGCGAGCCTGAATGAGAAGGTCCAAAAAAGCGTTTTTTCGGGATTTTTTTTAGAGAAAAAAAACAAGTTAGGCTAGTAAACATTGAGGTATCTTTTCATGTGTATTTGAAATGTATAAAAAAATGTTTAACGTGAAACAATAAATGACTGCAGATTTATCAGCCTATTCCATGTGCGCCTTGCCACCGCAGTCCCCAATCGGCGGGAAAGATGCAGCTCGTAATTCTTGACTGAACCAAATAAACCAATAAAATTTGCAAGTGTCATATATTTTTCTACTGGGTTAATTCAGAAAAAGCTGAAAAAATCGTGAAGTTGCAACTTTGCTCAGGTTTGGAAAAAAAATGTGTTAAAAAAACACTTTGACGTGCTATAAAAATTATTTAAAAATACTTTTTCAACGACTTTTTTAATTCACTTAGAAGAGATTTTCACACTGAAGAAAATAAACTTTGGCTTGATGCAATAGGTCGTTTAGTTTTTTTGCTATCACGCCCGCCAATTTGGAAAATGCGCTTCAAAGTTTTCAATAGGAGGTAATATCAATATCAAATATCAATCGCTTCTCTGCTTTTGGCCTTGTATCTTCCACAATATTTACAATTGGCGTCTGTAACTTTGTAAATATATTCTTGGATATTTTATCTATCGATTTAAGCAATTAAAAAAAAAAACGATTTTTCGGACCTTCTAATTCAGGCTCCGGCTTTAAGGACCCAGAAAAAATATCCGTATATCACTGGGAATCAATGAATATTCTACCGATTTTTATGAATTTTGATATCGGGGAAAAAAGCCCTTTTAGGGCTGTGGTCAAAGTGCAAAAGTGGATGCAAGTTATTTTTTAATTCTTGACGATGGTATTTGTTAGTTGGTCTTGTGCACTAACATTTATACACACCCATGATAGAAACGAGAAGGACGAAGGTGACGCCGATCACTGCTATCTGCTGAAGGACTTTGAGCCAGCGGACGGTTCGGCCGGGCGCCTTACGGCCGTTCCCAGCGAGATAACCCTCGGCGAACGCGACTTTCATCCTCTGCTTCTCGTCTTTCGTCATTTCACGATCGTTCAATAGAGTCTTGAGATTCTCGAGATTTGTCTGATCAATCGTCATTGCTGATTTTTCGTCCTGAACGATTTACGGCATATTTTTTTGTTACCATGTTGTTTTCAAATGCAACAAAATGGAGGGGCAAGTCTCTCGTTGAGGCGGGATATACAATTACAACGATAAACAAATCGATTTCTTTTCTTTTTCTTCAAGGGAGACTTTGTCCTTGAAATTTCCAAAAAACCGATTTGAGCTCATCATGAGCAGCTAGAAGAAGAGGAGGGATGCCTCTACGGACCAGGCATTGCCGATTAGCGGTAATTATAAACACATTTGTGTAAACACATTACAAAACTTTAAACGCGTTTTTCTCGAAAACACGTTTTTAAAAATGGCTGACATTCTTCTGACCGCTGTGATTAACATATCGACCTGAAATTTGGAGAGCATACTCAGAAAATATGTCTTCACGGAATGACGGATCGTTTTTTCGATAGATACATTTTTGCATTTATTATTTATCTTTTTATGCGAAAAAAAAACGCGAAAATTCGATTTTTTTTTAAATTGCCGCCATTTTCCGAAATTTGTACTAAACGAAAAACCCATCCGTCATTCCATGACCAAATGGTCACAGATTGATAATATGCTTTGAATTTGTGTTTCAGATCAACAAAGAGGGGGCAGTGATGTCACCCGTTTACCTCCCGCGATTTGAGGACCTGTTTTCGCGGAGCTGCAACGGCCGCCATTTTGGTTTTTTTAAAAAAAAAAAAAAATTTTAACGTTCTGTATATCATGAATAAAAGCAAGAAAAACCCGCACTCAAAAAACTTTACTCGTTTCCTTTAAATAAAATAAAATGTAAACACCTGAAATATGGCACTCCAAGGACAAAGTCTCCGTTAAGGCTTTAAGCCACTCTAGAAGCCGAAAAAATAGGCTTTTTGGGAATTTTTTTTCAGAAAAACTACAAAATAAATCGAGATTACAAAAAAGGGTGTTTATCATACACATCAGTGACTGTATACAATAATTGTTTTGAAGCAATTCATTTCAAAATGGCGGCTGTGCAGCGTTTATCTCAAAACTGCATTTTTTAAGGCGGCCGGAAACATAACTCAGACAATTTTCAACCGATTCACTTGAAATGTTGAATATATCTTGAAAAATACATTGCCTATGGAAGTACGTAGGATTTTTTTTATATTGCATAGTTCATTTGTTATTAACAATTATCTGACGATTTTTTTGGAAAGTGAAAAATTTGCCTAAAAAATCGTCAGATAATTATTAATAACAAATGAGGATTACAAATTAGCAGGATTACTCAAAAACTATTAAGAGTTGAAACTTGGTAGAAATATTGATAATATTGGTACGTTCTACTTGACGAAAATTGTTTTTGAGAAATTGACAAAAAAAACTACTTTTTTAATCCACATTTTACATATATGTTGCGTGAAATGTTGATTTTTTTTTGTAAATGCGTGCCATTGATCAAATTTGCATTTTCTTCATTTTAATTACCGTCACATAGAAACCATATATGTTCTAACTGAAAAAATGTTTGAACTTTTTTGCAAATCAAAGTCTACGGGAAGCTAAACTGTACGCCGATTCGCAACTCCCGCGACGCCCTTGCTGTAACACTCTGCCACAGCTCCGCCATTTTGATAATGAATTAATTTAAAAAAATTGTTTTGTATGCTTAAATATACTATTAAAGTATACCTAAAGTTTTATAATTGTAAAATGATTATTTCTTAGTGTAAAAAATCCCTCAATGCTGCTTATTTTTTGCCTGTCTAAATGTATATTCCGCCTTAAAACGGTCTGGACCTCCGTTTGAGGCAGGCTCACCCCTACCGACTGAACGAACGAGTACTGATTTCGAAAAACAGTTGCTGTCACAATTTTTCGCAAAATGTACGATAAGTAAACCTGGTCAATATTTTTTTCATCTCTAGGAGTCAAATTTTCCGAAACAATTTTGTCTTTGAGGCCAGTACCCGTTGGAGCAAGAGTTGGATGAATTTCTGGTTGAGTGGTACAGTTGTGAGGTTGAAGTTTGCATCATTGAAATGCAATGATTTTTTTTAAAGGGCTTACACGTAGTTTAAATTTTGAAAAATATCGATTTTTTGTTTTCGACTGATTTTCAAAATTTAACATTTCAAAAATATCCTTTGAAAATTTCAATTCGGTCCGTTTTAATTTAAGGAAGTCATGGGGGTTTATAGGTGGGTTTCGCGAACCGGCAAACGTTTTTTTTCTCTAAATGACTTTTTCAAAATCGATAACCACGATATCGAAAAAATCACTGCAAACCCATTTTTCTCAAAATGACTTTTTCAAACTCGATAACCATGATATCGAAAAAATCACTGCACCAATAAACTTCAAATTTTACGAGATTTTTTTACATATCTAAAAGCAGTGCTTGAAGGAGGGAATTTTTTTTCTATGCACAATTTTTTTTTTATCAACAAACATAGAGCTTTTTTTCACCAGAAATCGACGGTTTCACTTTGGACCCCGGCCGTTTTTTTCAAAAATCGATATTCCATTAAATCCCTCGTCCAAGCACTATATATTTTCATGCAAAAACTAAATGCTTTTGATTGATTTATTTCGGATGACTTGTTTCCGAGCAGCAGTGGTCCACCGCGAAGAACGTTTTTTAAACAGCGATCTGCACGAACCGTTGTGTCTACCACATTAAAAAATATTTTTCAATACGAAAATTGTAGAAGATACCTAAAACCATACTCGTTAAGGTAATTCTATCGCTTCACACTAGTCATACCACTGATTATACTTGAGACTTCTACCATTTATATTTTTAACATATGCAAAAAAATAATTTGTAATAACTAAAATTTTCCATGTGTAAGCTGTTTAATGAATGTTCACATGTAATTAGAAAAATAAAAAAATAGTTTTTCCAACGATTCGCGCAGTATTTCTAGGTTCGATATTTGGCAACATTGTTTCTATCTCCGTCTCTTTTTACTCAACCAGGCGAGTTTAATCTCCATGCTTTTCAACATGGAGCCTAGATACCAGGAGGTTCAGCGAGGCCTTTCAACTCGTCCCCAAAACGAGAACAAGAAATGATGGCGCTGGGGTGCTCCGGCACCTACATGTATATAGATATACGCTAAACATGGGTGCGATCTAAGACAGATCACAGATGATGTACCTAACCCTCATTCGTGTTAAGGGATAACACCACTCTAGGATTTTGAAAAGACGTTTTCTTGCCTAAATATACTTTGGTGTCATAAACACAATATGCAATTGGTCCTGTAGCGATTTTTCTAATTTAAAGGTTCAATTATCGATTTGGCCGCAGCGCCTCGGAGCGCGCGCTCAGTTACTCGTACAACTTTAAACGCGTTTTTCTCGAAACCACTTTTTTCGATCTCGGAAGACGGATTACTCGACCACCTCTGCATGCATCGATTTGAAATTTTGATAGCAGCTTCACAATCATATTCTTTATGGGAGTACGTAGCCGTTTTTTGATTAAATGTAAACTTCTTTTTATAAACAATTTACTGCTTTTTTCGGCAAAAAATCGATTTATTTCCTTCAAAGTGCGTTATTTTTGCAAAATTTGAAAGCAAATTTCTAGGTAGTCTCATAGCTAACAATATATCAATTATCATTTTTTTGGTTTTTGTTTCAGGTCTTATATTTTACGAGAAAACCGTTCTCCCGTGAAGCTATATGTAAAATCAAACACGTTTTTCTTGATGGGCTGTATCGCCGCCATTTTGAGTTTGAGTTTGAGATCTTTTCTCGCTTTTGCGTTTTTTTCCGAACCGACATGAGGAAATTATGAATCGGCGGATATTTCGACGTTTGATGTCACGATCGGTCTGTCGTGAGATTAGAAACTCATCCGATCACTTTCACCTCGTTGACCAATATATTACTATATATGTAGGTGCCGCTGCACGCCAGCGCCATCACTGCGGGCCATTTTCGGGGACGCTTTTTTTCAGCGCCTTTGCATTGCCGCTGAACCTCCTGGTATCTAGGCTCCATGCTTTTCAACGTCGATCTGTCAAAACAATGTCAGGTGCGGGAAATATAAAGCATTGTATTCGGGCCACGACTGGTAAAAAGCGTGGAAAATTTGTGTCGGCGAAATATGTCGGTTAAAAATGAAATATGTGTGGAAATTCGAATGAGTGAGATGAGGTTAGGACTACAGTCAGCTGTTGCCTTGCTGTCACGTCTCTTTATCGTAGCAAGTGGTAATAAATCCAATACCGGAAGTTCAAATTGAACTTGATATTACATAAAAATTAGGTCAATAAGCGTAATTTTTTCCGAGAGTATTGGATTACTACAAGTGTTGAGTATGTAAATCTGATTATTTTTAAGAATCTGACGGATTCCCACTATTATATACACCTTTGTAGCGACTGGAAATTGGGTTTTTGTATGTCGTCTCGGAATTCCTTCACAAATGCACGCAATTTTTTTTTCTCCGTAATTAGGTCGATAACCGACCCTGAAATTTTACAGAAACGATTAGTAATATATTTAGTGAAGCTCAAAAAAACAATTATAAAAATCCTATGGATTGAAGCCTGGCGATAGGACTACCTTAATGTAAAAAAAAGATATTTGAAAACCTGCACACGTTCTCCTAGAACAAATTCACAGTAACCGACTAATTGTCGATTTTTTTAGTGCACAGTTGATGATAAGGATGTTTTTTTATAGTAGTAAGAATTTATCTTTCAGACTGATAAGGATATAATTCTGTAATTAGGATCCAAAAAAATGTTCGTTTGCGGTTTTGAGAGCAGTCAGAGAGACCTACAACCTTAATTAGTAGATAACCGACTTAAAAACTACTCAAACGTTTTTTAAGAATCTTCATTAAAGATCTACAATTCTAATCAGCATGAGAGATTATCGATGATTAGAAACATAAAGAAATTGAGAAGTAAAAATGAATTTCCGTTGCGCTTTCCAACAAGGGGGCGTCTGCAAATTACGTATCGCAATTTAGGGGGGGGGGGGGGCAAGGTTTGCGTTACGTCACGATTAGTGAGAAAAACGCGTTAAAAGTTTTCGTTCCGTTTTTCTTGATATAGAGTCATGTTTTTTTCTAGAATATTGAGACTTACATTAAGGGTAGGTACCTGAGTAAACGGCGAAAGAAACAGCTAAACTTCGGGAATTTTTATCTCAAAAACTAATGTATCGATTGGATCCGGGTTTTTTTTATTGGAAAATATGTACATTGAGGTATGTTTAGGAATTTTTTAAAATAAATTCGTTGACTGGAAGCGATTCAAACGCGATTATCTCGAAACATAGTTTTCAAAGTCGGTGCCAGATGTATCTCGAAAACGGCTTGACCGATTTTGTCCAAATTTGGATACAATATTCTTCGATAGTTTTTCTCGTTCGCCACGTAGGATTTTTTTGAAATTTTCTTTTTCGACCGAATTGCAACCGTTTAAATTTAACATTTGTTTTTCGTTTGCGATTTCCGACAATTTTGGATTGCATACACATTGCATAAAAAAGCAATGGTTCAATCGAATGAAAAACCCCTACGTGGCGAACGAGAAAAACTATCGAAGAATATTGTATCCAAATTTGGACAAAATCGGACAAGCCGTTTTCGAGATACATCTGGCACCGACTTTGAAAACTATGTTTCGAGATAATCGCGTTTGAATCGCTTCCAGTCAACGAATTTATTTTTAAAAATTCCTAAACATACCTCAATGTACATATTTTCCAATTAAAAAAACGCGGATCCAATCGAAACATTAGTTTTTGAGATAAAAATTCCCGAAGTTTACGTGTTTCTCTCGCCGTTTACTCAGGTACCTACCCTTAATGTAAGTATCAATATTCTAGAAAAAACATAACTCTATATGAAGAAAAACGGAACGAATATTTTAAACGCGTTTTTCTCGAAACTACTTTTTTCGACCTTGTCCCAGCGAATATTCAAAAACTTATCAACCGATTTTCCATTTTTGTCACTGCAGTGACTAAGGTTGTACGTAGCCGATTCTTTTAATTTTGATAATAACTATTTCTAAAGACTGCTTGAACACAAAATGGCGTTGAAAATATAAAAAAATGTCCAAACCGTCGGCATTTTGTAAAAAAAACCAAAATAAAAAAAACGGCTACGCATAACGATAGCTACATTTGTATAGATATCGATTAATAGTTGACTTTTCATTTACAGATAACCTTTCATAAAGATATTGATGGGACAATAAAGAAAAGTTTTTTTTTCGTCGTCAAATCAAGGCATATATCTTGGTTAATTTCGAAGACATTTTCATAAAAATTGGTATAAAACTAGATGAATATATACTTAATAAAATGAGTATAAACCCGATCCTTTCATAATTAGTTGTGTCTATGAAAAAAAATCGCAATTATTGACGACAAAGCACCCGTTACGTAACGGTAGAGAAGGGGGGCTAGACGTTACGGTCCTGGTACGGGGGGGGGGGGGGGGGGTTCGGAGAATTTGGCGTTACGTAATTGTGTACGCCCCCCAATGCAATTTTCATATACGAGGCGCTCTTCGCCTAGGCGTATTCCTTCAAGAGGATGCTAGTAGGAGCCCAACGCTACTGATAAACCAATATGTGTATCGTACCTACAACGTTCGTTTTTTAGATATAGGGGATTCTTTGCTTTCTTAGAAAAATAACAAATTTTACTGGAAGCCTCTCAGGCACTTAAGACTCTTCGGGCATTTGAGAGAGAAGCCGCTCAGTCGGTAAAAATCCCATTGGGTAGTTTACTCCAAGACTATTGACATTTCGGAAAAAGGAAGTATTTTTTCCAAAATCTGAGACGTCTTGAAGAAAATGAAACAAAACGGATTTCCTCTACGTCTCTCGCACTCGTAACTGCAACTGCAATTTATATCGATTTATGTGAAAGGTGATATCTATATGTTTGCCCGTTTGATAATAACAAATGATCAAAGTTGTTTCTTGTAAGTAAGAAATCGAACTTTTTCTACCGTAGCCATTCTTGTCATTTTCAAAATTTCAAAAAAGTATCCGGTCATACAAAAGTATTCTTATTACAGTGAAGTGATATTTTTTTATTTCTCATTTCTCATGAGTCTCGTTGCAGATTTTCAATTTAAAACAGAATTTACCAAACATAAAGTCCATAAAGAAACATTGGAGACATTCCGTTAAAATTTCCAAATTAACCTCTTTGACTTGCTTATTTCCGAGTTAATTATTTCACATGCTTATTTCCATTCGAATTTCCTAGTTAAAATTTTCGCCCTACCATACTCCATTCAAATTGTCTCATTATATTTGTTGACCTGCCTATTTCCATTCAAAATTCTTAGTTAAGGCGAGATATACATTTAGACAGGAAAAAATAAGCAATATTGAGGGATTTTTTAAACTAAGAAATAATTATTCTACAATTATCAAACTTTGGGTATACTTTAACGGGTTATACGCAGTTAGAAATATCAAAAAATCGATTTTTTTTATTGCATTTTCGGAATGTACAAATATGTGAGTATATTCCCTGACAATTTAATATCGATCCAGCGAATATTCTCGGAAATACACACATATTTGTAAGGACGCTCGGAGCGCGTCTCCGAGCGTCCGAGAAACTTCAAACGCGTTTTTCTCAAAACGGTGTTTTCAAAGTCGGTGAGCACGATTTCTCAAAAACGGCTCAACCGATCGGTCTGCAATTTTAACACAACCTTGTCAGATATATTCTTCGGGTATTGATCGAAGGAATAAGATTTCCGATAACTATTTCTATTTTTTTCAAGGATTTAACGAAAAAAATTTGGTCGAAAATCGAAATTGTTTCTTTCCGGAGCCACCATTTTGTCAAAAATTAAAATTTCGACTATTCCTTCGACCAGTACCTGGATTCATCTATCCTCTAAAAGAATCTTTTTGGTTTTTTCATTTTAGATGATCCAAACCGGAGATACTTTGCACACCGCCGGACACTTTTTTTTCGGGGACCTCCAGGAGACTTCCTACAGGAGCAATGTTAATGAATATTTTTGAAAATAAAAAATGCCAGTTCAAAGCTAAAAGATGCCACTACACTGCCCAATACTTTTCGTTTTGCCCAAATGAAATCCTTTTCCAGAAAAAAAATCGTGAAAAAGCCGCTTTTTTGGCCTTGCAACTGCGTATAACGCCTTAATAGTATATTTAAGTATACGAAACAATTTTTTTAATTAATTCATCATCAAAATGGCGGAGCTGTGGCAGAGTGACAGTAAGGTCGCCGCGGGAGTTGCGAATCAGCGTGCAGTCTAGCTTCCCGTAGACTTTGATTTGCAAAAAAGTTCAAACCTTTTCTTCAATTAGAACATGTATAGTTTCTATGTGACGGTAATTAAAATGAAGAAAATACAAATTTAAGAAAATGGCACGCATTTACAATAAAAAATCAACATTTTTGTAAAATGTGGATTAAAAAAGTAGTTTTTTTTCCAATTTTTCAAAAACAATTCTCGTCAAGTAGACGGTACCAATATTATCAATATTTCTACCAAGTTTCAACTCAATCGGCTCAATAGTTTTTGAGTAATCCTGCACGCCAATTTCGGTAATGCAGTTTTGAGAAAAACGCGTTTGAAGTTCACGCCCGCTCCGAATTCGAGCGGCGAGGCACAGCGTTGACGGACTGTAACGTTTGAAGTTTTTCGAATTTCGCTTTGAAACATTGGGAAAATATTCTACATATATAGTTCTATCGTTTAAAGACAAGAAAAAAAGAAATCGATTTTTCGATCGTTGTAAATGTATATCCCGCCTTAAATTTTTATGTTTGCTTATTTCCATTCGCCTTGTTTACATAAAAAAAATTCGACCTGCCAGTTTCCATTCAACTTACCTAGTCAAACTTTGTTCTCTGCTTATTTCCATTAAAATTATCTAATTAAATTTTCGACCGGCTTATATCCATTTAAATTTTCTAGGTAATTTTTTTCGTCTGCTTATTTCCATTCAAATTTCCCAATAAAATTTTCTGACCTGCTTTTATTTCCATTCAAATTTTCCAGTCAATTTTTTTTCGTCTGTTACTTCCATTCAAATTTCCTAATCAAATTTTGTTCTTTACTTATTTCCATTCGAAGTTCAATTCCCATTCAATAAGTACCATTATTGGTTTTGGTAGCGTATGACCTTGAATCCTCCCCTCAAAGGAATAAATAAAGCCTAAAGGGCGCCCCGTATCCAAAGTCCCGAATCGCAATCTCCCAAAATTCAACTTTCTTTCCCCTCATTGTCAATTCCGCCTCATCATCGAAGAGAAAAACCTTTTCCTTGCCGCGATGAGTATTTTTCGATACCTCGTGGGTGGATTTCGATACTCCCATCCATTGCTTCAGCCGCGCGACGATCGTCGGATTTCGGTCGACCTCGGCCTTGATGTTTCGGTCGGTCTTGAAGCCGCGTGTCCAAATGTCCCTCGGCAGATACGACGCGTTGTAGCAAGTGACGTTCCTCCTCGACGCTCGTCCGCGCTCAAGTGTGCATCTTATCACCGGAAGTATGATGGGCTCGGATATCGGGGAGCAAAGAAAATCGCGCTTGTTCTCGGCGAAGCACTTGCCCGACACGTACGAGACGTTCCACACGCTGTAATTCTTCAGTGGCCTCGTTACACGTCCCAGCGAACGTTCCTCGAGCGAGCGACGAAACTTCGGCAGGCCCGAACCCAAATATATCACCAAATCCTTGTTCAGCTCCATCTCCGCGCAGTTTTTCGCCGCCTGTGGATTTGACAGTCATTGGGTGGTCTTTCGATGCCTCCGGAGCGATGTCAATCAAAGTACCAATAAATAATTATGGAAGTGTCTCATATTTTTCACAATTTACCCGACAAAAAAAATCCGAAAAACGACAAGTCTCGGCCAAACCGGAAGTGCTAAACTCATCGAAAAAAAGAAACATGTAATAGGGCAAAAAATGCTTAACGGGCTACATCTACCTAGGTGGGTAAAAAAAATGCATTTTCCAAAAATACTTTTATTCGATAGAATATATCTTTTAGATATATTCCCTAGAAATATATTTAGAGTTATCTAGGGAATTTATATATATATATATATATACAGGGTGTCCCAGAACTCAACGTCAAGTCGAAACGGGGTGACAGGATTGATTGTAACCATCATGAGAAAAATCAGAAAAAAAATCTGGGAATTTAAGAAAAACCTAGAAATTTGGTCAAACTGTAACCATTTTTCGGTTATTGTGGTTAATTTTTATTATTTTTGTTCATTTAAACTTTGGAACCGTAACCCTAAATAACATTTCTAGAATCACAGTAAAAAATAATGACACAATTGCCCCGAGTTTCCTAGAATTAAGACTGTTTTTTGTAAAACTATGAATTTAAAATTTTCAAAATAGATTTTTTTTCAGATTTTTCTCATGATGGTTACAATCAATCCTGTCACCCCGTTTCGGCTTGACGTTGAGTTCTGAGACACCCTGTATATATATATATATATATATATATATATATATATATATATATATATATATATATATATATATATACATATATATATATATTGAGATTTATCTAGGGATTGATCTAGGGAATTTAGATATATTCCCTGAAAATTTCATTGAACTGTTCCTAAAATTGGGGATATTACTATATCTGTGGCCCCTAAGTCTAACCATGCAGCCGTCATATCTGACCCAAAATAAGACTTTTTTTCAAGAATGGGAAAAATCGAAATTCGACCCTTAAGGGGGCGAAACAGGGATTTTAAAGTTTGTATGAGACAGCATATTTTTTTTGTCAGATTTACTTGAAACTTGGCATAAATACACTAAAATACAAATGATTAATCATGTATTTCAGCAATTTGCAAAATTCAACCTTTAAGGGGGTTAAGCGGGAGTTAACGTTTGTATAAGAAAACATATTTTTTGACCAGATTTATTTGAAACTTACCAAATTTATTTTATATATAACACTATATGTTTTCCTTGCTGCTAGGTGCGTGTAGGCAGTCAAGTAGTACTTTTAACCCCTTAAGTGGGATGGTTTAGGTTTGTTTGGGTTGGCATAAATACACCAAACAAACCCAAACAAATACATGTTTAATTATTTGTACTGGAGTGTATTTATACCAAGTTTCAAGCAAATCTAATCAAAAATATGCTTTCTCGTGTAAACTTAAAAACCCTCGTTACACCCCCTTGAGGGTCGAATTTCGATTTTTACCACTCTGAAAATTGAATGAGCTACTTCAAACTTGTAATGCGTTTTTTTTTAAAGGCTCTCAATATATGTATCTTTGTGTTTAAAAAAGCGTTTCTTTATTATCAACCATTTCCCAAAAAAAAATCGGAATCTGCCCTTTTTTTCCAGCCTTTCGGTAGATGTAGCCCCCTTAAGGTCTATAAAGGAAGTGTTTTCCGTAGTCATTTTACGAAAAAACAAACTCAAACAATAAAATGAAAATACGAAACATTTTTCAGCAAATATTCACGAAAAATCGGATTTATCGCAGATTCGTGAGAATTAAAATAAGATAAGGGGCGCAGACTTCCTCGTTGACTTGCTCACCTCGTGAAGGCTCTCGGGACAAAGATCACCGGGCGAGGCTTGAGCACCATCGTCTTGTCTCTGTATTCTGGTCGATATGGTAGAGGTCCTCGGCGTGAAGGCCGAGGTAAGCTGAGTCAGGTGGTACAAGACCTGGAACAATCGTGTTCGCCGTCACTCCAAATCTCTGAATTTGTTTTTCTCCCAGGCTCTACCTCGTCGCTCTTATCGTTAAGTCGCGTTAAGATCTTAAGATCGTCAAGATTTCTTTTGCATCCAATTTTCATACGAAGATCATGATCGCTATCGAAAAAAAACACGTTCCGCACTTTCCTAATTGAAATATCGTCGATGATGGTGCAACCTCGCACGGAGCATTCGCCACAAAGCACGAGTGACGTTAAAGACAATTTTGCACAGGATTAAAAACGGAACAATTTTGGCTGCGGTAATTAGAAGAGAAACTTTCTGCTGGACTGGTCCGGTCGCTCTTGATGACACGGCTACTTGATGACGTCCAACTATCGGTCACCGATATCCGCACAACATCGATATCCGCATCTGGGCTTGTGACTTGTTCACCGCTATTTGTAATCATATTTCGTAGTTTCTAATAAGATGTAAGAGATTGCGGGTTGAAACGATTCATCACTCGATTCGCCCACCCACCCGTTTACCTTTTTCCACATCGAGACATTTCATGTCTCCAATTGCTGGGCAAGGGCTTTTCTAACTATAAAAACGGCTCTAACGTGAAAAGTTTGCATCGTTAGAATATAATAAAAATCAATTTTTTTTTACTGGCTCATCTGTCTATTGGCTAACTTTAGCCTCGAAAACTCAATCGAATGCAAACAAAAATCCGTGACGCCTTTTTTGGGATGCTAATTCACATTTCTACATTCTGATGCTGCGAAAAGATATTTTGCGCAGTGATAAAAATTCGGCGATTAAATACGCTCAACATTTTCGTAGAGTTTCGACTGTGCACACTTCAACATAAAAAATGTATCCGCTGCGATTAGCTCGCAATAATGGAATTATCGGATGCAAATAATCTGTTTTTTACGCTAAATAGCATTACAAAAGTGGAAAGAACTTATGACATTGAAGTTTGCGTAGTTGTCATGCAACAAAGATTCTTTTTTATACTTTCGCTAACTAATTTTCAATGTCATACAATAATAATTTTCTATGCTTTTGCCGATTTAGATCGTAGATCTGTAAACACACGACTTAAAAAAATTACAGGGCATTTTTTACGGCAAAATCTGCCAAGAGAAATTTAAGGAATTGAGAAAAATGAATTTTCATTGCATTTCAAGGATGCCAACTTCAATCTCGTACGAACTTTTGTATCAACCTTGGTGAACGCACGTCCTACTGAAATTTTCCAATTCGGGTGGGGCAGGTTTGAAATTCCGAACTTTGAGTGACCAGAAGCCTCAAAATTCCGAATTTATTAGCTACTACTCAATACTTCTAAAAATTTATAACGCCAAAATTTTGTATACAGAATTATCATATAAGCGAAAATAATAGTACAGTAAGGAATTAAATGAAAATGACCATGGGCGCGGCTGATAAAGTGTCGACCTGAAAACACGGCGCATAAAACACGTACCAACTTCTCATGTTTAGAAAGGTTATAGTGCCGAAAAACTGCAGTATTAGAACTTCGGGTTCCGGAATGGCCAAGGTTTGTACTGGGAAAAGTTCCGAAAATAAGAATATCGATAAAAATCATGGATAGCCAAACATCCTTACAGTATATATTCACAATAAAATGTAAAGGAAGATAACACTCTGAAAACATTCTACCTCGAAAGATCAAAACTCCCAAAGAATACTACCCTGAAAGATCAAAACTCCGAAAGAATGTTACCGGAAGGATCAAAAGTCCGAAAATCTGAACACCGTCACCATGCTTTACGGTGGTAGTGGTCCGGCTATCTAGCCGCGCTCGGCTTCACTTTCCATCTGCTGTATGTGTGAATTTTCAGGATTTTGAACGTTCTCAACGTTCTGTATCGGAATCTTACACTATCTAAACTTCAGTTTTCGCAAACTGGATGTTCGAAGCTATAATTTCCGGAATCTAGATCTTTCGTACACCTGACGAATCTCTAAATACAATTAAAGCTAATGAGCCTTAATTATATTTAAACTTTCTGGTATAGTTCGTTTTCTATAATAAAAAAATCGCAATTTTGTGGCATGTTCAATATTACATATTCATTGTTTTTGTACATCGTATTACTGGTCCTTCTAATTAAGCGTCGATCTTCATACTATTTCTGAAAATTATGTCGTATAAAAATAATATTGGTATCCTTTTTCTATCGCTACTCGTACCGTTCTACACCGTTTACAGTCAACTGTGTAACCTTTCGCTGGCATGAGCATTACGAAACTTGTAGTTTCGGAATATTAAAATACGGAATTGTGAGCCTTCTGGTCATTTGAAGTTCGGAATTTCAACCCCGCCCAATTGTGGTGTCTGAACATTATTTTTCTTGGGCTGAGTATAGCCTGGCGTTAAAATATGCAGCTGTGACGATATCTATCATCATTGGCAATATCCATCCGTTTTCCTGTTTTGGCAAAGTTGGCGTGAAAACAGCCTGAGCTTTTTGCCAAACTTTTGCTATGCAGACGTAAATGCTTCCAGATATCTTGTATTTTGTTTTCGATGACACGGTGACGACTAAGTATCAAACGGTACAAAAAACGTATTTCGTGAACGTCCTTACACATAAAATTCCTCAGCCGTCTCCGAGCAAGGACAAAGCTCGCGGCAAACATCGCTCAGATATGTTTGTGTCAGTCGTACTTTCGTGACGGACAGTACACTGTTGGTGTGTTGTGTCGAGAGATTCTTGGCAGGTAAAAAAAGGTGAATGCCGCCTCCCGTTGGGTGTGACGAAACAACGGCAAGCATTGCCAAGAATAATACGAAAAAATTCGTATCAACAAAAATACGTGTATCGAATGGAAATATAATAATACTGGATCTTCGCTGTCGGTGATTTTGAGTTACGAGGTCGCGGAAATTCGTCCGGGCCAATATCGCGAGCAGAAACGCCGAATGGAATTTAAATGGAAAAAAACATGGGTGTAACCTCAAAATTTCATGTGACACTTGGTGACTGCGGCGTGAGGCGAACGAGAATTTGCCGCCAGGCGAGTGTGGAAAGGTAGTTTATAAATAAAACTAAAGATATTGCGGCGTATCGGAGTGCGCTTGCATCACTTGCCTGATTATGAGACTGAAGCGAAATCATCGCGAAAGCCGTTCTTGAGCCGAGACGAATCCGTCAGCTGTTGCCTGCAACGCGTATAACAATTTTTAAACGCGAAATGACTTTCGCGCACTCACACGATCCACTTTTCCTTTTACAATTTTTTTCGCTGCTTTTTTTCAAAAAATATTCTCCTCTTTTCCGATTCACGGTCGACCGAACGTGCTATGTGAAATTGGTCGGGCAATTTTGACTTTTCTATTTTTTTTTTTCAAACGTTTGTTGGCAGCTCCCGAGTCCGAGCCGTGAATACTGAGGAGCTGATGCGGTGGCTGTGAATTGTGCGGCTCAATAGTGTCGAGTATTGCCGCTGGCGTGGCGCTGCGATAATGATAACCCTAGCCCCCTGACACTGGTAGATAAATGCTGTTCGCAAAATGTCCTTGGCGCACTGTGGCGCTAGTAGTCGTGTGACAGGCATGCATATATAAGTGTGTTGCGCCGATGTTTGAATTTCTTACATCTATTGATAAAGTCTATTGATATATTTGGAATGATTTTCCGTTCTAATGATTTCCCATTTGAACAGAATAAATTACGTCGCCATAACAAATAACAGACGAAAGCCACGAAAGTATCGAATCGTTCAGCTGATCGGAGTATTGAGAGCCGAAGGCTGTCACACTACAGCCAACGCTAGGCAGTGGCGATTTCAAGAACTAAATAGCCGGGATAAAACCCGTTTTCATTTATCGTATAGGAATAGTAGGCCAGTGTCAGGGAGCTGGATAACCCTATCGATGTGACGATAAATGAATAAATTCCGCTTACTCGCATTTAACTTTAAAGTAATCCTACCGCCAGGCTTCAATCCATAGGATTTTTATAATTTTTTTTAGCTTCACTAAATATATTAATAATCGTCTGTGTGAAATTTCAGAATCGGTTGTCGACCTAATTACAGAGAAAAAAATATTAAAGTTGCATATTTTTTATTTTTTTTAAACGCTCTCAATGCATGTACCCTTGTGTTTTAAAAAATGCGTTTCTTTTTCACTAACGGTTTCCTAGAAGAAAAAATCAGAATTTGGCAGTTTTTTCGGGCCTCTAGGTAGATGTAGATCAGTAATATTCTTCAATAAACTATCCTGCACACGATATTCATTTTTTGGCCATTCTTCACATATACGAACTATACGCGAGGAACCGAAATGGTAACGATGTTGCCCATACAGCCAATGCGCTTAAGGGCATGTACAAGATCAACATAACCTCACAAACTTTTCAACCCTATTTTCTCGTAGATGGTTGAATTTTTTAGGAAAAACAAAGCATTAGGCTCTGGAGAATTCCCTGACGCAGAGCTTGATTTTCTTTTGCCCTCAATATTATTCATCTCTGAAAAAATCTCTGTTCGAAAATTTTAGCTATCTCTCTCGCACTCATATGTCACGTGGTACATCTTCTACTTCGCCTTAAGGTTGTTGTGTGGTTTAGCCGTCGGGGGTGAAATACGAGGGGAGCGCCCTATGCTTTTGCAATAGAAGATTGACTGTTACCAACTATTAGCTTTCAAATGATCGTCATATTAAACGTACGGTTTCGAACTATTTTTCTACATCTATTTGTAAAAATATTCATTTTTTTAACATTCCGTGATTACATTAAGTACTTTCATTACTTTGTATAATTATTTTCTAGAACTTTTTCTCGCTCAATTAACACGAAACCATTCGGCAACGTCGTAAATCGTGGTATATCATAATGCCCAGGTTGGTAGAAGTGTCGCGAAGTTAGAGACATATGCGCTCCGTTCGTAACCTCAATATCGGCCCGAGGAGCTGTTAAAAATGAATATCGGTTCGAGTAAAAAAAAATTCTCTGGAAAGAAAAAGTGTGTCCTATAGTTGTCTATAATCTCGAAGAAATCAAAAACTTTAATAATTTTCCGATATTCTAAAAAAAAAATTACGTATGAAAAAAATCGGCGTTATTTTGTCTTTGCCTAGAATTGTATAATTTCTGAACATAATTATCAAATTAATATTAAGTAATTATTACGAATTAAGAGAATAAGTACCAATAATATTCGTTGTTAATTATCCTGACCGAGTAGTTTGAGGTTCCCGGGCATAATTACCGTATACCGATAAGATAGGTAGCATTTGTGCCGTCTACGACGTTGCCATGATTGCACAGTCTAATATTTTGTGTGCTTTTGTGATTTCCTCACAAATTCGCTGTCAAAAAGATTAATAATTTGTCAACGGTACTGTGAATCCTCATTTTCACGGTACCAAGGGTTAGTCCGATAATTAGTCGAACCGTACCTATTTTTTCAGCTCCGTCGTAACATTTACTTAGCAGATATTAATAATGTACTGCAAAATGATCGGGAGTTTTCCATAAGCGTAATGTAATTAGCCCCCCCCCCCCAAGAAGCAATTTTCAAAAAGTTTTCCAAAAGTCGGCTAAAAGCGTGCCAAATGTACGCCCGGAAGTTATCTTACAGTCAACAACCATCCAAAAAGATAACTGTTGGACACATGATAACTTATAGGTAACTTCCAAGCGGACATTTGGACAACTAATAAACAACTATTTTGAAATTGCTACCTGGGCCACGAAATACGTGGAGTTGCCGATTTTTTTTTCTCTAAGAAACGGTACTGTGAATCGTACTCAAACTGCACAGGATGATCAGCAGAGGTTATAAAGGTTCAAAGAAATTTCAGCTCCGTGGTAACATGTTGACTTAACGCCATAACAACCTTAAGGGGCCAGTCCACTTTGAAAATTTCAAAAAGTCGAAAGCAAGCAAGACTTGAAGAAATCGACGATGATGAGCAATCAGAAGGGATATTGTACGGTGCAGGAATTGTCGATTGAGTTTAGGTAAGAGTTTTTCATAGTGTAAACTTCAAACGCGTTTTTCTCGAAACACCGTTTTCAAAATCTAGCTCCATGGTATCTCTAAAACTAATAAACCGATTCTCTTGAAATTTGAACCACATATTGTAAACATGATTCGCAACAAGATGACCCTCAATGGTTTTAAAATTTTGATTTTTACTCTTTTTTTTGCGAAAAAACGCGTTTTTGAAAACTTTTCGTTTTTCATCTGCCATTTTTTTTATTTTTCGAGAAAACTTTATATCCGAGGGTCATTTTGTAGCTGGTGTCATACTGAATCTAATGGACTTTGATTTTTTTTGTTTCAGACAAGCCGTTGCCGAGTTGTGGTGGAGCTACCTAGCCCACCTATTTTTGAGGCGTTACTTAAAACTATAGTTTTTGTACTTAAAAATGAATAAAAATGAAAAAAAAAATTTTTAATATATTTCAAGACTTTATCAAGCCCAACTTTTATATTCATATCTTTTATAAAATCCTCCAAAAAATCGCGAAAGTAGCCTTTTTTCGTCGCTCCAAAGTGGACTGGCCCTTTAAGCGGAAGTTGACGTGAACTTTAATGAGTGCAGAAATTTAAATTTTCCTTTTGTCATCAGATTCCGAAAATACACCATAACTATTAAAATTTTTATTAAAATCGATTCACTGCAATATTTTTAAGCAACAACCTCGATTTGTAACGAATAACCGTTTATTTGGCACAGAGCACGTGGCGTCTTGTCTAAAATTCAGCAACGTTTATTCGCCAGTCCAAAAAAGAGGGGAAAGACCCAAACGAACAGGAAATTCATACAAAATGAGACAGTAAACTACAAAATGATAAAATGTTCGCCGAGTGGCGCCCTCTAATAGCTGAAAATGCATCGTTCCCCCACCTTGAGTTCAACCGTTCATTACAACTCAAAACGAGAGCATAAAAAAAACAAGGTATATAAATTTTGAATATTCAGTTTTCCCGGGACGTTGATCCGTCTCTGCCTGGAATCTTCCATCTTATGGCCAGTGTTCATCCTTTCGAGTTCTTTGCGGGACGTTACTTCCAAAGGGAGCAATTGTTGCGCCAAACGTGCGTTTTTTTTGCATTATCTGTAAATTGGAATGTGAATTCTTGTCTTTCAATTGAGAACCTGTCCGGTCTGGGCACCGTAACCATTGCGCGTCTATTCGTCTTCAGTCATAGATACTTTTGTTAGCTGCATGCATCTCCTTATTACGTGCTACGGCAGCTATCTCTCCCCACGTCACATCTACCCGATTGTATTTGAGGGACTTAGTACAGCTCTGGAGCGAGTAGTCTCTGTTGATCGGATCTGTCTCGCGGGGTTCCTCACCCCGTATCTCGGCAAACAAGCAATACGGGCAGACACGATCAGATTTGAGGCTTCTTCCTATATAGTTATGTATGATAAATCGGATGAAAGCCTCCAGAGCCTCATCTCCGCGCCGCTCTTGAATCGCCGAATCGAAAAATTGAACGATCTATGATAAAATTGGGTTGGCAAATTTGTGAGGTTATGTTGACCTTGTACATCCCCCTAAATTCCCAAGGCGACCTTTGGGCGTTGCCACGATATCCAAAGTTGGAGACTTTCTCGTGCTCTCTTGGTGCGATCTAGATCATAAAACTCAGTCCCACTTGTACGTCGTTGCCGAGGGTATGACAACACCTGGTACTATCGCTATGCGAAATCAGAGAACCTAGATTTACATGGAACAGGGGTTATGTGCGCGGTTTTTCTGGGGACCGTTTAGTACTGTCCCCAGCCACTCTGGCACTGTTGTCTACGACACAAAATTTTGTCATTCGGTGGGGCCGATTTTGAGAAAAATAGAGGATAAGCGCAATTCTTGGTAGCGCTGTCGGTAACTTGGTACCTACTGAGTTGCTGCAATGGAGCGTCGTTTTTTTGTATCCAATTTTTATAATCCTGGAAATAGAGGATATTCGGATAAAGAAAAACACGCGATACTGGTGTTTATCAGCAGGAAAAATTCGCTGACGAATTTTTACCGACCGAGCAGTGGAAAAAGATCCTTCGTGTGTCTCTCTCCCGCCGCTGACAGCTTTGCCATCTCGCTCGCACTCGGATCTTTTCCACACCTCGATAATGGTGCACGCGGAACTAGAGTGACGGGTCGCCACGCGAAGAGAGAGAGAAACGACAGTGCCCTCGAAATATGTGAAATATGTTTCTTGTTTCGACGCAAACCACATCTCCATGGTTGTTGCGTTTGATGTGAAGAAAAGTGGATTTAAAAGAAAAATCGACCTTATCTTGAATTCAATAGTTTCGGATATAATGCCAGTGAGATCATGAACAGCCTGGGCTTAAGTTTGATACTTAAAATGGGCTGCATATGCGCCAAGGAGACTATAACCGTGAACGGTCGAAAATACACCGTTCGGGAACATCTTGGAGATGGGCAAGTTTCTCACAATTGACAATCAGCGATACTCTTAAACGGCGTCTTCTCTTTCGTGATTTGGGCCTGTTTTGGGTTTTCGTCAGTAGTTGTGTTAATCTGGACTGTGGAACCAACTCTTGGAAACCTAACCTCTTTATGTGTAAATCTGTGTAAATGTGGACTGTGAAACCAACTTTTGGAAAACTGATCTCCACAAACCAACGTTTGGAGACCTAATATATTTATGGCCATTGGAAATCTAACCTCTTTATGATCCCCTTTGGAGACCTAATCTCTTTACGAACTAACTTTCGACATCCTAACCTCTTAACGAATCAACTTTTGGAAACCTAACCTCTTTACACACCAAATTTCGGAAACCTAACCTCTTTTCACACCAGATTTCGGAATATAACCTCAATATAATCCGACTTTTGGAAACCTAAACTCTTTACGCGGCAAGTTTTGGAGACCTAACCTCTTTAGGATCCGACTTTTGGAAATATAACCTCTATATGATCGAACTTTTGGAAACCTAACCTCTTCACGCACTGTATTTTGGAAACAACCGCTATATGATCCGACTTCAAAACCTAACCCCTGAATAAATCAACTCTTGAAAACCTCACCTCCTTAGAAACACACTTTTGGAAACCGATCCTTTTTACGCACCAAATTTTAGAGCCTTAACCACTTTACGCACAAACTTTTTTAAACCTAACCCCTTTACGCACCGACTTTTGGAAACCTAACCTCTTTACGCTTTTAGAACGCTTTACGCTTTTACAAACCTAACCCCTTTATGATCCGAATTTTAGAAACCTAACTTCGTTACACAGCAACTTTTTGAAACCCTAACCTCTTTACGATCTGACTTTTGCAAACCTAACCTTGTTAGAAACCAACTTTTGCGAACCAAACTTCCTTACGAACCAACTTTTGGAAACTTAACCTCTTTACGCACCAACTTTTGGAAACCTAACCTCTTTTCGATCTGACTTGAGCAAACCTAAGTCCTTTATGAGTATTCATTAAATTCTACAGTTCGGAGCTTTGTCTTCCGAGATTTCGAACCTCGAATTATTGTTATTTTATGTTCGAATGATCGTTGCTGAATACCAGAATGATCAAGTTACCAAAAATCCTTCAATCCCTTGTTTTTCGTCCTTAAGGGACAATGCCGGGCCAAAAATTGCTACAGGATCTTCAAAATAAATTAGAAAAATGAATAAACGTTCTTAAAAACTTAAAATTAATTTTTCAAACCATACACAAAAGACACTTTGTTTGGGTTTGAATTTTTAAAAAGTGAAAATCATTAATAACAATTCTCACTTGATTTTTTAAAATACACCCAAAAAAGTAGGAAAAACTCACAACAATTTGTTTCCCTCGTCGCGTTTACCAGAGGTTTCAGCACGGTCTTGCTGGTGGAGGACAGCGTGACCCACGAGAGGTACGCCATCAAGAAGATAGTATGTCACGGCTTGGAGGATCAGAGGCTGGCGGTCAAGGAGATAGAGTATCACGAGATCCTGAAGCATCCGAACATCATCGAGTGCATCAACTCAACCCACAAGGGGACCGCCGACCCGCTCGTCAACGCGACCAGCGAAGTTTTATTAGTTTTACCGTATTACCACGTAAGCGACCGCATTTTGAGCTACTTTTGACGTTCGCCGAGCGAACTCCACGAGCGAGCAATCATTGCAGAGAGGAACATTAGCGGCCGAGCTGGAACGAAGAGCGAGGAGCAACGATCGTTTCTCTCAGCTGCAAGCCCTCGGTATTTTTCTACAAATATGCGAAGGCGTCAAAGCCTTTCACGAAGCCAAGCCGGAACCGTTGGCTCATCGCGACCTCAAAACTGCGAACATCGTACTGGACGACGCTTGTACGCCGGTCATCATGGATCTTGGCAAGTCCGATTATGTCAGTTAGCATTTTTAAGCCCCTCCCCTCTACCCCGGACAAAATCCTGATGATGATGATGATCACAATGACGATGATGATGATGACGATCATGGCGATGACGATCATGATGATGACGACGATCATGATGATGATGATATTGACGTTAACGATGATAATGATGACGTTAACGATGATGATGATGATGATGACGCTGAACATGACGTTGACGATGATGATGACGATGACAAATAATGATGACAATGACGACGACGATGACGATGGCGATGACAATGACAATGATGATAATGACGATGATGACATTGGCGATCATGGCGATGCCGACAAATGATGATAACGTTGGCGATCATGGCGATGCCGACAAATGATGATAACGTTGGCGATGACAATGACAATGATAATGACGATGATGATGATGACGATTATGGCGATGCCAATCATGATGACGACGACGATGATGATGATAATGATGATGATGATAACGATGATGATGATAATGATGATGATGATAATGATGATGATGATGATGATGAAGATGATGACGTTGATGATGAAGATAATGACGTTGATGATGACGATACCAATGACAATGATGATGATGACGATCATGGCGATGCCGACAAATGATGATGACGATGACGACGATGGCGATGACAATGATAATGATGATAATGACGACGACTATGATGACGATCATGGCGATGCCGATCATGACGATGACGATGATGATGATGACGATGACGATGATGATGATGATGATGATGATAATGATGATGATGATGATGATGATGACGATGACGATGACAATGATGATAATGACGATGACGGTGATGATGATGATAATGATGATGACCTGTGGTGGTGATTCCTGTTTCAGGCTCTGTCGCACCGGCGAGAGTGAAAGTTTGCGGAGCCCACGCGGCGCAGACCCTCCAGGATGTTGCAGCCGAGAGATGCTCGATGCCCTATCGGGCGCCGGAATTGTTCAATGTAGAAAGTTACTGCATGGTTGACGAGAGGACTGATATTTGGGTGAGGCTCATAAATGCAAAGTCTTGTATCATTTCGCCTCAAAGACGACCTAGACCTCTCTCGAATTGCAATTGATCGCTCGACGAATTGTTTTCAGTCCTTGGGTTGTATATTGTATGCTCTGTGTTACTTCAAATCGCCTTTTGACGCTGTTTACGAGAGAGGAGACAGCGTGGCCCTGGCAGTGATGAGCGCCAACGTAGTGTTCCCCGAAAATTCGCCTTACAACGAGGTCAGCGCAACCGGAACTTCCGAGCAGTTTTTTTTTATTTTAAATTCCAATTGCTAACTTCAAATGAACTCTGGCGCTTTTTCACTCTTCCAGGACATGGAAAAGCTCGTGCTGTCAATGCTGAAAGTCAATCCTATGGAACGTCCATATATTTATAGCGTAATTGAAGCCGTGCACGACGCAATAGCGACTCTCGAGGGCCGAGTTTGACATCGTGCGGTACGACCTCGATCATGGACAAAAATGCTCTCGAACGATAGGTTTGTCGAGCGCGGAGAGAACATCGGGATTTTTGACGAAAGTGGAGGGGGACCAACGAACACTTTGAAATTACACTTCGAAACATTCTACCGACAATTCACACGTTGTACATAATTTTTTAAATCCGTTAGAATAAAAAAATTTAGGCTAGAATTCCGCCGACTGAAATTTGCCGATTCGCATTCCGGGAAACTACGCAAAAACCATTAAAAAAGGGTTGGATTTGATCGGGTTTGTGATACCAAGTATGAGAAGAGCGTTTTGTTTGGGTTTGTGATTCCAAATATCCAAAGAGGTTTTCGTTTGGCTTTGTGGTACCAAATCTACAAACGAGGTTTTTTTGTTCGGATTTGCGATACCAAATATACAGGGTGAGGCACATGAAGTGTTGCAAAGCAATAGCACTCAAACTATTGATCATATCCAAAAATGTTTCAGACAAAAGTTTCAGTGTTCGAGAAGGTCGTCATACTAGAGCACCCTATTTTTTTTTATCGGCGGAGGCGCTGAAGCTACGTCAAGGTCAACTCCACTTTTTAAAATGGAATGGTACATTTGTTTTCAACCACCTGTGGAGCACCTCAAGCCGCATAAAAAACATCACGGGGGCAAAGTCGTTCAAGGTCATTCAAGGTCGGTATCGATGATACAAATCTAAATATCTCGGATCACTACCAAATATTTGGTAGTGATCCGAGATATTTAGATTTGTATTTCATTTTAATAGGTGACCTTGAATGACCTTGAACGACTTTGACCGCCTGATGTTTTTTATGCGGCTTGAGGTGCTCCACAAGATGGTTGAAAAAAATGAACTATTCCATATAAAAAAGTGGAGTTGACCGTGACGTAGCTTCAGCGCCCCCACCGATAAAAAAAATAGGGTGGGCCAGTATGACGGCCTTCTCGAATACTGAAACTTTTGTCTGAAACCTTTTTGGATATGATCAATAGTTTGAGTGCTGTTGCTCTGTAACACTTTATGTGCCTCACCCTGTATAAAGGGGTTTTCTTTGAGTTTGATATAAAAGAAACAAAAAGGTTTTTTGTTCGCGTTTGATACCAAATATCTAAAGAGGTTTGTGTTTGGGTTTGTGGTACCAAATATCCAAAGAGATTTTTATTTGGGTTTGTGATGCCAAATATTCAAAGACGTTTTCGTTTGGGTTTGTGGTACCAATTGTCCAAAGTGATTTTGTTTGGGTTTGGGATACCAAATAACCCAAAAGGGTTCGTTTAGATTTGTGGTACCAAATGACGAAAGAGGTTTTTTGTTTGAGTTTGTAGTAGGGGAAACTGGGATCGATAGAAACACGGGTCAAATGAAACAAGTTGAATAACTCGAAGATGGTTATTGATAGCGGTGGGGACCCAAGGAGGGAAGGAACTGCTTTGCATATCGGAACCTATCGCTCAGTTCACGCCGCCGCTCCGAGAGCGTCGAACATTTTATGTGGGTGCATCGCTTTTTCGACACAAAAAGTAAGTTTTTTTGTTACTATTATTTTGCGTATTGCTCCAAAACTATTGTTCCTTCTTCAGCGTTGTTCACAATTATTACTGTGAATATCCTAGTGAGTTTATTGTGGTCAGCACCTACCTACAACATTTAGGTTCTTTGTTATTTGATAAATTATTGGAAGCGAGGGTATGGGGGCAGTTGAAACAAACGGTTCGGGGTCAATTGAAACGTGTTTCTATTGACCCCGAACAAACATTTTATACGCAAGCAAGTTTTCCAAATCTTGTTTTTTTTTTCAGATGCCAAGAAACCGTCCGAAACTACGAACCGTGGAAGCTGCGATCTCGGTAATTATAAAAAGGCATATGAAGGTGGCGAAAAATATGTATAAAAATAAAAATATTAAAACGCTAAATAGGGGTAGGAAAAAGAGAAAGTCAACAATATACACCGATACCCCAGAAAAAGAAGAGACTGAAGAGAAAGACTGCAGAAAACAGGCTAAGAGAGTAAAAAACAACCTTGACGACTAAAACAGTCGGTCTCATTGAGTACCTCGCTAGTAACAAAAAATATTCTCTGACTGATTATCTTTAGTGAATTAAAACTAGATGAGTAAAATAATATTGAAGAACCTCAATATGTCTTCGGTGATAGCAAAACTGGAATGAAAAGCAATAAAACCGATTGTTTTAATTAAAAGTGTATTTTATTTACAACAAACATACTTTATCACTTCATACACATCATTAACAGTACCTGGGTTTAGTAGAAACATCAGTTCAATCAGCTGAAAACACCTGTTTCAACTAACTCCTGGCACCGTTTCGATTGACCCCAACACAGGGTCAAATGAAACGTTTTCCAAGAGTTTTTAAATAGCTTCTACCTAAGTTCAGGGCATATTAGAAGCAAAATCAATAATGCTATCATGTAGCCAGATAATCTAGCTATAATTTAAGCTAGATAAGCTAATTTAACAGATAAGGTATAAAATGAAATCACACTAGCCGATTTTCTCAAAAACGTTCCAATTCACCCCAGCCTCCACCGATTGACCAAAGAGGTTTTTTGTTCGGTTTGTGCTACCAAAATAACCAAAGAGGTTTTTTTAGGTTTCAAATACCAAATATAAAAAAAAAGTTTTTCCTTTAGCTGTTTGGATTTATAATATCGAACGTCCAACTGCATTTTTTCGTTTGGATTTCAAATACCATATTGCCATACAGATTTTTTTTAAACCCGATTTATTTCGGCATTTGGTATTTAAAACCCAAACGAATAAAACCTTGTGCATTTTTATTTTGAATGCGAAATTCGAAACTTCATTCTAGTCTCCACTGTTAAAAAAAAAGAAAGAAAAATGTAAAACTTTCTATTCTGTTGTTCGGTATTTGCGTAAAAAATGTCCTTTTTTTCATTCGGAATTTTTCATTCAAAACTCCATGCAAGTATTCGGTATTAAGGGAGACTTTGTCCTTGAAAGCAGCGGGAGATGTTAGCGGCTCAACATGAGCAGCTAGAAGAGGAGGGATGCCTCTATGGACCAGGCATTGCCGATTAGCGGTAATTATAAACACATTTGTGTAAACACATTACAAAACTTTAAACGCGTTTTTCTCGAAAACACGTTTTTAAAAATGGCTGACATTCTCCTGACCGCTGTAATTAACATATCGACCTGAAATTTGGAGAGCATACTCAGAAAATATGTCTTCACGGAATGACGGATCGTTTTTTCGATAGATACATTTTTGCATTTATTATTTATCTTTTTATGCGAAAAAAACGCGAAAATTCGATTTCTTTTTAAATTGCCGCCATTTTCCGAAATTTGTACTAAACGAAAAACCCATCCGTCATTCCATGACCAAAGGGTCACAGATTGATAATATGCTTTGAATTTGTGTTTCAGATCAACAAAGAGGGGGCAGTGATGTCAGCCGTTTACCTCCCGCGATTTGAGGACCTGTTTTCGCGGAGCTGCAACGGCCGCAATTTTGGTTTTTTTTTTCAAAAAAAAAATTTTTTTTTAACGTTCTGTATATCATGAATAAAAGTAAGAAAAAACCGCACTCAAAAAGCTTTACTCGTTTCCTTTAAAAAAAATAAAATGTAAACACCTGAAATATGGCACTCCAAGGACAAAGTCTCCGTTAACAGAGAAGAAAAAAATAAAAACTTCTGCTTCGTATTCCCGGTATATGAGAACTTTTTTTCCGTTTTTATTTTGATTCGAAAATTTAAAACCTTATTCAAGTATTCAGTATTAAAAAAAAAAACAAATCGTAACCTTCCATTCGGATATTTGCATTCAAAGAAAAAAAATGTTATATTTTCAAACACTCTTTATGCTGAGTTGAACATTTGAACCTCATTCGAGTATTCAGCATTAAGAAAACAAAAAAATTCAAAATTTGTATCGAATTGATCATTCAAAGCGCTCGCAAATTCAGCGTAAATGATTATTCGCGTTTCCCGGATGATAATTCGACGCAAAAATACGAGTAATTCGTGGCGCGCCTGCGCGTCGCTGCTTGCTCAACAATCGCGATTCGAGATCGTACGATCTGACGTGTAGACCGTATAGATACAAGTGTGACGTCAGAGCGCGACCGCGACAGTGTTGTCGTTTGAAACCAGCGAGTGTCTTACGGGACGTTTTTTTTTTCTTTCAATCTCTCAGTTACGATGAGAAAAAGCGTAACGAAAGAAATGGTACGCAATGTTTTGGATTTTTTGTGTGGCCCATTTACGTGCGTGAAAGAAACTTTTCGCAAAAATTTCAGTAATTCGCTGCAGAATTGTAGAATGTTTTCTCGTTTGGTTCTTCCATCCATCCTCGCCAAATCGGATGGCAACGCTGTGAACAGTCGCGCGGCTGGAAGATTGCGGCGGTCGCGCGGCATATTCACTCAAGAGTTTTGGCCTGATCGAGTTTAGGGGGGGGGGGACTGCTCTAGGCAGCCGATAATAAGCGAGTTTTCCAGATTTTTTGTGCCGAAACTTTATTCTACATAACTAAGGGGCTATACCAGTGTGACACTTTAAAAAAATTGATTTTTTTTTGTTGCCTTCTTCGACAGATTATACTTTCGAGAATATCCTGTAAAAATTTCAAGGCCGTGTCTCTAATCATTTTATCTTGCAAAAATCGATAGTTAAATTTTTAAACGCGTTTTTCGCGAAATGAGATTTTTCAAATTTGCTGACATTGTAACTCAAAGAGCAATTATCCGATTGACTGGAAATTTAAACTGAGTACTCTTGAATATATTTACTCTACAATGACGTAGGATATTTTTGATTGGATGAAAATTGACGATTTGGCATTGAAAAAACGACCATTTTATAGGCAAGAAAACAGACTTTCTTCATACGCCATTTTGTTAGATTTTGATATTTTTCGAAAATCCTACGTCATTGTACAGAAAATACCTTCCAGTTTAACGACATCTTTTCCTTTTTCGGTTTCAGCTACTCAATCGGCCGGAATCATGTCAGCAGTGGAGGAACTTTTTTTTGGCGCCTCTGAAGGCAGCGCATAAGTCGCTTGGATTACAATATTTTTCTATGAAAAAATTATGTAACATAGGTCAAATATAGCCAAATGTATTCTTAATTTTCCGAAACATTTAATGGAGTACTTTTCTTCCAAAAAATTCGCGAAAATCACCCAAATTTTTAGCGTTCACACTGGTATAGCCCCTTAAGGGGCTACATCTACTTAGAGGCCCGGAAAAATGGCCAAATACCGATTTTTTTTCAGGGCGACGGTTGGTGAAAAAGAAACGCATTTTTTAAACACAAAGATACATATATTGAGAGCCTTAAAAAAATCACCAAAAATACAGAAAATCGGCAAACACATCGCCGCCGGCAGATGATGAAATGTTTTTTGCTACGTTTGGCGGTGGACACTCTCCAGCTTAAACGTTCCATCCGAAATCTTAAACCGAACGGGTTATTCAAGTTAATAATAAATACGAGTCGTTGACGATCGTCGATTTTAAAAATCACGATTTTTAACACCGTAGCGATGTATTGAAACTCGAGCATACAAAATCTACGAAAACAAGTCGTCATTTTTACGTAACTATTAAAAAATAAAGATCGATTTTTAAAAAGTGAGATCGTCAACGACCTTTAAATGTTTCCCGTCGTATCTCCTGTAAATTTGGAAACCATCCATCAAGTGGTTCTCGAGATATCATGACCACCGACTTTGAAAACAATATCTGCCGGCGACCATGTTTTCGTTGTTTGTGTTTCTTGGTGATTTTTTTAAAGGCTTAATGTATGTATCTTTGTGTTCACAAAATTTCTTTTTCACCAACCGTTTACCAGAATTTTTTACGAGACTTTCGGTACATGTAGCCCCTTAAATTTGGGCTACTTGTCCTCCCGACGCCCCCGACTGTATCGCAGTGTTGCCAGATGGTTCTGGCGGCTTCCCCCTAGACCATCGCTGGTTCCCCCTAAAAATCTCCTAAATAGCCCCCACCGAGCCACTGGCCTGAACAGTGCTGCAAATGAAGGGTAATTTTCGCGATCGGTCCAATCTCGTCAAATAGCTGTTAATTGAAATGCATTTCCTACTTGTGTATTGAGTATTTTGTTTTGAAACTTGATTGCTGCGATCTGTGCGAATTATAGATGAAGATGAATACTTCTTTTATGGGAATAATTGTTGCAGTTAGGTGAAACGTACGATCGGTAAAAATATTTATCGTGGTATGGTAATCTGTCTTTGAGCCTTGGAGGGGATTTATTATTTTTTGAATTTGCATATTACAAGAAACAAGCTTTTATATTTGTCTATATATTTGTTTATTATTACAATTTTTACTTATTACCGAGTATATACTTTGAACTATTCTATAGTGTAACTTATACTGATTGACGACGGTCCAATCCAAGTCCATTTTACGTATTTTTGCCCCCTGAATAAAAATTCACTATTAATTCCCCCGAAACCCTCAATTTTTATTGAAAAAGTGGGGAAAAATTTGCTAAAATCGATGGTTCCTCTTTGAAATTCTGCCAAAAATCGAAAAATACCCGTAGCACGATGGACGACGCGGCATTTTAAAGCGAAAACGATAACAAGCAGAATGAGCACAGAGTGGATTCCCCACCGGATTTATACGTATTGCAATGAAGAATTTACTGATGCATGAATAGCTAAATTTCGGCTCTAATTGTCAGGAAATATATCGAGGGTTCCAACATCGATGTCATTTATATTATTATAAATATTCTCAGAGTCGAAACGCTTCAACATACGAGCTGTCGGCTTAAAGTCACAGCAATCAACGCTGAGCGTGAGTCGAACGTGCATTATAGCCTCGACCATTGCGACCGACATTTTGTTTTGCAGCTTGTGTCGGTTGGGTTTAAATTATTGTTTTCGTTTGTTTGGGCTTACTTGTTTGTTTGCGTTCACTGGGAATTGGTGCACTTGTAATTGGTTTTTTTACTTGTTTTGAGAAAAAAAAACCTTGGAAATTTATAATCCTCTAAAAATACCCTCACGCTTTAGAGTTCTCCTAAAAAATCTCCTACAAATGTTTTCCCCCTATTTCTCTCCTAACCCGGGTAGAATACTCCTAAATCTAGGAGGAAATCTCCTAACCTGGCAACTCGAGAATATTTATTTTCTCGCTTCATTTTGTCACCGCGAGGGGTCTAGGGACTTTGTTGGATCTTCCGGGGGATGGCGCCCCTGTCAATTGGCCGGCTTCGAAATGACTTATAATTCCGCGCGTGCGTCAGTCGTGAACGAGCCATCGGCGACGCGACATTTCGCGAACTTCGATACGCGACTTTACGCCAAACCCGCAGGTGCGCAATCCGTTATTTTCCTCCGCGAGACGGAAATTCCATCACGCATCCGAGTGTGAGTACGCCAGAACGATCTCGTTGAAAAAAACAACGCGATAAAAACATTTTCCTCCCGACGTCTTCGCGTTGGAACGCGATAATTCGCGTGTTGCTTTTTTCATGTTCGCCCGACTTCCGACGATTTCGCACGAGCGATGCATCGATGACGAGGTACTCGCGAAACTTAACATCCGCGTTCGCATTCTCGTCGACTTTCCCCTTCGCCGGGCGAAAATTCACTCGTTCCTCGAGAGATTTCTATGCATTGGCGACTCTCGACTCTTTTCTCTACTCTCTTTGTTGATCCGCAATCGCCGCTGTCGCGAATACGCGCATCGCGGACACATAACCTCCACGGGGGACGATGCCACTTTAGCGCTCAGTGATCGATCGCGCGCGCGAGTCTCGCGATTCGCGGTCCCTTCGAGAAATAAATATTACAGTCGCGGACGAAAATAAAACAATTTATTCCCATGGCAATGTCAAGTTTGGTTACCTTTTTAATCTTATTTTTACATCAAATCTCACTACATCGTTTAGTTTTTTTTAACTTTAATTAAATTTATACATTTATTGAATTACATTGTATTAAATCTTTCTCTCAAATTTTATTTACCTTTTTGTAATTAATTTTAATAAATTTTATTACATTACCTTAAATTTAATTTACCCTTTTGTACTCTAATACATGTTTACCTTAAATTCGATTTACCTTGTAATTTATCAAATCAAATTTGATTAAGCTCTTACTCAAGACTTTATTTAGGCTTTTGCATTTTATGAAATTAAATTTCATTACAATTTTACCTTAAATTTTATTTACTTTTTGGTAATTGATTAAATTAAATTGCATTAAATTTTACCCTAATTTCGATTACCTTAAATTTCATCTCGCTATTCTTTTTTTTTCTTTCGCAATGCTAGAAACTCGATTATTCCGCAAACAAAAAAAGCAAATTTTGCATCCCGATCAAAATATTCTTACGTTCGTCACCCATTCGCATGGGTGGGGGGGGTTCAATAATCTCTAGATCGGAGCCTCGATCAAGTACCGCTCAAATTCGTTGACGTCTGACATGCAAATGAAACCTCGCGACCGTCAAAAATGCAAACACTTTCGACAAAACTGATAACCATTATTTCCCCTTTGAATTACCGCTTCAATTTTTCTAACTTTTCCTTGTTTTTCTGAATCACTTGCGAAAATGAGTTCGAACATCATTCGCGTTATCCTTCGACCATTGTAATTTGCGATGTTTTCATCGCTGACGTGATGTGTGGGAGATACGGCGATGGAGGCATTGGCGGTTAGGTAGAGCGTGAGAGACCAACACACTGTCTCGTATCGTCCTTGCCTCGTATCGCCTTGACTTGTATTGTTTATCGTGTATAGATTTGTCCACACGAGGCTTGATACTTTGATAATTACTTTCTTGGCTTTCCATTGATCGAAAGATATTTCATCAATGCAAAGATTGTGCGTGTGTACATACATCGCACAATCTTTGCATTGATGAAATATCTTTATATGTATGTATGTATGTATATATGTGTGTGTGCGTGTGCGCGCGCGCGCGCGCGCGCGCGCGTGTGTGTGTGTGTGTGTGTGTGTGTGTGTGTGTGTGGTGTGTGTGTGTGTGTGTGTGTGTGTGTGTGTGTGTGTGTGTGTGTGTGTGTGTGTGTGTGTAGTACTGACATAGCCACATAGCATCGTAGATTAATTTTTTTTGCTTTTCCACAATTCATTTTTTTGAAGGTGTAATCGATTTGTATAGTTCATTTATTAGTTTCAAATTGCTTTGGGATTTTTCATATTGTTTTTTGTTTTCTATAGTTGGTGATTTTTAAGGTCTTCAATTTTTTATTTATTTTTTATTGTTTTTTTCCTGGGCTGACGAGAATTTTCTCGGCCTCTAGATTGGCCTAACCCCTTAAGCATCTACAACAAGGTATCAGAAGTATTAACTCGGTGTACCGCTGTAACTGAACTCCGATCGCCCCTCCCTCACTGTCTGATTTTTTTTGTTTATAGACATGAACAAGAAAAAAATTAGACAAGGATTTTTTATCGATTGTTAATTTGATTGGCTCCACGCGTCGACAATTGAGAAATATAATCGAAGTTCCTATGAATATACAGGGTGGATCAATAACCATTTGCACCTTCGATATCTTCGAAACTATAAGGTTCACAGAAATATTTGCTGAAATGAAATTGCACGGTACGAAAGGGGCCATTCGATAGCGATAATAGTTTTTTTTTTTGCAGGTGGAGGTACTTCGGACATTTGAAGGTCAACTCCATTTTTTTAATGGTTCGGTATGTTTTTTTTCCCTGTATCATGAAACGGGAGCTTAAAACGAGTTCAACGACCCATAACATAAGGTCATTGAAGGTCGTAGAAAGTACAGAAAGGCGATAATACTTACAGTTTCGGTAGTAAATAAAATTACTACGTTTCAAAGTGTCCTTGAAACAGTGTTTATTTCCAGTAAAGTAAACCGTAAATATTATCGCCTTTCTGTACTTTCTGTACCTGTCTAAGAGATGGGTAAACGTACATAATAACGTACGCATTGATATTGATGGTCGTCATTTCGAACACTTACTATAAACGTTTTTTTTTACTACCGAAATTTTGTGTTTTGTGAGAAATTTTATTTACTACCGAAACTGTAAGTATAATCGCCTTTCTGTACTTTCTATGACCTTATGTTATAGTTCGTTGAACTCGTTTTAAGCTCCTCTTTCATGATACAGAAAAAAAAACATACCGAACCATTAAAAAAAATGGAGTTGACCTTCAAATGTCTGCAGTACCTCCACCTGCAAAAAAACTATTATCGCTATCGGATGGCCCCTTTCGTACTGTGCAATTTCATTTCAGCAAATATTTCTGTGAACCTTATAGTTTCGAAAATATCCAAGGTGCTAATAGTTATTGATACACCCTGTATATATATGTTATAATTATTAGCAATTTAGAAATTTGACTGCAATTCCTATATACAAGGTGTTCTCTTATGAATGGATAATCCTGCAACTGTCGATAGGTCAGATCATGTCCTACTATATGCTGGAATTCCAGTTTAGTAAAGTCCCACGTCTTGCAAGATCTTGGGCTTTGTGTAATTTTTTGAAAAAAAAAAAAAAAAAAAAAAAAAAAAAAAAAAAAAATCTGCTTTTGTTTATTCGCATGCCATTTCTACAAACAATATGAATCGACAATAACTAAGCAACTCTTTAAAGTAATTGGCACGATATGCGTAGTTCATTTTTTTTACACCGCCGGCTATCAGTCAGATGTTTGAATTGGTTTGTATGAAAATTCTGCATAAGATCTTTTTTTCGTAAAGTTTTCTTAACATTTAAGGTTAAAAATAAGACTTTCGTAGATAAAACAAATAACCAAGAGTATTTGTTTTAACCGGGCCAAAGAAAAGTTATCATTTGTTTCTACAAATGACAACTTTTTTGATGATTTTCATCTCGGAAACTGTGGGACTTTTACTAAACTGAAATTCCAGCATATAGTAGGACATGATCTGACCTATCGACAGTTGCCGGATTATCCATTCATAACAGGACACCCTATATACATGTAAATTCAAGTTATTACCAATTCACAAAATTTGACGGCAATTACCATCTATATATAAATATATACAGTACCGGACAAAAAAAAGCACGCACCGTTCAATTTCCATTGATGTGCTATTCTCATTCCAAATATCAATAAACCAGACCTTGAACAGTCATGATGAAGGTTCATTGTTTTGCCTTTACGCTGCCGTTGAAACAATGTTACAAATATTCGAAACCGGAAAGAGAACGATATCAGCGCGAAGAGTACCTGTTATATGCTGGACAAACAAAGTACGCACCCAAGGTTTATATATTCTCATCAGTGACAAGAAAGCGATTTTCTCCCAACGAAGCTTAGGAAGGCAAACGGAACGTAAACATATATATTTGACGATTTTTCTGCCAGTTATCGATTTTCTGTGTTCGAGTACGGTAGTAACAAATCCGCGATGCCGAAAATTGCAATTCAAGTGCGAGAACTGGTAATCAAAGACCAAAAAAAAGGTATTTCTAAAAGAGAAATTGGTGGAAAATATGACATAAGTGAAGGTACAGTGAGAAAAATATGCGAGAAGTTCAAGGAATTAGGTATAGTCGGTGATAAAAATGGACGAGATAGAAAAAGAAAAACAACTGCATTGGACGATCGCAAAATTATCCGGGAGGTAAAGAAAAATCCGACGATTACTAGCCGTGTAATTCTCGAAAATACAGGCCTGAACATTTCCGACCGAACAGTCCGTAGGAGACTCCGAGAAGCAGGCTTAAAAAATAGTTTTGCACAACGTCGTCCTCTGATTCGCAAAGCAAATAAAATCGAGCGCCTCGAGTTTGCAAAAAAATACGTGAATAAGCCGATTTCGTTTTGGAAAAAAGTTGTTTGGAGTGACGAGAGCAAGTTTGACTTATTTGGGCATAAACGACGATCACGCGTTTGGATTAAGCCGGGAGAACAGCTTCTTGAAAAAAATATTCAAAAGACTGACAAACACGGAGGGGCAAGTGTTTTAGTGTGGGGGTGTTTTGCGTGGTCAGGAGTGGGAAATTTGGCTCCAATCAACGGTATTATGACCGCCGATGTTTACATTGATATCATAAACGAAAATCTCGAGGAATCACCGTAAAGATCGGTTTGCAGGATGAATTCATCTTTCAACAAGACAACGATCCTAAATATACGGCTCGAAAATCATCGGCCTTTTTCCGTTCTTTGCAGATCAAACTTTTGGATTGGCCAGCGCAATCGCCAGATCTAAATCCTATAGAAAATCTGTGGTCTATTTTGAACCAAAATGTTAAGGTCGACGTAACAAACAAAGAGAAGCTTTTTGATGCTTTGCGGAAGACCTGGGACAATATCGACGAACAACAAATTCACAATCTTGTAGAAAGTATACCTCGGCGTTTACGGGCTGTTATCGAAGCAAAGGGTTGTCACAAAATATTAGATGCGCGATGTGATGAAATATTTTCTTTTTTTCTTTCGGTGCGTACTTTTTTTTCCAGCATGAAATTGGCACCCTACGCGTTGAAATTCTTTTCGTTCAGTTTTCGAATATTTTTTATGATGTTTCAGTGAAAATGTAAATGTTCACTTATAAAGTATCGTTGAAACAGCTGTGGAAGTATTTGATTAACTATTTTCGTAAGTATAATAGCACCAATATTGAATTTTGGACGATGCGTACTATTTTTGTCCGGTATTGTATACACGTCATTATGTATACGGCAAATTCGGTCATTTTTCTAATCTCTTATTTATATTGACTACAATTGTTTTAAAGATTCGACTCAGTTAATAGTTAAATTGAATTTTCAGTTTAGAATATTCTGAGAAATATAAGTAATGAGAAACTAGAAAAATATTATAATTATCAAATAATTCTTAATAGTTCTAAATTAAAATATTAACATTTTTATGATATTTCTATATTTTATATTTATATTTCTCGATTATATTTCCATGATATTTATATTTTTTCGGTTACGTTTCTAAATTCTCAACTACGTGCAAGTGAAAAAAGCTGTCTCTAAAAATCATTCTCCGTGGCTTCTCGAGACAAAATCCCCGAATTTGCAAGATCACCGCATGACCGTAAAATTCGTCAAGTATAGTGTGCCGAGTGGACACGAACGATAAAAACATATAATAGGCAATAAAATGAAAAAATAAATTCTAAACAAACCGAAAATACGCACGATTTTCAGAATGATCTTGCACTAGTTTCTAATTTAAAAAGAAAAAGAATTGAAAAAAAAAGAAAAGAAAATGTCGCAAAGTCCGCACGCGATCAATACGAGCATCGTCCCGAAGTCGCTAAGGAGGCGGGGGTTGGTCCCACTATATAGTTGCACCGTTTCCGTGCCAAATCTCAGCCCGCGCCGTGCTCGTCGCGGCAATTCATTCCGGAAGCCTGGAAGTTCAAATTTTGCAGCATCATCACGCGCCCGTACACCTGCGAGCTCACCAACGAATCACCAGGAAATTCCTTCCGCCCGCGCGCGATTTTTCTCACCTTTCAACGCTTCGAATACAATCGCGAGCAAATAAAAACGTTCTCCACGGCGCTTTGCGCCTACAAGCGAACGAAATGTAAAAAAAAAGACAAAAACACAACATACATGAATAAATTCCGAGTTTCGTGAGCCAATTTAAAAAAAATGATGCGTGCATTTTTTCATTGAGTGACCTGAATAGAGCTCCTGTTTTTTCTTCTGGTTTTCAATGGAGATAGAGGGACATTTTTTTTCTCACGATGTTGTCTCGTTACGTTCCGCGTGACCGTGTCGACGATGGGGTCAAGGTCATATACTTCGATTACCAGACCGCTATCTCTTCCTCTCTCTCTCTCTCTCTCTCTCTCTCTCTCTCTCTCTCTCTCTCTCTCTCTTTCTCTCTTCTCTCTCTCTTTCATCAGACACATTAGATCCTGCACGATCGTGGAGAGAAATAAAATATAAGTAATACAGTAAGTACACGCAGCGTGCGAATTAAGCCACCTGACTGAATGAAAATTCATATGGAGGAAATTGCTGAAATTTCTGCATTTGAACTCGACCAGTGTCGACCGAACGTCGCGTCTTCCGGTTTTTTCTTATTACGAGCCTCTTCCTCGTTTCAGCGAGATTCCTCGTCGTTAAATCATCAAGGGGGGCATACCTTTTGGCGAGGAAAAAAATTGCTGATTTTCATGATAATTTTTTTAAAGGAAATATTGCTTCCCCATTTTTGAGACTTAGGGTACGGTTTATTGCTACTTTTGCCTGTTATAGATTTCTCTCTCTCTCTCTCTCTCTCGCTCTCTCTCTTTTTTTCGCTGCATCTAGAACGAGCACAATACAGGGAACGACGAGACGGTACAATTAAAAGAGAAATTCTTTTATGCTGTTATTTTTAGTAGAATCGATAAATAATAATAGCGCGAAGAAATGATTTCAATATGTAGGTGTGAGCGCCACACCCCAGATAGACAGTCATGACCATCACGCCGTGCATACAATTGATGAAGCAAATTTTACAGCATATTGCCTACATGTTATGATGCAAAGCCGTGAACGCATTTAGTATCGTGAATGTACAAAGCATTTTTATCTCAATATGTCGTTTACAAATGCATCGTACGTTTGGAACACGTTGAACTCATATTGCTGTGCTCAAGTGTCCACAGAAATATGAGCACAGCATAGTTACGTCACGCCATGCCGCTAATATGAGTTCCGTATGAGCACAGCATAGTTACGTCACGCCATGCCGCTAATATGAGCTCCGTATGAGCACTGCAATTTCTTCACGCCGTGACACCCATATGAGCCCCATATGCACTCACTTATTGTTAGATATTCGTGAGCCGAATTTGCTAGTTTGATGAATTCACTGCATGCATATTTGCGTGAGAACAACTTTGATTCATTTGGATGTATTTTTGTGAATCATCATGTGATGCAAATATGAGGTACATCCGTCTATCTGGGTATGTTATAATATATATATATACACATACACACACACATACATACATACGTACATACATATACATAAATACATACATATATATAAACGTGTACATTTTGATTTCTTCTTGTTATCATGAGTTATAGATACCTCAGGCGTTAATTTTTAAGAAATAAGTGAGAAAAATGTCAAGGAATAAATATTCATAATTCCAAATTTCAGAAAACAATATTCACAATTCAAGAAGTTATAAACGATCTCGTGAAGGCCCCTTTGAACGTGAGAGGCTCACAAAAGGAGTTTTTTGTTTATTAAAATACATTATATTAGCTAAAACTTGGCCGAGCTTTTTTGTCATCGTGTTTCGATCATAAAGAAAAATGTTTATTTTTTTTCGGGTTTTCGAGGTAAAATGAGATCTTTATTGTTAATAACTAATGACGAAAAATGTTAAGAAGATAATCGTCGCCCGAGAATAAACTGCACTGAATAAATGCACCAAATTTCACGTTAATCCACGATAGAAATCTGTAATCAACTATAGTGAGGGAAATAGTTGTTTGACAAGGAACATCACTTAAGTGTCCGTCTTCGATTTTGTTGAAACTCATATATGTGACAAAGCATTGCAAACTATTTCGCACGTATTTTCTTGTTATCGGTAGGAAAACGGTTTTAAGCATTAACATAAGAGGTAAACGAGTTAGTACCTAATTTTGGGAAATTTTACAAAAATCATACTTACCATGATAACTTGAAATACTTAGATTTTGGACTAAGGTAACCTAGGTTAGATATGTTCCTAACGAGGTGACCTATCTCCCCCTTAAGGCTTTGCATCGACCTTCCTAACACCCTGTATATATACAGATAGAGAGGGAGAAATATTTGTCATCTATTACTTTTCAACATATCAATAAATGATAATAATAAAAAAATCAATATGTCCATACACACACACATATATATATTTATCCCATTATAATCGATATATATATATATATATATATATATATATATATATATATATATATCGATCGTTTCATTCGTATCGTGGCTTAGGTATATTAAGAAAGAATATTCTCCCGTCCGGTAGTCGCGAGCAGGAAGTCCATCGAGTCTAGCCTGCGAACTCGTACAGCCTGCGCGTGTTAACTTAGAGACAACTAAAAATTACAATTTTTAATCAACTGCCGAGCTTAATGCAAAATCACACGCATATATATGTATATATCTATATAGTATCCACCCACTTTCTAGCTCCCCTTCCCCCTCTTGCTGCCGTGCTGCGCTGTGACGTAACAAACTAGCCTCACTAATGAACACCGTGGTCAACAGGCCCCAATAATCCTTGCTAATAAGCGACGATATTTATTCCGTCTTTTCTATTTATGGAGGCTTGATAGCTTGTCAATCATTCGCAACGAGTGGCAAAATGTTGTGACGAATGAGGAAAAAGTATCGCATTCGCATGTCTCAAAAGGGTATTTTACTCTATGTAAGAAAAAATACTAAGAATGTATAAATAAGGTAGTTTTCGCAATAAGCAATCGATAATGTTGGTTTTTATTTATAAAAACACAAAACAAATTTTATAATTTATTTTGAAAAAAAAAATACGTTTTCGATCTGTTCAACGAACATGCGAAACGGTAACCGCCATAATGGATTCCGACGTGAAGTCATTGATATAGTAAACAAAGAAAGCGGTAGACTTATTATTCTCTAACCTGTGAAAGAAAGCGTCAACAACTATATATTCCCGTTTGTCATAGTTAATAGCAGATTTCCAAAAGTTATCTGTACTTCAAAAAAGAACAAATGAGTTTTTTTTTCGGACTATGACTTTGGATCTCTTCTCATGTACATGAAGTTTGTATCGTTGCTATCCAACGGTTTCATTTTTTTTTTCGATTTTGTTTGGTTGGTCCCGGTGGCCATAAATATTTTTTATTCATTTTACCATATTTTTTAGCAACTAGAGCCGAACTGACCAAGAAAAAATAGGAAATTACAAAATTGAGAAAAAAAATGAAACCGTTGGATAGCGACGATGCAAACTTCATGTACATTCTCTTCTCGCGAGTTTTAACCAAGTCTTCCTCATATTTATATCAATTGGCATTTTGATCCACAACTTTCCCGGTGTTTTTACACTAGTATTCTTACATTTAGGAACAACACACCAATGATAGGGATTGTAACTCACTTTTAACCAACGTTTTTTACGTATTTCCAATTGGCGCAGCGTGTTTACAATGCAAGTGACGTCACGAACCGAAGCAGCATGGCGGCTAAACTGAGAAAAAAAATAATTGATCCAATATCATTGGTGTTATTCAATGAAATTTCGTTGATTCAATTTTAAAATTGTTGGTGTAAATAATCGGGTTTATTAGTCCAAACAAAACGCTATTGACTTTAATAACATGATAAAGTTAAGTTTTTTTTTCATTCAAAAAATATATTGTTAGCCGAGAACAATATAGCATTGAAACTATCTAAAACATTATCGCGAACAAATTATATAGTTTTGAATGCAATTTCTGCAACGAACGAAAAAGCGTTTCAATTCCTACATGAATATTGTTGATTCGAGTACAAAAGAAAAATTGAATTTCGCTCTTTGATTCAGATAAAATTTCTATTGAGTAAATATGTTATTTTATTTTTTCACCATATCCGATATTGATTTTCAAGTACATTATTCGTTAAAACATTAATATTTTATTGTGATTGAAAAATATTAAGAAAATGTCTGAATTGGTTAAAAAATTATGCGAAAATAAATTTTGTTTCTTGCGCATTTGGTTGAAAAAATTCAACCAAATCACGGCCGAGCGCCACCGAAATGATAGGTGTGAGGAAACCCGTAGTTCTCGGAGTAACCGCTAGAAGCCGCACGCGTGCTCGTTTCTCGTAAGCGTAGCGCGAACCGAACATCTACTTAAACGCCGGACAAACTCTAAAGAGTATCGCTTTTTGGCCTGTGGCTAAGATCAAAGTGTAGTATCTGTTCTAATCAGTCGAATATCTAATATTCTCTCCATGGATATTCCATGGAATATCTGATATTCTCTCCACTATTATCGTGGATGGTCATTCTGAGGCTCACTTTTTATTTAAGATTTAAACAAATGTGAAAAACTTCCAATTATTAATATATTATTTTGATTGCAATGAACATTTATTTCATCGAACATTATATTTTTTTCTACCGGAGACTGAATGCGTTGCTACAGATGGCACCTGCACTTTGTGGCAAAAAATATCATTATTTCGGATCCATATTGTTGATATTTCATCATGATATACACTTGTCTCTATCTCATACTAGTTGTATGATATTGCACTTTTGATATTGTACGGATTACGAAAATGTTACGTCTAATGGCATATTCCCTTTAAATGTAGTAAAGAAACAATCCATTCTATTGATTAAATTTTTGTACGAAATAAAAATATTGTAGTAATCGCTTAACTATTTCATCCATACATCTACAGATTGTATAGAGAATGATTTCAATAGATTATCATTTTATTTCAAGGATAATGGAGATATGGAGAGAACAGAAGAGATTTTTAAATAAAATAACATTTTATCAAAATCAATTACATTTCCCAATATTTTATAGTACGTTAACAATGTCATGTATCGGTGGCATTCCGTGATCAGACATTTATTTGGGTCAACCAATGTGTTTTTTTTATTCAATTGGTTTTTTTCTCAGTGTAGCGTTTTCGCGCGGAAATTTGAAATGTAAAATTTAAATGTATTTTTATGGCACTTATCAATTTCATAAAACGGAAATAAAAATTCTGGTAGTGCATTACCACCGAAGGATCAAATTGAGACACATTTCAAAAATAGGGTTTAATACCCTATGGGAAATAAATATTTGGGAGGAGAAAGATCGTGGCGGAAGAATGGGGGGGGGGTGCATATTATCACTCATTGGAGGCTTGATGGCTTGTCAATCTTTGACAACGAGTGCCAAAATGTTGTGACGAATGAGGAAAAAGTATCGAATTCGCATGTATCAATTGGAAATAAATATTCTGGAGTAGAAACGTCGTGGAGGAGGAAGGGGGGGGGGGTTCGATGGCGTGACGAAACTACGCTAACGTCACTTCATCAGGGTCACGGGGTAGGCAACTCTTGAACCGACAATGACCGAGCGAACGAGGTGGAAGGGGATGCGAATCGTGACCCCTTGCGGTCCGTATATCGAGCACCCCGTTGATAAACACGACAATGGCGTGCCCGATATGCTATCGCGATCTATATGAGGCACGGGAAAAAAGAGACGAGATGTAAAAAATATATGCCTCGGACGACACGTAATCCTTATCGATTGACCGTCCGGACGAAGATGCACGTCGAGAAATCGCGTATATCGGGAGGCGCGAACGATTCGAACGATGAATATTGAAAACTGATTTTTTTGCATTGTAGATACGTTCGAGAAATATTCGATATCGCCATTTCCAGCGGGTCTAGTGAATCTGGAGTTTATTTAGTGTGTTGGTTTCTTTCTGGGGTGGAACTTTTGGATGTGGATTTTTTAGGCGATATTTTTGCGTGCGAGATTTGGGGGGGGGGATATTTTAGAGGGGATGATTTTTGGGGGAGGTTTTGAAGAGGTAGGATTTTTATGCGATTTTTTAGGGGATGATTTTGGGAACGTTTCTTTTCAGGGGGAGATCTTTGAAGGAATATTTTTCAGGGGGTGATTTTTTGAAGGGATGTATTGCAGCGGAAGATTTTTGAAGGGATATTTTTCAGGCGAAGATTTTTTAAGGGATTCTTTGAAGGAATATTTTTCAGGGGAAGATTTTCGAAGGTATATCCTAAAGAAGATTTTTGAAGCGACGTTTTACAGGGAAAGCTATTTTAATCTTATAATTCAATACGATTTTTAAAGGTATATTTTTTAGAGAAAATGTTTTCGGGAGAATTTTTTTTCGAAAAACAGTTTGCAGGGGAAATGTTTTCAGGGAAATATTCTTTGAGAATATTTTTTAGGAAAGCATTTCCAGGGGAGTATTTTTTAAGGGAATAATTTTCTCCGGATATTTTTCCCAGAAACTCTTGTGACTACTTGGGTACTAGGTGTCTACGTGGGTGCAATCGATATTTATACACGTCAAGTATTAAGAGAGGAGATACCTTTAGGTGAGGAAAAAAATGCTGATTTTCATGATTTTTTTTTAAGGCAAAATGTCTTCACCAATTTTGACACTTAGGGTATGCTTTATTACTACTTTTGCCTATTACGTGGTATTTTTTAAAAATAGTCTTCAAAAATGTCGGATGTACGGCACGGTCTTCTAAACAGGTTGCAGCGGATGTTGTCAGACGGCGTGACACGTAGCGTCGGCGAATTAATCTGAAAAATAAACCAATAAAGACTTTCCTTTCGTTAACACTTATACGCGGAATATGAACCAAGAAAAAGTGAGAAATGTTAAAAATCGAGTAAATGGTACGCGTTGAAACAAAAAGATTGAATTTCCCGAAAAAAATGGCTACATTTTGCAATTAAAAAATACGTTTTTTAAAATGATTTTGAAGTTTGCATTGTTCGGACACAACGAAAATTCCGTAGTCTATTTTTTTTGGCACATTCAGGCTTCCAAAATCGTTTGAATTTTTCTTACAATCTTTATTGGACATCTTCAGATTATATGTGTAAATGTTTTTTTTTCAATCACAATAAAAATGCGGCAGTAAACAAATAAAAATGTATTTTCATTGCATTCCAATGATGCAAACTTCATCGTTTTTTTTTATTTTCTGGAATATTTAGAGTCATGTTTTAGACAATAAGGTTAGAAAGATGTATGCCAAATTTCATGAGAATCGGTTGTTTATTTTTTGTAGCATACGTCACGCCAGTTTAGAAAATGCAGTTTGAAAGACCCTCTCATACCTCCGCCATTATCAAAGACTAATAAATTATATAAATACCATAAAACAGCCAAAAGTAGTATCAAAACATACCCTAAGTCTCCAAAATGGTGAAGAAGTCTTTCCTTTTAATAAAATCATGAAAATCAGCTAAAATAAATTTCGCCCAAAGGTATCTCCCCCCTTAAGGGGTTATATACAGTCAGGAGGCCCAAAAATATCGATATTTCGAGAATTTTTCTTGAGAAGACCTTTGAATCTATCAACGTAAAAATTTGTACACGTATTATGGTAACTTTTGACTGTATTTTAACATTTTTTATTTGTAAAAATTATTTTAAAAGCTGATATAGCTGATCTTCGGGAGCAGCTGAAAAAAGGCGTCTTGAGGCGAGCACGATATCTCTGGACTGGATCATATAAAATGAAAAAAACCAAAAATATTTCGTTAATATCATGGATTATCTTGTAATCAATCAAAGGAATAAGCAAAATAATAATTTTTGACAAAACGGCGGCTTCTAAAAATAAAATCGGTTTTTGACAAAAGTTTAGGCGTTAAATTGTTTATAAAATGGAAAATATTTATCGCTGAGAAAAAACCTTCAATCAATTACTAAAAAATATACTTGAAAAGATTATGTTAAAATTTGAGACTAATCGGTTTAGCCGTTTCCGAGAAATCTTTCTCACCAACTTTAAAAATACAGTTTTGAGAAAAACGCGTTTAAGGGGCTATACCAGTGTGAACGCTGAAAATTTGGGTGATTTTCGGGATTTTTTGGAAGAAATGTACTCAATTAAATGTTTCGGAAAATTAAAAATATATTTTGCTATATTTGACCTATATTACATAATTTTTTCATATAAAAATATTGAGATCCACGCGACATATGCGCTGCCTTCGGAGGCGTCAAAAAAAAGTTCCTCCACTGCTGACATGATTGCGGCCGATCGAGTAGCTGAAACCGAAAAAGGAAAAAAAATCGTTAAACTAGAAGGTATTTCCCGGACAATGACGTAGGATTTTCGAAAAATATCAAAATCTAACAAAATGGCGTAGTTATGAAAAAAAGTATGTTTTCTTGCCTATAAAATGGTAGTTTTTTTCAATGCCAAATCGTCAATTTTCATCCAATCAAAAATATCCTACGTCATTGTAGAGTAAATATATTCAAGAGTGCTCAGTTCAAATTTCAAGTCAATCGGATAATTGCTCTTTGAGTTACAATGTCAGCAAATTTGACAAATCTCATTTCGAGAAAAACGCGTTAAAAGATTTAACTGTCGATTTTTGCAAAATAAAATGATTAGAGATACGGTCTTGACATTTTTACAGGATATTCTTGAAAGTATAAACTGTGGAAAAAGGCAAAAAAATCGATTTTTCGAAAGTGTCACACTGGTATAGCCCCTTAAAGGTTCAAAAGCATTTTCGAACGCTCTGACACGTCATTACAAATGTGCGTGTAACTTCGAGAATATTCGCCGGATTGACAAGAAATTTTCACTTTGTGTGTACTTAACTAAATGTACATGACGAAAAATAAAAATAAAGCGATTTTTCGAAAATTTTGACTGTATATAACCCCTTAAAAAGTCGAATTGTACAAAAATGAGTATCTCATCATTTTACCTATGAGAGAAACCAGAGACATTGGTTCCTCCCAAAGACACTCATCTAATGTCTGAGAGAAACGTTCGAACCCCCCCCCGCGGAGGTGTGAGACGACTCGGCTTTTCCGTTACATATGAGCTGGTTGCCGTTAAACCGGGTCCTCAGTCGGCCTCCGTCCGTCTCTCTCGCGTGTGCGTGGAATCGCGCTCGACCTCTGTAGCTCATATTTGTACGTACATATATATGTGTATAAATATATAAATATATGTATACATAAACAGTGTACAGACGAATCGCGTACACATTCGCTTTCCATTATCATTAACGAGCGGTCACGCGAAACGGCGAGTAAGCCGAGAGATTTTTTCTTCCGATTCGACCTTCGAATAATAATTATTGATACAAGAAAACGGGTATTTAGTGAATAACACAATAGAGTCGCGCACTCGGTATACGCGCGCAGGCACGTACGAAAAAAGAGTGCGCATTCGTCTTCTTAATCCCGTGTGGCTATAATAAAATGTGAGTACCGCGAATTGCGACACTCCGAATGGGGAGAATCAAACAAGGGGAATTCTCGTTCAAATTGTTCTTGCAGCGAGTTGGAAAATTTTCGTTTCTTGTTTCGTAAGGAAATTTCGGACTGTTCGCTGCGCTTCGATTTTTAAATTTATTTTGCTGTGGAAAAAGATCGTGAGGAGGTGAGATTTCAGTTTAGTGGCGCATTCATTTGAAATTTTTATGTATTTTTTTTTTAATACAAATTTTTAATGCGTTTTGATAATTTTTTCAAATTTTTCAAACAAATTTTTTTCTTCCATTGTTGTAATGTAGTGATTTAGAATATTTTTTTGTAGGGGTGCCATTTTGATTTTTTTCTTAACGAAAAGCGCCTTAAAAATATTCCTCAAGGTGGGATTTGATTTTTTTATATACAAATTGAATCAATTAAAGAGTAGTTTTTCAATTAAAGTTTCTAACTCGTATTTTCAATTTAACAAGCACCATTTGAAATTCTTAGTTCAAATTTATAAAAATTTATTGAAGTCGCGCTATGTGAATTTTCCCATAGATTTTTACAATTTCAATAAAAATGGTGCGATGCAAGACTTTTTCCTAATTCGATATTTTGTATTAAAAAGGCGCCATTTGGAACTATTCACCAAAATTAAATATTCTATCGAACACGCGCTGTGATTTTTTAAAAATAGATTTTCTTATTTTTAATTATGGAAGCGCAATTTTAATATTTTGAGGAGGCGCGATTTCAAGTCCTTGCAAGGCACAATCACATTTTTCAACGAAAAATGTGATTTCAAAATGTTAGTGAAAAATGACATTCGATTATTTTCAAAATTCCAAAACGGTTTCAAATATTCTCGTGGGTGGTAGACGGAAGCCAAAGTTGCCAAAGTCGAGTTACAGCATCAAGAAAGTAATTTCAATTTCCATTAGACCGTTTGGGTAAGATCAACAGTGGCGACAGTTCGATTCGTGAATTGTCTCCAGGCGAACTAGACACCGGCATTGACCACCAAAATAAAACATTTAAAAAAGTAGAACCACAAAAAAGCGAAAAATCAAAGATCGCGATGAACGAAGCGAAGGAACGTTTAGAACGGTGCAAGCTGAACTTTGATAAACGTTCGCAACCAAGTGCAGACTGTACATGATCCGACTGGTGGTCCGATCTTTGATTACACTTTATGGCACTTAGCCTTTCGTGTTGTACGAAAGTTCGAGGGTCACAAAATAACAACCTTCCTTCTCTTCGTATTATCATCCGAATTTCTTCGGGATGTGATTGCAAAAACTGCCTACATTCGAAATATTTAAGTAAACGATGATAGTAACAATATGTTCGAGGCTTATTTTTACATTAATATTCATGATTTCACCATGTTACTATTGTTATTATCGGCACTACCTTATGACGTTGAAGTTTGCCTCGTCGGAACGTAACGGTGTTTTTTTTTCTTCATCTTTAATTTCTATATTTTTATCACTATTGAAAGCTTTTTTTGCCAATTAAGGAGTTAGGCTACTGTGACGACCCGAAAATTGGGATTATTTTACAAAATTAATTTTGTAGGCATAAATAAGACGATTGAAAAATCGTTTAGATGCTTATTTATATGTACATTAACAAAGTTGTATACCAAATTTCATAAAAAAGTATTGATAATTAAAGAAGTTATAAACAATTTCTTAAAAGACCTTTAAACGTGAGGGGCTGAACGGTGTACTTGATTTTGGCTACCCGGTTGATCTGAAATAAAACAAACGAGTTTTTTCTTGAAATAGATAATATTGGCTAAGACTTGACCGAGTTTTTTTTTTGTTCTCGTGTTTCAATCATCAGACACAAATTTGTAATTTATTTTTCGATTTTTCGAGGACAAATGATATTATTTTTAATAACTAATGAAAAAAATGTTAAGAGGAAAAACGTCGGTCACGACTAAATTACTATTATACTGAATTAGTGTACCAAAGGTCAAGTCAATCCGTTCATTAGATGTCCAGAAATCGTGTACACGGTTTTGAAGAACATAGTTTCGAGAAAAACGCGTTTAAAGTTCGACTAGCGACTCTATCGTTGTAATCATAAGTTCACCTTCAATCTGCGATTCCTTACGTTGGACCTTCCTCTTCAATTTGACTTGCCTCAAACGAAGAATGATTTTTTGAAATTTCCACGTTACCTTAATCCCTTAAGGTCGTTATTCTCTAATGAGAAAACGTAAAAACGTCTGCGTGATTATCACAGTTTCAATATGTCAAACCAAACAAAATTTGAGCAATTCGAAAAAATTAATTGTCTTTGCATTTCAACGCCGAAAACTTTAGCGTCATACTATTTTACCAAAAACAGCTCGACTTTAATATTTTTTTCCGACGAGAGTATTGGCATGTCGAGGTCGAGATTTTGCACACAATTAATACATAGTCTTGCCAAGTTAGAGCTTTTTTTAAATTCGAAAATATTGATAAACAATGAAGCAATTTTTGTTTAAACGAAGTGCCACAACTAGGTTCATCTTAAATAAAAAATTAAAAACCAACTTCTAGTACAATAATAAAACTTTCGTATGCCCGGATACTTTTTAGAAATTTTGAAAATTACGAACATGGCAAGCAGAAGAAAAAAAGTTCCATTTTCCACCAGAGAAGCAACTTAAATCATTTATTCATCATACGATAGAAAATCTTATTAAATATGTTCGCTCCGAATTGGTTCCGTTTCGAAAAAAAAACGCAACCAAAAGGGCAAATCGCGCTGCCGTTGAAGTTTGCATCGTTGAACTACAACGGACATTCTTTTTCATTTTCTTTTTCTCCATTTTCATTGTTATTCAAAATATTTTTCGATGTATTTAGGTTGTAGATCTTTAACGAATATATAAAAAAAAAAATTATCGCAGCTTTGATTAGCCAAAAAATAATTTGCAATCCAACGATGCAAACTTCAATATCATGAATCGCCATGAGATTGAAGTTTGCATCGTTGGAATGCAATGAAAATGATTATTTTTTAATTGCTCGAATTTCTTCTGGCAAGTATTCGTCACGAAAATCCTTCAATCATTTTTTGACTCGCGACCTACAATTGACTAGAGACTTCGAATTCAAATATGTGAAAAAAGATTTTGTAAAACAATAAAAATAAGGCAATAAGGCTACAAGAAAGAATTTTCGTTGAATTCCAACGATGCAATCTTCAAGACAATAAATCGCTTTGGTCAATTTTTCAACCCAACGGCCAACCATCCAATCGAAAAACGCGCCCATCCAGGCACTAAGAGCCTGAGGCCTCGTATTCGAAAAAAAAAACAATTTCTCTTAAATATCGAAATCAACGGGGTGTAAGTTACGCCCCGAAGAAATGACACACGCGGACGCGTGAAAGTCTCGAGACCGAAACCGGTGAAAGTGACACGTAAGTCACGTGACATAACACGCGCAACGCGGCTCGAGTGTTCGCTCGTGCGTACAACTTCGCCGCAAATTCCTCATGCCAAATTCCTCGTTGACAAAAAAAAACACAAAATGAAATTGAAAATCGTTACAATCCTAGGCGTACACTCATATTTTTCGCTATTTCGTTATACACACGGGGTCTGTGAGACACAGCTAACTTTCGAATGCTGTAGTTTATTTGAAATTACATCTATGCAGATTTTGTTTAACCCTTCGTGGTCACGCGGGGTCCAGATGACCCCACGCGCCACTTTGAGTTCAAATTTCAAACAGTTCTTGGCGACGTAGGGCAGTTTTAAAGTTGGAGGTCGGAGGATCCAGTCGGCAGTACCTTGGTAAAATCGAACATAGTGAGACGTGCGCGCGATTTGGGGTCAGTCTGACCCCGGTGTGACCATAAAGTGAATTTTTAGAATAAAACTGTGAATTTAAAAAAATTTGTTTAGGATACATTTATACAGTGTAAGTACGATTGTGAGGGCTTATTATTATTTTTAAAACATTTTTTATAAGAAAAAATTTGATTTACTGCAAAACTGAAAAAGAAATTTTCGAAGTTACATTTCGCTGTGTATATCTCGGCATAACAATAGCTTCGTCATACTTGATGTAATATTATATAATCTAGTATATTTCCAAGCAATTGTCAACGCCAGGATTTTATACTAGGTGCGCAGCTAAGTTCCCGGGTTTCACACATGGATGGCGCTAGCGACACATGTAGTGGGCATACAGGTCTGATATTGGGTGTCTTTATAGCTTGGACATCTGTTAAGAATACCCAGTCGTAATATAAACAAATATCGCAACACAACGACTTTTTTTTCTAACCTCGAAAATGTCAAAGTTTGTGCCAAACAAACAGCATTTGCGGGAAGCATTGCTTTTCTGCACCAACCTAAAAAAACAGCAGCTGAACCATGGATGGCGCTAGCGACACATGTAGTGGGCATACAGGTCTGATATTGGGTGTCTTTATAGCTTGGACATCTGTTAAGAATACCCAGTCGTAATATAAACAAATATCGCAACACAACGACTTTTTTTCTAACCTCGAAAATGTCAAAGTTTGTGCCAAACAAACAGCATTTGCGGGAAGCATTGCTTTTCTGCACCAACCTAAAAAAACAGCAGCTGAACCATGTCGGTTACTTGAGGAGGCATACGGCGAACATATACCATCAAAAACAACGTGTGAAGATTGGTTCAAGCGGTTCAGAAGTGGCGATTTTGAGACTGGGGACAAGGATCGCTCGGGAAGACCGCAAACATTTGCGGACGTCGATCTGCAAGCGTTATTGGATGAAGATGACACTCAAACAGAAGATCAACTCGCTGAGGCAATAAATGTGACTCGGCAATGTGTCTCGAAACGTTTGCACGCCGTGGGAAAAATTCATAACGAAGGAAAGGGGGTGCCGCATGAGTTGACTGAGAGACAAATGGAAAATCGAAGAGCCACTTCCACTTTTGCTTTTGCGGCAGAACAGAAAGAGTTTCTTGCATCGAATTGTTACTGGCGATAAAAAATGGATATATTTCGAGAATCCCAGACGCAGAAAATCGTGGCTTTCACTTGGCGAAGCGTCAACATCGACGGCACGGCCAAATCGCTTCGGAAAAAAGACAATGCTCTGCATTAGTGGGACCAGAAAGGAATCGCGTACTATGAGCTGCTGAAACCGGGCGAAACTGTCAATGGGCATCGCTACCGACAACAACTAATCAATTTGAACCACGCATTGCTCGAAAAACTGCCAGAATGGGACACGAGACACGAACGTGTGATATTGCAGCACGACAACGCTCCGTGCCATCGCAGTTCCATCGTCCAGGACACCATAAAAACACTGAAATGGGATCTGCTACCGCACCCGCCGTATTCGCCAGACCTGGCCTCTTCAGACTATTACTTGTTCCGGTCGATGGCGCATGGCTTGGGTGGGCTACACTTGGCCAATTGCGATTCAGCACAAAATTGGTTGGACGCATCGTTTCAGTCCAAAGACGCGTCTTTTTATCGTCGCGGGGATTTATGTATTGCCACAGAGATGGCAAAAATGTGTAAATAGCGAGGGACAATACTTCGAATGAACCATTTTTTGTATTTGTCTTGAAATGTTCGATTTTTTATTGGTCAAAAAAACGTGGAAACTTAGTTGCGCACCTAGTACAACTGCCGTTGCGTCAACAACAGCGAGGAATCGAAAGCCTTGACAGCGAAGCAATGCATATAGGAAGTCACAGATCACCTCATAAACGCTCATGTTAGAAGGCGGTTGGAAGCGGAAGAGCGCCGATGAGACCTGAAAAAACGTATGGGCATTCTTGGGGAAGACCAGATTTCTGTACCAGCGACTCAAGAACATCGACACACTCATAAAAAAGTCCGCTGCAGTGTATGTCCACGAAATGATGATATAAAAACGCGGGAACTGTGTTCCTCGCGCCAGTGCCCAATGTGCGATAAACATCGATCGTTTATGTGCGTTGACTGCATGGGCGAGCATAAATTTTTTTTTACAACATTTTTTTACTGCAAAATGAAGCTCCCTGAGTGCCCTGTTCAGATGTCAAAATAAATACCTTTTTTGGCACGCCCACTATCCTGCTATTTTTTTTGCCTTAAAGAGACATATTTCGAGAGAATAACCCTCAAATTTTATGAGGAAAAAAAAATGGTAGGAAACGGGATTTTTTAGTAAAATATTGCATTTTTCACGTTTTTTCCGTTCAGGAAGGTTTTTCGCCATATTAAAAATTAAAAAAAAAAAATTCACCGTGCATTCCACATTCTCAAAGGTTCAAACTATGACGCTGTATTTTTTTGCACCATTCGGAACAATACATGCGACGTGATAATCGTTCAAAAACGACTGGGGTCACCCTGACCCCGTGTAACCACCGTGTTAGGGGGCGTCCATTAATTACGTGAGGCGTTTAGGGGGGGGGGGGGCGGTGTCGAGCGAAATCTCACCCAATCTCACGTGGGGGAGAGGGGGGCATCGGCAAATATCACGTAATTTTAGTAATTTTAGTAATCACGTAATTTTTATCACGTAGGGAGAGTCTCCCTACTACTTTAAATGGTGGAGTAAATGGTACTACAACCGCAGTTACTTCTACTACAATTTATTTTCCGTGAACGTATGCATTTTAAAAAATCTCACGTGAGATTAGGGGTGGGGGGAGGGGGTCGAGCAAAATCTCACGACATCTCACCAGGGGTAGAGGGGGGGGGGGTCGAAAAATCGTCAAAATCACCTCTCGTAATTAATGGATACCCCCTTACAGCTAGAATGTGTGACCACGAAGGGAGAGTAGGGGTTTCAGCGTGAAAAAAAAAACACTTTTTTGCGAATTTTTTTCATCTATATGGATAGAGTAAATTTATTGAAACCTTTTGTACATTGTTAAGTGTCATTTCAAGAACATTCCGTGAAATTTGTACGCGAAAAGATCCACAAACAAGCCGGTGACAAAGCTTTTCCAAGAACGCCTTTGGAAAAACACGATTTGCGGTGTTCACTGTATCTCAGCTAGAAATGATCTGAAAACAAGTACCATTAAAATTTAGTCAAAGTATCATCAAATCCTCTACCCAACGGTCTGTGATTATTTTTTTTTTCATTTCTAAATGTTTGGTGGTCATGTAAAGTGAAAAGTGCTATTTTTCACGAAACATTCCGCCATTTTGGGGGTGGAAAACCCCCTGAATGGAAAAAAAAACTCAAACTAACCGTTGGGGGGAGGCAAATTTCACGGAATGTTCTTGAAATGACACTTAACAATGTACAAAAGGTTTCAATAAATTTACTCTATCCATATAGATGAAAAAAATTGGCAACAAAGTGTTTTTTTTCACGCTGAAACCCCTATCCTCCCCTTAATGAAATTAGTCCGCAATTATGCCAAAATGTTATTAAAAATTTCGTCAAAAGAGTGAACGTTTGCAAACAGGGATGAGGCGGCCATTTATCGGATATTGTGTTTCACACACAACATCCACGTTTGTGCCTCATATTAAAATAAAAATACTCGTACTTTTCAAATAAACAATACGTTTTATTAATGAATTTAAATGTCAGGTCATTTTGAGACACCCTATACTTACTTTGTAATTTCGATCGATTCGTACACGCATTGGTTTGGGAGACCGGTGGATATTTTCCGACCTTCAGAATACAGAAGCTAAACGACAACTGAGGGTCTGGAAAGCGGCAAATGGTAGGGGAGTGACCAAAGTGAATCTGTAATGTGAAGGACCCCGCCGCGTGCAGAAATGTGACCGCGCACTCCCTACTTTGTCTCGGGCCCTAGCCAGACTTGCCTTGTCTGATTGTGTCGGGCCCTCCTCCCATGGAACAAACCGGGAAGATCGCTAAATCGTTTTTTACGGCTTACCCTCTATGTTTGGAAATTACAATCTTCTGGCCGGAATACGTTGCGAGCGAGTACATTTTCGCGTGATGTCTACCCGGCCAGAACCTTGGCATGTCATGAAAAGTGGAACCTGTATTCAAGAACTGTGTAAAGCTACTTTGCTTTTTACCTCATCAAAGATATTTATAATTTATTAGGATGAAACTAATACATGTGTTGTATTAGTGCTAATACATACATTCTATTCACCGTTAGAAGTGTTCATTTCATCAATGATTATCGACGAGGATAAGAATGCTTATCATAAATACCGGGATTACAATAACTAATGATTTGAGCATAAAGAATAGCCAATTTATTTAATGAGGCAAAAAAGTAAAGCATGTGATGCGTGCTTTTTTAAGGCGGGATATACATTTAGACAGGAAAAAATGAGTAATTTTGAGGGATTTTTTAAACTAAGAAATAATTATTCCACAATTATCAAACTTCAGGTATACTTTAATAGTATATTTAAGTATACGAAACAATTTTTTAAAATTAATTCGTCATCAAAATGACGGAGCTGTTGCAGAGTGTTACAGCAAGGTCGCTGCGGGAGTTGCGAATCGGCGTGCAGTCTAGCTTCCCGTAGACTTTGATTTGCAAAAAAGTTCAAACACTTTTTCAGTTAGAACATGTATCATGTTCAGTTAGAACAATTCTCGTCAAGTGGAAGGTACCAATATTGGTACCTTTAATAATATTATCAATATTGGTACCTTCCACTTGACGATCAATGTTCTGGCCGGGAAGACATTACCTAAATGTATTTTGCCAACTATCTGCTAGGTGGCTACAAGCGGAACGCTTCGCGTAAGCAAGTTAGCATCGTACGAGGATAAAACTTTGTCCCGTGCATTGTACCACGTACAGAAGTGCGCTGCTTACAGCGTGCACTTACGCTTATGATTTTGGGATATTTGTGGAATAACCCTCTTCACTCGAGGCCATTTTCGTTCGGAAAGTGAATGATGAGCGAAAGCACTCAGAAAAAAGATTTATTATGTTCTAATAAATTGGCACATTAGAACATAATTTATTGGAAATTAATAAATGTTTACTCGTATGGAGACAGTTTTTATGTGATTGTAACTACAGCATTTATTCGGCGTCACGAAACATATTTTTTTACGTGCCGATTTTTCATATCAATTGAAAGCCATATTTAAAATAGAACATTTGAATAAATATTTCCTCAAATCAAATAAATACTACTTTCCAATCACGCAAACCTCTTATTTCGCGACTGTGATACTAATGCGCGCATGCGCACTTTGCCCTTCAACGCGACGGGCCCGACAGCAGGCCGCTCGTCAGATATAGCTTACGCATACGCTTACCATGTAGCTTCTTCCTATGCCCCTGCTTTTGGCACAAGTGTCAGTGTTGCGTTTCGGAAGTGAGAAACTCGAAAGTGGGGAATGATTTAGGTGTAAGTAAGAATATAAAGTGAGAAAAAAACGTTCGAGTGAGAAAATAATGACGGACGAAATTACACAATTCCTCGACAAAAAAAACCAGTTGGGGTATTATGAAGAATCCTATTGGATGTTAAGAAAAGCTCTATTTGTCCGATATAAAACACCTATTTCTTCTAAATTATATATCCTATTAGATGTTAAGAAAAATTCTTAGTAAATCTTAAACATAAACTTAAATGGAAAAAATTCTTAGCTGTTAATACAATCGTAGTAGGCCGACATACGAATAAGAAAACTTATTCGTCGGGAGACAAACTTCTTCGTCCTTAATAAATCTTTTTTCTGAGTGAGTCACCTCGAGTGCAAACGGATAATAAGTATCAGTATACCACCTAATACTATCTATTCTACTCGGGTAGATCGTCAAAAGCCTTTCCAGTACTTTATCGTTGTCCGGTCCAGTTTTTAATCAGTCCCCAATCAGTTCCCGAGATAGGGAACGGCGGATCGGGGCCTGGCCTAAGACCTGCTACATGGCGAACCTGATCTACGCTGGGCGGCCTGATCATGCCCTGATGGTATTTAGGGAAGGCATACCAGGGGCACGTCTTTTTCGACAGTTTATACTTTCAAGAATATCATTATCATTTATATCATTTATATCATTTATATCAATATCATTTTAACAATTATAGATGTTAATTATATTTTATAGATGTTAATTATAGAACAATTATAGATACCCAAAAATCTCTGAAACGGCTCTTCAGATCCCGTCGAAACTTTGCCAAACGACGTCAAATAGACAGCTGTTCGTCCATCTAAGTCATAAGTCGCTTGGATCTCAATATTTTTCTATGAAAAAATTATGTAATATAGGTCAAATATAGCCAAATATATTCTTAATTTTCCGAAACATTTTACTGAGTACTTTTCTTCCAAAAAAATCCTGAAAATCGCCCAAATTTTTAGCGTTCACACTAGTATAGGCCCTTAAATACTATTTTTTTACATCCATTCATTCGGGCGTTTCGGATTTGTGGTACGAAATTTCGTCCAAAGAAGCGACGAATTAGCGAGAGCTGCCTACGCACGAATAGCGCCTCTCTCTCTCTCTATCTCGCGCGCGCGCGCGTGCGCGCTGTTTCGTTCGTCGCAAAACACGTAAATAATCTTGTCTATGTGTCAAGTTTTACGCCAGTACCCATTGACCTCTGATACCACATTCTTTTTCACTAACTCAATCCACACTCGTTGCACTCTCGATTTTTCTTTTTTTTTCCATGCCCCTGCAACCTCCTCCCTGTACTGTCCACTTTTTCACCCGTTTTTTCTTCGGCTTTTCTCGCTGGCGAGGCGCGACCTTGACTCGAGTGTGACGCGCAAAGCGCGCGATTCTCGATGCATGAAAGCGCTTCGGTTCTTTCCAGCGTCGACACAAATTCCACATACGCTTAAATAACATCATACACACGTGTGGGTATACACACACACATACATATATGTATAGCACCGTACAGGCAATCGCTTTGAATTAGAAAGTGTCGCCGTGCGAGACCAATATACCGGAAACGAATTCGAGAAACCGATACGACGAAGTGAGGAGGAAAAAAATTAATCGGGTGCCTCTACTGGTGGTAGCGTAGATAGAGGAGTGGAAAAAATAATTTCGGAATAGTTCGAATAATATTTTTTGAGGGTCCCATAATAACGGGTATAGTTTTATGTTCGTGTCGTCTGTCGTGGCAGACGGTAGGCTCGACTTTGACTACTCTCGATCTCTGCTTACCAACCACGAGGATTTTAGGAGATACAAAAAATGGGGAATATTCGGATGGCATTTGTCGATTTTTGAAATCGCGCGTTTTTTAAGAAAACATTGAAGGTATTCCCCTCGCGGATGAAGGCAGTTTGTGGGGACATGAGCCGGGCCCTTATGAATCATTGGTAAATTACAGCGGCGGAGAAAGATACCTTTGGGCGAAGATAAAATTGGTGATTTTCATTATTTTTTTTGTAGAACTATTTCTTAACCGCTTTTGAGACTCGGGGTATGTTTTATTATTACTTTTGGCTGTTACGTGGTATTTTTTTTTTTATTAATCTTTCAAAATGGCCTTTTAAACGGATTGTGGCGGATGTTGCCAGACGGCGTGACACTTAGCACCGGCGGGATTAATCTAAAAAAAAACCAACGAAGGTTCTTCTTTCATTATGAGTCATACGCAGAATATGAACAAAGTGAGAAATTTTGAAAATCGATTATGCTTTGAAACAAAGAGATTGAATTTTCCGAAAAAGGGTACATTTTGCAATAAAAAATACTTTAAAAAAAATGTAATACCATTTAAGGTCATGTTTTAGACAGTAGAGTCCAAATTCTTTGGAACCAAATGTTAACCACTAGTTCAGAAAATCGTGCCATACATTCGCTGTTTTTAAAGACGAATGAAAAAAAAACCATGTAACAGCCAAAAGAAGTAAAAAAACATACCCTAAATCTCAAAAATTGTGAAGAAATCCTTGCTTCTGAAAAAAAAAACAAGCAAGTCAGCAAATTTTTGCCTCGCCTAAAGGTATCTCCCCCCTTAATAAAAATGAGTCACATTCGATTATTATAACCAACGATAAACTGAAACAAAAAATTTCGCGTAAATTTCGTAGGTCTAGACATTTTTACATTTTCTCTGAAAAGTCGCGGCTACAAAAATTCTTCTGCTAGTCACAATTTCCTAAGTTTTTACATTAATATTGTTCTTCACACATTCGGCGATCCCCCGTTTTTATAGTCGTTACGGAATCTTTAGAATTTTTCTACACGTATTGGGAGTTTATATCAGGCATCTACAGTTATTTGTTGTATAAATTATTATGTAGAAATGCGGCCAGTGTGTCATTACTATAAAGTGCCGTATAAATGAGAGGATTTTTAGAGCCGTAATTTTTCGTTAAAGTTCGGTAGCGTCGCTTGAAATTTTACCAGTATACTGGGATGTACTTTTATTTGATTATAGACGAAAATCAGGTCATTGTAAAATATTTGGGTTCGTGAAAGGAATACCTTAATTGCGCGTAAACAAAATTTAGATTGCACTTTTTCAATTCGAAATTTCAATTCTGATACAAAGTTTAAAGCCGTTTAAACTTCAAATTTAAAGTCTTTTTCAATGAAACTTCAACAAACATAAACAAAACGGCGCTTTTTTAAGTTTTTCGAATTGGAAAATTCAATTTTTATACCCCCTTTCAATTGGAAAATTCAATTTTTATACCAAAAATCCAAACTCCGCTTTCTTTTATTGGAAAATCAGGAATGTTCAAAAAGCGCATTTGAAAAATGTCTCTTCAATTAAAAAATGTAAATTTCATTGAAGAATTGAATAAAATATTCAGCCTTTTGTGAAAGCGTTGACGTCGCGCCTTTTAGATGATTTCTTGTTAAACCCAATTTCTTAATTACAATCAAACAAATTTTTAATTTATATAAATTTTTTAAATAATTCTTTTTCAATAAATTTAAGATTTCAATACATTTTTAATTTATTTATAACAAATTAAAAATTTCAATAAATTTTTCATTTGTTTCAATTAAACTTCAAGAAACAAAAATAAATATATGTTCGAATTGCGCCTTGCAATTAGAACATTTAATTGAAAAGAAAAAGATTAAAACCCCTTTTTTTAAGATCCGTATCTTGAATTAAAAAATTCAAATGGCCGTTTCGAACATTTTCGAAATGCGCCTCGCAAAACATTCTCCAATTAAAAAGTGTTATTTTTATTGGAAAAAGAAAAACGAACGAGCTTTTATAAAAGTGTTCACATTGCGCCTTTTTAAATGATTTTTGTTTCATATAGCAATTCTTAAATTTCAATTAAGGGGAGGGTAGGGGTTTCAGCGTGAAAAAAAAACACTTTTTTGCGCATTTTTTTCATCCATATGGATAGAGTAAATTTATTGAAACCTTTTGTATATTGTTAAGTGTAATTTCAAGAACATTTCGTGAAATTTGTACTCGTTAATATCCTCAAACAAGCCGGTGACAAAGCCTTTCCAAGAACGCCTTTGGAAAAACACGATTTGCGGTGTTCACTGTATCTCAGCTAGAAATTATGTGAAATCAAGTACCATTAAAATTTAGTCAAAGTATCATCAAATCCTCCCCCCAACGGTCTTTGATAATTTTTTTTTTTCATTTCTACATTTTTGGTGGTCATGTAAAGTGAAAAGTGCTATTTTTCACGAAAAATTCCGCCATTTTGGGGGTGGAAAACCCCCTCAGTGTAAAAAAAATCTCAAACTAACCGTTGGGGGGAGGTATTTTATATGTAGAAAGTGTGTACCAAGTTTGAAATAAATCGGTCATGTAGTTTTCAAATGGCCGTGAACACGGACTTTGAAAAAGTGGTTTCGAGAAAAACGCGGCGCGGGCTTTTTTGTGGATATTTTCGCGTACAAATTTCACGGAATGTTCTTGAAATGACACTTAACAATGTACAAAAGGTTTCAATAAATTTTCTCTATCCATATAGATGAAAAAAATTCGCAACAAAGTGTTTTTTTTTACGCCGAAACCCCTACCCTCCCCTTAAGAAAGCAACTAAAAAATATTTTATGACCGTCCAGTAAACAAACAGTATTTTGATTTATAAAGGAATTGTTATTCCCCGAGCATCGCATTTTTTCGTTTGTTTTTCTCCTCCGGAGAAACCCACCGTCATTCGCGTATATTTCCTGACGGTACAAAAAGAAAAAAAAACGAGAGGAGGCTCGCTCGAAACGAATTTTTAGAAATGGTCGCGCACGGCTGTGAGAAAAAAAAAGAAAAGATAAAAAGTAAACCGGTTTTCAGCGCGAATAGATTTCTCGTCGCGTTAGGGTTTTTAATATTTCGCTCCGATACGCCGAGAATTGGATACGGGTATCGCTCTACTTGCAGCTCATTTCGTGAATTCTCGTTTGTACGGGCCAGTGGGTATGTTTTTGTCTTCATTTTGATCGAATTATTATTCCTGAGATGTTGCTGAACTAAATCAGCGTGGTAGAGTCGGTGAAGCTTCATATCGTATTAAGGGTAATGGTGAAAAACATGTTTTTCATGAATTTGAAAAACACGTTTTCTACACAGTTAAACAAAAAGCTGTTTTCCATACAGTTCGATACTCATAATCGCATCAGCAGAGAAAAAGATTAACCTTTCAAAAGAACAATTGCATTTTCTCATACAAGATTAATATACCACTGATTGAATGCAATAATTGTAAATTAAGAAATTAATTGCAATATTTGCAAACGTATGAATTAATAAAATAATTGCAATACTTGCAAATTCATTGATAAATGAATAAATTGCAATGACTTCAAATAAACAAATGATCTGATTAATAGCAATACTTGCAATTGATTTTTTTGTAATACGTGCAAGTTAAGGGGCCATACCGGTGTGAACGCTGAAAATTTGTGTGATTTTCGGGAATTTGTTGGAAGAAAAGTACTCAATTAAATGTTTCGGTAAATTAAGAATGTATTTGGCTATATTTGACCTATATTACATAATGTTTTCATAGAAAAATATTGAGATCCAAGCGACTTATGCGCTAACTTTGGGGGCGATAAAAAAAAGTTCCTCCACTGCTGACATGATTCCGGCCGATTGAGTAGAAACCGAAAAAGGACAAAATGCCGTTAAAGTAGATGGTATTTCCTGTACAATGACGTAGGATTTTCGAAAAATATCAAAGTATAACAAAATGGCGTAGTTATGAAAAAAGTCTGTTTTCTTGCCTATAAAATGGTCGTTTTTTTCAATGCCAAATCGTCAATTTTTATCCAAACAAAAATATCCTACGTCATTGTAGAGTAAATATATTCAAGAGTATTCTGTTCAAATTTCAAGTCAATCGGATAATTGCTCTTTGAGTTACAATGTCAGCAAATTTGAAAAATCTCATTTCGAGAAAAACACGTTTAAAGATTTAACTATCGATTTTTTCAAGATAAACTGATATTGATATAAATGATATAAATGATGATATTCTTGAAAGTATAAACTGTCGAACAAGGCAAAAAAAGTCGATGTTCAAAAAGTGTCATACTGGTATAGCCCCTTAGCGAATTGCAATACTTGCAAATAAATTAATTGCAATTTTTACAAATTAATAAATCGCTATACTTGTGAATTAATTAATTGCATTACTTGCAAATCAGTTAATCGAATATAATACTCGCTAATTAACTAATTGCAATACTTTCAAATTAATCAATTGCAAGAATGACAAATATATAAATAAATTGCAATATATTTAATATGATATTGTATATCTCTGATTAAATATCTTCAAAGGAATTTATGAATATTCGTAGCCGAAATCTGTCAAATTAAATTGAACCAATTTATAAATACGAATTCCATTTTCTTTCACCCCGAGAAGAGTTCTAACGCATTAGCAAGATGTGGGAAAAGCATAGAAAATAGAAGTCAGTCAAAATTGACACAGCGAGTATTTCGTCCTTGACCCCGACCGCGATATCCACGTGAATTTTGAATTAAATTTGAATTTTTCTCGCCTCGTAGCTGCGCTTGAATGAATCGAGGAAATGCAAATACTGCATCGCGTTACGACGATTCAACAAGTGATCACGCCGCGTAACGCGTTACGGAATAAAAATTCGCCTTCCGCTTTTTCGCGCTCGCTCAGTTGGCGAAAAAATATTGTTTCGCTCGTACACGCACACGTCGATAAGATAACGTTTGTTTCGTATTTCCCTCCTCAACCGACCCCTGCTCCTTGCCTTTTTCGTCATCACTAGCAGATAGAAGAGGAACGAGGAAGAAGAAAAAAAACAATCAAGGCGCTTGAGCGATGTCTGCAAAAGCGATTCGCGAGGCCACCGGCAAGGATCTGATCAATCGCAGGCTTGCGATTGGCACGAGCGCCGCGAAATGCCGTTTCGTCTCGATCGACGAGAACACCAATTGGACCAGCATTGCCGCCGATAATCCGTGGCTCAAGACCGAGAAGCTCGTCGTCAAGCCAGATCAGCTGATCAAGAGGCGCGGAAAGCTCGGCCTCATCAAAGTGAACGCCGATCTCGCCACGGTCAAGCAATGGGTCACCGAGCGCATGAACAAAGATCAGAAGGTCGAGAAGGCCACGGGGAAGCTGAGAAACTTCATCATCGAGCCTTTCGTACCGCACGAACCGGTGAGCCTTCTTCGGCAATGCGTCGAATATTGTTGAGCGCGGAGATGTGATTTTTCTTTTATTTACCCCAAATACTTGCATATTCTAGATTAAGAACACTCTAGAGGCCGAAAAAATACCCTCTTTGGGGATTTTTTTTCAGAAAAACGAAAATAAATGGAGATTACAAAAAGGGGTGTTTATCATACATATCAGTGACTGTCTACAATAATTCTTTTGACGCGATTAATTTCAAAATGGCGGCTGTGCAGCGTTTATCTCAAAACTGCATTTTTTAAGTTGGCCGGAAACATAACTCAGTAGGATTTTTTTTTTATATTGCATAGTTCATTTGTTATCAACAATTATCCGACGATTTTTTAAGCAAATTTTTGGAAAGTGAACAATTTGTCCAAAAAATCGTCAGATAATTGTTAATAACAAATGAACTATGCAATATAAAAAAAATCCTACGTACTTCCATAGACAACGTATTGTTCAAGATATATACAACATTTCAAGTGAATCGATTGAAAATTGTCTGAGTTATGTTTCCGACCAACTTAAACAATCCAGTTTGGAGATAAACGCTGCACAGCCGCCATTTTCAAAATAATCGCTTCGAAAAAATTATTGTATACAGTCACTGATATGTATGATAAACACCCTTTTTTGTAAACTCGATTTATTTTCTAGTTTTTCTGAAAAAAAATCCCCAAAAAGCCTATTTTTTTCGGCCTCTAGAGTGGCCTAAGGCCTTAAGTTGCCACAAAGATATCGTAAAATATATTTTGAGAGTTTTCGACCAACCGAATCGACCCTAATCGGAGGGTGAAAGTTGAAAAAATCGACGACTATCGATGTTATACGTTGCGATAAATCGATTGATCGATTGTACGTCGAGATAAATCGATTGATCGATTATACGTCGAGATAAATCGATTGGTCGATTATACGTCGAGACAATTCGATCAATCGATTATACGTCGAGATAGACCGATTAATCGATTATACGTTGCGATAAAGCGATTAATTGATTATACGTTGAAATAATGCGATCAATCGCTTACACGTCGAGATAAATCGATCAATCGATTATACGTGGAGATGAATCGATTAATCGATTATACGTCGAGATAAATCGATTAATCGATTCTACGTCGCGATAGATCGATCAATCGATTATACGTCGAGATAAATCGATTAATCGATTCTACGTCGAAGATAGATCGATCAATCGATTATACGTGGAGATAAATCGATCAATCGATCTACGTCGAGATAAATCGATCCATCAATTATAGGTGGAGATAAATCGATTTATCGATTATAAGTTGAGATAACACCATCTCGTATATTAAATATCAAAATAACGCGCCTCATTAACCGTCAAACTAAAGTAACGCCTTGTCGAATTTATAGGAAGAGGAAGCTTACGTGTGCATTTATTCGCACCGAAAAGCGGACACCATATTGTTCCATCATCAAGGTGGCGTCGACATCGGGGACGTTGACGCCAAAGCCCTGAAGCTCGAAGTCCCAGTCGGCACGGATTTACCCGTCAGTTCGGTACTCACCGAGAAGCTTTTGGTCAATGTACCCGACGACAAAAAACCGTGAGTCCCGAATTTTCTGTGCAATAGGGTATTTCGCTCTATGTAAGAAAACACTAAGAATGTAGAAATAAGGTAGTTTTCGCAATAAGCAATCGAATAATGTTGGTTTCAATTTATAAAAACACAAAATAAACTTTATAATTCATTTTTTTAAGTTTTTCTATCTGCTCAACGAACATGCGAAACGGTAGCCGCCATAATGGATTGCGACGTGACGTCATTGACATAGTAAACAAAGAAAGCCGTACACGTATTACTCTCTAACCTGCGAAAGAAAGCGTCAATAACTATACATTCTCGTTTGTCATAGTTAATTGCAAATTTTCAAATAGTTATCTGTACTTCAAAAAAGCACAAATGAGTTTTTTTTCGGACTATGACTTTGGATCTCTTCTCGCAAGTTTTAACCAAGTCTTCCTCATATGTACATCAATTGGCATTTTAATCCACAACTTTCCCGGTGTTTTTACACTAGTATTCTTACATTTAGAAACAACACACCAATGATAGGGATTGTAACTCACTTTTAACAAAAAAAAAAATGTACGTATTCACAATTGGCGCAGCGTCGATGTTTACTATGCAAGTGACGTCACGAACCGAAACAACATGGCGGCTAGCGTTTTCGCGCGGAAATTTGAAATGTAAAATCTAAATGCATTTTTCCGGCACTTATCGATTTCATAAAATATGAATAAAAATTGTAGTAGTTTGTTACCACCAAAGGATCAAATTGAGACACCTTTCAAAAAAGGGTGTAATTCCCTGTAAAAAAAAACGATGCAGGCGATCGGACGTGTCGAAAGTGTCGGTCTGGTCTAGTTCCTCGGGTTGGTTACCGCCTAGCGCGCAAGGGCATACGATAGGAGGTTTTATTCTTAAGGGGGATACAAGAATTGCAGAGTCGAAAGATAAAAGGTTTCTTGTCTTAAGGGGTGAGGCCACAGTAGAATTTTCAAAAATTGATTTTTTCGCTAAAACGGTGCTTTATCATCATAAGAATAAGTTAGTATTCGATTTATAGCAAGACATTTTTTTTTCACCGACTTTAAGCGTATAACGTGAGCCCACCTCTGGCACGGCCATAGAGTACTTAACGGAGACTTTGTCCTTGGAGTGCCATATTTCAGGTGCTTACATTTTATTTTTTTTAAAGGAAACGAGTAAAGCTTTTTGAGTGCGGTTTTTTTCTTGCTTTTATTTATGATATACAGAAAGTTAAAAAAAAAATTAAAAAAAAAAAACCAAAATGACGGCCGTTGCAGCTCCGCGAAAACAGGTCCTCAAATCGCGGGAGGTAAACGGCTGACATCACGGCCCCCTCTTTGTTGATCTGAAACACAAATTCAAAGCATATTATCAATCTGTGACCCTTTGGTCATGGAATGACGGATGGGTTTTTCGTTTAGTACAAATTTCGGAAAATGGCGGCAATTAAAAAAAAAATCGAATTTTCGCGTTTTTTTTCGCATAAAAAGATAGATAATAAATGCAAAAATGTATCTATCGAAAAGACGATTCGTCATTCCGTGAAGACATATTTTCTGAGTATGCTGTCCAAATTTCAGGTCGATATGTTAATTACAGCGGTCAGGAGAATGTCAGCCATTTTTAAAAACGTGTTTTCGAGAAAAACGCGTTTAAAGTTTTGTAATGTCTTTACACAAATGTGTTTATAATTACCGCTAATCGGCAATGCCTGGTCCATAGAGGCACCCTCCTCTTCTTCTAGCTGCTCATGTTGAGCTCAAATTGATTTTTTGAAAATTTCAAGGACAAAGTCTCCCTTAAAACTGTAAGCGCGTTTTTCTCGAAACAGCTTTTTTCCAATTGGCGTGACAAATAACTTCAACAATTTTCACTCGATTTACTTCAAATTTAAGAGTTATGTTCCTAATTGCATTTCGCAGAGAAGTACGTACGGAATTTCTGATTAATCGAAAACTTTTCATTTTATGAGCAGTTTATACGAAATTTTTCACTGACAATTCATTCACTTCCCTAGGTATTCTAATGTAGATTGACGAGAATTTTTGTTTTTTGTTCTAGGTAAAAAATTGTGAATGTCACGCCGAGGAGCGCCTAAAAAAAGATAACAGAAAATATTAGTAGTCTGCCATTTGTACATAAAAAAACATATATTCCAACATATATTATAAACATATTTTCCAACAGCTTGATATTCATACTAAATAGATATGTAATTAATTTTATGAGTGAATGACTTTTTCATACGAAAAAAATTGGTAAATTCGCAAATGACTGTATACCCGTTACTGTGGCCTAACCCCTTAATCGATGGTAATATAATTCTGCACAGAGAGAAATTCGAAGTATTTTGTAATGAAATATCGAGAAAACTTTCGAAAAAATTCGTTTCATCGAAGGTGAATAAAAAATGATTTGAATGATTTCGTTGCAGCGTGATCGCGAAATTCATCGAAGCCCTCTACAAGCTCTACGTAGACCTCTACTTCACGTATCTCGAGATAAATCCTCTGGTCGTGACGGACGAGGCGATTTACATTCTCGATCTCGCGGCGAAGCTCGACACTACAGCCGATTTTATTTGTCGTCCCGTATGGGGCGAGATCGACTATCCGCCGCCGTTCGGACGAGACGCATATCCCGAGGAGGCTTATATCGCCGATCTCGACGCGAAATCCGGCGCAAGCCTCAAATTGACAATTCTCAATCCCACGGGGAGAATATGGACGATGGTCGCCGGTGGCGGTGAGTTTTCGCACAACGAGACACGGTCCCCTTGAGACACGATGATCTCTTTGCGCACTTTGGAGTTTAAGGGGCTACATCTACCTAGAGGCCTGAAAAAAATGGCCAAATTCCGAATTTTATTCTGGGACGCGGTTGGTTAAAAAGAAACGCATTTTTTTAACCCAAAAATACATATATCGAGAGCCTAAAAAATATATAGAAAAACAACAAAAACATGGCCGCTGGAAGATGATGAAATTTTTTTCGCGGCGTTTGGCGGTGGACATTCCGGCTTAAAGTTCATCCGAAATCGTAAAAACCAAACGGCCCATACTTTCGAGGTTATTAATTTTTTTTCAATATACCTATTTTTCGATCGGACGAGGTGGCCAGACGCCTTAATTACTATCAAATAAAGAATTTAGGGTCGTTAATAAAGAGAATTTTTGATAGTATTTATATTATATAAGTTGATTTTCCCGAAAATCCGAGATATATTTTCGCTTATCCGAATTTTTGATCATCCGAACGATGTCCGGTCCCAATTAGTTCGGATAATCGGGGGTCTACTGTACATGTAAATAATAGGAGTTGGTTTTTATTATTTTTCCAAAGATATTGATACATTGAGGTAATGTTAATTAAAAATTAATAACAAGATTGGAATTGGGTGGGGAGAGGGCGTTTTACAAGTGAACACAGGCATTCGGCATGTTTCCCCCCACTTTCTACACCCAGTGGCAGTGGGGGTAGTGTTAGTTTCGAATGACATGCAGCTGAGTTAGGCTTCTATACTCAGCCTGGCGCAACAATCATTTACAGTTTTAAACGCACTTTCAATGCTAAAAGCATTTTCACTGCTACTGCATTTCCTCGTCGTATCTCCTGTAAATTTGGAAGCATCAAGTTGTTATCGAGATATGTCCACCTACTTTAAGGGGTTAGGCCACAGTAACGGGTATAAAGTCATGTGCGAATTTAACAATTCTTTTTCGTATGGAAAAGTGATTCACTCATAAAATTAATTACACATCTATTTGTACGAATATCAAGCTGTCAGCATTTTTTTTTTTCATTGTACAAAATGGCCGACTAATAATATTTTCTTTTGTTATTTTTTTTGGGGCTCCGCGGCGTGACATTTAGCATCCACAATTGTTGACCTAGAACAAAAACAAAAATTCTCGTCAATCTACATTAGAATACTTAGATAAGGTATTTAAACTTAAGTCGTTACCCCCACTTGTAGCGCAAAAAAGGCCTTTTTCATGATTTTTTTTAAAGAAAACTACAAAACTTTTTTAATCGATCAATATACCATCTTAAAGAACACATCTTGAAGAACTTTCAGTAATTTTTTTATTGAAAAATATTACATTGTTTAGTGGCAAATGGCCGTCAATGAAATAATGTTTTTATATACACGGTTTGCGGTGACCAACATTGCGGCGAAGTGGATCATCTGAAAAAAAAAATGCGGATGGATTTAGTCAAATATAAGTATAAACTAGTCTTTAATCGAAGGATTTTAAAAAATATTCATTTTTCACAAAATGGCGGACAGTCAAAGTTAATGGTTCGATTTTAACGAAAAAAACGGCCGTTTTTTGGCTATAAAAAGGCCATTTGTTTTCGAAAAAAAAATCGAACGATTAAAGACTACATTTTTATGTATTAAATAAGCCTGCAAAATTTCAAGAAGATCGGTTCATTAGTGTTCGAGTAATCTTGGTCACCGACTTCAGAAATGCCATTTTGAGAAAAACGCGTTTAAAGTTTCAATTTCAGTTTACACGAAGAAAATATTTTTTTTGTAAACTTACATAGAGTCATCTATTCCGGGCCCATACTTCTGTATGGGCCCGGATACTTATACTTCAAAAAAATGCAATAAAAAAATCGATTTTTTCAAAATCGCAAGTGGGGGTAACCCCTTAAGAAATGAACTTTCAGTGAAAAATTTCGTTATAACTGCTCATAAACTGCTCATAAAATGAAAGGTTTTCGTTTAATCAGAAATTCCGTACGTACTTCTCTAGGTATTCTAATGTAGATTGACGAGAATTAAAAAAAAAAAAATAAAGATAAAAGAAAATATTAGGAGATGTTGATGAATCGGCTTCGATTCGGCCCGTGAGATTTCCAAGGTCGTGGTGGAAAGAAAGAAGGAGTTTTTTTCACTCGTTTACGTTTCGATCCTTGGTTCGAATCCTCTTCAGAAACTTTATTTGTTCTACAAATTTCGCTATACAAATTATATTAATAGAAATTATAGATTTTTTTAAGCAGATTTTTTTAAGCCGAAGCCAATTCCTCAACATCTCGTAGTATCAACACGGCCGCACACCACTTATACTCATTAGAAAATATTAGTGTTCGGCCATTTTGTACATCGAAAAAAAAATTCTAACAGCTTGATTTTCATACTAAATAGATGTGTAAATAATTTTATGAGTGAATTACTTTGTGATACGAAAAAAAATTGTTAAATTCGCACACGATTTTATACCGATTACCCCTAACCCCTTAAAAACAGTGATTCGAGAAACCGCGTTTAAAATTTGAAGCATGGTGCTGCTAGCGTTCGCCCGGCCGACCGTTAGAAGTTGCTCGTTCAATTTTAGGAATATTTAAATCAACTCCTCAGGGAACATAGCCTCAAAGATAGGACCTTTGGAATATGGCCTATGGAATAAAAAGATTTTTGGAAAATGCAACGCTTTACCGACCTCGGTAGATGTACGGGCGAATGTTTTTGTTGTATATCTCGCGCTAGCCATACGGAATAAACGAACTTTACCGTTGTCCGCGACAGGTGCTTCGGTGATATATTCCGACACGATATGCGATCTCGGGGGTGCCAACGAATTGGCGAATTACGGCGAGTACTCGGGTGCCCCGAGCGAGCAACAGACGTACGAGTACGCCAAGACGATTCTGAGCCTAATGACGAAGGAGAAACACGCGGAGGGCAAGGTCCTGATAATCGGCGGTGGAATAGCGAACTTTACGAACGTCGCAGCGACCTTCAAGGGCATCGTAAAGGCGCTTCAGGAATTCCAGCCAAAGCTGGTGGAGCACGACATAAGAATATTCGTGAGACGAGCCGGGCCGAATTACCAGGAGGGTTTGAGAATAATACGCGAGGTTGGAAGACGCCTCGGCATACCGGTGCACGTTTTTGGGCCGGAGACTCACATGACCGCGATATGCGGCATGGCGTTGGGCAAAAAGCCCATACCCGATCCGGAAGCGCAGGAATTTTCGACCGCTAATTTTTTGCTACCCTCGGGCCAGGACGTCGGGCCGACGTCGCCCTCGGGCCCCGAGTCGAGCTCGTCATCCGAAGAGCCCAAATACCCACCCATCAAGACTCAAGACTCGACCGACGCTAGCGGAGCGAAACAATTGTTCGGCAAACACACGAGGGCGATTATTTGGGGAATGCAAACGCGCGCCGTACAGAGCATGCTCGATTTTGATTTCGTTTGCCGTCGCACCGTACCCTCGGTCGCTGCGATCGTTTATCCATTCGTCGGTGATCACAAGCAAAAGTTTTACTGGGGACACAAGGAGGTACTCATACCCGTCTATAAACAGATGAAAGACGCCATGGCGAAACATCCCGACGCCGATGTTATGGTGACATTCGCGTCGCTGAGGTCCGCATACGAGAGCACCGTCGAGACACTCCAGTTTCCCCAGATCAGAACCGTCGCCATCATTGCCGAAGGCATACCCGAGAACATGACGAGAAAAATGATCCTGTCGGCGAACGAAAAAGCCGTCACCGTCATAGGACCGGCGACCGTTGGCGGCGTCAAACCGGGATGCTTCAAAATCGGCAATACCGGAGGCATGATGGACAATATACTGCACAGCAAGCTCTACAGACCTGGAAGGTGAGAAACGCGTTTTTGGAGTTTTCTTTTGTTCTCCGTGGAGATAAACTTTTACTCGCTGCTTTGCCAAAACGCTTCGAAAGACATCATCCAGTCCACTTGTGACATTTGGGACATAATGTTTTTAAATGCACGGTTGTGCATCCACAAGTGAAATTTTCCATCCATACGCAAAATTTGGCACGAAAATACGGTAAAGTATACGCCTCCGAAGTAACTCTACTGGCGCAGCACTTGCAGCGAGTTTTAGCTAAACTAAGATTGGTTTTCGTCTGCTAGTGCAGTATGCCGGTCGCCATTTAAGGGGAGATGTACACCTAGGAGCCGGAAAATAGGTCATTTTTGTGAATTTTTTCAAGGAAAACTATTTGAAATTTTCGATTGGGGTTTTAATTATCTAAAAGTATGTACATTCAAAAATATGCTTAATTTTCGTGATCTAAAAATATCAAAAATATACAAGGATATTGTATGATCCTTGGAGCGTCGTTAAAAAATCTGCGTATACGGTATCCACTGGCGTTTCTTCAAAAATCATCGGAAAAAAAAAACCAAAAAGATTATTAAATTAGATACTATAATCTAGTACTTGTCATAGCCGATTTTGAAAATATCGATTTATGACAAAATGGCGGACGTTTGAACATAAATAGTGATTTTTGGGCCAAAAATTAGTTATTATTTTGCCTATAAAACAAAAACTAAGTAACGGAAAAAAAATCCTATGACAAGTACTAGATAATGGTGTATAGAATAACCACAAAAAATCTCAAGGCAATCGGTTCGTGGGTTTTCGAGACATTTTGGGTACCGATTTGAAAACCGTGGTTTTGAGAAAAACGCGTTTGAAAATTTGGGAATGAATAAATCATGAAATTTGTCAACTTACATGGAATCATCGATACCAGGAATGTTCATAGCTTCTAAATCGTCGACCTCGACCATCCAGGTGTATATCTCTCCTTAAATCAGGTGTTAATTAAGGTAGTCCTATCGCCAAGCATCCATAGGATTTTCATTTTTTTTTGAGCTTCACTAAATATATTGATAATCGTCTCTGTAAAATTTCAGGGTCGTTTATCGACCTAATTAGAGAGAAAAGAAAAATTAAATTTGCGTATTTTTGTAAAGGAATTCCGAGACGACATACAAAAACCCAATTTCCGGTCGCTACAAAATTGTATATAATAGTGGGAATCCGTCTGATTCTTAAAAATAATCAGATTTACATACTTAACACTTGTAGTAATCGAGTGCTCTCAGAAGAAAATTACGCTTATTGACCTAATTTTTATGTAATATGAAGTTTAATTTGAACTTCCGGTATTGGATTTATTACCACTTGCTACGATAAAGAGACGTGACAGCAAGGCAACAGCTGGCTGTAGTCCTAACCTCATCTCACTCATTCGAATTTCCACACCTATTTCATTTTTAACCGACACATTTCGCCGACAAAAATTTTCCACGCTTTTTACCAGTCGTGGCCCAAATACAGTGCTTTATATTTTCCGCACCATTGTTTTGATAGATCGACGTTGAAAATGTCGTTAGATTAGGAGGTTAAACTCGCCTGGTTGATTAAAAAGGGACGGCGATAGAACCAATATTGCCAAATATCAAACCTAGAAATACTGCGCGAATCGTTGGAATAACTATTTTCTTCATTTTTGTAATAAAATGTGAACATTCATTAAACAGTTTACGCATGGAAAATTGAGTTATTACAATTCTTTTTCTGCATATGTTAAAAATATAAATTGTACAAGTCGCAAGTATGATCAGTGGTATGACTAGTGTGAAGCGATAGGACTATTTTAATGGTAATAATAAATAATCTCGTGCAATAAATACAAATAGGCATCATTTCAAATGACTAAAAATCTCATTCTGAGTTGTATAAAACATTCGCTGACGCATTTTTTTCATAATAATCATCTATAATATTATATTTCCTCAAGTTGGTAGCAACAAAAAAGTTTTTCTTATTTACGTAATAAAAGTATAAACATGCATAATTTTGCCCTTATATATTTCATGAAAAATTAGCATCTCCAGAGTAAAGTTATATCTCGTATGCATTTTTTCGAGGCTCATAGAGAAAAAAAATGAATAAACCGTCACTTAAGGGGAGGTACCTGGTACTCACATAGTTTTCAAAGTCGGTGCCAGATGTATCTCGAAAACGGCTTGTCCGATTTTGTCCAAATTTGGATACAATATTCTTCGATAGTTTTTCTCGTTCACCACGTAGGATTTTTTTGAATTTTTCATTTTTGACGTAATTGCGACCGTTTTAATTTAACATTCGTTTTTCGTTCGCAATTTCCGACGATTTTGGATTGCATACACATTGCATAAAAAAGCAATGGTTCAATCGAACGAAAAACCCCTACGTGGCGAACGAGAAAAACTATCGAAGAATATTGTATCCAAATTTGGACAAAATCGGACAAGCCGTTTTCGAGATACATCTGGCGCCGACTTTGAAAACTATGTTTCGAGATAATCGCGTTTGAATCGCTTCCAGTCAACGAATTTATTTTAAAAAATTCCTAAACATACCTCGATGTACATATTTACCAATAAAAAAAACCCGGATCCAATCGAAACGTTAGTTTTTGAGATAAAAATTCCCGAAGTTTACCTGTTTTTCTCGCCGTTTACTCAGGTATCTCCCCTTAAAGGGTATACTATGGAAAAAATGCCTATACAACTAGCCTACAAAAAACTCGAGAAAATTTGAAAAATGCTCTTTTCTTGTAAATTAAAAAAGATCACGAACATACACATCTGGATTTCCCCTTTGGATGTCACTTTTAGGGCTACCCTGTTTAAATATAAATAAATAAGCACCTTCACATATAATTGTACTATTAATAGGGTATTACACCCTTTTTTGAAAGGTGTCTCAATTTGATCCTTTGGTGTTGATAAACTACTAGAATTTTTAATTCTATTTTATGAAATCGATAAGTGCCATGAAAATGCATTTAAATTTTCCTTTTTCCTCTCATTTGCACATGCACAATCGAAATATGCAAAATCACCCACGATAACAAAGATAACTAGAGAAACGTATAATGTTCCCGGCCCATTTGCAGCGTCGCGTACGTGTCGCGTTCGGGTGGCATGTCGAACGAGCTGAACAACATAATATCGAAAGCGTCGAACGGAGTGCTGGAGGGAGTGGCGATCGGTGGCGATCGTTATCCGGGGACGACCTTCATGGACCACATACTGCGTTACCAGGAGAATCCCGATGCGAAGTTGATCGTGTTGTTGGGTGAGGTCGGCGGTGTGGAGGAGTACGAGGTGTGCGAGGCTTTAAATAGCGGCAGGATAACGAAGCCGTTGGTCGCCTGGTGCATCGGGACTTGCGCCGGCATGTTCAAGTCGGAGGTGCAATTCGGTCACGCGGGCTCGATAGCCCACAGCAACATGGAGACAGCCTCGGCGAAGAACGAGGCGTTGAAGGCGGCGGGTGCGTACGTGCCCGAGAGTTTCGACAGTTTGGGCGATCTGATCGGCACGGTGTATCGCGGTCTGGTCAAGCGAGGAGTGATCGTCCCCGAGCCGGAAGTTCCACCGCCAACCGTGCCCATGGATTACAACTGGGCCCGAGAGCTCGGCCTGATAAGAAAGCCAGCCTCGTTCATGACGTCCATTTGCGACGAACGAGGCCACGAACTTTTGTACGCCGGTATGCCCGTTACCGAGGTACTCAAGCAGAACGTCGGAATCGGCGGCGTCGTTTCGTTGCTCTGGTTCCAGCGTTGCTTGCCGATAACTTATTGCAAGTTCCTCGAGATGTCGCTGATGCTCACCGCCGATCACGGGCCTGCCGTCTCCGGGGCTCATAACACCATTGTGTGCGCGCGCGCTGGCAAAGATCTCGTCTCGTCGCTGGTTTCCGGTTTACTCACGATCGGCGATCGCTTCGGTGGCGCCCTCGACGGGGCCGCGCGAATGTTCTCCGAGGCCTACGACGCTGGTCTTCATCCTCAGGAATTCGTCAACAATACGAGGAAAAAGGGCAAACTCATAATGGGCATCGGACATCGCATCAAATCCATCAATAATCCCGATATGAGAGTCAAACTCATCAAGGAATTCGTACTTGAGAACTTTCCGGCAAGGCCACTCGTCGATTACGCACTCGAGGTCGAGAAAATTACCACCAGCAAAAAGCCCAATCTCATTCTCAACGTTGACGGTATCATTGCTTGCGCGTTCGTCGATATGCTCAGAAACAGCGGCAGCTTCACGAGAGAAGAGGCACAGGAGTACATAGAAATCGGCGCCATCAACAGCCTCTTCGTGCTCGGCAGAAGCATAGGATTCATCGGTGAGTTTGATCGTTCGTGGGGCTCTTTAGAAATGTTTCCTTTAAAAAAAATGTATATGTATGTTTCCTCAAAAAAAAAAATACGCTTATTGACGTAATTTTTATGTAATATCAGAGTCGAATACCGGTCGAATCCCGAAAAAAACAATCAACCAGAAATTGAAGGCTTCGTCCACATATTGTGACACTCACGACCGATTTCACTTTACACCCAGCCAGGTACATGCAAAAGTGTCCGGGCAAAGATAATTTTCTGATGGAGTAACGTTTAAAGGATGCAAAATGGAAACACAAACATATCGTAAAGTTCTTTTATTTCGAAATCGAAACGTATTATTGACAAATTATATATAACTATTCATAATTATTTATAAACAAAATAACAATTTTCGCTTTTTCATAACTATCCGGCCAAGCACGAATCACGCACTATATACAAAGAAAAAATATAGTAACACAAGAAAAAAATTGAAAACGGTAATAAATGGAAGATTTTTATGAATAGTTGGATGCCCTTCGAAGCTATCGTGGCAGCACATCGGTGAGGCATCGATTCAATAAGTTTGATGATTCTATCTGAGAGATATTCTTCCACTCTTGAACTTTTTCCCACAAAGCAGCTTTATTGGCACAAAGTTCAGTTCCTACTCTTGGTTTTAACTCTTGCCATAAATGTTCTATGGGATTCGAGTCCGGAGATTGACTCGGCCACTCTAAAACTCGAATATTTTTCTTGCCAAACACCTGCTGAAGGAGCTGTGATCGATGTTTTGGATCATTATCTTGCTGAAAAATCCATCCTCGTGGCATATTCTGACGAGCATAAGGCAGCATTTCTTTTAATATAATATCTCTATACATAGCAGAGTTCATAGTGCCTTCAATTTTAAAGATTGGACCGACGCCTTTCCAAGAGAACGCACCCCATATCATTATACTACCTCCACCGTGTTTCACAGTTGGTGTTTGATATCGTGAATCATTTCTAGTTCCTTTTGGTCGTCGAACGTACCTTCTCCCATCATTTCCAAACAAATTAATTTTAGTTTCGTCTGAGAACAGCACTTTTTTCCAATCTTCAACGGTTCAGCTGTGGTATTTTTTCGCGAATTCTAATCTGGCCTTCTTATTTTGTTTACCGATGAGCGGTTTTTTAACTCCAACACGTCCAAAAAGTCCCACTTCTGTCAGTCTACGTGAAACGGTACTTTGGCTAATGTCAGCCAAATTTTCTTCGCGTAATTCACGTGCGATGATTGCAGCATTCTTTTTACGTCTGCGACAGCCTTTCTTTTGATCACTTTATCGACACGATTGGTTGTTTTCCTAGGTCTCCCAGGACAGTATTTATCTTCTGGAGTACCTGTAGTCTCGAATTTGTTTATTAGATCGTTAACAGTCGATTTGCCAACCGCCAAAATTTTAGCTATTTCACGTGAAACTTTTCCTTTGTTGTGCAACTTGATAACCACTTTACGTATATGTAAAGACGTGCGTTTCGACGTCTTGACTTAGTGTTACTGATCGTACGATGCAAAAGGAACAGAGCTCTCAATGTTCACATGATTTCGCGACTGATAACGTAAACCGAGCGAAGCGAATTATATCTTATTGGAAGTTGGCCGGACATTTATGAAGCAGCAAAACGTGTTACTTTTCTTACAAATAATTGTTAATCGTTACGAACATCTCTTCAATTACATATTTTGATTGCATCATAAAAGAACTTTACGATGATATATTTGTGTTTCCATTTCGCATCCTTTAAAGGTTACTTAATCGTAAAATTATCTTTGACCGGACACTTTTGCATGCAACTGTATATCTAAAAAATTGCAAATTTCGCCTACTATTTCTCCCCGATTGCCTCCCACACGTCCCTAATATTCCGAAGCTCGCAAAGCATAGAAATCTCATCAAATGCTCTTTCTCGACCGCAGGCCACTACATGGATCAGAAGAGACTGAAGCAGGGTCTCTATCGGCACCCCTGGGACGACATTTCTTACGTTCTACCGGAGCAGTACAACTAAAAAGCGCGACCATCGCAAGTGGAAAAAAGCAAAGGGCCGTCGAGTTATTCTCGTTATCCGTCACAAAAAGAAAGAAAATCGCACACGGCGACAGAGATAGGCTGCGGGCCTTAGATGAGAAAAAAAATTACACGAGATAGTCACTAAAGGAAGAGTCAGAACGAGGAACGTTTCAGGACACAGGCGGCTTCGGCGCGTCGGACTTAGTTTCGCGTTTGTTCGTCGGAGAAACGACGGAGGAAAAAGTAAATTAGAGCACCGCACCGGCACGCAAAATTGTTAACTTCGACGCAGTAATCGACGCGAGCTACCATACCGACCCGATTGACAAGAACGAAAATCTTCGCAGAGGAGGATCGAGATCACGCACGTTCTCTAGGACAACCATCACTCGTTCGTTACAATCGTCGAATTTCGATTGCGAACGCAACAGTCGTTCGGACATGCACAGTGCACAATCGCGCCTTCGTAAATCTCGTTTTGTTTTTTTTTTCTAAATTTTCTTTTTTGCGTTCGATGGCAGATATCGCGTGACGCCACTGATCAGAAAATTATCGGAACGACATTCCGAATTTGCATTTTGGAAAATGGATGGATGTGTGTGAGTGTGCGGGTGAGAGAGAGAGAGAGAGAGAGAAAAGAAATACGAAAAATTATGACCGAATTTAACGCGTAAAAAGATAATTGTCATCGACGAATTGGTCACGCGAGCACAAAACCGAATCAGAGGGAAAGAGAACGAATAGAGAAATGTATGATATTTATGTACGTATTATTATTTAAGTTTAAATTTTAGTGTCACCGATTCCGCGCGCACTTAATTCCATAATGTTACGTATTCTTCGGAAGTTTTTTTCTTATATATATGAATATATATATATATATTTTTCTTCGTTCCGTCTAATGAACTTTTAGGTGATCGATATCCCTTTTCATCGATCGATTATCCCCATCGATAATTTGGTTGCTGATGATTTCGTATATGTATATATAAATATGTGTGCGTAACGCATAGGGATACATGTAAAATGTATATGTACATTGGCCTCTGTATAAAATACAAAAGGTTGTCGAATTGCCGGTCTGACTAATTGGGCGAGACAATTATTCCCGTCGAAGCGTTCGCCCGAAATTAAATGCACTGTTGGCGAAAAGTGTGACTGCGGATTTTCGATCGGGACGAAAAGTCACTCCTCTCGACCGAAAAAAGGCGCAGAGCGATGTTCGAGGCTCTATTTGGAAGAAAAAAGAACAAGCTCCATTTTGCTGCTCATTCTCTGACACTTTTTTTTCACTCATCGGATGACGTTGAAAATGGTTTTTTGGCGATTTTCTGACTCTTAGAGTAGCGTGTCATTTTTTGGGAAACGGCGATGGAATTTGGATTTGAGAGGGACGAGAGCGGGCCGAGATTTGCCATTGACCATTTATTTAGGTTTATTTAGGGTTTCGAAAGTTCAAAAAGTCGTAGTTTTCGAAAGCGCACTGTAACTAGAGAACTGTGGGGTTTTTCATACAATAACAAGGGGAAAAAGAATCGATTGGAGAAAAGTTCCAAATATCGGAGTTTACCAACAGCAAAAAAACGAATTTTCGAATTCTCGTTTTTATAATTCATCGTCAAATGACTACAATCTGGTGAATATTTTTTTTATTGAATTTCTTTTCCCTTGATACTTTGAAGGAGTACACTCAGCTCGTGGCCAGGAAAAGAGGACATAATCTTTTTCTGGGAAAACGTGTGCAGGTTTTCAATTTTTGTTTACATTGAAGCATATGGGTTTAAGTATGTTTTGCAACTGTTTTATTCATAAATGTAGTAGATAAAATGGCTTGTGCAGAGCGCTGTTTGAAAAACGTCTCTCACGGTGACCACTGCGGCTCGGAAACTGAAATTATCTAATAGTCCAGGATTTTTAGACATTCGCCCCGCAAAAAATCCTGATAATTGATTTTTCGATTGGATTATGTCAGAGAGTGTCCCCTAAGTATAAAACCAAGTTTGTGTTGTCCGAAACCGCGAGCGTTAGCCGCCATCTTAAAAAACGCCTTTTTGCAAATATCTCGGAGACGGTAAGTTTTACGTTAAAAATCGTGGAGACCTTTTTTGTAGAGGATGAAATTTCCCATCTTTTTTATTTTAAACTTTTTTCTCCGTTGTTAATATTTGCCGAGATATAGTCGATTAAAAAAACGAAATTTTTGTTTTTGGAAAATATCTCGTTATTTTTTGGAAATACGAAAAAGATGCGATGATCAAAGTTGTAGAACACTAAATGTTCTACAATTTTTGTATTAAACTTTTTTTTTGTAAAATCAACAGTTGCTGAGTTCTAGGGCAATGAAAGTGGCCGTCAGGTAAAGAAAAACAGCGATTAGTGGTAATACGTTACTCTAGCATACCAAAAAAAGTGTAATCGAAGAATTTTATAATAGAGACGGTAACAATAATATTTATCACGAAAAGGAGGGATATGGGCGATAGGAGGAAAGTTTGCGCAATAAAAACATTTTGACGAATTGTTTGAAAAAGACATGAAAATTTATTCATTTATTCATATTCATTGTCATTTGCGCGATTTGAGTCGCGATTTACAAATTAGGATCGCATCATCATCATAATAATAAAAAAATTGTTCTTGTCAAATTTTAAACGTCCATGACAGATTTAAAACAATTTTCTTTGTTTGGAACAGGAAGGTCGATTTTCGATGGTTTGCGAGTTTTCTTCTTCCATGTTCAAGTCACGAACAGCAAAAGAATCTATGAAAGATTCATTTTGAACATCCTCTTCGTCGCTATCGTCCACTGTAGGGATTGCGTTTTCGCATGTTTGGCCACTGCATTTTGAACAAATTGTGGAACATTTCAAGCCACTCTTTCGGCATCCGCAGGCAGCTCCGCAATTTGTCTTGCATTTGCAAGATATTATTTGCAGCAAACTTCACGGCGCGGGAGCTTTTTTCGTTCTAATTGGTTATAAGCGATTCGCAGCGCGCTCCCAGCCCCATTCTTCCGGGTCATGGTTAAATGCCAGCAAACTTTAGACTTGATGCTATACTCCGAAGGAATGGTAACTCTTCCGAGCTAACTTGCCAAAGTTCTTGTATCGGAGAGAGTCGATAGACGGTTCGGTTTTATTACCTCCATACAAAGCAATGAAAAAAACGCTCGTCTCCTTACACTTTTTGTTTGCATGCTATAGTAACGTTATTACCACTAATCGCTGTTTTTCTTTACCTGACGGCAACTTTCATTGCGCTAGAACTCAGCAAGTATTGATTTTACAAAGAAAAGTTTTATACATAAATTGTAGAAAATTTAATGCTCTACAACTTTGATCATCACATTTTTTTTCGTATTTCCAAAAATTGTCGAGATATTTTCCAAAAACAAAAATTTGGTTTTTTAATCGACTATATCTCGGCAAATATTAACAATAGAGAAAAGTTTCAAATACAAAAGATAGGAAATTTTATCCTCTACAAAAAAGGTCCTTACGATCTTTAACGTAAAACTCACCGTTTCCGAGATATTTGCAAAAAGGCGTTTTTCAAGATGGCGGCTAACGCTCGCGGTTTCGGACGACACAAATTTGGTTTTATACTTAGGGGACACCCTCTGACATGATCCAATCAAAAAATCAATCATCAGGATTTTGTGCGGAGCAAACCCATTTTTGGTGCTAAAATTCCTGGACTATAGTGATTGGACGAAAAATTTAATAAAATATTGACTTTCGATAAAATGGCCGCAGTCCAAAGTGAAATTATCAACTATCGGTGAAAAAAACGCTAAGGACGATTAAAAACGTAAGACCGTTAATTACATTTCAAAAAATATCAACAGCAATTATATTATTAATTCAACGTTAATTTTAATACTTGTAAATATACTTCCGATCCGTATATTTTACTTCGAATCTTCAAGGTGGGGGTACGAGGTTCTTTCCCCTCCCTCCGTTGCCGTAAAGAGAATGAAGTTAGGGATGGGCGATGTTCAAAATATAATCGATTATTAAGAAATCGACATTTTTTCGAAGTATCGTTACGGAAAATCGATATTTTCCTCTAAACAATCGACGATTCGATTAATCGAGTATAAAAAAATTGGTGAACCATGAACGGGGTTCTTATATTGTTGAATCTCTTCGCCGTACAAACCCGATTCTTTTAATAATTTACTATTCAGTTCTATCCATATCTAGAAATATGTCCAGTTGTATCCATAGATGCCATATTGGCCAGTAAGCCGTAAAAATCTGTCGAGGACGCAAACGACCCATGTGTTCTGGAAACGTATGTAAAATCCGACTTCTCGAAAACATTTTTTCTCTCTATAATTCTGTTCTTTGACACAAAATAAAATGTTTAATGAAGGTGTTGAGTAAATAAAAGCGAAAATGGACGTGATAACCAGTGATCAGGTTAGGGCGCCAGTTCGTCCCCGCAATTCGAATCCTGAACCCGATATTTCTACAAAATGTAGACCGGGGTTTCGGCACTTATTACGGTTCACGCGTTCTCTCTTGTATTTCTTCCCAGTACGCCTATTCTGTAACTCGTTATGTCTCGGTAACGACAGTGTTCGTTATCGTTAGCTAGCGACAGCCAATAAGAGGCCCCCTTTCGTCTTTGAACGTGCATGCGATTGGCTGTCGCAAGCTAACGATAACGAAAAATGTCGTTGCCGAGTTATAACGAGTTACAGAATAGGCCTACAGCGGTGAATATGTTACGCGGGTGACGGTTGACGCTGTCACGGTATTGACGATATGCGATATCCAATGAAAGTTCCGCTTCAGTATAGACTTTTCGGTATATACCTCATCTCTCATTGGATCTCGCGCATCATTCATCCGGTATCGCGTACAGTATGCCAAGTCCAACAATCAGAATTCACCTTTAGGTTTGTGTTGAAAAAGATGCGAGGGCAAGATGATTTGTGATTGGCTGTTATATTATATACCAATCCGGGCGTCACGACTTGCGAGAAGGCATTACATATATGTATTTCGATGTTACTTTATCAAAATCGAGAATCGATTAATCGATCGCCAAAAAAATCGACAAAATATAATCGATCATTGGACCGAAAACATCGACACTTTCAATTAATCGAAAAACATCGCCCATCCCTAGAATGAAGGACAGCGTCAAAACAGTCGACGTGAAGAGTGCGTCAAGTCCGTGATAACCTCAAAGTTGAAGAAACTCATAAATACACCACCGAACGTTTCAACGCCAAGCCCGAGGCTGTCAATCGACCAAGAAAATGCTCGATCCACGTCCGAACGCCCACGCGAAGTGACAATCCCGCCGAACGAACCTCAAAATTTGACAGCTGTCGCACATAACCTCAAAATCCTCTTTCAGCCTAATTGCATCACGCGACCGATCGGCGAAACGTCACAGCGTTTATTTTTTACATCTGCTAATTGCGCAGAAAACGAGACGAGTAAATGTCGGCGGAAGGGTGTGGAAAATCGTAGCAGGAACGTGAAGGAAATCGAGCGAGCGCGACGATATGGAGAACGATTATTTCGAGGATTACGAGGATCAGCTGCCCGACGATCTGGAGGACGACGTCGTGCAGGAGATCCTCAAGACGGGCACCGACCTGCGCCAGTACTCTCGTCAGATCGAACGCGAGCTCAAGGAAGTGGAGAACCAATCGGTGCAGGATTACATCAAGGAGAGCCAAAACATAGCCAGCCTTCACAATCAAATCGCCGCGTGCGACAATATTCTGGAGGTACCCGCTCCGTTTTGGCGTTTCCGACTCGTCGAACCTTCGGAAGGATTATTGCCTTTTTTCTCTCATTCGCAGAAAATGGAGTCCATGCTGTTGGGCTTCCAGACCGATCTCGGCAGCATCAGCACGGAGATCCTCAATCTCCAGAGGAAGTCCGTGTCCATGAGCCAACAACTGTCCAATCGCCAGATGATAAGGGGCCCCCTGAGCCAGTTCGTCGAGGACATGACCGTCTCGGAGGCGCTCATCAAGTACGCCATTGTCGCAGATTCCAAAAGTTTCCGACCTTCCGATAAACGGAAAAAAATTTTAAGACGTTAGGCCACAGTAACGGGTATAAAATTATATGCGAATTTAACAATTTTTTTTAGTTCGAAAAAGTGCGTCACTCATAAAATTAATAACATATCTATTTAGTATGAATATCAAGCTGTTGAAATTTTTTTTTTTTCATGTACAAAATGGCCGACTACTAATATTTTCTTTTATCTTTTTTTTTTGGCGCTCCGCGGCGTGACATTTAGCATCCACAATTTTTTACCTAGAACAAAAAATAAAAATTCTCGTCAATCTACATTAGAATACCTAGAGAAGTACGTACGGAATTTAAAAAATATTGTTTTATTCAAAAGTTGTAGGTATTTGAACTTAAGAAATGAATTTTCAGTGAAAAATTTCGTTATAACTGCTCATAAACTGCTCATAAAATGAAAAGTTTTCGATTAATTAGAAATTCCGTACGTACTTCTCTGCGAAATGCAATTAGGAACATAACTTTTAAATTTGAAGTAAATCGAGTGAAAATTGTTGAAGTTATTTGTTACGCCGATTGGAAAAAAGTTCTTTCGGAACTTTCGAGTAGTCGGCCATTTTATACATCGAAAAAAAATACATATTTTTTCTATTAGCTTGGTATTCATACTAAATAGATGTGTAATTAATTTTGTGAGTGAATCACTTTTTCATATGAAAAAAAATTGTTAAATTCGTACATGATTTTATACCCGTTACTGTGGCCTAAAGCCTTAAGGCGAAGTAGAAGGTTTACGTGACATATGAGTGCGAGAGAGACAGCTGAAATTTTCGAACAGAGATTCAGAGATGAATAATATTTAGGGCAAAAGGAAATCATCAAACTCTTCGTCAGAAAATTCTCCAGAGCCTAATGCTTTGTTTTTCCTAAAAAATTGAACCATCTATGAGAAAATTGAGTTGGAAAATTTGTGAGGTTATGTTGATTTTGTACATGCCCTTAAGGGGAGATATACACCTAGGAGCCGGAAAAAGGTCATTTTTGTGAATTTTTTGAAGGAAAACTATTTGAAATTTGGGATTGGGGTTTTAATTATCTAAAAGTATATACATTTAAAAATACGTTTAATTTTCTTTATTTAAAAATATCAAAAATATAAAAGGATATTGTATGATCCTTGGAGCGTCGTAAAAAAATCTGCGTATACGGTACCCACTGGCGTTTCTTCAAAAATCATCTGAAAAAAATACCAAAAACATTAAATTAGATACTATAATCTAGTACTTGTCATAGCCGATTTTGAAAATATCGATTTATGACAAAATGGCGGACGTTTAAACATAAATAGTGATTGTTGGGCCAAAAATTGGTTATTATTTTGCCTATAAAACAAAAACTAAGTAACGGAAAAAAAATCCTATGACAAGTACTAGATAATGGTGTATAGAATAACCACAAAAGTCCTCAAGGTAATCGGTTCATTGGTTTTCGAGAAATTTTGGGTACCGATTTGAAAAACGTGGTTTTGAGAAAAACGCGTTTGAAAATTTGGGAATGAATAAATCATGAAATTTGTCAACTTACATGGAATCATCGATAGCAGGCCCATAGTGTAGGTCTTCTACGGTCGACGGAATGTTCATAGCTTCTAAATCCTCGACCTCGACAATCTAGGCGTATATCTCCCTTTAAGGCGATTCTTCGGAGATGAATAATATTTAGGACAAAAGGAAATCATCAAGCTCTGCGTCAGGGAATTCTCCAGAGCCTAATGCTCTGTTTTTCCTAAAAAATTGAACCATCTATGAGAAAATTGGGTTGGGAAAATTTGTGAGGTTATGTTGACCTTGTACATGCCCTTAAGTCGACTTTGCGAACTTTCGTTTTATGAGCTTCCAATGGGAGCGTGGCGAGAATTAGCCTTTAGTTGACGCGTACTCGTTTCATTTTCAGCGGTATCATGGACGCACCTGTGACCGAGAAGGAATTTCTCCTGCAGCTTCAGACTCTGAATCACAAGATAAGCTTCGTGAAAGAGCAGAGCTTCAAAGAGGCCAAAGCTTGCCTGGACGTGAAGGACATAATCGACAAGCTGAAAGTCAAGGCCATGTCGAAAATTCGCACTTATCTGCTGGAGCAAATTTACAAGTTTCGCAAGCCAATGACGAATTATCAAGTGCCGCAGAACAACATGCTCAAGTACAAGTTCTTCTTCGAGTTCGTTTTGGCGAACGAGAGAAACGTCGCGGAAGAGATTTGCGGCGAGTACGTTGACACTATGAGTAAAATTTATTACTCGTACTTCAAGTCGTACTCGTCGAGATTGGCGAAGCTCAAAGTGAGTCTGGGACAGTCATTCGTTGCTGACATTTCGTCTGTATTTGTGAAACCCAAACAAACTTGGTGTTTTTTTTCGTTCAATAACGTGGAGAACAGTTCGAGGAGAGCGCGTCCAAGGACGACTTGATGGGAGTCGAGGACACCGCCGGTCGAGGAATTTTTCACAAGAGTACGCTGCGCCATCGGGGTACCGTCTTCTCGATTGGTACGCGGGGCGAGGTGCTCGGCTCTCAATTGGAAGCGCCGATTATCGTTCCTCATACGGCATCCAAGACGAGAGTGAGTCTCGAAACGTCGTCACTCGATTGAGACGAAGTTACACGCGAAAAAATCGACGAATAGTTTTCGGAACTTTTCTCAAAAATGGCTGGATCCAATGACCTGAAATTTTCATACTCGACGTTGAATAACTAGAGTAAGGACCTATGACTCCCGGATATTCGTGATTTTGAAAGAAAAAGTAACATGTTTTTACCACAGTAAACTGTATGCAAATGAACTTCCGATTCAGCTAATCGCGAATCAAAGACAAATTCGACTTGGCCGCTATAGAAACACGCATTTTGACACTCGAACCGTTGCATTCAGTGAACAAATAACGGAGAAAAGTTCCGAAAACTATCCTCTCGGCAATTGCGACAAAATATGTGCGCGTCGGTAACTTACCGACCGAGTACTGCAGTAATGAACGCGGGGCTTTAAAAAGTTCACCCCTATTTTCGTCTGACAAAAACGCTCCGTCAATTCGTCTTCGTCCTCTGTCAATTTACAGTATCACTACGAAGCTCTTTTCCGGAGCGAGCAGTACGCCCTGGTGGACAACGCCTGTCGCGAGTACCTGTTTCTTGCCGAGTTCTTCAAAGTCCGTGGTGCCCAGGCAATGGACATTTTCAATCAGGTGACTCCCGTTCCTCCAAGTCGCTGGCGTTCATTTTTGAGATTTCTCGATGATCACGTCGCGTCATCTTTTCGTTCGAATGATTCAGGTGATGGGCAGCACTTTGAGCCTCATGCTGAAGAATCTTCAACACTTCGTGGATGATTGTTACGACACTATCGCCCTTTTCCTCTGTCTTCATCTTGTGATGCGCTATCAAATGACTTGCCACAAACGGGCTGTTCCCGCCCTCGACAAGTACTGGGAAAATCTTACGTCCATAATATGGCCGAGGTAAAAAAAATTCAGTGCTCAACATTCATTTGAGGAGGCAGATCCCTTTAGGCAGCCGAAAATGAGCAGATTTTTAAAAGTTTTTCTCTCGCCGAAACTATTTTACATAATTATAAGGAGTACAACTTTGCAGTGACCGTTTTTTTTCAAAAGTTTAAGGCTTTATTATAAAAAAGTGGCTACATATTTTTTAATCAAAGTACTGCCCGTCGCTAGCTACGACCTCGGCCCATCTTTCAGGTAGCATTCGAATCCCGCGTCGATAAAAGTCTTGGTCCTTGGAGGCAATCCAGGAATCGACCCAATTTTTGACTTCTTCGTAAGTACCGAAGTGCTGGTCAGCCAAATCGTGTGCCATTGACCGGAACAAGTGATAGTCGGAAGGGGCAATGTCTGGAGAGTACGGCGGGTGGGATAAAACCTCCCATTTCAGCGTTTCCAAGTACTTTTTCACGACATTTGCAACATGGGGTCGGGCATTGTCATGCTGCAGTATCACCTTGTCATGTCTTTCGTTGAATTGTGGCCGTTTCTCTTTGAGTGCCTTACTCAAGCGCATCAACTGACGTCGGTAGAGTTCCCCTGTGATAGTTTCGGATGGTTTGAGCAGCTCACAGTACACAACGCCCAGCTGGTCCCACCAGATACACAGCATCACTTTGGATCCGTGAATATTCGGTTTGGGCGTCGATGACGGAATATCACCAGACAGTCCCCATGATTTTCGGCGTTTAGGATTATCGTAGTGAACCCACTTTTCATCTCCAGTCACAATCCGGTGCAAAATCCCTTCCTTTGTTGTCTTTGGAGCAGTTGTTCACAGGTGAAAAATCGGCGCTCGATGTCTCTCGGCTTCAACTCATGCGGGACCCAGTTTCCTTGCTTTTGGATCATACCCATATCCCGGAGACGTTTTGAAACTGCTTGCTGGGTTACTCCTAACGTCTCGGCGAGTTCCTCTTGAGTTTGGCACGAATCCTGGTCCAGCAAGGTCTCCAATTCTGCGTCTTCAAAAACTTTCTGCCTTCCGCCACCATGCTTGTTCTCGACCTCAAAATCTCCACTTTTGAAGCGTTGAAACCACCGCCGACACGTTTTCTCACTAATAGAATCCTCCCCGTAAGCATCTACTAGCAAACGGTGGGCCTCAGCCGCAGATTTCTTGATGTTGAAGAAGTATATCATAACCTCCCGCAAATGCTGAGAATTCGGTTCGTAGGTTGCCATGTTTGAGTGCCTATAACTTTATAATGCATTCACGTACCGTTAGCTTTTTTAAATTGTTTACATTGGCAGAGCCTCTAGTTTAAAATGCCACTTTTTTATTGAGCTAGGGCCACTACTTCGGCCGCAGTGGCTCTCTAAGTAAAACGGTCACTGCAAAGTTGTACTCGTAATATAATTTTATGCAGTATCGAAGCAGGCGATAATATCGAAATAATCGATAATATCGAAGCAATCGATAATATCGAAATAATCGATAATATCGAAGCAATCGATAATATCGAGGCAGTCGATAATATCGAAGCAATCGACAATATCGAAGCAATCGAAAGTATCGAAGCAGTCGATAATATCGAAGCAATCGAAAGTATCGAAGCAGTCGAAAGTATCGAAGCAATCGATAGTATCGAGAGTATCGAAGCAGTCGATAATATCGAAGCAATCGAAAGTATCGAAGTGAACAAGAACATCGAAGCAATCAAAAGTGTCGAAACAAAATCATAAAATGATATCTTTTAATTTTCCAATTTCTTTTTTATAATTTTGTAAAATGGCGGCTGTACGACACTTGCTTCAGAGACGGTTGCCGCCTGAGTTATTTCACGGCGTACAACCTAACCTCTGATGCATTGATCTGAAACATCAAAGCCAAGAAGCTTCAAATCTCTAAGACCCACACGCTCTATGTGAACCTACAAAAAACAAAGAAAAGTGAAAATTCGATTAATGGTACGTGTTTGACATTTTTTCTTCTATTTTTTATGAAATTTTTGCTATAGCATTTGTTGATGAAAAGTCGTTTTTAAAAATAATTTTCAAGGAACTATAGGTTTACATAGACGGTAATGTTGTTATCGCAAAGTGTGAAAAAATTCCGAATGATCGATCAGATAGTTTTTGAGTTATCTTGTACGAGGTTCACGAAAAAGTGGTTTCCAGAAAAACGCGTTTGAAGTTTGAAGACTAAAAAAATTGGTGAGTTAATGACCTACCGGTTAATCTGCGTTTTCGGGGTCATGAAGTGTCCCTCAGCTTCCTCGTGGAGTTAATTTTCGTCCATAAGTTCTTCTTTATGTGACAAAGTGATCTCCCCCTTTAAAAAGGCGCGCCTGTCACGCTCATCTTATTTCTTTTTCTTCTTTTTTTCAATACAATCAAATATCAAATTTCATCTTGAAAAATGTGATAAATACCGATAACCTGTGTTCTTAAAATTGCTCAATGAACTTCCCGCTCTCCATCAGGTTCGAGGAGGTCTTCAGCCTCAACATACAGAGCATCAAGGACTGCGAGCCCCTTAAGTTCAGCAAGGAGACCGGGCCCCACTATGTTAGTGCCAAAAACAAAAATTTTCGCTCCCTGACGTCTTAGAGAATATTTGCGCTTGGAAAAATTTTGCCGAAATTCTCGGAAGAATAATAAAAATTATAATATATACATAAATAAAATTGTATATACATTTATTTATATGAAATCAATTTATATAAATTAATTAATTTTATTTTAATATATTATATATTTATAAATACAATTATTTATATAAATTTTTAAAAATATATTATGAATTTATAAATAAATATTTTTTTATATAAATGATAAAAAAAATCACGGCCGTTGCGTTGCAGATAACGCGAAGATACGCCGAGTTCAGCGCAGCGATGGTCGGCGTCGGCGAGGGTTTCCCGTGCGAGCGAGCGACGCAACTGTTGGCGCAACTTCGCGAGGCCGTGCAGTGCTTCATGCTGCGGATGGCGGCGATATTTCCCAACCGAACTCAGCAGCTCGTCTTTCTGATAAACAATTACGATCTGGTGCTCGGAGTACTTATGGTAACGATACTCGATGCCCGGCTTGTGCCGGAAGTCAGTACACTTGTGCGACTATAAAATATAATATATATAATATAAAATATAAAAATAAAATATAAAATAAAATTAAAAATATATAATATAAAAAATTAGAATTAAAAATTAAAAATGAAAATAAAATATGATATACGAAATATAAAATCGTTGATATTCCTCGACAGGAACGTACGAGGGACAATTCGAAGGAGGCCGAGAGTTTTAGAGAGCAGTTGAACGCGCGCTCGTCCGAATACGTCGAGGAGATTTTGAGCCCCCACTTCGGCGGCATAATCCAACTGGTCAAGGAGTCCGAGGCCCTGATAGAGAAAGGACTCGCGGAGGATTTGAAACGCCACGAGAGCCGCGCCCTCGATCTCGTTCAGTCCTTCACGAACAACTGGAAACGTTCGCTGGAGGAAATCAACGGCGAGGTGCTCAGATCCTTTCCAAATTTGGTCCTCGGCGCTGCTCTCGTTCAACGCGCCATGACGCAACTCGTGCAATATTATCACCGGCTGCACAAAATATTGCCGGCTAACGCGAGAACCCAACTCACCAATATTCATCACATCATGGTGGAGATCAAGAAATACAAAACCAATTACTGAACAGCCTGTGAATCGCGGTATCTTGCAGTTGGCTCTTTTGGCATTCCACGCAGAGGATATCTCCGATCTCCTCGACGTATCTCCTCGGAGACTCCTCGGCGTATACGCGAACTAAAGACTCGATGTTCTCTCAATTAGCGAAAGTTACGGAAAAGTGAGCGTGAACGTTCTCGTGAAAACTAGGGAAATTAGGGATGAACTTTTTTGGACACGTTACTTAGCGCAGTGCTCAGTCGGTAACTTACCGACGGAAACGAATTTTGTCGCCATCACTGAGACTAGTTTTTGGAACTTTTCTTCGTTATTTTTGCACGAAATGCAACGGTTCGAGTGCCAAAATGCGTGTTTTTGGCGCGGCCAGGTCAAGTTTCTCTTCGATTCGCGATTGGCTCAACCGGAAGTTCATTTAGTAGCCTCGTTCGATTAGTTTCCCGCGGTAAATTTATCTACTTTTTCTTTCATAGACACGAATATACGGGAGGTGTAGGCACTTCCTCTGGTAATCAGATGTCGACTGAAAATTTTAGGTTATTCGTTCAGACGTTTTAGAAAAAGTTCCGAAAAACGTGGGTGGATTTCTGCACCGGCGGAACAATGTGCCGCGTTCAACTTTTTTCGTTTTTCAACCACTTCGAGTAAAAAATAAATTTTCAGACGCGTTACTCAGCGCAGTGCTCAGTCGGTAACTTACCGACGTGAACGAATTTTGTCGCAATCACCGGGGCTACAGTTTTTCGACCTTTTTTCCGTTATATTTGCACAGAATGCAACGATTCGAGTGTCAAAATGCGTGTTCTTATCGCGGCCAGGTCAAATTTCTCTTCGATTCGCGATTGACTTGACCGGAAGTTCATTTCATAACCTCTCTCGATCTGTTTCCGTGGTGAGTTCATCTATTTTTTTAAAGATATGAATATCCGGGCCACAGTAACGGGTATAAAATCGTGCGAATTTAACGTTTTTTCGTATGAAAAAGCGATTCACTCATAAAATTAATTACACATCTATTTAGTATGAATATCAAGCTGTTGGAAAAAATATATATATTTTTTCGATGTACAAAATGGCCGACTACTCGAAATTTCTCGAAACAGCTTTTTTCCAATTGGCGTCACAAATAACTTCAACAATTTTCACTCGATTTATTTCAAATTTAAAAGTTACGTTCCTAATTGCATTTCGCAGGGAAGTACGTACGGAATTTCTGATTAATCGAAAACTTTTCATTTTATGAACAGTTTATGAGCAGTTATAACGAAATTTTTCACTAAAAATTCATTTCTTAAGTTCAAATACCTACAACTTTTGAATAAAACAATATTTTTAAAATTCCGTACGTACTTCTCTAGGTATTCTAATGTAGATTGACGAGAATTTTTGTTTTTTGTTCTAGGTAAAATATTGTGGATGCTAAATGTCACGCAGCGGAGCGCCGAAAAAAAAGATAAAAGAAAATATTAGTAGTCGGTCATTTTGTACATCGAAAAAAATATATATATTTTCTAACAGCTTGATATTCATAAAAAATAGATGTGTAATCAATTTTATGAGTGAATCGCTTTTTCATACGAAAAAAAATTGTTAAATTCGCACACGATTTTATACCCGTTACTGTGGCCTAAGGCCTTAAACAACTTCCGTTTTTTAGCTTCTTCGAGTAAAACAGTTTCAATAACGCAGATTAAAGTGTTCGATTTTCATAAACGCGTTCGAAAAATCGTACATTGTATGTAGACTTCGTTAAAAACATTGAAAAATCGTCGTCGATTTAAAAAAAAAGGTTTCAAGTCCACAAGGGTTGTAGACTACTTAATTATTGAATCTTTTTTTACTAATTGCTCCTGCGTTTTTCCCACCCTCCGAAGATTGACTTCAGGGCCCGGGTCCAATATATTTTCGACTCGGACTTATTCGGCCCCGAAAATTTCATAAAATTCTACAACATTGAACGCACTGATGCGGAGTCTCCACCACAATAAAGAAAAAAAATAAACACGTAGGAAAGTCCCCCAGAAAAACGGTAGTAAAAAAAAGGATGGAAGATAAATTTACAGTAACAAAAAAAAACGTCGAATTTCATGGAAAAAAGGTTCTGTACATTTATTTCCGTAAATTACAAACAGACGATATACATAATGTAGAAACTAATTAATGGTTGCATTCTATACAAAAGGCCCATTCTATACAATATAGTGTCTTAGATCCTCTCGATGTTCCTCCGTATGTGACGTTTTCTCACTTTTGTTTTATTTTTACAATATTCGTGCTGATTAGTACGTGTGTGTGATAGAACCATAAATTAGTGCATCTCGTGTGTATTAGTCGTGTACTATGTAACAAGATGCGCCGGAAAATTCGTCCTCGACAGATTCGATTTCTCAAAAGAGATTAAAAAAAAAGAAGAAAAAACGAGAAAAAAAATGAATCATCGGTCGACGAATTTTCCGTAAACCGTGTACGTGATAATAATACCTTCGATCTCTTTCTCCGCGTCTCGTCCACGTGCGGTAGCGCGTATAATCCTTTTCGCGACCAAACTCAAAGAACTTTCTCGTCGCTTCCCTCGAGGCCCCGTTATGGCATTTTTCCCTCGTTTTCACCTTCTTCCCTTTTTCTTTTTTTCTTAAAAATGAAAAATCGACGAAAATTTGTCAAATCGCGATCGAGACGAGAAAAATGAGAAAAAAAAAAACGGTTTCGAAAGGAAATCAGAGAACGGCGTCTATCGCGTGAACGACGCCGTTCGTCGCTGGCACGTTCTGCGTCACTATCTGAGACTCGTTCACCCTGACGCGACCTGAAACACGAAGAAAAACAAAATTCCTCACGATTCATCATTCAACGATTTCTCGAAGGGGGAAGAGAAAATTCGAGAATTGAATTGGAGAAAAAAGAATGAAAAAAAAAGAACGGCCAAACCCGAAGACAATGACAGTTCTTAAGGGGGGATCGATAGACCGGAAGTGAAAGCTTTTCGCACTCTTTTGCTCTTCCTTTAAATTATTCTTTTTATTCTCGCTCGAGGCAATTTGAATCGATGGATACTGATCGGGGCAAATCGCTCGTTCGCCGGAAACGCCCACCCTCGGGGTGTGTAGCGCAGGGGGTAGTTTTTTCTCCCTCCTCCATTATCGCTATTCGCGTTGTCATTATTTCGATTGTTCGTTCGGGGTGGAAAAGAAAAATGCGAGAAAAACGAGAGGCGACGAGACGTCTCGGCGATTCGCGAGGTGCCGCTCGAGATAATGGGGATGGCGAAAAAAAAGTCGAAGTTGTCGGGATACATGTGGTACACCAGTAGCTCGCTGAGGCTCGTTGGCCTGTGGCCCGCTCCCGGAAGCGACGGAATTCTCAATTTTTTCTACTTCCTGCTCGTCGCGGTCTGCCTGATCGTTCAGGTGTTCCAGATGATCGCTAATTGTTGGATCAACTACACGGATTTCGAGTCGGCCGCTGAGATCATCGGACCAATGGCGAGTGTCACATTCTTTTCGTTGTATAAAAAAATACTCTACTCTTTGTTTCTAGCTGTGCTCTTTTTTTTCGAAGAGCTTGTGGAAAATTTTATATGGGATACCGAGAAGGGTGCGCGCTACCTGAATGTGTGCAATTCTAACCCAACAAAAATTTCTCTGTCTCCGTGCAAACCCTCCGTTCCGCGCTTAAAAAAGAATCTGCAAAGACAATTCATGGAAATATGTAAATTACACTCACTCCCTAATTATTCAGAAAAATTTTGTTTATCTGTTTATTTGTCCATTTTTTAATTCGTTCATTTGCTTATTTGTTTATTAGTTTATTTGTTCAACTGTTTATTCTTTCATTGGTTGATTGATTCATTTGTTTATTTGTTTATTTGTGTACTTGTTCGTTTGTGTATTTGTTAATTTCTTCATTTGTTTATGCGTTTACTTGTTCACTTGCTTATTCGTTTGTTTGTTTATTTGTTCGTTCATTTGTTAATTTTTTATTTGTATATTTGTTCATTTGTTCGTTTGTTAATTTTTTTACTTGTTTTTTGTCCATTTCTTTATTTGTTTATATGTTCATTTGTTTATTCGTTTATTTGTTAATTTTTTATTTGTGTATATATATGTATTCCTCAGAGGTACGGGGTCCTTTCCCTTTTACCGTCCCCTCCTTTATTCCTTCCATTCCTTCCGACATTCACAATCCTTCCAGAGTTCCCCCCCCAGAGTGTTGACCGCAGCCACTCTTTCCTAATGCACTACTGTATCGCATTTGCACGAGGGCCCAGGGAAACTGCGGAAAACCTGAGCCGATACAGGCGGCTATATTTGGCTGAGCTTCAGTTGTATTACCATCAGAAAAAGTCCGACAAACTGACTCCCACTCAGAGGTTGACGCGCAAACCAGTGCACGGGCAAGCGGTCACCGCTCCAAGTATTGGCAGCCTCCAATGCTGCTTAACTTCAGTGACCGCCGAGCCCGCACACCGACCGCGCGCCCATCTTCTGTCGGTTTTTTTTTATTTGTATATTTATTCATTTGTTCGCGAAAGCTTTTGGTTGTTAATTTTTTTACTTGTTCATTTGCTAATTGGTTTGTTTGTTTATTTGTTTGCTTGTTCATTCGTTTATGTGTTCATTTTTTTATTCGCATATTTGCTCATTTGCTTATTTGTTCATTAATTTAATCGTTCGTTTATTTATTTGTTTATTTGTTCATTCGCTTATTTGTTCATTTGTTTGTTTGTTTACTTGTTCATTCGTTAATTTGTTCATTTTTTTAATCGTATATTTGCTCATTTGCTTATTTGTTCGTTTGTTTATTTGTTTATTTGGTTACTTGTTTGTGGTCATTTGTCGCCGTTTGTTTGTTTGTATGCTTGTTAATTGTAATTCTAATTAACAACACAGCGTCATTCTCGATAGCCTAAATCATTCTCAGCGGTGTTCCTGTAAAAGATTCATTGTAATCGATTCAGTAGTTCGGGAATTACAACCGCCCAGACGTGCGGACAGACAGACAGGGAATTTTTTCCAAAATACGATTTTTCCACTCGTTTTAGTTGTTATAAACGATGTGTGAAGACATTTTGTGCAAATTAAAAAATTACAGACACAGCAGCCCTTACAGTTTTATTTTATTATTAATGAAATATTATTGAAAAATTCTGTACCATTTTTGCAATGCCATCTAGCGTTAAAAAAGGTCCCTTTAACTTTTGACCGACACTCGTTACGCGCCACTTCCGGTTCCTGCTTCGATGGGCGTCGCGACAGGTACGCCCTTCAGATCGCGCTTTTTATCTTCAGATCGCGCTTTTTATCTTCAGATGGCCCTGATAACTTCGTTCGGCAAGATGTGCATTTATCGACGCGAGCGTACGCGTCTGGGACGTCTTATTGCATCGCTCGACAACTGTCTGAAGCACGGTCCGGTCGATGTGCTCGAGAATCTCGAGGCTTACGGAGAAGTCGCTAGTGTCGCTTGCGGCTCTTTGCTCGGTGTCTCGTGGCTGTTGACCGTCGTTTTTCTGAGCGCCCCGCTGATCGCGCGAGACGAGCGAATTTTGCCGTTCGCCTCGTGGTATCCCTTCGATTACGAGAACTCGAGTTTTTTCTACGCAATCGCTTACGGCCACGAGGTCCTACTGACCTGTCTCGGTTGCTGCACAATGTCCACGGAAATCACCTTCGTATGGTCGATTTGCCATTGTTGCTCGCGTCTCCGTGTCCTGCGCTGCGAACTCTCGGGACTCGTCACGACTTCCGGTCGGGGCGTCTCACCGGACGACAAGGACTACCACACGTTTTCAAGCGCAATCGACGTCAAGCTGTCCTCCTTGGCGCGACTTCATTGCGAAGTTCTCAGGTCGTGCTTGACTCATTGATTTGGCCTTTTTTTTGTTCGATTTCGCCTTTTTCGTTTTTTTGTTGGTTTTTCTTGAGTTTTTTGCACGCCTGAGGCTATCGTTGCAGTTTTTATTCAGGGACGTGGCGGATATCAATATGGCTTACACGCACATCGTCATGGTACTTTTCTTCGCTGCGCTTATCGCTATCTGCTGCGCCGGCCTTCAAATCACCGGTGTAAGATTCATCGAACATCGCATACTGACAATTGTATCGTTGTACAGGGGGCATGGCTGACTGGTTGTATTTGTATACTTTCTCGTTGAGTCTATCGATAGTTGCGAAAGAATGCCGAAGGTATCGAGAATATCGAGATAATCAACAGTATCGAAATAATCTAAAGTATCGAAAATATCGAGACGATCGACATTGTCGAGATAATCGAAACAATCGATCGTATCGAAGCAATCGAAAGTATCGAAGCAGTCAATAATATCGAAGCAATCGGAAGTATCGAAGCAGTTGATAGTATTGAAACACTCGAAAGTATCGACGCAATCGATAGTATCGAAACAGTAGAAAGTATCGTAGAAATCGAAAGTATTGAAGCAGTCGATAATATCGAAGCAATCGATAGTATCGATGCAGTCGAAGGTATCGAAACAATCGAAAGTAACCAACCACTCAAAGGTATAGAACCAATCGAAAGTATCGAAGCAGTCGATAATATCGAAGCAATCGAAAATATCGAATCAATCGATAGTATGGAAGCAATCAATAGTATCGAAGCAGTCGGAGGTGTCGAAGCAGTCGATAATATCGAAACAATCGAAAGTATCGAGGCAGTCGATCATATCGAAGCAATCGAAAGTATCGAAGCAGTCGATAATATCGAAGCAATCGAAAGTATCGAAGCAGTCGATAATATCGAAGCAATCGAAAGTATCGAAGCAGTCGATAATATCGAAGCAATCGAAAATATCGAAGCAAAACCATAAATGTTCCCGATCACGATCTTTTCACCATACTTGATTATTTTTACACCCTTGATTCAGAGCTCCGTGGAATCGAGCAATTGGACCGTTGGGCTTTTCCTCGTCCTCGCTATGTACTACGCTGAGCAATTGCTGTGCTATTACTTGCCGGGGGAAATCGTTGCACAAGAGGTTAGACGTGTGGTCAAATGATTAACCATGCATACGAACAATTATACGAAATTAAGAGTATCCAAATGCACTATATAATTCTATTTGAAAAAACTAGTACGACTTTGACCGGCAATCTGAGTGATGATAAAATAATAACATATAAATAATAATAGCCATAGTAAAGTAATTGTAAATAATAATAAAAACATATTTCGACATGCTTTTATATTGTCGTAGAATAAAATTGCGAAAAAATGGTTAATGTTCTCAATTCACTTCATATACGTAGGCAATAGCAATTTCTTCCGCTGCATACGCGAGTGGTTGGGAAACTTTGACTGCAAGCCATCGGAAAACTATCGGTCTAATGATAATGCGAAGCCAATTGCCGCTGAAACTTCGCGCCGGGCAACTCCGTCCCCTACGTCTCGAGAATTACGGTGCCGTGAGTTTTTGTTTTCAGTTTACAATCTAGGGTGCCATTTGTTGCTTATACAACTTACTCCGAAATTTACATTCTCCAAAAATCAAGGCGTACTTCGCGATTTACAAATTAACGATTCGATTAAAAAAATTTACGATATAATTCGTAAATAAATCCAAGTGAAAAATCTGTTTTTATAAACATTTGAAAAAATGAATCTTCGAAGTCGCATTTTAGCGACGGAACAATGGTGGCTATTTTTCTTTGAAAATCAGTGTTTCATTGTGACATGCATTTTTTCTTTCTTGTATTTAATATTTCTTGCAATTTTTCTCGTATACAAGAAAATACAAGTTTTTTTGCATTTTCTCATATTGCTTCAATTTTTTTGTATGGGATTTTTCAAATATGCAATTTATCGAATTAATCAGAAAAAAATTAATTTATCGGCTGATTGAAATTTTGTTTAAAGTTTCTGACAACGACGGCCTCGTATTTCACGTCACTTCGCGCCGTCGCCGAGGACTCGTGAGATCCTGCACGCACGTCGAGGCACACATTCGAAAAGCAAAAAAAAGTTCGAAAGATTGTTGTACGTTGTTGGAATTAGATACGTTGAATATATAGATGTTTAAATCGACGAGCGAAGGTTTCGTGTCTCTCGCAGTCGCAAACATCAATTCCCTCGACTGTGACCACATGCAAATCACCATTTACGTACTCGAGTACGAGGAACGGAGAAAATGACGAGGAAAATTGGAGGCGAAACTTTCCCAAGAGGTCTCAACGATTGAGATATATGCGTTTTTCCTATTCGTTGCTCCCCCCATCCTGTATTGGTTAATCGTCACGCTAATTAATTTAAGTCTTAGAAAAAACCATCAAGTATCTATTTTTGTTTCTAACATTGTTCGTGGCGTTTTCTCTTGCCCATTTTAGGGTACAATAAAATCGCAAATTTGTTTTGATGGTCTCTCCTATTAATCAAATGATTCCTCTTATTATTAATTAATAAATTCATTCATTATTCATTTATTCTTAAACTAATTCATCATAAATAAATAAATAAATAAATATTCGTCTTATTTCTGCACGATAAAAATGTATCTTTTTTCTCCTCTTCCCCCATAAAATTATGCTCTCTCTCTTTCTTATCGACTTTTATCCCATTTCTCAAAAAAAAAATCTACATATAAAATCGATTTTCTTTTACCGATATAAAGAAAAACGTGTTCAAAAAAAGATATACAAAAATCGTTTTTTTCTTATAATAACCTTGATATACAATTCTTAATTCGTGACCGCAAAATTCACTTCCGCCATACACACGAGCCAAATTTCTGCCAAGCACGCGATGGAAGTCGCGGGCAAACGCTACCAAATAATAATAATAATACTAACCGCCATTTTTCTGGATGCTGAGGGTAACCTGAGGTCTCAGTGTTTCTCTTTGATGATAGTATCTCATTCCACCGGTGTACAGGGTACTCGGCATGATGTGCCTGGATATGATGTCCCTGGCTGCCTCAGGACCGTCCGCTTCGATCCAAACCGGGCGGCCGTTTTCCGAAGCGGAAGTTGCGAATGCAGTGTCCGTGGGCGCAAACACCGTGAAAGTTTTTGTACCTTGCAAATAAAAATAAAAATAATAACAAAAAATGCAATAATAATGTTAATAGAATAATAAAAATATAATAACGATAACAAAAATCGTAAGAATAACAACAACAATAATAAGGACAATAATAACGAAAAATTATAACAATAATCACATTAAAAAATCAAATAATAATAATATCAACAAAAATCGTAATACGGATCATAAAAAAATTTTGAATAACAATATTAACAAAAAAAAGTTTTAAATAATAAGAATAATGAAGAAAAATGCAATAATAAATTTTTTTTCATTGCAAAATAAAGACAATAACAAAAGCTGTAAAAAAAAGCAGTGATGATAACGAAATTTTAAATAATAATTTTAACAAGAAAATATTAAAATAAAAATGAGAAGAAGAAAAAAATGAAATCTTAATAATAACGATAACTTTGTAAACAATAATATTAACAAAAAAAGTTACAACAATAACAAAAATCGTAAAAAAAATCAAAAATAATTATGAGGACACCAATAATAGGATCTAAAATTTAAAAAAATAATAATATAAACAAAAATCGTAATACCAATCATAACAAAATTTTGAATAACAATATTAACAAAAAAAGTTTTAAATAATAAGAATAATAAAGAAAAATGTAATAATATATTTTTTTCATTGCAAAATAATGATAATAACAACAAAAATCGTAAAAAAAAACAAAAATAATTATGAGGACACCAATCCAAAATAAAATTTAAAAAATTGTAATAATATGAACAAAAATCGTAAAAACAACGATAACAATAACAATAATAGCAATAATAATGATAATCATCATCATAATGATCATAACGAAATTCATAAAAATAAACTAAAATAATAATATCAACTACAATCGTGACAACAAAGAAAGTTTTAAATAATAAGAATAATGAAGAAAAATGCAATAATAATTTTTTTTCATTGCAAAATAATGACAATAACAAAAGCTGTAAAAAAAGCAGTGATGATAACGAAATTTTAAATAATAATTTTAACAAGAAAATATTAAAATAATAATGAGAACAAGAAAAAAATGAAATATTAATAATAACCATAACTTGGACTTCCGGTTGAGCACGAGTAGCAAACGAACGCGTTGTGAAATCGGACGTGAATAATCAGATAGTTTGGGTGAAAGGAGAAGAGAAAAAACCAGGAAAGTAGTGGAGGAGTGAAGGGTGAATCAGTGGAAATTGAGGTGATAATGGGCTCAGTGGAAAATAGTGAAATGGGAGAGTTAGGGAGAAATAAAGTCGGGGATTGTGAAGAAGAGGTTAGGCCAGAGAACGGCGGCGGGGAAAGAGGGAATGATGAGAGCGGAAACGTGGCAGGAGAAAGGGAGCAGAAGCGCCGTGAGAGTGGAAGGAACTACGTAGAGACGGCGGCCGGTAAAGAAGGAATCACTGCAACAACGGAGGGGGAGAAAAGAAAGCGTGGACGACCAAAGAAGAAGGAGACGAGTCGCGATGTCAGGGAGTTTTTTGCGACGACACGAGTGGCGGGGGCAGGGGGTGATGTGGCGTCACCGCCGCTGAAAAAGCATAAGAACAGCGGCAACGGAGAAGACTGCGGGGAGGAGGCAGAAGAGATCGGCGGAAAAGAGGAATTGGAGGATAACGGAAGAGAGAAGAAAGAAGGGGAAGAAGACGAAGGGGATGAGGAGGAAAGTGACAATGAAACATGGTGTGAGGGTGAAAAGGAGATTGACAACAATGATTGTGTGTACACGTGGATGATGGGAATAAGGGAGGCCGAGATACGGATGAGACATACGATGAGAAACAGCGTGGCGGAATCGGAGAGAAGGATGAAACAGTGGTGGAAGGAGGAGTTACAAAGAATAAAGGAAGAGTGTGAGGCAGATGGAGAGGATCGATGTGAGGAATGTGCGGAAAGGCGTCGGGAGATTGATACATATAAAAAAGAGGTCGAAATGCTTAAGAAAAAAGCAGAGCAGGACAGGATGCGGTGGCGGGAGGAGCAAAAAATCTTAATGAACGTGATAAATAAGCGCGAAGGAAAGGAAAAGGAAGAACCGGTGAAGAAGGGTTCCGAAAACGAGGCAGATGACGGAGGAAGAGCAAAAGTGGCAGCCAAAAGAGTGAGAGAGGAAATCGTAAGGACGGAAACAATGTATGGAAATGGAGGACACGGAGAGAGGTGGAGGAGTCAGGAGGAGGATGACTGCGAAAGAGGGGTATCGGAAGAAGGTTGGAGAGTAGTAAGAAATGGGAGGAGAGGAAGAAAAAGGTCGGAGGAAAATAATAACGTTACAAAGGAGGATGAGAGAGAAAAGCGGGAGAACATCTTGCGGAGGAAGCCCGTGGCGATTAGTGACCGGGAGTGGAGAGAGGAAAGAATGAGGAGGGAAAACAGAAGAAACAACATAAAGGTTTCTTTCTACGCGGAGGCGGGATATGAGAAAGATAAGGTGTTGGCGAAGGTTGACGAAAGATGCAACACGAATATAAGGAGAAAGACAACGACGAAGTTTTCTGGAAATGGATCGGTGGTAGTGAAGTATAAAAACTGGACCGACAAGATAGAAATACTCAGAAAAAGCAAGGAACTGAGGGGAACTGATATATGGATCAACGACGACCTGACCAAGAGGGAGAAAGAAGTACAGAAATGGATGCGAGATGTAGCGAAACATGAGAGGAAATACGGAAAACAAGCTGAGGTGAAGTACATGAAAATCTGGCTGGAAGGAGCATGGTGGAGGTGGATCGAGCGGAAGGGAGACATCGAGAGGATGGGAGGCGATGATGGATGGCGGCAGACATTTCGGAACGAGCGGGGAGGACGATATTGAAGGATGCGGACTGGCAGAAAATGGAAGAAAGAAGAGAGAAGATCAGCAAAGAGAGAAAAAAGAAGTTGAGGGAGGGGGCGAGTTTAAGATAATACTATGGAATATAGCGGGGATATTTAAAATTGGAGAAGCGTGGGGATTTTTAGAAAAAGCGGATTTGGTAATCTTACAAGAAACGTGGGTTGAAAAGAAGGATGAGGAGAACGTGAGGTTGAAAATGAGTGACAAATTTAAATGGGAGTTCAAAGCGGCCCACAAGGAAGTAGGGATAAAAAAGGGAAGAGCAAAAGGAGGACAGGCGGTTGGGATAAAAAAGTATTGGGCTGAGGACTGGGAAACAAGGGAATGGGAATTTGGTTTAATAATGAACAATCATATAATGAAGGAAAAAACCTCAATAATTTCGGTATATAATAACATCGGCGTGCAAAAGTTAGAAAAAAAGCTGAGAGAGGCAATAATTGAAGAGGCAAAGGAAAAAGAGCGAGTAATGATTGTGGGTGACATGAACGCAAGGATAGGGGGGATGCAAGCAATAAATGAGGGGGGCGAGGAAGGAGATGGAGTTGAAACAAGGAAATCTCAGGACAAAATACTGAATACGGAGGGAAGAAGAATGTTAAACTTATGCGAGGATTTAAGTTTAAAGGTGATGAATGGAAGAGTGAAAGGTGATAGGGAGGGGAAAGTAACATTCGTAGGGGGGGATAAAGAATGTTGTGGATCGGTCATAGACTACATAATGATATTAGACAGGGGAGGAAGAGATGAATTCAAATGGATGGAAGTAGTGGAAAGAATAGAATCGGATCACTTGCCAATATGTGTGGCATGGGAGGAGAATAAGGGAAAGGATGAAGAGGGGGAAGAGAAGGGGACACAGGATAGCGAAAGGCTATTGTGGGTTGAAGAAAAAACAGAGAGGTTCAAGGAAGAAATGCAAAAAGAGACGAAAATGGAAAAAGGGAGGGAGAGTTGGGAGGGGGTGAAAGAAAAAATTGTGAGGGTGGCAGAAAAGGTGGGGCTAAGAAGGAAGAGCAAAAAAACAAGGAGAGAAAAAAGGCTCCCGAAGTGGTTCAATAACGAATGTAAGAAGCAAAGGAAGGTAGTGTGGGAAAAATTAAAGGCGTTCACAAAACAACGAAGCGTGGACAAAAAACAAGAGCTGGTGGACGAAAGAAAGAAATTGAAAAAGGTATACAGAGGGGCAAAAGAGGAATGGCGGAGCAAAATTTGGGAGGAGGTTGGAAAGGCAAAGGACCTATCGAAATGGTGGAAAGCGATTAATAAATTCAGGAATAATGGGAGAGGAGCGAATGGGAGCAAAATAACTAAGAAAGAATGGAAGGAGCACTTTGAAAGATTGCTCAATGGAAAAAACGACCAAGAAAAGGAAAATGAGGGGGGGGTATGGGAGAGAGAAGAGACAGAAATATGTGACGAGCAAAGAAAAGAAAAAAAGGAATTTTATGAGCCGATCAGGTTGCAAGAAATGGAAGAGGCGCTGAAAAAAATGAAAAACGGCAAGGCGGCGGGGGAGGACGGAATTAGCGTCGAATTTTTCAAGGCTTTACCAAGGGAAGAAAAGGAGGAGTTGAAAGAGGTCTTAAATAAAATGTGGCTAGAAGGAACGATGGAAAAGGGGTGGGAAATCGCGAGGATAGTCCCAATATATAAAGAGGGAGAGAGGGATAAGGCAGAAAATTATAGGGGGGTCTCACTATTAGATGTAGGTTACAAATTATTGACAAAAATGATGACAGAGAGGCTGAACAAGTGGATAGAGAGAAACAAAAAATTAAAGGAGAGTCAGGCAGGGTTCAGGAGAGGTAGAGGAACGAGGGATCAAATATTCACGTTAAACGCGGTAATAAACAATCAACTAAAAGTGAAGGGCGGTAAACTATATGTGGCGTTTATAGATTTTAAGGCAGCATTTGATCGGGTGAGCAGGGAAAGAATGATTAAAAAATTAAGAGGGAAAGGAATAGAGGGAAGAATGCTAGACATGATAAAGGTAATTTACAAGGACACAAGGGCAGAAGTGCAAGCGAATGGAATAATCACGGAGAGTTTTAGGACGGGGAAGGGAGTAAGGCAGGGGTGTGCACTAAGTGCGGTCTTGTTTGATATATACGTTGACGATTTGGAGGATATGTGGGTGAGGAGAAACGAGGGAGGAGCAGTAGTGGGGAAGGAAAAAATTTTTGCCATAAAATATGCTGATGACGTGGCGGCAATAGCGGATACAGGGGAAGGTTTAAGCAGCATACTGAGGGACTTAGAAAAATGGGCGGAAAGTAACAAAATGGAAATAAATGCTAGGAAAACTAAAATAATGATATTTGGGAATGGGGGAAGAGGTAAAAAGAATGAAGAATGGGGGATTAAAGGGGAAAAGATTCAAATAGTGAATGAGTTTAAATATTTAGGATATTGGTTCACGGCGAAAAACTCAAGTTGGACACATGGTAGGAAAACGGCAGGGAAAGCGCAAAAAGCCATGAATAGGGTATGGGGAATATGGAAGAGGGCGGGAAGGGATATCATGGAGGAGCGGATCTACTTGATGGAAACGATCGTAAAAGCAGGAGTGATGTATGGGGTAGAGATTTGGGGAGTAGGGGAAATAGAGGTGATCAAAAAAATACAGAGAAGGTACTGTAAAATGGCGTTGGGGGTAAACAGAGAGACCCCAAATTATATATGGAGGAGGGAGCTGGGTGTGCCTACTATAGAATATGTAATCAGAGAACGAGTACTGAGGTACATCAAGGAGGTGCTAAAGATGGAGGACGAGAGATGGCCAAAAATATGTGTAAGAGAGGAGATGAGAGCGATAGCGAATGGTGCACCGTCGAAGTGGGGAAAGGATTTGAAAAAAGTATTAATGGAAATGGGCATAGAGGAAATAATAATGATGATAAGGGAGAAGAAAGAAGTGAGAACAATAGAAAAAAAGATTGGAGAAGGATTAGAAAACCTAAAAAAGAAAATATTGGAGGAAGAAGAAGAAAAAATAAAAAAATCATCGTACAATAGCATGTATAAATATTTGGTGGAGAACGAGGAAAGCCCGTGGAAGTATTGGAAGGAGGAAGGGGTGAAGGGTAGGGACAAAGAATTGTGGGCAAGATTAAGGTGTGGAAATGTCTGGAGAGCGGGAAAAAAGGGGGTGAAGGACTGGAGATGCAGGATATGTGAGGAACAAAATGAGACCGTGGAACACCTCATAGTGTGCAGAAAAGCATGGGCATTAATGCCAAAGGAAACAAGAAAAGAAGCTGAGGAGTGGATGCAGGGAGTGGATGAGATCGCGATAAAAGGAGAAATCATTAATATGTTAGGCGGAAAAATAAATGTTGGAATCTGCCGGTATTTTAGAGAAATAGAGGTATTGTGCGCAAAAAAGAGTAAGGAGGAAGACGGAGACGTTAGTGATAAGTAGTAGAGGTAAAAAGAAAGAGAAGTGCAGGTGCAGGATAGAATTGTAGGCTTAAGTTAGAAATAAGGAACAATATGTAAGGAAATAGTTTGTAAAAAACTTGTATTCCAAGTTATGCAAATAAAACTCTATATATATATATATATAATAACCATAACTTTGTAAACAATAATATTAACAAAAAAAGTTATAACAATAACAAAAATCGTAAAGAAAATCAAAAATAATTTCGAGGACACCAATAATAGCATCTAAAATTAAAAAAAAAAAATAATATAAACAAAAATCGTAATACCAATCATAACAAAACTTTGAACAATAATATTAACAAAAACAAGTTTCAAATAATAAGAATAATAAAGAAAAATGTGATAATATATTTTTTCATTACAAAATAATAACAATAACAAAAGTTGTAAAAAAAGCAAAAATAATTATCGGGACACGAATAATAACATCTAAAATAAAAAAAATTATAAGAATATAAACAAAAATCGTAACAACAACGATAACAATAACAATAATAGCAATAATAATGATAATCATCATCATAATGATCATAACGAAATTCATAAAAATAATAATAAAACATACAAAAATAATAGTAGGGGCTCTTATAATTGCAGCGACATATAAAAATGAGATGTTTCGAAATTTACCGGCGAGCGTATCCTCGAGGCCCGAGGCATGAAGGATCTTCAGAAAAGTGAGGAATCGCCTCTCGCGATCGGCCTGCAGTGTCTGGATCAGATCGCCAACCGGCAACGGGAACATGACTCTGTCGACCGCGTGGGCTATGCCCTGGGGGATTTCGATGTCCCGCTTGTTCGGAGCTACCTTTGCACCGTTTATCGTAGTCACCTTAAAAAAGAAGAAAAAGGACCGAGAAAATTACGCTTCGCAAGAAGTGAAAAGCTTCTCGGAGTGCTGCTCTCATTGCGGTGTTTTTACGTTTCACGTGTCATTATTTTATTCCTCGTGCACGAGCCAGTTCATATGTTCGTTTTATCGCTTGCCTCAAGGTAGTACCTCCACAGAAGAGTTGAATTAAGAAATGGTTGAAATTTGACATATATGTTATTTAAGGGGTAAGGCCACTGTAAATTTTTTGAAAAATCGATTTTTTTTTATTGGCTTCAAAAATAGTTTAAACCCTCTAGAAGGTTTAAACCCTCTAGTTTAAACCTTCTTTTTTTTATTTTTTTCCAATAAAAAACTATTCGCAAAACTTTAAACGCGTTTTTCTCGAAACACGGTTTTTCAAAATGGCACGCAGCATCACTCGAACAATTTTCATTTTTTTTACTTGAAATTTTGACCAGATGTGAACATTAACATTATCTTGAGAATGTCGATCGGGATTTTCAATAACTTTATTTATTGATTTTTTATTAACAAAAAACTAGCCGTTTTTTTCGTCAAAAATCAATTTTTTTTTTCAAACGCACGCCAAATCGACAAAAATTGATACTTTTTAAAATCCGATCGACATTCTCTAGCTATAACCCTCTAGATTGATGGTTTTTTTTTTGTTCTAGATTCAAAAGTGCACCAGTGGTGCTGCGTGCCGCGGAGCCCTGCAAGCAAAACATGCCCCGGGAAGATAGCTGTGGAGCCGCCATTTTGTTTTTTTTGCTGTAAAAAAATTTGATAATAAAGTTTAATGTATGCCCGATAACACCCTTAAAAGTTTTTTTTCAATTACCTTCAATTTTGGAAGCAAAAAATTCGTGAAAAAACCTTTTTTTTGGACCGTTACCCCTTGTGGCCTTACCCCTTAATACATTATCCAAACATCTGTGCAATTTGAATAAGTTTGACCACCCCAAACCTGAGATATTTACACTTAAAGTTGGCTTGGTTCACACGTAACAAATGCGTTATGATGGGCAAACAGAGCATCATTAATTTTACCGTCAAAACTAAAATTGAGAAATTGATAAAAAACGAGGATAAGCTAGAGTAAGATATCACGAATGATGTGAAAAAAAATGAGAATGATTCAGCATCTAGTTTCCAAGATATAACCATGAAAAGCCCTCACAATTTTGGTGCAAAGCCTGGCAAAGCCTGGAAAAAAAACAATCGGGGCAAAGCCTCGACAGACCCGGCAAAAAGTTTACTGGCAATGGTAGATCAAAAACACAATATAAAATATATTTTACGGCAATAAATGATATCCATCGTATTATCTACTAGTACCGAGTCAATATTTCGTAGTTTTTAATTTTATTTATTACTAATTAAACCAATTATCAATCTTTCAAACACGAACATGGTATGTAAACTTTTGGTTGAGATTTTCGCAGAGGAACTACCTTAACGTCGTTCCACTCTTGATCGTGCATATCGTATACGTTTACTCGCAGCTGGGTCCCGGCTAGACTGACCCCTGTCATTTCGTCCTGGAGCGAATCGATTCTGAACGCCCCTGGGATCACGTGGTGGAGGAGCAACTGCGACAATGTCATTTTTGCAATTTATTCACGAGAATGATTAGTTATTTTCGCACCGGAAGTAAATGTACGTCACTTTTTTTCTTAGGACTTCCGGTACAGTGTTGCAATAATTTTTAATCAGATAATGGCGATTTTTGTATCGTTTGCTTATTTGAGCAGTTATGAGGATGAGGTATATGTTGGATATCAGTATACGGGATGGCCCGAAAAGAGACGTCAAAAAAAATCCGAATCTCCCCCACGTATGTTTTGGGAACTTTTTCATTTTTCGAGATAAAAGTTCTTTTATTTTTCCGTTTTGTGTATGTAGGAGGAGTGCGCTGTTGAGCAATAAATAAATGACCAACTGAACACTAACCCTGCCTTGGATTTTTATTGAAAGTTAAAAAAAATATGTTTGGTTCAGTTACTAAAGTTCAGATGATGCAAAAAAATACTCATTTTCAAGGGGCTATACCAGTGTGGCACTTTAAAAAAATCGATTTTTTTTGCCTTTTTTGACATTTTACACTTTCAAGAATATGAGATGAGATTTTTATACTGTCAAGATTTATACTTTCAAGATTTTTATACTTTCAAGAATATTAAATGAGATTTTTCAAATTTTCTGACACTGTAACTCAAAGAGCAATTATCCGATTGACTTGAAATTTGAACTCAGTACTCTTGAATATATTTAATCTATAATGACGTAGGATATTTTCGATTGGATGAAAATTGACGATTTGGCGTTGAAAAAAACGACCATTTTATAGGCAAGAAAACAGACTTTTTTTCATAACTACGCCATTTTGTTAGATTTTGATATTTTTCGAAAATCCTACGTCATTGTACAGGAAATACCTTCCAGTTTAACGACATTTTTTTCCTTTTTCGGTTTCAGTTACTCAATCGGCCGGAATCATGTCAGCAGTGGAGGAACTTTTTTTTTGGCGCCTCCGAAGGCAGCGCATAAGTCGCGTGGATCTCAATATTTTTGTATGAAAAATTATGGAATATAGGTCAAATATAACCAAATATATTTTCAATTTTCCGAAACATTTTATTGAGTACTTTGCTTCCAAAAAATTCCCGAAAATGACCCAAATTTTCAGCGTTCACACTGGTACAGCCCCTTAAATGACTCGCAATTACTTCGAAAAACTTCTGACAAGGAAAGGTTGCAAGGTCGATCTCTCCGATTTCGATGAAATTTACATCGGCGATTTTTTATATCGGCGGAACCCGATTTTTAAGCGGTGAAACGCGCTCTCGAAAACAGGAGTTTTGCGTTTTTAGTAGACGAAAATATAAACATTGTTGCAATTTGAATTTTTTTTTATATTTCGTACCGTTAAAACATTATCGACGAAAAACCAAAAACACCCCAATTTTCGAGGATTCGTTTCAACCCTTAAAAATCGTGTTCCGCAGATATAAAAAAATACGTGTCGCCTATTTTTACCTATTCTACAAGCATGCCGAATTGAATCGAAATCGGGGAGATCGACCTCGCAACTTTTCCTTGTAAGAGGAAAGTACATACACAGAAGAGAAAAGAATATAAAACTAGGCAACGCAAGAAGTGGAAGAAGGAGGAATATGGCAGGCAATAAGAATCGACGATGTGGGAGGAATAGAGAAAAAAGTAGAAAAGGGACTGAAAAGCTAAACCGTGCAGGAAATCCAGAACGACTTGTGCAAAATTGACAGGTGAACATACTGCAAAGTGCATAGGAACAGAAAAGGAAATGCAGAAATGGAAAAATACTGAGAGGTGAAGGAACTCAGAGGGAAAATGAAGGAATTATGGGCAAGGTTAAGGTGCGGAAATATAAGGGAAAGGGTAATAAGGGATATAGAGACAATAGCCGCCGGATATGCAGGGAAGGCGTGGAAAATTTGAAGTAAAACTAGAAGAAGTGCTGGTATACAGAGGGGAGAAGAACTACAGCGAAAAAGAGGGCCTGGTTAGGAATAATTCCGTACTGATAAAACATGCAGTGCAAAGAAAAAGAAATTCCAGTATACGAAATCTTATTAAAAGGGAAGCTCATCTACACAGTGTGTAAGCAAAAATGTAAAGAGGAATAGTATGTGAGAGGCATCTATGTGTAAACACCCTTAAAGGGTATAATGGAATAAAAAAAAACTAAATGAAAAGGGAAAAAAAGGAAAAAAAATGCAAAGGGAAATAGTATGTGAGGGGGGACTATGTGTAAACATCCTCGTGCAATAAATATAAATAGGCATAATTTCAGATGACTCAAAATCTCATTCTGAGTTGTATAAAACATTCGCTGACGCAGTTTTTTCATAATAATCATCTATAATATTATATTTCCTCAAGTTGGTAGCAACAAAAAAGTTTTTCTTATTTACATAATAAAAGTATAAAAATGCATAATTTTGCTCTTATATATTTCATGAAAAATTAGCATCTCCAGGGTAAAGTTACATCTCGTATGCATTTTTTCGAGGCTCATAGAGAAAAAAAATTCATAAACCGTCACTTAAGGGGAGGTACCTGAGTAAACGGCGAGAAAAACAGGTAAACTTCGGGAATTTTTATCTCAAAAACTAATGTTTCGATTGGATCCGGGTTTTTTTTTGGAAAATATGTACATTGAGGTATGTTTAGGAATTTTTAAAAATGAATTTGTTGACTGAAAGCTATTCAAACGCGATTATCTCGAAACATAGTTTTCAAAGTCCGATTTTGTCCAAATTTGGATACAATATTCTTCGAGAGTTTTTCTCGTTCTCGTTAAAAATTCCTAACCACACCTCAATGTACATATTTTCCAATAAAAAAACCCGGATCCAATCGAAACGTTAGTTTTTGAGATAAAAATTCCCGAAGTTTACCTGTTTTTCTCCCGTTTACTCAGGTACCTTCCCTTAAAGGGTATACTATGGAAAAAATCCCTATAAAACTAGCCGACAAAAAAACTCGAGAAAATTTGAAAAATGCTCTTTTCTTGTAAATTAAAAAAGATCACGAACATGCACATCTGGATTTCCCCTTTGGATGTCACTTTTAGGGCTACCCCGTTTAAATATAAACAAATAAGCACCTCCACATATAATTGTACAATTAATAGGGTTTTACACCCTTTTTTGAAAGGTGTCTCAATTTGATCCTTTGGTGATGATAAACTACTAAAATTTTTATTTCTATTTTATGAAATCGATAAGTGCCATAAAAATGCATTTAAATTTTACATTTCAAATTTCCGCGCGAAAACGCTAGCCGCTATGCTGCTTCGGTTCGTGACGTCACTTGTACAGTAAACATCGACGCTGCGCCAATTGTGAATACGTACATTTTTTTGGTTAAAAGTGAGTTACAATGCCTATCATTGGTGTGTTGTTCCTAAATGTAAGAATACTAGTGTAAAAACACCGGGAAAGTTGTGGATTAAAATGCCAATTGATATAAATATGAGGAAGACTTGGTTAAGGGGTTACCCCCACTTGCGATTTTGAAAAAATCGATTTTTTTTTATTGCATTTTTTTGAAGTGCAATTTGAAGTACAGTTTTTTTTTGATGCCCGGAATAGATGACTCTATGTAAGTTTACAAAAAAAAATATTTTCTTCGTGTAAACTGAAATTGAAACTTTAAACGCGTTTTTCTCAAAATGGCATTTCTGAAGTCAGTGACCAAGATTACTCGAACACTAATGAACCGATCTTCTTGAAATTTTGCAGGCTTATTTAATACATAAAAATGTAGTCTTTAATCGTTCGATTTTTTTTTTCGAAAAAAAAATGGCCGTTTTATAGCCAAAAAACGGCCGTTTTTTTCGTTAAAATCGAACCATTAACTTTGACTGTCCGCCATTTTGTGAAAAATGAATATTTTTTAAAATCCTTCGATCAAAGACTAGTTTATACTTATATTTGACTAAATCCATCCGCATTTTTTTTTTCAGATGATCCACTTCGCCGCAATGTTGGTCACCGCAAACCGTGTATATAAAAACATTATTTCATTGACGGCCATTTGCCACTAAACAATGTAATATTTTTCAATAAAAAAATTACTGAAAGTTCTTCAAGATGTGTTCTTTAAGATGGAATATTGATCGATTAAAAAAGTTTTGTAGTTTTCTTGAAAAAAATTCATGAAAAAGGCCTTTTTTGCGCTACAAGTGGGGGTAACGCCTTAAAACTTGCGAGAAGAGATCCAAAGTCATAGTCCGAAAAAAACCGAATTTGTTCTTTTTTGAAGTACAGATAACTATTTGAAAATTTGCAATTAACTATGACAAACGAGAATATATAGTTGACGCTTTCTGTCACAGGTTAGGGAGTAACGTCTACCGCTTTCTTTGTTTACTATGTCAATGACGTCACGTGGGAATCCATTATGGCGGCTACCGTTTCGCATGTTCGTTGAAAAGATAGAAAAAGTATTAAAAAAAAATGAATTATAAAATTTATTTTGTGTTTTAATAAATTAAAATCAGCATTATTCGATTGCGCATTGCGAAAACTACCTTATTTATAAATTCTTAGTGTTTTCTCGCATAGAGCGAAATACCCCATTGTATCGTTACTTACGCCACTCAGAAGTCGTGGATTTTCACGGAACTTTTGTTCGGCTTTGTCCGGTCCGCCGAGCTGAACCAGAAGCGTCCGGAAAGCTTTATCGGTCGGTACGAATATGGTGTACGGGCCTGTCATTATTAAAACATACATAAACTTTAAGTGGCCAATTTGGCGAATCTCTGGAGCAAGAGGACGATGAATCATCGATGAATTTTTCGAGCAAACAAGACGAGCCAGATTGCGCAAAAACGTCGTAACCATGCTGACGAAATCGGGACTCTCACGCGATTTTTCATTAGCGTAAGGAGAACGGAGGATCGATCTTTCTCAGAGAATAATGAGAAACTGCTAATTGTAAGTAAATAAAATAATTCATAAATGGGTAAACTCGGGATGATGAAACGATGTCGTTTGCGACGAGCACTGGGATACTTGAAAAGTATAATTTCATATTCCATTTGGGGAAAACTGATTGAGCGACTATATTTAATCGTTCGTGGGAATATAACGACGATGGACGGGCGGTCCCGACTGGCGCAGTTTCGCGACAAAGATTTTTTAAGGGGCTACGTTTACCTAGGTGGGTCAAAAAAAGAATTTTTCGAAAATATTTTTATTCCATAGTATCATCTTTTAGCTATATTCCCTGGAAATGTTATTGACATGTTCCTGTAATTAAATGAGCTACAGCTTCTGATAGTCAGCCGGGCTGTTTTTCTCGAAACAGTTTTCGAACTCGGTGGACACGATATCTCGAGAACCACTCGATGGATTATTTCCAAATTTACAGGAGATAGGACGAGCAACATTTAAAGGTCGTTGACGATCTCACTTTTTAAAAATCGATCTTCCTTTTTTAATGGTTACGTAAAAATGACGACTTTTTTCATAAATTTGGTATGCTCGAATTTCAACACGTCGACATTTTGTTTAAAAAAATGATTCGAAAAATCGACGATCGTCAACGACTCATATTTATTGTTAATTTGAATAACCCGTTTGGTTTTTAGATTTCGGATGGCCCGTTTCAGCTGGAGAGTGTCCACCGCTAAACGCGGCGAAAAAAATTTCATCTGCCGGTGGCCATGTTTTTGTTATTTTTCTGTATTTTTTAGAAAGATTTTCAATATATATACCTTGGTGTGAAAAAACTGTGTTTCTTTTTCGCCACCCGTTTCCTAGAATTTTTTTCGGAATTTGGATATTTTTTTCGGGCCTCTAAGTAGATGTAGCCCTCGAATTTGAATTCATAGTCTCGGGTGAAAAAACACCGGAGACGAAAGGAAGAAATCATTTTTCCTTTGCGGTCGAACTGTTCGAGTACACTCTAAGGGATCCGGGTAAGATTGAAATTTCAAAAATAAAGTTTTTTTATTGCGTAGTTTTATAAATTAGGGTCTTAAATTTGAGGTGAAATAAAATTTTTGTAAAAATTCGAAAAATTGACCGAGTTGGGACGATTTTGTGAAGGTTCAGATCGATCACCGGGCCAAGACAAAGTCTCGTTGCGATTTACCCTTTTTTATTTTGCGTTTTTCTCTATCTATTCTAAAATCTATCCGTCCGATTCGCTTCAAATTCGGACAGTGCATAGTTTATAATATTTTCTATCGTACGACCGGATGATTTTTTCATATGTTTATTCCATTCTTAATAACAAATTATTATTAAAGTTGTTTAATTTGGTCGAAAATCGAACTTTTTTTTCTACAGCTTGCCATTTTCGTAATTGTCAAAATTTCAAAAAAGTATTCCTTCGTATGAAAGTTTTATTATTATACGAGAAGTAAATTTATTTGTTTTTTTATTTCAGATTATCCTTGATGGCGGCACTTTGTTTGAATAATAATAACTATATTCTTTATCAATATTCGCCGATATAAAAAAAACTCAAACTTGGCAAGATCACGTATGCATTTTCTGTAAAATCCTGTCCTCCCCATCTCAATTCTGGCGCCAGGAAAAAATATTGAAAATCGACCGCGTTTTTTGGGCGCCAAGCTCACGTCAACCCCTCAATATAAAGCTTTCAATCGGATTTCACTAAATTCTCAAAAAATACGGGAGTTTTTGCATCTGAAAAAATCCATACATTTCCATGGTGTTGCAGTTTGCATCGTTGAAATGCAACGAAAATTATTTTTTTTTTTTAATTTAATTCTTCAGTTCTTTCATCATCCGACTTCTTATCCTGCAAGCTTAGACTGTAGATTTTTTATAAGGATCCTAAAAAATTGTAGAGCTATTTTTGTAGCATAAATTTACCGAACAAGTTCGGTCTACTAAACTTTCGTTGCAAACAACGATGCAAACTTCACTCTTATACGTTTTCCTCACTTTTCAACGTTTTAAAACGTTCTGAGCACATTTCTGTTAAAATCTCTGGAAAAAGAAAGTCTTCATCGAAAGAAAATCTTTCTCTGGGGTAGTGAATCCGTAAAGTCAAGAGGACAACCCCTGATTTGGAATCACACCCACCACCAAATCGGAATTTCGGTCGGACGCCCCGTGAACAACAAAATATTTTCTTCAAATATTTTCGGAAAGACTTTCAGAAAATATTTTCTTTAAATATTTGCTGAAAAGATTGTCACAAAATATTTTCTCAAAATATTTTTTCAGAACATTTCCCTCACTTTTTTACGCTTTGAAACATTCTGAACACATTTATATTAAAATCTCTGGAAAAAGAAAATATTCATTAAAAAAAAACTGTCTGGGAGGAAGGGAACCCATGAGTTCATAAGGAAAACCCCTGATTTGGCAACACACCTCCGCCAAATCGAAATTTGGCTCGGACGCCCCGTGTACAACAAAATGTTCTCTCCAAATATTCTCTTGAGAAATATTTCCTTAAAAAATATTCTCAAAAAATGTTTTCAAAATATTTTCTCAAAATTCTTCGTCAAAATATTTTTCAAAAAATTTTCTCAAAATTCTTTCTCAAATTTTCATCTCAAAATTTTCTCAACATTTTTCCCCAAAATTTTCTCACAATTCTTTTTCAAAATGTTTTTCCCAAAATTTTCTCAAAATTCTTTCTCAAAATATTTTCTCAAAATTCTTTCTCAAAATATTTTCTCAAAATTCTCTCTCAAAATATTTTCTCAAAATTCTTTCTCAAAATATTTTTCAAAATATTTTCTCAAAATTTTCTCAATTTTTTTTTCTCCAAATTTCCTCCATTTTTTTTCTCCAAATTTCCTCCATTTTTTTTCTCAAAATTTCCTCAATTTTTTTTTCAAAAATTTCTCAAAATTTGTTCCCAAAAAGTGCTCAAAATATTTTCTTCCTGTACTCGCCTGTCTCGTTCAGCACGATGTCCAATCCCGATTGCCTGAGATATTTCGCCATGGCGAATAGCCCCTCTCGTCTGAGGAGACCGGTCATGCTCTCCTGCTGCGTCGTAATCGTGTTCGGTGCATTTTCCAAAAAGCTCGGCACGGTGCTTCTCGGTTGAAAATCTTCGAGGACGAGATTTTGCGAAGCTGCCGCGGAGCCCGGAAAATTCGGTGAGGAATTCACGATCACTGAGGATCTCGTGCTGCTCGGAACATTGGGACTGAAGTGGACGTAGGAATTCGTACGCGGAAAGTTGGTGGTTGTTGATGGGAAAGTGGGCGAACTGACGGTTGTGCTGGACACGTCGGTGAACTGTGTCGAATACGCCGGGAATCTCGACGATTCAACGTCCGCGCTCGTGTACCTCGAAGATGTTTCCGCGTCCTCGTAACGTGAGCTCGGATTGCGCGGTGTACTCGCCACGTTCGCGAGGGAGTTGTAAACGTGGGCGCTCGTCGTCGATGCCGACGTCACGTAATTGTCCGAGGGCGAGATTGAATTCGGTGACACAGTGACGTACGGGAAATAATCCGCCGACAATGAACTGTACTCGAAAACAAAATGCAGGAAAGTAATGAAAATTACACGAGACAAAAGAAAATTAATTAATTAATATGAAAAAGAACGATAATTCTTGCCAAAAATGGCAAAAACTATTTTTATTATACATGAATATAATTATAACCATAATTGTTATCAAAAGCGCAAGACCCAAAGAATATAATTTTTTTACACCCCTTAATATACACTACCAGCCAGAGTTTTCGGACCCTTCAGATAATTGCAGAATTATACTAGAATAATATATTTCATTATGCAGAGCCATATAGTATCTTCGTAAAATGATAAATGAAATGAATTATATTATTCTAACATTATTTGGTAATTATCCAGTGATCGAAAATTTCGCAATGATCTGAAGTGTTTGACAACTTTTGTCTGGTAGTGTTTATATATATGAAAAAGAATTTATTTACTGTATAAATTTGAATGAAATGGTAACATTTCGCCGATTGTTCCAAAACTCCTTAATATACATATACATATACATATACATATACATATATATATATATATATATATATATATATATATATATATATATATATATATATATATATATATATATATATATATATATATATATATATATATATATATATATATATATATATATATATATATATATATATATATATATATGAGGCGTTCCATACCATTTCGAACGGTCAAAAAGTTGTCCACTCTCACAAAAATTGAAATTTTGTCAAATTATTTAATTATATAAAAAAAGCAGTGTAAATTTTTTCCAAATTTTTGGATCGCATTTTCTCGGGTTTTTCAAAATTTCAAAATTTTCAAAATACCGTTATATCTTGTGAGCATTTAATTTAACAGAAAAATGTTTAAGACAAAAAAGTTGCAATTTTACATGAACTTTGTGAAAAAATTTTGTTTCGAATTTTTCGAGTTTAAAAGATACCCATTTTCACCAAAATTATACAAAAATATTTTTATTCGGTCGGTATGTCACTTTTAATTTTACTCAAAAAATTCCAGAAAATACTCTGAAGTGTGTACAGTAACACCTATTTTTTCAGAGTGGCTCGATTCGTTCCAAAGCTGTGCTTTGTTTTATTATTATGAAATATTTTTTTTTAGACAAATCAATTATTATTAAAAATTACGCCCTGATTTAAAAATCTGAAAAAATTCCCAAAAATGCGTGATTATATGTCACAATGTTCAAATTATCACCCGTAGTGGAAGTACGATTTTTGCTGTGCTTTCTGAGCGATTAACGTTTAAAAAATTCGAAAAATTTACTGCTAACTGTCCAAGGTCCATGATTGTGATTTGGTTATTCAAAAATGGTCAAAAAATTCATTGTGGATATCAAAATATTTAAGTATCCGCCCGAAGTACGCGGTTCTTGAATTTTTCTGATTTTTTTTTTAACGTTAATCGCTCCGAAAGCACAGAAAAAATTTACATATAATCACACATTTTTGGGAAATTTTTCTGATTTTTAAATCGAAACGTTCTTTTTCGGAGAATTTTTTTCTTTCGACTAAGAACCCTCAGTCGAAAAAAATTTCACTATGTGATTCAAATTTATACAGTCAATCAATTCTTTGTCATATACTGAATGCACCCTCTGAATTTAAAATCGATCGTTTACCCCATTTATATCAAATTTACAATTGAAATGATATTTATTAACATAGAAGGATGCTCATCGCTGGACGGCAGTTGTAAGCACGAAGTAGTGTGAAAAAGTGTTTAAAATGTTATGAAAAACTGTCAAATCACCCAATACATTATGAAATTTTCGTCATCAGTGTCATATTGACAGTTTTTCATAACAATTAAAATTAAAAATAGTTCCCTGCCTTTTGTAGGACAGCTGCCGCGGCAAAAAAATTTAAGGGGTACCTCGGCCAACAGAATACAAAACTGCCAAGGAGCCCTTAAGAGTTGGTTGCTAGACTTCTCTTTTTTTTTGAGGAGGGTCGCGAGTTTGTAACGAATTTTAATAGACAGTAGGAGATTGTTATGGTTTTTTTAAATTTCTCCTAGAGGAAATAATTTCTAATTATAATCTAAAGGAAATATAATAAAAAAAATTCACTGCCCTAATATATATATATCACACACGCACACACACACATATATATATATATATATGGGGCATTCCAGGTCAACTCACGTGGTCATCGGCCTGACCCCCCTCGGATTCAGTTGACGATTTTTTTTTCGGGCATATTTTGGTCCAAAAAAGAGGTTAATTTTTCAGATTTTTATTACTTGTGAAATAACTTTTTTCCACAATTTTTGAGTAAAAATGAATTTCGACCTGGTTTAAAATTCTGAATTTTTTTTCATAAAATCTAGACCTAAAATGCAACATTTTCATCATAGTTCGAGAGTGGGCCGAGAACAATTTATATATTTTTTAAAGTAAAGAAATATATAAATTCCAAGATTATAATCAAAGATTTGATACTAATTCAAAGATTTAGTAAACCGACACGAAGATGGAGTTTGAACCGTGAAATTCTCTTAGAGGGTCAAAATTGAGGCACAAAAACCATTCTAATCTAACACCAGCAAACTTCGGAAGAATCATACTAGGTGCAACAGGATCAAATTAGCATTCCGTTTCTTTCTCGAGTTCGAACTTCGTAAAACTTTCCACTACGATCGTAACCCAATGAGTCAAGCGGAATTCAAAGATTGAAAGATAACGAAGACAACGATTGCACGTTGGAGTCACGGCTGTTCCACAAGAAGCCGATTTACAGGTGCTTGTTTCCATTCGATCGTATTTAAACCTATCTCTAAGATTCTTTTACCTTTCCTTCTGCCTGGAAGTGACCGGGCTGCCGGTGTATTTGATGGTGGTTGGCCTGGGGGTGTTCGGGACAGTGTTGGTTTCCCTGGCGTAGGATACCGATGACGGAGTACTGGTGACGATGGTCGTTTCCTTTTTACTGACAAAGTCGGACTTGGTTGAAGCTGCCGGGCTGTAACTTGGCGGTGGTAGTTTCAACTCCCCCTTCTTGATTCTCTCCACAATGGAGTCAACGTCGACTCCGTTTTCCTTGGCGTTGCCTTTCACACCCTGAACCTTGTAGCTTCCGTCCGGCTGTTCCTCGAGAACGACAAAAGTGACTTTCTTGCCGGGTTGATGGTTAATCGGCGATTTGCCAACATCCTCGAGCTTCCCGTCGTCCTTGTGTCGCAGGACTTCGAAATCAGCGCCGGGCGGCAAAACGCCTTTGGTCAATTCGTCGAGAATGGCTTTGGCGGGTCTGATGGTTGTAGTTGATGTGGAGGTGGATTGGAGGGCTCGGGTGACCGTTTGAAACTGGCTGGTACCGTCATTGGGCACGATCGAGGAGAGGCCGCTGGGTGATTGGATGACCTGGAGCTTCCTGCCATTTGGCAATACGAGATCCCTAGTGGTGACGTTTCTAGCGTCATTTTCCGTCGATTGGGCGAGTGCGAGTTTCAGCTGCTTCAGCAAAAGTTCATTTTCCAGAGTGGAAGACGAGGAGGCGAGTGTGGAAGAAGGGGTGGCTGGGCTGGGTTTCTCGGTCTGATAGATGATCTTGATCTGCGGTTTGTTCTTGCCAGCGGCAGCTAGCAACTGCGGCTGCTGAGCCTGGATGAGGGACAAGAGATCCTTGGGGATCTCCTGATCGTTGCTCGCATCACCGACCCGCTCCTGGCGAACTTTCGGCACGGTTTTGTCGGTCGTGGGGATTGGCTTGCTGGTGGTCGTGGTAAACTTCTTCTGATGAGTCGCTATGGCTTTGAGAAAGAGCTCACTCTCGGCAGGTGTTATCCGCCTGGCGGTTGGCGATGACAGCAGCAATGGCGATGTGGTCGTCACGTAGTTCGTGGGAGTTGGGCTGCTCGAGGCGGTCGCAGGGCTGATACTGGTGGTCGAAGTCTGCTGTCGAATGTGCTGCAGCCTAAGCAACTCCTGCTGCCTCTTGATCTCACGTTGCTCGAGTATCAGCTGCTCGCGTTGCTTCTTCAGCTGCTCCAATTGGCGCTGCTTCTCGTAATACTCGTCCAGACGTATGTTCTGCTCCTCCTCGAAAATCGCCTGGCCGTTCGCCAGCCCTTCCTGACTCAGGAAACGCTGGCTTCCGAGAACATTCAACTGCTGCTGCCGGGATGGAGGCTGGTATCTCTGGCTCTGGGCTGTCTGAAGGACGTTTCTCGAGTCGGGTTGTCGATTTTGCTGATGGATCTGCGACTGCTGCTGATGGATCTGCGACTGCTGCTGATGGATCGGCGACTGCTGCTGAAGGATCGGCGACTGCTGCTGAAGGATCTGCGAATGCTGCTGCTGCTTGGCACGATCGACACGGTACTTGGCGAGCGACGGAAAGCCGGGCTGCTCGATGAGGTCGGATTTTGACGACGACTGATGACTTGGCCCTGGAAATGCGACCAGCTGCGGGGGGTTGTCCTGATTCGGCTGATTGTAACGTCTCTGATGTTGCTGCACGTCGCTGAGGATCTGCTGCTGTTGCGAGGACGACAATCGCGGACGGGGATCCGGCTGGAGTCGTGACTGAAACTGTCGAATGGCAATTTTCTCCTTGGGCACATTGTGTCACATTGTGATTTATACGTGACATACGCGTGGGTAATCTTCGCTTGCACGTTCTACCCTGGTATTCATCCTAGCTTACACTCCGACTGGATATTAATCGAATGAGCAATTAGTTGAATTCGTAGCTGAGGAGAGGGCTTCTTGAACAACCTCATCGACCATTGTGGCACGTTTTATTAAACGCTACATTTCTGCATTCTCTACGGCTACTCAGGAACATTGGAAGTATAGCTTTGGTCGCGAATCATTTTTTTTTTTCACTTCACCTGGCGACGAAGTCACGGGAGCACTTCGACGCGGTACTTCAGCGATTAATTATTCGAATGGGGTTGATTATTATGGGATTTAATTATTTTGGGATCTGGATTAATTGTTTCCTGGATAAAGGGACAGTGCTGCTTTCGGGGCTCACCTTCTTGGTGATATTAGGATTTGGAATTTATTCGTAGCGTTTTTTTTAATGGAAAAAACAATGTATTCTAAATGAAAATAAAAAAATACATTGATGAAAGTATTGCACCTCGCTTTTTACTATTTTTGACCATCTTTCGGGCAGGGTACGAATACCGTGTCGTCTTTAGATGCAATCCACGAATCGATCCATTTTTGACAATTTTCTTAAGGGGTTACCCCCACTTGCGATTTTGAAAAAATCGATTTTTTTATTGCATTTTTTTGAAGTGCAATTTGAAGTGCAGTTTTTTTTTGATGCCCGGAATAGATGACTCTATGTAAGTTGACAAAAAAAAATATTTTCTTCGTGTAAACTGAAATTGGAACTTTAAACGCGTTTTTCTCAAAATGGCATTTCTGAAGTCGGTGACCAAGATTACTCGAACACTAATGAACCGATCTTCTTGAAATTTCGCAGGCTTATTTAATACATAAAAATATAGTCTTTAATCGTTCGATTTTCTTTTTCGAAAAAAAATGGCCGTTTTATAGATAAAAAACGGCCGTTTTTTTTTCGTTAAAATCGAACCATTAACTTTGACTGTCCGCCATTTTGTGAAAAATGAATATTTTTTAAAATCCTTCGATCAAAGACTAGTTTATACTTATATTTGACTAAATCCATCCGCATTTTTTTTCAGATGATCCACTTCGCCGCAATGTTGGTCACCGCAAACCGTGTATATAAAAACATTATTTCATTGACGGCCATTTGCCACTAAACAATGTAATATTTTTCAATAAAAAAATTACTGAAAGTTCTTCAATATGTGTTCTTTAAGATGGTATATTGATCGATTAAAAAAGTTTTGTAGTTTTCTTTAAAAAAATTCATGAAAAAGGCCTTTTTTGCGCTACAAGCGGGGGTAACGCCTTAAGAAGTGAACTTCTGCTCAGACAGGCTATCGAACGAAATAAATGGTAATGAGAACGAGCGATATCTGGAGAATAAGGCGGGTGGCGTAGGACTTCCTATTTAAGTGTTTCCAGATATGTTTGTACCAGTTTTGCAACGTGCGGACGAGCATTGTCGTGCAGCAAAATGACTTTGTCGTGTCTTTCGGAGTATTCCGGCCGATTTTCTTTCAATGCACGGCTCAAGCGCATCATTTGCAGTCGGTAGCGATCCCCAGTTATGGTTTCATTCGGTTTCAGCAGTTCATAATAAAGCACACCCCTGTGATCCCACCAAATACAGAGCAGGAGCTTAGACCCATGGATATTTGGCTTCGCCACTGATGTTGATGGTTGGCCGGGCTTAAGGGGCCAGTCTACTTTGAAAATTTCAAAAAATCGTCTTTTTTACTGTTTCTGAAAGTACATACATTCAGAAATATTGTGTCAAAATTTTATGACAATCCGAGCTCGATATTTTTTTAATATTTATTTCAAGACTTTATTCATCAAGCCCAACAACTTTTATATTCATATCTTTTATAAAAACGTCAAATAAAATCGCGAAATTACCCTTTTTTCGTGGCTCCAAAGTAGACTGGCCCCTTAACGCACGACAGTCTGCGCTACGGATTGTCGTAATGGATCCATATTTCGGAACCAGTGACAATTCGATGCAAAAAACCTCCCCGCAAAAACACTTTATTCGGCACAAATATTGATATGTTCAATAAATTATAAAGTGTTGTTATTTACGATTGAAAAAGAGGTTACGTACAGCAAATGACATTCAATCGTAGCTGTTTCACGATGAGTACATTACTGTCGGTAACAACGAAACACTGTACTACCTACGCCATCTCTCGTAAAACGCTACGCATTAATTCCAACACCTAATAGTAAAGGATCCATTTTGAATAGAAGTTTGTTGGAGGTTTTGGATCAAATTTTGGAAAAAATGTTCATCGTTTGGTAGCTGTATCTTTGTGTACGAGCGCGTATTCTTAGGTCCATTATGTAGATATGCACATCCACGTGTACATCGTCACGCACACGTGCACATACAAATTCATAAGTGTTTATACATATGTATATATAATTCACGAAACGTTCCATTCGAGGTAAAGCTTCTAACGCCGGGAGAACATTATGACAGCGGATTTTCTCCTTCGTTTCTGTAGTTATGGCCGAGCTAGCGTGAAATCACATTTCAAATGCGTGCCAAGTAACGAGAGTCCATAAAGTCTACACGTTCTTTTAAAATAGTACTCAGGCTATCGACTAAACTTGCTTTTCCGTTCTAGTGGAAATTTCTTTATGTTTTTTCGAATTTTTACGATTGCCTTGACACTCCGCCGACCCAGATACTTATTCTGACATGCAGGTGCCAGGATTTACGAATTTCGAATTCTTTTACTTTTCATTCCAAATTATAATTCTTAACGCTGTTATTTTAATTCCACTTCAACTTTTTTACTCTTCAGACTTGATTGGAACATGTTAAAATTGTAAATACGATTTCACATTTCATTTTCACTTTCATTTTAGTTTATGTAAATATGCATTTGCAGGTCAGTTGTGGATTTCGGATTTTGGGCGCTTGATACAGCGAGTAACAGAAAAGATGGACACTGGTGCCCTTTAAGGGGTAAGGCCACTGTAGAAATTTGAAAAAATCGATTTTTTTGTTTTTTTTTTCTTAAAAGATGCCTTAATATCTTAAGGGGTTACCCCCACTTGCGATTTTGAAAAAATCGATTTTTTTTATTGCATTTTTTTGAAGTATAAGTATCCGGGCCCATACTTCTGTATGGGCCCGGAATAGATGACTCTATGTAAGTTTACAAAAAAAAATATTTTCTTCGTGTAAGCCGAAATTGAAACTTTAAACGCGTTTTTCTCAAAATGGCATTTCTGAAGTCGGTGACCAAGATTACTCGAACACTAATGAACCGATCTTCTTGAAATTTTGCAGGCTTATTTAATACATAAAAATGTAGTCTTTAATCGTTCGATTTTTTTTTCGAAAAAAATGGCCGTTTTATAGCCAAAAAACGGCCGTTTTTTTCGTTAAAATCGAACCATTAACTTTGACTGTCCGCCATTTTGTGAAAAATGAATATTTTTTAAAATCCTTCGATTAAAGACTAGTTTATACTTATATTTGACTAAATCCATCCGCATTTTTTTTTTCAGATGATCCACTTCGCCGCAATGTTGGTCACCGCAAACCGTGTATATAAAAACATTATTTCATTGACGGCCATTTGCCACTAAACAATGTAATATTTTTCAATAAAAAAATTACTGAAAGTTCTTCAAGATGTGTTCTTTAAGATGGTATATTGATCGATTAAAAAAGTTTTGTAGTTTTCTTTAAAAAAATTCATGAAAAAGGCCTTTTTTGCGCTACAAGTGGGGGTAACCCCTTAAAAATGACATACTCAAAGGATTAAGGTGGGAAAAATGTCTAAATACTTCTATTTCGAATTTGGCGCAGCCCTTCTCAGTCCGATGAAATCCGTACCGAAAACTTTAAACGCGTTTTTCTCGAAACTTCATTTTCAAGTCGGCCGGACTCATAACTCGAACAAATCTGCACCGATTGACTTGAAATTTTGACTGTATATTCACAATTACATTCTGCATAGAAGTACGTAGGATTTTCTCGATATGTTACATAGTTTTTTTTATAAACAATTTTCGGACGATGTTTTTTTGGGAATTTTGAACTTTTATTTAAAAAACGCGCTGTGTTTGCAAAAATCGACATATCAAAAAAATCCTACGTACTTCTGTAGCTATTCACATGTATAATCGAAAAAAAATTTCATTCACTGTAAATTAAAAATTGAAGGTGCCGTTGATCCGGCCGCGCGCCCATGAAAAAAAAGCTTCGTCGAAGAAAAGCTGTGCAGCCGCCATTTTGTTTAATATTACTTTGAAAAAAACACTTTATACAGCTTATGATATGTGCAATAAAGGACCTTTTGCAGAATTTTGAATTATTCCATTGTCCCGCTAAAAAGAATTCCCAAAATATACTTATTTTTTCCCCGCTACAGTGGCTTACCCCTTAAAGAGGGGTCGGGTTGAAATTCCGAACGTTGAATGATCAGTACGCTCAAAACTCCGAAAATATACTACCCCGGAAGACCAAAACTCCGAAAATCTGAACACCATCAAAATAATTCGGCTATGGAATTTTCTAAAGTTTCAAAATTTTCAATAAATCGACGATCACTTCTCAATGAAAAAAAATTCTTGAAATCATTCGTCGATTTATTGGAAATTTTGAAACTTTATAAACTTCCATAGCCGAATTATTTTGACGGTGTTAAGATTATCGGAGTTTAGGTCTTTCGTGTAAAATTCTTTCGGAGTTTTGATCTTCTAACCATTCAATGTTGGAAATTTCAACCCGGCCCCATCTTGAATTTCGAAACATTAAAATTCGGAATTTTAAATCGTCGGAGCATTCAAAGTTCGGAATTTCAACCCGGCCCCTTTAAAGAGAGAGGGTGGCAGATTGTTGGATAAGATCATTAGATGTAATTATAGACAGAGGGGGGGGAGAGCAAATAAACGAGTTTCAATTATCGGTCAGTGTCGTTGACATTGGCAAACCACTGACATTTAAACCACCCATTATTATTCACTGACACTCAATTATAATTACACTTCCCGTTCAATACAAAAACACGAAAAAAAATTAGATCGCGTACTCCGAAAACGAGTTACTAATTTTTCGACACGGCGCGATCGTTATCAAAATAAGGAAACCCGTCATCGCCTTCTCGAATGCGGACGTGTTCGTCGAGTTGTAAAATGCAAATATTCCTCTTATTACGGTTATTACGAGAGACGGAGAATTAATCGCGTTGCGTAAGTTCATCGAAACTCTCTTCGGGATCTATCAGAGTGGAAAAAAATGAGCAGACCGTTAGAATGTATGGAATCCACCCTTCTACCTCCCCCCAACCCGTATGCATCGTGCTCGAGCTAGATCAGAGCCAAGATTAATTAAAAACTAGCAGGCGATTTAATAATCAACGTCCTGAAATAAATTCATTGAATGAAATATTGTTTATTGTATAAAAAAATAATTTATTTCAATTATTTTTATTGAATAGAGTCTTATTTATTCAACAAAAAATAAACAATTTATTCAAATCGTTTTTTTCGAAGATAATTCTATGTATTAAACTATTCTTAAATTCTATGTATTTAAATTTTAAACAAAAACAATTAATTTCGATTGTTTATTCATTCAACAAAGTCTCATTTATTGAATAGAAAAAAATATTGTTTTTAATTGTTTTTGATTGAATAAACTTTTATCTACTAAATAAAGAACAATTTGTTTCAATTTTTTTTTTATTGAATGAAGTCTTATTTATTGAATAAAAAATAACCAATTTCTTCCAATTGTTTTTTATTGAAGAAAATTCTATTTTTTAAATAAAAATACTGATTTCAATTGTTTATTTATTGAATAGAAATACTTGATTTCGATTGTTTTTTCATTGAAAAAAAAATCATTATCCACCTTTGCACCCTTCTACCTCCCCCAACCTGAATGCATCGTGCTCAAGCTAGATCAGACCCAAGATTAATGAAAAACTGGCAGGCAATTTAATAATCAACGTCCTGAAATAAATTTGTTGAATGAAATATTGTTCATCGTATAAAAAAACAATTTATTTCAATTGTTGAATGCAATTTTGTTTATTAAATAAAAAAATCATTCATTACAATTATATTTATTGAATAAAGTCATTGAATGAATAAAAAATAAACAATTTATTCAAATAGTCTTTTATTAAAGATAACTTTATGTATTAAACTATTCTTAAATTCGATGTATTAAAATTCTATACAAAAACACAATTCATTTTGATTGTTCATTTATTGAATAGAAATACTTGATTCCGATTGTTTTTTCATTGAAAAATTTCTTTATATTAAATAAACGAATAAAATTGCAATTGTGTTGTCATTAATCAAATTTCATATAGCAAATTGTAAAAAAATGTATTTCAACTGTTTTTTCTCCAAATACACTTCGCGAATCGTAAAAGGGAGCACGAGTGGGAACAGGGAACCGAAGTGAAAGACCAGAGAATTAATATTCCTCGTATTCTCGCGAGAGCCATAAATAATTGCCGCACGAAACAATACGCTCGTTTCATATTTTCCATTAAATTAAGATCATTACACTCGATCGCGCGGATGGAAAAAATAAATAAAAGGGAATTCAAGATGGCGGCCAAAGCGTGCGCGAACAAAAAGTCGAAACTTATTTGATTTTAATGAAGACGAATAAGCCCGCGAGTACTTTCGAATCCGGAAATCTCCGAATGCACAATGGAAAATGAAGAAAAAATTGACTAATAAATAATCGAAAAAAGCGTGCTTGATTAGCGCGTTAATCTTTCGAATTTTACGAGCCCGAGAACCTGCGAGAATCCAAACAAATTAATCCTTCAAATTAACCTAAAAAAAGTATTAAATAAAAACTTGACCGAAAAAAACATTGCTGATCCAATTTTGGCAGATCAGGAATTTAAGGGGCTATACCAGTGTGACATCATTATCATTTATATCATTTACATCAATATGATTTTATATTGCAAAAATTGATAGTTAAAACTTTAAGGGGTTACCCCCACTTGCGATTTTGAAAAAATCGATTTTTTTTATTGCATTTTTTTGAAGTGCAATTTGAAGTGCAGTTTTTTTTGATGCCCGGAATAGATGACTATGTAAGTTTACAACAAAAAAAATATTTTCTTCGTGTAAACCGAAATTGAAACTTTAAACGCGTTTTTCTCAAAATGGCATTTCTGAAGTCGGTGACCAAGATTACTCGAACACTAATGAACCGATCTTCTTGAAATTTTACAGGCTTATTTAATACATAAAAATGTAGTGATTAATCGTTCGATTTTTTTTTCCAAAAAAAATGGCCGTTTTATAGCCAAAAAACGGCCGTTTTTTTTTCGTTAAAATCGAACCATTAACTTTGACTGTCCGCCATTTTGTGAAAAATGAATATTTTTAAAAATCCTTCGATTAAAGACTAGTTTATATTTATATTTGACTAAATCCATCCGCATTTTTTTTTCAGATGATCCACTTCGCCGCAATGTTGGTCACCGCAAATTGTGTATATAAAAACATTATTTCATTGACGGCCATTTGCCACTAAACAATGTAATATTTTTCAATAAAAAAATTACTGAAAGTTCTTCAAGATGTGTTCTTTAAGATGGTATATTGATCGATTAAAAAAGTTTTGTAGTTTTCTTTAAAAAAATTCATGAAAAAGGCGTTTTTTTGCCCGACAAGTGGGGGTAACGCCTTAAACGCGTTTTCTCAAAATGAGATTTTTCAAATTTGCTGACATTGTAACTCCGAGAGCAATTATCCAATTGACTTGAAATTTGAACTGAGTACTCTTGAATATATTTACTCTACAATGACGTACGATATTTTTGATTGGATGAAAATTGACGATTTGGCATTGGAAAAAACGACCATTTTGTAGGCAAGAAAACAGACTTTTTTTCATAACTACGCCATTTTGTTAGATTTTAATATTTTTCGAAAATCCTACGTCATTGTACAGGAAATACCTTCCAGTTTAACGACATTTTTTCCTTTTTCTGTTTCAGCTACTCAATCGGCCGGAATCGTGTCAGCAGTGGAGGAACTTTTTTTTTGGCGCCTCCGAAGCCAGCGCATAAGTCGTTTGGATCTCAATATTTTTCTATGAAAAAATTATGTAATATAGGTCAAACATAGCCAAATATATTCTTAATTTTCCGAAACATTTAATTGAGTACTTTTCGTCCAAAAAATTCCCGAAAATCGCCCAAATTTTCAGCCTTCACACTGGTACAGCCCCTTAATTCGAGCATTCGTGAATTCGTCATATATTTCATTGGGGGGAATATGATCGTTTTTCACGCCTTCCCTCGATCTGTGAGATCGTAAGTCGAATAAGATTCACTTTTCCTTCGGCTCGCGGTGCTCGGAGTGTACAGCCGAGAGAGACACCGGTCACCGCGCGCGTTCCCGGAGCGAGCGAAATCCCTTTCGTTTTATTTTTAAGTGAAAGGAGAGAGAAATATATCTACGAAGTCGACGATGACCGGGACTCGCGCACGTGAATACGAGAGGGAATTTAGAATGTTGGATCATCGAGGCTTCTTTATTGAACTATATGGGAATGTGTGTGTGTGTGTGTGTGCATAGACTAGGGAGAGGATGACCAGTGAGAAGAAATATGTATAATGCAGAAGAGGAACAACGCCGGGCCTTGGAGAACATTGGACTCGTTAAACTTTCAGAAGACTTTCTTTCAATCCAATCTCTCGAGAATAATTCTCTCTCTCTCTCTCTCTCTCTCTCTCTCTCTCTCTCTCTCCCCCTCTCTCTCTCTCTCTCTATCTATCTACGTCTATCTCTCGATTTCAAGCGTGGATAATTTCCCGCTCATACGTTATTATTATACACCGTGTATGTGACGAGCCAGAGATCGTGCTTTTTTTCTCCGCATCATGTCTACACGAAATAAATCGTCGAGTTTTTTGTCGAAGTGAATTATTTGGCAATGCGTTACGTGCTATCGAGTCTCGTGGTGAGATCCTCGTGTTTTATGCCGGACTCAATTGTTTTTCGAATTATTGAGAATTGTTGGGAATTGGGATGAATTACTGTGAAGGAATTATCTTCTGAATTATTGTAAATTATCGTGGAGGAATTTTTTCTGAATTATGAATTCTTGTGTATTACTGGTGATTATTGTGAAAAAATGATTCACTGTGAATACATTATTGAAGAGCATGAATGAATTCTATAATGAAATTATTATGAATTGTACTGAATTATTATGAATTATTTTCCGAATTATTTATGAATTGTTCTGAATTATTTTTCGAATTATTATGAATTTTTCTGAATTATTGTCGATTTTTGCCTGAATTATTATAAATTATTATTCATAATACTGTATGTACTGAATAAACTTTTATCTACTAAATAAAGAACAATTTGTTTCAATTGTTGTTTTTATCGAATGAAGTCTTATTTATTGAATAAAAAATAACCAATATCTTCCAATTGTTTTTTATTGAAGAAAATTCTATTTTTTAAATTAAAATACTGATTTCAATTGTTTATTTATTGAATAGAAATACATGATTTCGATTGTTTTTTCATTGAAAAAAAAATCATTATCCACCTTTGCACCTTTCTACCTCCCCCAACCCGAATGCATCGTGCTCAAGCTAGATCAGACCCAAGATTAATTAAAAACTGGCAGGCAAAAGGTGAAAAAATAATTCACTATGGATACATTATTGAAGAGCATGAATGAATTCTATAATGAAATTATTATGAATTGTACTGAATTATTATGAATTATTTTCCGAATTATTTTTCGAATTATTGTGAATTTTTCTGAATTATTGTCGATTTTTGCCTGAATTATTATAAATTATTATTCATAATTATAATCAATTCTTGTGACATGCAATGAAATATCTTCCGAATTACGAGGGGGTATCAAAAAGTTTCTAGACTAGCTCTGTTGGCGTATTACAGAACTAGTCTCGAAACTTTTCGACGTCGTATTATGAATTCTCCTTACTTATGATGATTTATTTTCCGGATTATTGTAAATTCCCCTGATTTATTATGAATTATTTTCCGAAATATTATAACTTCCTTTAAGGGGGTTAGGGGTTAGCACTTTTGAAAAATCGATTTTTTGTCTTTTCTCATAGTTAAACATTTCAAGAATATAATCCCAAAATTTCAAGTCGATCAGAGCAAAACTCTCGAAGTTATTGACTATTTAGTCCCGCTCCTCTAACACTGTAGCTTCGACTTCTCTAAACTTCAAACGCGTTTTTCTCGAAAGCACTTTTTCAAAGTCCGTGTTCACTGCCATTTGAAAACTACTTGACCGATTTATTTCAAACTTGGTACACACTTTCTACGTATAAAATACCTCCCCCCAACGGTTAGTTTGAGATTTTTTTTACATTGAGGGGGTTTTCCACCCCCAAAATGGCGGAATTTTTCGTGAAAATAGCACTTTCCTCTTTACATGACCACCAAAAATGTAGAAATGTAAAAAAAATTATCGAAGACCGTTGGGGGGAGGATTTGATGATACTTTGACTAAATTTTAATGGTACTTGATTTCAGATTATTTCTAGCTGAGATACAGTGAACACCGCAAATCGTGTTTTTCCAAAGGCGTTCTTGGAAAAGCTTTATCACCGGCTTGTTTGTGGATATTTTCGCGTACAAATTTCACGAAATGTTCTTGAAATGACACTTAACCATGTACAAAAGGTTTCAATAAATTTACTCTATCCATATAGATGAAAAAAATTCGCAAAAAAATGTTTTTTTTTTTTCACGCTGAAACCCCTACCCTCCCGTTAAATTAATATGAACTGTTGCGAATTATTATGAATTATTTCCTAAATGACTTTCGCAATTATTATGAATTGTCCCGAATTTGTATGATTTTTTTTCCAAATAATGTTACATTTTTTTTCATGAATTTTTTCATGAATTTTTTTAAAGAAAACTACAAAACTTTTTTAATCGATTAATATACCATCTTAAAGAACACATCTTGAGGAACTTTCAGTAATTTTTTTATTGAAAAATATTACATTGTTTAGTGGAAAATGGCCGTCAATGAAATAATGTTTTTATATACACGGTTTGCGGTGACCAACATTGCGGCGAAGTGGATCATCTGAAAAAAAATGCGAATGGATTTAGTCAAATATAAGTATAAACTAGTCTTTAATCGAAGGATTTTAAAAAATATTCATTTTTCACAAAATGGCGGACAGTCAAAGTTAATGGTTCGATTTTAACGAAAAAAAACGGCCGTTTTTTGGCTATAAAACGGCCATTTTTTTGGGAAAAAAAATCGAACGATTAAAGACTACATTTTTATGTATTAAATAAGCCTCCAAAATTTCAAGAAGATCGGTTCATTAGTGTTCGAGTAATCTTGGTCACCGACTTCAGAAATGCCATTTTGAGAAAAACGCGTTTAAAGTTTCAATTTCAGTTTACACGAAGAAAATATTTTTTTTGTAAACTTACATAAAGTCATCTATACCGGGCATAAAAAAACTGCACTTCAAATTGCACCTCAAAAAATGCAATAAAAAAAATCGATTTTTTCAAAATCGCAAGTGGGGTAACCCCTTAAAAATTATGATTAATTGTTCTCCGAATAAGTATGAATTCTTTTGAATTATTGTCAATTGTTTTCCGAATTAGTGTGATTTTTTTTATCACTAGCAACGAATTATGTGCCAAATTATTACGAATGCTTGCGCATTTTCATGATTTTTTATAAACAAATAATTGTCCGAATTATAATTTGTAAATGATGCCAAACAGGTTTGCGTTCCGTCGATAAGCCAAATCAAGTTCCTCGCTACGAAAGCTATTTTCTCAACCCACGATCGGTCATCAAACCGCCGGCGTCTGTGAAATCTCGTCGCGCGATTGCGAAACATCGCGGATTTTTTATTTTTTAATTTTATTTTTTTAACACTTCTCCGTTCGCTTCTTTGCATTCGTGGCGGGAATTTAAGCACGAGGGTGAACCATAAACAAGTCAAGACCGGAAATAAGTCGGAGTTATGCGCGCGCATGCGGTTGCTCAAGGATTCTCTCGCTACTCTCGCCGCAGAGTATACACCGGAGAAATTTCTTTCAGGGGTCAATGCGGGAAGACGACTTTCGGTTTCACTTGACTCCCGAGTACACACGCCGTGGCGAGCTGCATTTTGCAATACGAACACACACGTGTACAGGAGCATGCACACATTCAACATATTTCCATGGCGAACGTTTCTCATCTCGGATGCGCGAAGGTATCGCACGGTTTATCCAAACAAACGCGAACAGGAGTTGCACTGCGGAAATGTTTATAACTCTATTTCTATTTTTTTGAGAGCAAATTAAAATTTGCTGATTTTCATGATTTTTTTTTAAAGAGAAGACTTATTCACCATTTTTGAGACGTAGGGTATGTTTTATTATTACTTTTTGCTGTTACATGGTATTTTTATTTTTTATTAATCTTTAAAAATGACGGAGTTATGGCACGGTCTTTTAAGCTGCATTTTTGAAACTGGCCTGACGTATAGCTGAAAAACCAATCGACCGATTATGACGAAATTTGCTATAAATCTTTCTAACCTTATTATCTAAAACATGACCCTGAATGTTCTTAAAAAATTAATAAATTAAAAATTAAAAAATTCAAATGTGGCGATCTTTTCGTAAAATTCAACCTTTTTGTGAGGCCGGGTTGAAATTCCGAACTTTGAATGATCAGAACCCTCAAAACTCCAAAAGAATACTACCCCGGAACAGAGTTGGGCGAAATTCTATTTATACATACGAATACGAATTTATCCACATCGTGATTTTCATGTGAATATAAATACAAATTTATTCATACTTCACTTATTGTAAATACGAATACAAATAAATTCGTATTCACAAGTGTGAATACGAATTTATCTATTCACATGCATGCATACAAATACAATTGTATTCACAAATATTCTGAACATACAACTAAATTCACAGAAAAAATTGTGAATATTCACAAAAAATATGAATATTTACAAAAAATTGTAAATACGAAAAAATTCACAAAATAAGTTGTGAATTTTTTCGTATTTAAGACAAATTAAAATCAAATTTACAATGATTAGATTAAAATTTACACCAAAAGTGAGTTCTTATTGTTGAGTTCAACACAATGTTTTCTCTCAAAATACGTAAGGACTCACTTCTGGTGTAAATTTTAATCTAATTATTGTGAATTTGATTTTAATTCGTCTTAATGACGAAAAAAAAATCACAACTTATTTTGTGATTTTTTTTGTATTTACCATTTTTTGTGAATACATTTGCATTCACAGATTTTGATGTGAATTTTGTTTAATTCATAGGATTTTTCGTAAATATTCACAATTTTTCTGTGAATTTATTTGTATGTTCAGAATATTTGTGAATACAATTGTATTTGTATGCATGCATGTGAATACTAATGAATTCGTATTCACACTTGTGAATACGAATCTATTTGTATACGTATTTACAATAAGCAAAGTATGAATAAATTTGTATTTATATTCACATGAAAATCACGATGTGAATAAATTCGTATTCGTATTTATAAATAGAATTACGCCCAACTCTGCCCCGAAAGATCAAAACTCCGAAAGAATTTTACACGAATGACCAAAACTTCGAAAATCTGAAAACCGTCAAAATAATTTGGTTCTGGACGTTTTAAAAGTTTCAAAATTTTCAATAAATCGGCGAATTTTTTAAGAATTATTTTTATTAAGATGCGATTTTACATCAATCTTGAAATTTGTCTAGACAATGTTATACGTTCTACATCATTTACAGTCAACCGTGTAGACTTTCGCTGGCATGATCTCGACGAACCTTGCTATTTCGGAACATTAAAATTAGGAATTTTAAACCGTCGGCGCATTCAAAGTTCGGAATTTCAACCCGGCCCCCGTGTCAAGATCGTGCCAGCGAAAGTCTACACAGTTGACTGTAAATGATGGAGTTTATTCTTCATCTAAAAAAATTCTTTAAATAATTCATCGAATTATTGAAAATTCTTAAACTTCCATAGCCGAATTATTTTGACGGCGTTCAGATTTTCGGAGTTTTGATCTTTCGGGGTACTATTCTTTCGGAGTTTTGAACGTTCTGATCTTGCAAAGTTCGGAATTTCGACCCGACCCTCTTTTTGTTTCAAAGCGTACCATTTAATCGATTTTAAACATTTCTCACTTTATCTTAGTTCATATTCTGCGTGTGAGTGCTAATGAAAGAAAAATCTTCGTTGGTTTTTTTTTTCAGATTAATCCCGTCGACGCTACGTGTCCCGCCGTCTGACAACATCCACCGTAACCCGTTTAGGAGATCATACCGCCGCCATTTTTAAAGATCAATACTAAAAAATACCATGTAACAGCCAAAAGTAGTAATAACACATACCCTAAGTCTCACGAATGGTGAAGAAATCTTTCCTTTTAAAAAAAGATCACGAAAATCAACAATTTTTTTCTCGCCTAAAGGTATCTCCCTCCTTAAATGGTCATATAACGGTAGCGTAATATTACGTGCCTGAAATCACTGGATTCCATGTTCTGTAGATCATTAAGACGGGACCAATTTTGGCAGACATTATTGGCTTTTGTTATTGAATTTAATATAAAAATTTGACGGCCGGGCATTTCTGTAAAATTCATCCGAAAGCATGTGTATATCGAAATTTGTCGGGTCGTGGGAAATCGAGTCATATAATGATTGCGGTTAATTATTATTAATTGGATATTAAACGAATTTAGTTGAAATTTAATTAAATTTAAAATCTAATGAAATGTACAATTTAATTCAATTAAAAATTCAATTAAATAAAAAAAATTAATTGAATTGACAATGTAATTCAATTAAAAATTTAATTTAATTAAAAATTAAATTAATTAATATTAATTATATATCAGAAAGCGGTATTAATGAAATTCCTTTACATTGAGCCGATACCAAAGAGTTTACTCGTAATGCTGAAAGGACCGCGCCTGACTCTCGCCCCAAATAGATATTCAACAAGCCAATACAAAATAGAAAAAAAAAATGTTTCAAATTAAAACATCGTAAAAAAGTTGAAGTCGGAAAAAAGTTTCAGACAAAAGTTACGGATTTCATCGTGCAAAAAGGGTTTCCTAATTAAAGAATATTGGTTCCCATTTAAAAAACTGAAGTTTACCTTGAAACAACCTTGCACATAGCCACCAAGTGAAAAAAATATATATATATTTTGCAAATATTCAAAATACCTTGAAAAATTGAATTCAGAAAAAAAAGTTTCCAACAAAAGATATTTATTTTATTTCACAAAAAATTATTCTGAATTTTGAATAAATGGTTCCCATTTGAAAAACTTAAGTTGACCTTGAAATAACAATGAAAATCGCGACCCTAAAAAAAATGTCCACCACCATAATTTTCGTTTCTCGAAACTGTGATACTTTTGTTCGAAACGTTTCGTCCGAAAATGCATCCCTCTCGAGATATTTCGTTGCGCCAACTTACGCGGTCCCCTTTGCCCAAACGAACAGACAGAGAACGAGAGAAGTTGAATTCAATGGACTAGATCGAAGGTGTGTAAATCGCGCGTGGGTTCGGGTGTAATTACGGAGCTACAGGAACCGGATGAAACTGAGCAACGAGCAGCACAGACATATACATATAGCCGAAGGCGTCGGAGAGAAAGTAACAAGAGCGACGTTGTCCAAGAGGCCGTCCGGATCATCCTTCACCTTCGTTCCAAAAGATCATCGTACCGGATCGCTTCGACGAGATTCACGTGACCCGTCACGACCTTTTCCGTAAACTCGTGGTCCCCCCTTAGTCAAAAGTGTCACTTTTGCTTCGGTGAATCTGTTTAATTTTTCACTTTATCGATTTCTTCCGTTCATTTTATTTTATTAATATTAATTCATCCATTTCTTCTAATAGAATATTATAATTAAATTAACATTAAAAGTAATAGAAAAATAGCTGGATTAATATTAATAGAATTAAATTAAGGGGGTATGAATCTCTGGAAACTTAAAAAATCGTTTTTAAGTTTCCAGAGTGTTATAGTGTGAACTTTCAAGAATATTTTAAGACCAACCGGACCCTGAAATTCTAAAAATTGACGAAGTTATACTTATTTTGGTGGAACAGTGTGCGTTGGCTTAAGGGGTTAGGCCACTCTAGAGGAAAAAAATTAGGCTTTTTGGGAATTTTTTTTCCGCAAAACTACAAAATAAATCGAAATTAGACAAAAGGGTGTTTATCATACATATCAGTGATTGTATGCAATAATTTTTTTGAAGCGATTAATTTCAAAATGGCGGCTGTGCAGCGTTTATCTCAAAACTGCATTTTTTAAGTTGGCCGGAAACATAACTCAGACAATTTTCAACCGATTCACTTGAAATGTTGAATATATCTTGAAAAATACATTGTCTATTGATGTACGTAGGATTTTTTTAATTCATGAATAACAATGACTTCAGCATGCTGTTTTTCAAGAGAAAAATGAGATTTTTTTTGGAGAAGCTGTCATTGATTGTATTTTTCGAAATTTCGAAAAGTGGATCGTGAACCCATAGCCAGTTGGATATATTTGAAGAATTTTTTGTTTGTTTTCGTTTTAGATTACATTTGAGTCTGGTGGAGATCCTGCCGTTTCGCCCCCCCCCCCCCATGGAAATTTATGTATGTAAAATATATGCTATATATATATATATATATATATCGGACGCATATATAGTGACGAATAATAGAATAATACGTATATATTCAGTATATATGCACCAAATATATGACGCATATATGACCCATATATTTTCGATATATTTTTCTGACCAAAACATATATGCTACGTATAAACACTATATATGATGCATATATGAGGCATATACGACGCATATATTTTCCATATATGTTCAATCTATTTTTTTGTCAGAAAAATATATCAAAAATGTATGCGTCATATATGACGCATACATTTTTGATACATATTCCTGACAAAAAATATATGCTGTGTATAAATACTATTACAGTTAAACTTAATAAAACTTAAAACCTAAACTTAAAAAAACTTAACTTACAGTTAAAGTACGCTATTAAATATAAACACTATATACATATATAGATATCTGTATATATGTGGCATATATGTACCATTTATGCCGTATATGTGTGGTATGTACGCAGTGTGTATGCAACATATATGCTAAATATATGTGGTATATCGGCAGGGTAAATGCTACATATATCATTGATATATGATACATTGATATACAGTAATACCACGCATATACATCTCATATATAAAAACGTTACGAAAATTATAATTTCGCACATATATGCAACATATATTTTCAATATATGGCATACATTTCACATATATTACAATTATTAATAAAATAAATTTACAGTATATTTTTGCGTATATAAATTTCCATGGGGGGGGGGGGGGGGGAGGACTGCAACGCCAACTGCAGCACCACGAACACTTCGAAAGATTTTCTTCCGAAAAAGATACATTGTACCCACAAACATGTGTACAACATGTTGGGAAAAATAAATTTATTCCAACCAATGTGTTACTAGAAGAAAATGCATCATTCTGACCCTTTAAATTGGGCTTTCCGTGATGGATACCGCGTTAAGGGGTTATATACAGTTAAAATTTTCGAAAAATCGATTTTTTTTTCGTAATGTACATATATTTAAGTACACACACAGAAAATTTCTTGTCAATCCGGCGAATATTCTCGAAGTTACACGCACATTTGTAATGACGTGTCAGAGCGTTCGAAAGTGCTTTTGAAACTTTAAACGCGTTTTTCTCAAAACTGTGTTTTTAAAGCCGGTGAGCAAGATTTCTCGGAAACGGCTGAACCGATCAGTCTCAAATTTTAACACAATCTTTTCAAGTATATTTTTTAGTAATTAATCGAAGGCTTTTTCTCACCGATAAATATTGTCCATTTTATAAACAATTTAAGGCCTAATTTTTTGTCAAAAATCGATTTTTTTTTAGGAGCCGCCATTTTGGTAAAAATTATTATTTTGCTTATTCCTTCGATCAATTATAAGATAATCCATTAAATTAACGAAATATTTTTGCTTTGTTCATTTTAGATGATCCAGTCCAGAGATATCGTGCTCATCGAAAGACGCCTTTTTTAGAGGTGCTCCCGGAGATCAGCTATAGCAGCTTCCAAAATAATTATTTTTACAAAAATTAAAACTGTTAAAATACAGTTAAAGGTTACCATAATATGTGTACAAATTTTTACGTTAATAGATTTAACGGGGTCCTCTAGTTTCTCGGGTCGAAAAAATCGATTTTTTTTTCATAAATCACATCTACAACATGTGTAGAAAATGTGTGCCAAAGGATTTTTCGATATTCGAAGTGGTTCACAAGTATAAATCACATGCGCGAACTTTCAAACGCGTTTTTCTCGAAACACCATTTTTCGAAACGGTGACCACGATATGTCCGAAACTACTGCACCGATCTTGTTCAAATTTATACAGCATCTTTAATATGTTATAAGCCAGCGATTGAACTAGGATTATCATGATTGCTTCGATAGTTTTTTTTTGTACGAGCGAAAAACTTAAGAAAAAATGAGTAAAAAATAGAATGTAATTTTCAAAAGTGTATAAAAAAGTCAATTTTTGTAATTTAGAATTCACTCTAGTTCAATCGCTAGTCTTAAATATGAAGATTAAAATGCCGTTTAGTTTTTTGATTTCAGATAAGCAGAGCAGCCGCAATCTTGGTCACCGTCAAGCACCTCTTTTACTTGATGTCTTCCTGTCGGCCACTATAACGTTTATTCTATTATATATTTTGACTTCAAAAAATTTGTAAAGCTTATTTAAATGTTAATAAAGATTATGCAAAAACAATGAGATTGATTATTACGATGCTTTGCCCGTAAAAAATTATTGAAAAAGCCGTAAAAAAACAGCCGAGAAACTAGAGGCCCCGTTAAAGGTCTTCTTAAGAAAAAATCTTGAAAAATCGATCTTTTTGGGCCTCCTGACTGTATACAACCCCTCAATAGAACAAACTGTGGTAACCCATCAAATAGCGAAAAGAAATAAAAGACGCAATGGAAAACATAGGTGAGGGGGCAATCCGACAAGCCGCATGGAATGGAAACGTAAGGGAGTTGGAAAGAAAAATGGAAAGAGGCATAAAGATTAAAATTGAACAAGACATCCAATACGATTGGAGCAAAGTCGATGTGTCAACATACCCCAAGGAATATAAACATAGGAAAACGAATATACACATGGAAAAATATTGGGTGGACAAGATGATTAGCGGAGAATTAAAAGCAACGTGGGCGAGGATAAGATGTGGTAGTGTCAGGAAAGACGGGGAAAAAGGTTACGTAGGCGCCAAATGTAGAATATGCAAGCAGGAAATTAAAATTTGACACATATTTGCGAGTGTACGGAAGTTAAGGGAAAACTAAATTAAAAAATGGTAAGTTAACTGGAGCCATCGTTGGAAGATAGCAGGGGGTTAGAAATTGATCGCAAAATAGAACAATGTGTCCTTTGGCTATCAAATGTATAAGAAAGTCAAGTTCCACCAAAACCACCAGAATTTTATATGTATATTTTTTCAAGTCTCGAAGTAACCTCGAGTGTGGGGTTTCTTTGACAAGGCATTAAAATGCAACTTATGTCAAAGATTAAGGGTTACTTTGACATCACTTTGATAAAAAGATTAATATTTTGTGCATTATTCATGGAATTAAATGAAAAACAACAATTTTTTACAATCAAATTGTTATCTTTATTGAGGAACCATTTTACATGAAAATATGAAACACCTAGGGTACTATTATAGGCACTTAAGGGGTTACACCTATTTGGAATTTTTGAAATAATCGATTTTACGTTTTCGACGGATTCTTATAATAAAACCTCTCAAAAATATTCTCTGAAAATTGCACGTCGGTCCGTTGAAAATTGGGGAGTTATGAGCGTTTATAGGTAGGTCCGTTTATCGCTTTACCGTCACAGGTAAGAACTTTAAACGTGTTTTTCTCGGAATAACTTTTCCAGAATCGGTGGAAAAAATATCTTAAAAACAACTAAAACGATCTGCTTCAAATTTGACAGACATTTTTTTTATATCAAAAGGCAGTCTTTAATCGAAAGATTTTTTTTAATGCCTACTTTTTATATATCAAGGAAAATAGAGTGTTTTTTTTCGCCGAAATTTCGACGATCACTTTCGATCGGCGACCATTTTTTCAAAAATCATTTTATTGAATCCTACGATTAAAGACTAGATAATTCGATACAAAAACTAAATTCATTTAGTTTTTTTGTTTCACATGATTTGTCCTCGAGCAGGAGTGGTCACCGCGAAGGACCTTTTTTGCACAGCGGTCTGTGCAATTTCCTGTATTTACGTCGTTTAATAAATATTTCCCAATAAAACAAATTGTCAAAGTTACTTTACATAATACCCTTCACTATGAAAAGAAAGTTAAAAACCTACACCCATTTCCCAAAAAAAATTCACGAAAACATCTCTTTTTTCCGGCCGCGAACTAGGTGTAACTCGTTAATCAGTCTTATAATTATTATTGACATCAAAATCACCTTAAGCAACATTACAAACAACTTTAGCAACATTATAATAAACTCGAATAACAAATTTGAGCAACAATAGAAAAAAAGTTTAAGCACACATGGAAACCGTATTTTGGCGCTCTTATCCTCGTACGATGGTACGTTTCTTACGCGAAGCGCTTCGCTTGTAACCACCTGGCGGATTTTTGGCGAAATACATTCAGGTAATGTCTCCCCGGCCAGAATATTCCCCAACATGGCGACAAGGCATTCGAAAACCACGAATGACCTGCTTTACTTTTTTGCCTCGTAAAACAATTTGGCTATTCCTTATGCCCAAATCATTAATTATTGTAATCCCGGTATTTATTATAAGCATTGTTATCCTCGTCGATTATGATTGATGAAATGAATGCTTTTAATGACGAATATAATTACAACAGATGTATTAGTTTCATCCCGATCAATTATAAATATGTTTGGGTTTGTTTGGGTTTGTTTGGGTTGAAAAGCAAAGTATGAGGTGAAAAGCAAAGTATATTTTCTTTAATTCTTAAAGACAGGCTCGACTTTTCAGAACATGTCAATGTTCTGGCTGGGTAAACATTACGTGAAGATGTAGGGAATGTCCGGTTATATTTCTGCACGGGAAGACAGTTGGAGAAGCTAGCAAGAAAGAGGGTAGAGCAGACAGGACGAGAAGATTAGTAGCAATGTGGAATAAAAGTATTATAATGTAAAAAGGAACTGAAGAACAAATGGGAGGTTGTAAAAACCCGCGAGGGTATATATGTGGAATAAACTACTACTAGTTGATAGAATAAAATTCATGGAATAGATTTAATAGAAGCAATATATTAATATTAATAGAATAAAATTAATATTAATCGATCTATTTCTTCGTTATTTTAATTTTATTAACATTAATTTATCTATTTCTTCTATTAATTTTATTATATCAATATTGATATAATAAAAAAATAATTGATGTTAATCGGAAGGGAGGGACATTTATGTAAACACCCTTCAAAAGAGTATACAAGGAATAAAGATACTACTAATTGATAGAATAAAACTCACAGAATTAATTTAACAGAAGCAGCAGATTAATATTAATAGGATAAAATTAATACTAATCGATCTATTTCTTCCAATAATTTTATTTTATTAACATTAATCTATTTATTTCTTCTATTAATTTTATTCTTTTAATATTAATCCAATTATTTCTTGTGTTCATTTCATTTCATTAATGTTAATCTATCCATTTCTTCTATTCATTTTATTCTATTAATAATAATCCACCGATTTCTTCTATTAATATTAATCCAACTGTTTCTTCTATTCATTTTATTTTATTAACATTAATGTACCTGTATATTCTATTGAAATTCATCTATCCATTTCTTCCACCAATTTTAAAGAAATCGCGAAATGCGATCTCGGCAAAGCCTCGCACTTCCGGTCTTCCCCGAGGCGAAATTTCGACGTATTGATGCCCGAACAAGTAACGCTTCGACGACGCGGAAGGTCGGAGAAAATCGGCTCACCGATTCGTGAGAGGATGTCGTAATTAACGAGCAAATGTGAAACGATTTTGTGTGCACGCACGCGCGATTGTGTTGTCTCTACTACTCGCGGACGCCATCTTTTCTGCATCTCAAATTAACGATCTTTTCTCCTCGTTTCATAAGGTGCGTCTCGCTTCTCTGGCTTTATGTATGTATTGCTCGTTACTCGCAGACAGCGGAGAGGAAGAGCCGATTTCCATTCAATGCGCACTCAATCGCACGCCGTATAATTGAAGATTAAATCTTTCATCGTGCCTCTTTCGAGGAAGATTTAATAATGGAAATGATTGAGGGAGACTAGTCTGCTGTCCGGAAAAAAGGTGAATTTCGACAATTTATTATAGTTAGCCAGTGGAATCGAATGAAAATTCCGTTTCGGGACCTTTGTTCTATATATCTTCGAGTATCTTTACAATTTTTTTACAACTTTTTGTAATATGCTCTGCAGCTCAAAAATTTTGAAAACTCAATTTTTTTTCTTTCTAGATAACAAATCGAATGATAAATCAATTGTAAAAAAAAACAAACACAAGCAAACCCAAATTTGAGTTGCAAATAAATTATGTATATTTTATTTATTATTCGTGGATGCATATTCGATATAGATAGATATAAAAATAATATATATTTATATGTTATAAATAGGGAGCGGAAGTCGAAAATGCAATGGAGGAATTCGACATTTACGACCTCAATTTGCATAAAAAGGTTTTGGATAATGATGAAAATAACGAAATGAATAATGAAGAAAATAAATCGTTGCGTTCCAGCGATCAAATCTTCATTCGTCTTGATATCTCATGTGCAATGTGAAATATACGTATTCGATAATACCATAAAATGACTGGTGAAAATCGACGAAGCCTTTCCCACATTCCGATCTTATGGATTTTTCAAAATTACCATCCTCGAATAAAATGCTTCGAATGTGTGTGTGTGTATGTGTGTGCATATACATCGGAATTCGAGAAAAGAGACCGTAGAAATTTATTGACCATATACATGCCAGTCACCATTAAGGGGGGAGATACTCTTTGGCGGAGAATTTTTTCCTGATTTTCATGAAAGTTTTTAAAGGAAATATTTCTTCACCATTTTGTAGACTCAGGGTAGGTTTTATTACTATTTTTGTAACCGGGTTTTTTTTCTCATTTTCATGATTTCTTTTTAAAGGAAAGCTTTCTTCACCATTTTTGAGACTCAGGGTAGGATTTATTACTACTTTCGTTACATGGTATTTTTAAAATTATTAGTCTTTAAAAATGGCGGAGGTATGGCACGATTTTCTAAACTGCATTTTAAAAACTGGCGTGATGTATAGCTGAAAAACTAATCGACCGATTCTGATGAAATTTGGTACGCATCTTTCTAACCTTATTATCTAAAACATAAAACGAAATTTTTCCGAAAATTAAGAAAAAAAAGGACTTTTTCATTGCAAAATGTGGCCAGTTGTCTCGGAAAATTCAATCGTTTTGTTTCAAAGCGTACCATTTTATCAATTTTCAACATTTCTCACTTTTTCTTGGTTCATATTCTGCGTACGAGAGTTAACGAAAGAAAAATCTTCGTCGGAGTTTTTTCAGTTTAATCCCGCCGACGCTACGTGCCACGCCGTCTGATAACATCCGCCGAAACTCGTTTAGAAGACTGTGCTATACCTTCGTCATTTTTAAAGAAAAAAAAATCCTATAATAGCCAAAAGTAGTAATGAACCATACCCTGAGTGTCAAGAATGGTGAAGAAATATTTCCTTTCATAATCATGAAAATCAACAATTTTTTCCTTGCCAAAAGGTATCCACCCCTTAATGATTTAACGACAAGGAATCTCACTGAAACGAGGAAGAGCCTCGTAATAGGAAAAAACCGGAAAACTCGACGTTCGGTCGACACTGGTCGAGTTCAAATGCAGAAATTTCCGCAATGTCCTCCATATGAATTTTTATTCAGTCAGGTGGCTCAATTCGCACGCTGCGTGTACTTAGTATTACTTATATTTTATTTCTTTCCACGATCATGCAGGATCCAATGTGTCTGATGAAAGAGAGAGAGCGCGACGGGGTGGAGGGGGGGAGAGAGAGAGAGAGAGAGAGAGAGAGAGAGAGAGAGAGAGAGAGAGAGAGAGAGAGAGAGAGAGAGAGAGAGAGAGAGAGAGAGAGAGAGAGAGAGAGACGAGGTGGGGCAGGTATAAAAAAGAGCAACAAGTGCACACAACTGTAACGGTACGTACAGCCGCAAATTGCGGTTTTCTCACAAACTCTCTTGGCTCTGGAGGCGACGAGAGTGAAAGGAGATCGTGACGGCGGTGTGTGTGGGATCTGGACAAGCCGCCCCGCGTATACCGCATATTTATATTCCCTGTGTGTTTTAATCGTTATGTCAACGCCGCGCTCCAGTCGGTCAGCAATAACGCGTTGTTCCTCTCCTTACTTCTGATCAATTGGACTCTCCCATTGGTTTTTCTATTTGCATTTTTTTTATTTTATTTTTTACTTTTTCCCGTGAAACGTACTTTTTTTTCGCCCGAGGTTCATTGAATTCCCATAACACCGGAGTCGCGCAACACCGCCAGGCTCGTCCACTTCCGCGCAGTCGAGAGAAAATTCACGAGGTATAAATTTGTTAATCGTTGGAGGCGGAATCGCGGGTGCTCGTGGCGTTGAAATTGGGTTCGTAAGCCAATGGACTGTGCACAGTTTCGGAGCCGATCGACAGGTTACCGATCACTGGACTTTTACGATATTTTACGATGTACAGTGATTTTTTTTTGCTCTGGCGAGGAGAGTTTGCTACTGGGAAAAATATGATATTTAAAGGCTTTTAAAGTCCTCTTGAAAAAAATATATCGCCTATTTTTGTGACGAGTAGTATTTGCCAGTAAAAATTGAGCATTCTGGAAAAGAATTGACATTATATTCTATGAGTTCAGTAGAATAAAGGTAATTAAATGCTTAATACGAGGGACTCTTGAAAAAAAAATTTAATTAAATTCCAATTGTCCACTTTAAAATGGATCTACGATTTTTTTAATCGCGATGAAAAAAGCGTACAGATAGACAAAAAATAATAAAATGAAATTAATTAAAAAATCATTTAAAAAGCGAAACAAGTTTTAAAAAAAACGAAAAAATGTAGTTAATTAAAAAATTAAGGTAATTAGAAAAATAGAATTAATTTTTAAAAAATAATTTGAAAAATTGAACCACTGAAATATATAAACTAAGAAAAATTATAAAATTTGATAAAATAATAGGGGTAGACAAAAATAAATTTTCAGGGGCACTCGTCTCTGTCGGACGGATGAACGGACGACGGAATTAGAAGAATTTCTACTGAACTCTCGGCACGATCCCCCGACGGCTCAATTACCGCAGTAATTATTTTCCCCCTGACGACAAAAACAAACACTCGAATATCCGTTTGTCCAATACCCTACGGCAAAAACCAATGCATTCTTATTCAAATTTCGTTTTTGAATAATTTACGTTATTTTTTTTCGTTTTGTTTGCCGTTTAATTATTTCGACGTTTGGCAAATTGTGTACGTCGCTCGCACGTGAAGATTTCGCGCCTCGGGCACACTGAAAACCGCAGTTCGCCGCTTTCTAACGATCCCGGACGATCCTCCGCGAGGATTTCACAAGCACCCGGTATCGCCGTTGGCTTTTTGTAATCTCGCGGCTCATTCAAAATCTCATCCATCCTCGAACCGGCAATTACATCTGACAAAGTTATCCGTCGATGTCTCCATTCCCCTGATTGTTCGTAACTTCTTCGTCTCGAGAAATTAACGGACGAATTAACGAAGCGAATCTCATTCTTTTTTCGCACATTCTCCGAGATCGTTCGAAATCGGTTTTGCATTTTTTTATTCGATTTTCACGGTTTTGAAGGTTCATTGAAATTTCAAATTTCGAATTTATCAGTTTTTGTTTCGGCCTGGAAAATCTCGTCAACATTTTTGAAAAGATACTCGAGAATATGTGGAACAAAAGCCAGCAAGCGGAATTTTCATTCCATCAATTGGGCATCCGTATAAAATTGTCGAAATTCACCTTTTTTCGGGGTCTAGACCGGTAGTCTCCCTTAAGGGGAGAGATAAACTGATAGATTGAGGCGAGAAAAAAATTTGCTGATTTTCTTGATTTTGTTTTTCAAGGAAAGACTTCTTCACCATTCTTGAGACTTAGGGTATGTTTCATCACTACTTTTGCCTGTTAAATGGTATTTTATTTTATTAAGGGGGATACACATTTGAACAGGAAAAAAATAAGCAATATTGAATGATTTTTTAAACGAAGAAATAATTATTCTACAATTATCAAACTTTAGGTATACTTTAATAGTATATTTAAGTATACAAAACAAATTTTTTAAATTAATTCATCATCAAAATGACGGAGCTGTCGCAGAGTGTTACAGCAAGATCGCCGCGGGAGTTGCGAATTGACGTGCGGTCTAGCTTCCCGTAAACGTTGATTTGCAAAAAAGTTCAAACATTTTTTCAGTTAGAACATGTAAAGTTTCTATGTGACGGTAATTAAAATGAAGAAAATGCAAATTTAAGAAAATGGCACGTATTTGCAACAAAAAATCAACATTTCACGCAACATTTCTGTAAAATGTGGAGGCACAGCGTTGACGGGCTGTAACGTGTGAAGTTTTTTTAATTTCGCTTTAAAACTTTGGGAAAATATTCTACATATGAGACATTCCACGTCACTTCAGCCAGTAAAACAAAATCCACAAATAATTTTGAAAAATCGAATTACTTTATTGAGAAATATTCACCGAGGGTCGAAATTTTTAAAAAATTTCTGACGTTTTTTCTCGTTGATTACCATTTTTTAACATTTTTCTATTCAAATGGCTGTATCTTTGGCAGGGTTTGACGTATTTACATTCGCAAAAAAACGAAAATGTGGGTCTTTTTCTAGCCTTCCAGAAAAAAGTTAATTTAGAGTTTATTGAGCAAGTCGAATGTCCGTTTCAGGACAAAATATGCAAAAATATTTTTTTTCTCAAGGAAAGACACTCGTTATTTTATTTTTTTATATTTCCCCGAATTATGAATACGAAAAACGGATTTTTGGTATTTTTTATATTATGGGATTCCTAAACTCCGTGAAGTAACAGCTATTTTCATTTAAATTTTTTTTTGATTAACATTCGATTGAAAAGTGTGGAGCACCCCAAGGCTCCAAGACATATGACATATATGTCATATGTATTTCAAAAACCTGGTAAACATACAGCAAGTTCTCCACACTCTTCAATCAAATATTGATAAAAAAATTTTAAAAATAAAAATAGCTGTTACTTCACGGTGTTTAGGAATCCCCTAATATAAAAAAATACCAAAAATCCGTTTTTCGTATTTACAGTTCGGGGAAATTCTTAAAAATAAAATAACGAGTGTTTTTCTTTGAGTAAAAAATATTTTTGCATATTGAGCCGTGAAACGGACGTTCGACTTGCTCAATAAAATCTAAATTAATTTTTTTTTTGAAGGTTAGAAAAAGACGCATCTTTTCGTTTTTACGAATGTAAATACGTCAAATCCTGCCAAAGATACAGCCATTTGAATGGGAAAATATTAAAAAATGGTAATCACCGAGTAAAAACGTCAGAAATTTTTTTTAAATGTCGACACTCGGTGAATAAGTAACTCGATTTTTCAAAATTTTCAATTAAGTAACTCGATTTTTCAAAATTATTTGCGAATTTTTTTTCCTGGCTGAAGTGACGTGGAATGCCTCATATATAGTTCTATCGTTTAAAGAAGAAAAAAAAAGATATCAATTTTTTGATCGTTGTAAGTGTATATCCCACCTTAATCTTTAAAAATGGCGAAGGTATGGCACGATCTTCTAAATCGCATTTTCCAAACTGGCGTGACGTAAAGCTAAAAAACTATTGGACCGATTCTGATGAAATTTGGTATAAATCTTTCTAACCTTATCGTCTAACGCATGGCCCTAAGTATTTTTGAAAATAAAAAAGTATTTTTTATGGCAAAATGTAGCAATTTTTGTGGAAAATTTCATCTTTTTTTTCGAAGCGTACCATTTCACTGATTTTCATCATTTCTCACTTTTTCTTGGTTCATATTCTGCGTATGGGTGTTAACGAAAGAAAAATCTTCGTTAGTTTTTGTCAGATTAATCCCGCCGAGGCTAGGTGTCACGCCGTCTGACAATATCCGCCGCAACCCGTTTAGAAGACCGTGCCAGCCCTCCGCCATGTTTGAAGATTAATTAAAAAATAAAAAATATCATGTGACAGCCAAAAGTAGTAATGAAACATACCCTAAGTCTCAAAAATGGTGAAGATATCTTTCTTTTGAAAAAAAATTATTAAAATCAGCAATTTTTTTTTCGCCTAAAGTTTCTTCCCCCCTTAAAATCCGTCTTACGCATTTGTAAAAAAAAATTGGTTTTTTTTTTCTAAATCGAGACTTTTACAGATTCTCGCCTGTCGCCTTTCTTTTCCTCAAGAGGATACGTTACATATGCACGCGTGCGTGTATCACAATCGCTGCTGCGCCCATTACCATTTTCGGCTCTCACGCTTTCCGGCCTTCGCGGTGCCGGCGAATTCCGGCGTGTTCGTCGAAGCACTTTCTTATTAAATTCCACATTAATCCGAATGAGCCGTCAAATGATTTCCCCAATTAGACGCCATTGGTGACATTTTTTTCGACGGTGTCGCCCTTTCGTTGACCTTAAAAGGATCCATTGTTTTTTTTTTCTTCAATCTGTCGCTCCTGAATGCGCGGAAGTACGGAAATTAGACGGGTTTGCCCAATTCAATTATTTTGTTACGAGTAATTATTTCAAGGAAACGACTAGAGTGTGGCTATTACATAAATATCAAAGAAAACCACTTTGAAGTGATTTTTGTGGCTGGGAAATTACGATTATTTTTTTTTCTATGCGTTGGCTAATTATTTACAGACAAGATTTTTTCTGGGCTGGGCATTTTTTATTTGTTGATTTTAGTGTAATTTTTTGGCTGCTAAATTAATTTGTGGGAATACGCGTGGGCGGGGAAAATTCACCGAAGGGTTTGTCCATTTCGATTATTTCGTTACGAGCAATTATGTTGAGGAAACGAATAAAGGGTCGCTATTAAAAATGAAAGAAAACAACTTTGAAGTGATTTTTGTAGCTGCGAAATTACGATAATTTTCTTTTCTATGCTTTGGCCAATTATTTACAGACAGAAGATTTTTTCTGAGCTGGGAATTTTTTATTTGTTGATTTTTAGTGTAATTGTTTGGCTGCTAAATTAATTTGTGGACAAACGCGTGGGCGGGGGAAAATTCACCGAAGGGTTTACCCATTTCAATTATTTCGTTACGAGCAATTATTTTGAGGAAACGAATAAAGGGTCGCTTTCGAAAATGAAAGAAAACCAATTTAAAGTGATCTTTGTTGCTGGGAAATTACGATTAATTTTTTTTTCTTTGCTCTGGCCAATTATTTACACACAAAATAATTTTTTTGGGCTGAGAATTTTTTATTTGTTGATTTTTAGTGTAATTTTTTTGCTGATAAATTAATTTGTGGGCTAATGCGTGGGCGAGGAAAATTTACCGGAGGCATTCGATCGAAATAAATCGATATTTATAACGGATGTATATATATATATATATTTTTTTTTTGATGCTGCGATATGTGGAACGAAATGCATTTCTCGGTAGGCAAGAAAGTGGCTGCATTCACCCACTAACAGAGTGACTTCTTGACCCTCCCGACTCCTCTGCCTCTTGTTCCTCTTCTCTTCGTCCTTAGCATTCTTCCTTGATCTCCTTCCTCTCTCTCTCTCTCTCCCTCTCTTTCGCTTCACGATTCATATCCCGCGAGCCCCTTCAATCTCGTATCCCCATCGTCTAATTGCCAGATTTCTCTCGAGCCTCTCGCGTGGATTCATATATATATATATATATTTTTTTTTTTTTCAACAAGGCCACGCGGATGCCTAAGACGCCGCCTGGCTATTTTTGTCCCGCCTGTGGCACAAATTTCACTCGCACAATTAAATTAACGTATTAGAAAAGGCCCAAACGTACGATTAATCATTCGAGAATCATCAAAGAGGAGTCCCTTTAGGCAGCCGAAAGTAAGCGAATTTTCACGATTTTTTAGCTGTCGAAACTATTTGTTGTACGTGATAAAAATTTTATATACATGTTATTACATATTTCAATTGTAAAAGAAATTGTTTTTATTTTAATATTTGAAAATGGCGGCTGCACGACACTTTCTTCAGAGACGTAACGTTCGTGAATCTCGTACGAGATAACTCGACAACCGTGTGATCGATCATTTCGAAATTTTGTACACTTTTAGATAACATGATAACCATCTATGTGATCCTAACGTTCGTTAAAAATGATTTTGAAAAACGACTTTTTCATCAACAAATACTGCAGTAAAAATGTCATTAAAAATGGAACATTTTTCGAAACACGAACAATTTTACAAATTTTCACGTTTTTTTTGGATTTTATGGAAAATTAAGGGTCCAGTGCACTTTGAAAATTAAAAAAAAATCGAAAGCAAGCAAGACTTGAAGAAATCGACGATGAGCAATCAGAAGGGATTTTGTAGGGTGCAGGAATTGCCGATTGAGTTTAGGTAAGACTTTTTCATAGTATAAACTTCAAACGCGTTTTTCTCGAAACAACGTTTTCAAAATCTAGCTCCATTGTATCCCTAAAACCAATAAACCGATTCTCTTGAAATTTGAACCACATATTGTAAACATGATTCGCAACAGGATGGTTTTAAAATTTTTGGTTGGTTTGGTTTTAAAATTTGATTTTAAAATTTGGTTTTAAAATTTGGTTTTAAATTTGGTTTTTAAAAGGTTTTTTAATTTTGGTTTTAATTTTGGTGTTAATTTTGGTTTTTAAAATTTTTTTTTAATTTTAGTTTTAAATTTGGTTTTAAAATTTGATTTTAAAATTTGACCCTCAATGGTTTTAAAATTTTGATTTTTACTCTTTTTTTTTGCGAAAAACTGCGGAAAAAACGCGTTTTTGAAAACTTTTTTCGTTTTTCATCTACCAGTTTTTTATTTTTTGATGAAACTTTATATCCGAGGGTCATTTTGTAGCTGGTGTCATACTGAATCTAATGGACTTTGATTTTTTTGGTTCAGACAAGCCGTGACCGAGTTGTGATGGAGCTACCTAGCCCACGTATTTTTGGGGCGTTACGTTAAACTACAGTTCTTGTACTTAAAAATGAATGAAAATGAATTCAAATTTTTTTTCAATGTATTTCAAGACTTTTTTTTATCAAGACCAACAACTTTTATATTCACATCTTTTATAAAATCCTCAAAGAAAAATCGCGAAAGTAGCTTTTTTTCGTGGCTCCAAAGTGGTCTGGCCCCTTAAAAGATGTAACAATATGTACATAAAACTTCAATTGTGCAAACTTCAGATTAAGGAGGTACACCAGCTTCAGCAAAATGGTGATAGATCAATAAAATTTGGTGAATATATTCTTTAGTATTATTCATGTAGATACAAATTTTTTCAGATTTTTTGGTTGTGCCGTTTTCTTACAAATAATTCACAAGCGTTTATTCTTATACCCGGAATATATACCTATATCTATAAAAACGCTATGCTTATACACGTGAACTTCAATGTTCAATTATTCGATAACGGCACAATGAAAAAATCTGAAAAAAATTGTATTGACATATATAATACTAAAGAATATACTCACCAAATTTTATTGATCTATCACCATTTTGAAATTTGACCATGGTTTAGCATGGCAACATTGTATGAAGCTGGTGTACCTCCTTAAATGGATTCGACACAAAAAAATCTTTAAAATTCGCTTATTTTTGGCTGCCTAAACGAATCTCCCCCCTTAAGGGGAATCGTGACAATAGTCGGAGAAATACCGGACCAAAATCGGTCCTTAATTGTTTATTCTTAAATTTATTATTCAGCAGACGATAAATTAACTTTTGTAGATTAAAAAATAATGTTAAAGTTTGTTTGAAATGCAGAGAAAATTCTCTCCTTTCGAATTCCTTATTAACATTTAATATTATCGTTCCATCGATCATGGGATGGAAAAATAAAAAAAAAGAAACAAATGATTAAAGCGATTAATTGTTTTTTTGAGGTACGATGAAAAAATTAACTAAAAATTCATTTTGTGAGGACACGTGCGGCAAACAGCGGGATAATAACGACTAAAAAATGCAATCGTTTTGCAGAAAAGTCGCAAGAAAAATTTACGATCCTTTCGGCGCTTTTAGATCGTCGTTCCGAAAAAAAAACAAAACAAAAAAAACGGCCCATATATCCCTTTCGCTGCTAAGACGATCGGACTCTGAGTCTGCGATAACGGTATCCGTTTCTCGCGGAAACTATCGAATGAGACCGGTCCATAATTACACCGACAAGGTAAACACATAATGATCGTAGAATACGGCGGCAACGATTGCAAGCGCGTACCGTAGAGCGATAAAACCAAGAAGAATGTACAAATGAAATTGGCGTGACCAAATTTTTTAAAATAATAATCAGACAGTTGTTTAAATAATAATCAGTTATTATACTCATTATACGAATTATATTAATCAAATTTCATTCAGAGGTAAAAACTTTCTCCCATCAATTAATTCGTCCCTTCGCGATTAAGGCCGCAGCCTGAATTAGAAGGTCCGAAAAATCGTTTTTTTATTGCTCAAATCGATGGATAAAGTGTTCAAGAATATATTTTCAAAGATACAGAGGCCAATTGAAAATATTTTCAAAGATACAAGGCCAAAGGAAATATCAAGCAGCGAGGCTGTTCTTGATATTTCCTCCTATTGGAAACTTTGAAGCGCGTTTTCTCCAGTTTTCATTTTCACGATTTTTCTCAATTGGCGGGCGTGATAGCAAAAAAACTAAACGACCTATTAAATGAAACCAAAGTTTATGTTCTTTAGTATGAAAATCTCTTCTAAGTGAACTAGGAAAATCATTAAAAAGTCTTTTTGAATCATTTTTATAGCACGTTAAAGTGTTTTTTAACACGTTTTTTTCAAACCTGAGAAAAGTTATAATTACACGATTTTTTCGGCTTTTTCTTAGTTCACCCAGAAGAAAAATATATGATAATTGAAAATTTCATTGGTTATTTTGTTTCAGTCAACAATTGCGAGCTTTATATTTCCCAGCACATGGAATAGGCTGATAAATCTGCAGTCATTTATTGTTTCATGTTGAACTTTTTTTTACACATTTAAAATATACATGTAAAAATACCTCAATGTTTACTGGGCTCACTTGTTTTTTTGCCTTCTAGATAAATTCCCGAAAAAACGCTTTTTGAACCTTCTAATTCAGGCTTCGACCTTAAGGTCGTTGCACTGTTAATTTCCCAATAAAAATGTTCTGATAGAATAACCATTCAAAAAGAATATTAATGAAAAAAAATTACTACTGTTAGAATGGGAATTGACGAATTCATTTCGTACTTTTTCCATTTTTTCTTTGTGTATTTAGTTTCGTATTTCCTTGGTTTATTTAATTACTGTTTATTCATTTTATTGATATTGTTATCTTGCAATTTTATTTATTAACGTTTTTATCTTATTATTTGATTTCTAGATATTTTTTTCAATTGAACGGAACGGAACTTTCCTGAGGGGACGAACAGTCAGATTGCTAGCTGAGAGAATTGCTAATTTTTAAATTTCATTCAAATTCAGCACATTTTTTTTCAGGAAATTCAATTTCTAGTGAAAGTTTTTTTATTCAATATCAAGCAATTTGTGTTTGTATTTTGTATTTTATTTGATTAATCTTCTGGTAATGTATATTCTATATGTATCGGATTTGAAAAAAATATTATTTATTTTAACTTGTAGAGAATTTTATGTTAAACACATCTGAGGACGATTTTTTCTGTTCTCGTTCTTGTTTTCAATTCGCCTCGTAGTGATTTTAATCGAACAGATATCTGCAATAGTTTTTCGGAGTATCGTTTTTACTTAAATTCATCTTGCAGTGAATTTTGTTTTAAAGAATACTGAAACCCACGAAATTTACTTTTTTAAAATTAAACTTGCAGTGCAGTTTAAGGATACAATTATCCTTAAACTTCACTGTAAGTTTAAGGATACATTTATCCTTAAGAATAAGGATAATAAGGATAAGGATACAATTATCCTTAAACTTCACAAAAAGTTTAAGGATACAATTATCCTTAAACTTCACTGTAAGTTGAATTTAAAAAAAGCAAATTTCGTTGGTTTCAGTATGAATTTTACAAATTCGAAGAAGTGAATTTTATTTTAAAGGTAGTTCGAAGAATATTTCAAATTTGTTTTTTTTTTTCAAATTCAACTTGCTGCGAGTGTGATTTTTTCTCATTATTTCAACAAACAATAGAAAAATATTACATTCACAGCAAGTTGAATTGAAAAAAACAAATTTGAAAAATTCTTCGAACTACCTTTGAAATAAAATTCACTGCAAGTTGAATTAAAAGAAGAAGAAAATTCGGAAAATTACTCTTATCATTTTTAAAACAAAAATTCACTGCAAGATAAAGCGTTTAGAAACCCAAATTTGAAAAATCGTTCCAATTATCTTCGAGATAAAATTCACTGCAGAAAAAATTATAAAAAAAAATAATTTAAAAAAACGATCCAATTATCTTCAAAATAAAATTCGCCGCAGGACAAATAAATAAATAAAAAAACAGAAAATTCCAAAAACAGTTCTACATACAATTGCACAAATAGACCAATCAAAACAAATTTCTTTTTTTTAGTTCACCTCCGGGTGAGTTTCTAGTGACTTACCGGTCTGAGATGCGGGAAATCCGGGGAGTTCGATAGGATCGCCGGTTCCGCATCGCCGGCGGCTAAATCACTGAGATCGAAGACCACGCTCGCCCACACGAGGCACAAAAGTCTATACCGCCTCATTGTTTTTTCTTCTCTTTTCCCTCGTGACCCACACCGATGTACACAAGCCGAATAATCGAATTTGCGACCGACTTAAGGGGCGAAAGAAAGCCGAAAAAGTGACGATGAAAATAAAGATACACAAGGTATTGAAAAAAAAAAAAAAAAAAAAATGGTACACAAGTTTGTATTGTGTTATTGTCGAGACGAGGCCTCGTGAAACTCTTATTAAGAGTGAAAGAGTACTTGACGTCGTCGTCGTCCTTCCTAGCTGGCTCGATTTCGCTCCGTGTCTTCTCCGTATATATGTTTCGCCAGGGGAACTTTCGAGTCTGGGAACGGGGTTGTGACTGGCATGAGATTGGAAAAGGTGCGATAGTTTTACTTGCGCGGCAACGCTCGCGGAGAAAAAGTCCGCGGGGAGAGATGATTCGCGTTCTTAAAAGACAACCCACAGGTGGGAGACGTCCGACGATTCCTCCAACGAGAACTCTCAATCCCACATGTGTACGTTCACTTCTCATACCGCACTGATCATTACAATTTTTACCCCCCCCCCCCCCCCCCCCCCCCCCCCCTCGCCCCCGCGCTCATCACGGTGATCGATCGATTGGAAAAAATGTATCGATGACCGTAATACTATTTTCTCTCATGCTGAAGTTATTTCAACATCTGCGAGATTCCCAGGCTGACTCCATTCGAGTTTAATTGAGAGCCAGCCATTTGTCTTGAGAAATTTATATCGGAATGCTTATTGACGATTACCGACTGAGAGGATCGATTGGATCGGCATTGTTTCAATGGCATTCGGAAGTAAGAGAATTATTCGCATGTGAAAATGTTAAATTTTTTTTTCCAATTTTTTCGCAGCACTTTTGTTTTTTTATGGAGGGAGGACACTTCCTGGATGTATTGTGTGATCTTTGAGTTGGCATGGTAATTGGTAGGATTTTAATTGATTTTAAGGGGTTACCCCCACTTGCGATTTTGAAAAAATCGATTTTTTTATTGCATTTTTTTGAAGTATAAGTATCTGAGAATACGTCCTGAAAATTTCAAGTCGATCCGAACAAAATTGACTGAGATATGAGCGTTGAAAGAGAAGAATCCGTTGTGAAATTGAAACTTTAAACGCGTTTTTCTCAAAATGGCATTTCTGAAGTCGGTGACCAAGATTACTCGAACACTAATGAACCGATCTTCTTGAAATTTTGCAGGCTTATTTAATACATAAAAATGTAGTCTTTAATCGTTCGATTTTTTTTTTTTCGAAAAAAATGGCCGTTTTATACCCAAAAAACGGCCGTTTTTTTTTCGTTAAAATCGAACCATTAACTTTGACTGTCCGCCATTTTGTGAAAAGTGAATATTTTTTTAAATCCTTCGATTAAAGACTAGTTTATACTTATATTTGACTAAATCCATCCGCATTTTTTTTTTCAGATGATCCACTTCGCCGCAATGTTGGTCACCGCAAACCGTGTATATAAAAACATTATTTCATTGACGGCCATTTGCCACTAAACGATGTAATATTTTTCAATAAAAAAATTACTGAAAGTTCTTCAAAATGTGTTCTTTAAGATGGTATATTGATCGATTAAAAAAGTTTTGTAGTTTTCTTTGAAAAAATTCATGAAAAAGGCCTTTTTATTGCGCTACAAGTGGGGGTAACGCCTTAAGCGCGAAGAAGGCGGCTGTATGCGTTTTTCGTCGACGGAAAATATATGGAATTCGGTAATGAATAATAGTGTGCAGTTTTTATGTTATTTATACTTCTTATTTTGTGATATGTTTTTTTGTATATGAGCGAATTAGAATATTTTTTTATTCACTAATTCGTATATTGAAATACCTAAAATTCTGCGATACTTTATTATTCATTATTACATTATCTCATGTTTTTATTTTCTAAGATTGTGTTGATTTATTAATTTCATTGACTAATATATTGAATGATAAAAAGATAACATTAAAATGTAACATAATTTTATTTAATGTTTTCAATATTATTTACATAACGTACATTTATATTCTTATTTCTTATACATATTTCACTACTTATTTTCAAATTATTGTACAGATTTTTTCCCAAATAAAAGCGACCACTTTGAAATAGCACGTTCCTCGACCTTAAAGTAAATTTTAATTACACTAATTGCTGAAGTAACTCGAAGATTACGTAATATGATAATCATAAAAAGATCACGCTGCTTATGGAGCGAACGAAAAACATTTTAGTACTAGAATAGGGAAATTACTAGGAGAATTGGGGAAATAGCTAAAAGAGCGGGAGGAATAACTAGGGTAGCTAGGGAAATAACTGGGGGAATGATTGAGAGAACGAGAGAAATAACTAGGAGAACTCGGGAAATAAGTACTAGAATTGGGGAAATAAGTAAAAGATCTAGGGAAATGACTAGGAAAAATAGGGAAGCTAAGGAAATAACCAAAAGAACTAGGGAAATGGCCAGGATAAGTAGGGAAATAACTAGAGGAACTGGGGAAATAATTATGGTAACCAAGGGAATAACTAAGAGAATGAGAGAAATAACTAGGAGAACTAGGGAAATGATACCAGTAAATTCGTCAGTTTATCGTCCTTGATCATCATCATCCTTCTAGTAAACCTAATGCACCAAAACTGTTACTATGCATGTGCAACTTAAACGAGATTACATCGCGTATACGACTTTTTGTAAATTGTACGAATTATGTCCAAATTATGTACTGAATGAGGCAATTCAAATATTAAGTATATTGGGGTTATAGTATATTTAATTATATTTCATTCATTAGATTTATGCTAGACTTACAATTAGAGTACATAGTACGTGCTGGATATATGCGTGCAGTTGCGAACCTAATTAAGGCAAATTGTAAATGTAACTGCAACAACATACATACATACATGCGCATATATATATATATATATATATATATATATATATATATATATATATATATATATATATATATATATATATATATATATATATATATATATATATACACAAACCATTATTATATAATGCGAAAAACGTGAAAAAGGTGGAATTGAATCTGAGCCTGTACGTATATAGTGCAAGTGTCTCTATCTTCTCGAGGAAATCACGTGTAGCAAGGCGAAAAGAATACGTACATATGGGAATAAAAAGTTCTATCCCAGCGACCAATTTCGCTGTACGAAAGGGAGCGGAAGTCGATGAGCGCAAGATTTTCACGATTTTCACGAGATAATTGCTGTGCATACACATTATATAGTCACACATATACATAGAAGGCTTCGACAAGTGAATCAATCGAGGCTTTTTTTTATCAGCGGGCAGCAATATTTTGTTCTTTTTTCTTGCACACCAATCTTAAACACTTTGTCAATCTATAATTTTCGGGCTGGTGACAAAAGTCTTGCGTTAGACGCGGTGGAAAGTTTGCGATGGAGTAAGGAGATAAAAAGCTTGAGAGCCGTGAAAAGAATTAATTTCTTCCTTCCTTAATTCTTTTTATAATTCGCTGATTGATCATACGGAGTTCTAGAAATGCCCATAAGTGCCCTGAATAATGGAACGTGAGTAGAATGAAATTTGTCGTTTTTATCTTCTTGGAATTGTTTCAAAATCGTAATATTTTCCCGCTTGAAAGTTGAGCTCGCAACGTCAGAAATTATCAAATTATTCGGATGTCCTCCGTGCGCAGCCTCTAAAAGCCCCCGTTTTCCTCTTCTGCGTATCTCATCGCGAGAATGTATAATTTTTCGCCTCGTGTATGAATCGCAGGGAGAAAAACATTTGCGCTTGAAAATTCGTGCAATTTGAGGTTAGCAATATCGCTCGAGTCGTAATGGAGGCCATTGTCGGGCGTGTGTACAAACCGCACGCGCGCCCCCTGCGAATATACGTGGTCGAGAGGTTTCCTCTCAAATCGAAATATCCTGTATTTACACGAATATACATGTATTTTTATATATATAAAGCATTTACGCGGTCTCGCGCCGGAATTGAAGGAAAATGAGAAAAAAAATAAGAGGCGGTCAGAAAGACGTAGGATATAATTGGTTAGGGACAATTTGCGCGCACTATTGCCGTGGCTTCACGCGCATCTAGGATGTTGCAAAGGCAATCAGCGAAACGAAGACGCAGAGGGAGCCACACTGCCGAAGGCTGCGGGGATCCCCCGGAATGCCCACAAGGCGTTCAACTTTGTAGCTCAAGCCATAAGACTTTATATATATATGTATATATATATATATATATATATATATATATATATATATATATATATATATATATATATATATATATATATATATATATATATATATATATATATATATATATATATATATATATATATATATATATATATATATATATATATATATATATATATATATATATATATATATGGAAAAGCCATTTTTAAGACATCGAACTTCAAGGACCATCCTGAGAACAGCCAGAGGTACTGGTAACCAACATTACGTAGCAGATGTAACGGGCTTCAAATGTTCATTCCCAATATACATAATACGGATGGGTGTGTTCATGTAGATACAGGGTGGCTCGAAAAGTGACGTCTAAAAGGAAAGTGATTTGGATAGCTATTGATATAAGGCTTCAAACCTCGTATCAATAGCTATCCAAATCACCCCCCTCTAAGTTCTACCATCTTTGTTACTGGCACGATTAGGATATCTTTGGCGCCTTTATTTGACCCTGGTTTATTGATATTTGGCCCAAAATAAGACTTTTTTCAAGAGTGACAAAAATTGAAATTCGGCGTTTAAGGGGGTGAAACAGGGGGTTGAAAGTCGAAGCATTATTATGTTTGTGGTTCCCAATTTTGACCATGCAGCGTCCATATTCGATAGAAAATGCGACTTTTTCGCAGGGTAATGAAACTCGAAAATGCGGCTTTAAAGGATTGAAGAGGAGGGTGTTAAAATTTGGCTGTACATATATTTGAACATCATTTTTTGTTGTATCTTTTGTTTTCTCTATGAAAAAATTCCTTGAAAAATTAGGATAAACTTCCGAAAAACTGTTACCTCCGATTGGCTTCAAATTTGGCACAGACCTTCTTTTTGACGATATAAGAGACCCTATGAAAAGGAATTTTGGCGTAACGCAATATTTTTTGAGATATTGAATTTTGAAAATCGGTAATTTGCTCAATCATGTATATACAAACATGTAATACATATGGTAAACGCCACTACTACCACAAACACACACGTGGGCGTGGAGCACTTTTCATGTGTATGCGTAATCGTTAAGTGAGTTTGGAGCACCTTCGATGTGTGTGTGGAATCGTTGGGTGGGTCTGGAGCACCTTCGATGTGTGTGTGGAATCGTTGGGTAGGTCTGGAGCACCTTCGATGTGTGTGTGGAATCGTTGAGTGGGTCTGGAGCACCTTCGATGTGTGTGTGGAATCATTGGGGGGGGGGGGGGGTCTGGAGCACTTTCGATATGTGTACGATACCGTTCAACGTTGATTAGTCTTAGGTGCTCTTAATTTCATTTTTCCGGCATATGCTTGAAAATTAAATTACTGATTTGTTATTTGAGGAGTTAATTTGTGACTGCCTGTACTAAAAATTGGTAGCCCGAAGTATCGTAACGTACATTCGTTAAAATCTGTTACCATTCATGCATGCTTCATATATTATTGCTGAAAATCGAAAATCGAAAAAGTACATTTTTTTCTTCTTCGGAGCGATGTAAATCCAAAACTAAGGCTTAAAATGAAAAAAGTTATTCTTCTTTTTCGTATTTTTTTGGCCCATTTTTCATAACCCAACCATAAAATGCAGGCGCCAAAGATACCGTAATCTCCCCTTTTTACTTTTCATCTTGTTTACAAAAAAGCATTTTTTATGTATGTACTTTACTCGCGATTTTTTAAAGTTGTGTTATCATTACAAATCGCACTGGTGAGCGATAAATAACCGACTAACTGAACACTAACGTTGATGCCTTAGATTTTTGTCCAAAGTTAGGCGAGAATACCACTGCGATGGGCCGAAAAAAGGTAGTTTTTTCGTTTTTTTTTATTACTAGATTTTTTATTTGGGATTTGGAAAAAAGGTTTGTTATTAAGAATACATTGGATATATTGGGTGTAAAATTTTATTTAAAAAAATGAACATTAACGATGTTATTGAGGTATGCTATTGAGGCTGTGTAAAAAATTTCGTCCAATGGCCGGACCAATAACTTGACTGGTTCGTCTGTAAAATAAAAATAAAACAGCTTTATAATATATATAAATGTTGTTCTGGTTATACGTAGCCGTTTTCCTAAAAAAACAACAAAATGACGGGTGTTCAAAAAAAGTGTAAATTTTGCGAAATTTTTACTTATATTCAGAGGCTTAAAAGTGACTACAGTTGAAAAAAAACGCCTACGTACAACGATAGATACTGCATTTACGGAAATTTTGTTTTTTCTTTTATTTGAAAATCTGACAATAATTGTCCAATTTGTAATTTGAAAGAAGTAGCTATAAAGATAGAATTATGATTCCGGCCAGGTCGAGAAAAGTCGTTTCGAAAAAAAAACCCGAGTAAAAGTTTTAGTTCACGTAAATCGTTGCCTTGCCTGCTCTTATTAAATCGTTTGTAAATTGGTCAATTTTCAATATTTTAACATTTTTTTCACATATTCTTGAATATGTATAATTTGAAAAATGCTTAAAAATCGATTTTTATAAACCATCACAGTGGTGTCCCGCCAACGAAATATATTTGAGAGGATCAGTCACTAGAGTTCAGATGGGAAAAAAATACTTCCACTGGTCTAAATGACTCCCAATTGCTTCGGAAAACTTCTAAAAGAAACGTACATTCACAAAAGAGGAAAAAATAAGAACCTGTGCTAGAGGAAAACTGGGGCGAAAAGGCTTTTTCTCGAAAGTGAAAAAAATCGTAAAACATACCGCAAAACGGGACTACTTTGAACAGGTTTTGGAAGTTTTTTGTAGGTAACTTTTTTCCAACATCCTAGAAACCAACTTTTCTTGCTCAAATAGAACAGTGTGTCTGAATACTTTGGCTATCAAATGTATTCAGAGTTGGGCGTAATTCTATTTATAAATATAAATACGAATTTATTCACATCGCGATTTTCATGTGAATATAAATACAAATTTATTCATACTTCACTTATTTGTCTTCACATGCATGCATACAAATACAATTGTATTCACAAATATTCTGAACATACAAATAAATTCACAGAAAAAATTGTGAATATTCACAAAAAATGTGAATATTTACAAAAAATCCTGTGAATTAAAAAAATTTACATCAAATTCCGTTAATGCAGATGTATTCACAAAAAATTGTAAATACAAAAAAATTCACAAAATAAGTTGTGAATTTTTTTCGTATTTAAGACAAATTAAAATCAAATTCGCAATGATTAGATTAAAATTCACACCAAAAGTGAGTTCTTACGTATTTTGAGAGAAAACATTGCGTCGAGGCGAAGAAATTTTTGCAAAAAAGTTGTGAGTTTCAAATATTAGATTATAAATATGAAAAAAATCACAAAATGAGTTGTGAATTTCCTCAAGTTGAAGAAAATTAAAATCGAATTCACGACAATTATATTAAAATTTACACCACAAGTGAGTTCTTACGCATTTTGAGAGAAAACATTGTGTTAAACGCAACACAATGTTAAACTCAACACAGTGTTTTTGCTGGACGCAATGTTTTCTCTCAAAGTACGCAAGAACTCACTTTTGGTGTAAATTTTAATCTAATCATTGTGAATTTGATTTTAATGTGTCTTAAATACGAAAAAGTTCACGAAAATCTGTGAATTTGCATTCACAGATTTGGTTGTGAATTTTTTTTAATTCACAGGTTTTTTTGTAAATATTCACAATTTTTTTCTGTGAATTTATTTGATATTCGGAATATTTGTGAATACAATTGTATTTGTATGCGTGCATGTGAATACAAATAAGTGAAGTATGAATAAATTTGTATTTATTTTCACATGAACATCGCGATGTGAATAAATTCGTATTCATGTTTATAAATAGTATTACGTCCAACTCTGGAATGTATAAGAAAGTCAAGCTCCACCACCCCCTCGCAATCTGATATATACATTTTTTAAAGTGTCAAAGTACCCCCAAGTGTGGGGCTTCTTTGGCAGGGCATTGAAATGCAACTTATGTCAAAGATTAAGGGTTACCAATCAATCATTTTGATAAAAAATGTAATATTTTATGCATTATACATGGGATTAATGAAAAACAACGATTTTTTATAGCCAAATTTTCGTCGTTATTAAGGCAGCAGAACTGGAACAATTTTTTCGATTAACGCTTTTTTTGATTAATCGAAAATTATAAAAAATATATCACTTTTAAGATGAAAGTTATGGTAATAAAAACGAACTTATTTCAAACTCGTCTCTATTTTTCTTTTAATTATTTTTCAATTCCCCCCATACTTGACTGCTAAAAATAATATAATTCACGAAAATATTTCACTCTTAGTTCCGGGACTAAATTTACGACAGTTCCACTGCGTACCGCGGGAGGGTTGGCTGAAAAATAGTAGTGCTATAGTGACTCGTGCGCCGCCATTTTGTATACTTTTGACAATTAATTTTTTTTACATACTTCAATACGTACCTTAGAAAACCTAAAAGCTCTTTTGACCATGTATTTCATTCCTTTCTTGAAAAAAAATCCAAAGAAAACGGTTGAAATTCGGTACTTACAGTGGTGCCCTTAAGGGGAGGGTAGGGGTTTCAGCGTGAAAAAAAAACACATTTTGCGAATTTTTTTCATCCACATGGATAGAGTAAATTTATTGAAACTTTTTGTACATTGTTAAGTGTCATTTCAAGAACATTCCGTGAAATTTGTAAGCGAAAATATCCACAAACAAGCCGGTACCGCGTTTTCCTCGAAACCACTTTTTCAAAGTCCGTGTTTTTCCACCCCAAAATGGCGGAATTTTTCGTGAAAAATAGCACTTTTCACTTTACATGGCCACCAAAAATTTAGAAATGAAGAAAAAAACTTTTTGGGCCACCTTCTATACGTATAATTTATTATACGTATATATGTGTCTTCAGGGCTGCTCAACAACCGAGATATACTTTCCAATTATACTTCACGAGAGCGTAGCACGGCAGAACGTCCATGCGATTCAGAGCAAACGCCTGCGCTTCAATACTGAAACGCATGGGGGGTTATGTACGCGCGCATACATAGCGAATGTCACGTAGGCGAGTCACTAACCTCATATTTATTTTTAACACCCATTTGCGCTGCTTGTAAACCTCGTCACACGACAAAGAGTTCAATCGAAATAAAAAGTTCAGTGAGCTAACATCGAAGACGCGTGTTTTCCGACGCGATGTAGGGATATTGACCTAACAATGTAGGATAGGCAGCCTGCCGAAAAATTGCAAAATATATGCCTAGATCTCGATGGAATTCGAAGGGCTTTGATAATTTATGAGATTTATTTGGAGGTTAACGACGAGTAATGGAGCGATAGCACTGACGGAAGCTACCGCGGGAAAGAGAAAGGACCACGGGATCGCGGAATATCGTGAAAACCTTTCACCGATTGTGTGTGGGAATCGATCGTTGAATCGATATCACTGCAGTCAAGGAAGTTGGCACGTCCTTGTAGTTGCCAAATCGAGCGCCACCGTCTACTTCCGGTCAATGCTTTTCTTCTTTCCCCGGTTCGCAACGGACTCGCTGAATGGCTTATTTTTATGCGACAGAAACAATATTGGGTGCGTAGTTACAGCTGCAGAATTTTAGTACGAATGAGTGCAAATTGTTCCACGGTCTTAGTTTCCAACTTCAGACTCGCCGAAGCATGGTTGAAACGTATCGTTGCGATCCTAATTTTTCGCTGAAACTCCGTAGGTGCGGTTTTTTATCGTAGAAAAAGTGAGGTTAGGTTCGACTTTGACGGATCTCTCGCGATGAACGGAAAATTCGGAGACTCTGGTGATGGTTAAAATTCGGGAACCATTTGCATAGTTATTAGGAATAGTCATTAACAATAGATAATAGTAGTTAATAGTAATTAACAGTAACGAATAGTGATTATTAATGCTTAATAGTAACTAATAGTAATTAATGGTAACTGATTGTAGTTAATATAGTACTTAATAGTAACTAATAGCAATTAAAAGTTACTAATTGTAATTAATATTAATTAATGGTAACTGATAGTAACTAATGCCAACCAATGGTAGTTATTAATACTTGATAAGATTAATTAGCAATTAATAACTATCAACAGTAATTAATAAAACAGCAGACAGCGGACATTTCAAATGTGGAGCGATCTTCGCCTTTGATTGAACTCTGAAATTGACGGGTCGTCAATTTCGCGGAGAACTCATGAACTGGTTGAGACACCACCGTCGGTAACTGCAGATTGCGCGTCTTAGTTGCGCTTTTGCCCGTCAGGTGTCGCTTCGACCCAGTTCAGTCCGCGACACCGACGAGGTCTGTCGCGCGAGCGTTACCCGCGGGGATTGGAGGCAAAATTGGCGCACAGAGGGCGTCCTCGCGGTTTTCCACGGGGACAGAAAAAAATTCCGTCGCTGACAGTTCGACGACAAAATTGTCGAGTCCACTCGCGAGACAATAAAACGAAAAAAATTACACGTTACAAAGCGCACAAGGAAGAAATAGTAACAAGTTGAGAGTCGAAGGTCGAAGCGAGCGCAATCGATACTCGAAATTTCGAGAATTATTATAATCATAATCTCCGTCTGGCTGAAAAAAATATCAAACATGGCTGCCTGAGGTCCAAGATCCAGAATGTTATTAGTCATCGGTCGGTGTTTATGAGCGTGTGTGTCAACCTGGATGAGACCGATAACAATTTTCTTCGCCCAAAGTTACGACGCGATAGTTTCCCCGTGGGGCGAAAAAAAAACGCTGTCACCTCGAGTCCTCGCGGACTTGAACATTTTTTCGTTGCAAGGCGTAAAGAGAGGAAGGATAAAAGAGTAGCAAACAAAAATGATGAGTCTGTTCGGGAATTCGTCGCCTTTCGACGCTGACGTCGGTAAGTTCGCGTCGACATTATTGCGTGTTTTTGCATTCGAGACGCGTACAATCGCCGAACTTTCGGTTACCGTTCGAAAAAATGAATGAAAAAAAAATAAACGATGCTCGGTCTGTTTCGCACGATGCATTTGCGGACGATCGAAAAAGTATGTTATTTCGACGAGTACCGTGTCTCTGCTGTGCGTGTGTGTGTTTGCGCTCCTCGTCTTCATCGCTCGCTAAGTTGATTAGGCTCGTTCTACTTGACGGCCGATCGGGGACGATGAACGAACGCGGTCGACCTCTCGCAAAAAGAATTTATCGCTCGTAAAACTCGTTTTGCAGATGAAAAAAAAGAAATACTATTTTTCCCAACGAGTTTTTGATCTCGGACATTATGTTTGTATTTCTTCTTTTTGTGCAATCGCTGCTAACAGTTGGCAAATCTTTTTTTTTTCCTTCAGTCACACCCAACAAACCCAAAGAAATAATTTCTGTACCCGACATTGACAGTTTTTCCATTTACTGGAATATTCGTTTATTTCGTAAAGTTGACAATTACTCCAAAAAAATGATCATCGATAGAAATCGAATAATATTCACCTAATTTTTATTTTTATATTGAAGATCTGGTTTGGGTTTGTTTGGGTTCAATATTGAATGCGCTTGCTCGGATGTTGGATGTTTTGTATGGGTTTGTTTAAGTCAAATGTTGAATGTTTTTTTGTTTCGGTTTTGAGTTGTTTGGGTTTAATATTGAATGTTTTTTTGTTTGGTTTGTTTAGCATTAATTACTTTTTTTCGTTTGGATTGGTTTGGGTTTGATATTGAATATTTTTTTGTTTGCCTTCTTCTGGGTTTCATATTGAATGTTTTTTTTGTTTGGATTTGTTATGGGTTCATGAAGGTTTTTTCATTTGTGTTTGGTCGGGTTGCCTAGTGGAAGTTTTTTTTGTTATGAAGAACATTGCATTTACTGTGCAATCAATAATTTAATTATGTAGAGTTTGAAAAATTTCTATACTCGTTTCTTCGATGTCAATGGGAACACATGTTCCGCAAGGCACGGATTTCTCGACACAGCTGAAGAATAACTTGCTACCCCTGCCTTATCGTGTGCTCGCTGATAATTAGACACCGCTAAGAAAACATTTCCCGCATGTTTGTTTTTCTTCAGCTTATTGAGCATGCAACCTTTGGTTGGGGGTCGGAGCATTGATTGCTTTGCTATAATTGATACAGTATTGATTAATCAAAGCTTGGAGTGTCAACAGACGTGGCGGTGTGTATTTATGATCGTATTGAAAATGAAAGATGGGAGCTTGTTACCGAGTTGGGAATTTATCAGCCGCTTAGTAATATTTCAAGTTAGAAAAACAACAAAACGAGGCGGCCAGCAGATGATGAAATTTTTTTCGCGACGTTTTGTGGTGGACACCAGCTTAAACGGTGCGTTTCAAATCTAAAAACCAAACGGGCTATTCAAGTTAACAATAAATCCGATTCGTTGACGATCGTCGATTTTCAAAATCATTTCTTTTAACATCGTGGCGACGAATTGAATCTCAAGCATACTAAATCTATGAAAAATGTCGTAGTTTTTAGGTAACTTTAAAAAAATGAACATCCATTTAACCCTTTCTTGAGACACTGGGTCATTTTGCCCGAACGAATTTGAAATAAAATGCTCACTTTTCCAAAACGGAAAGTTTTCAATAATTGTCTTACAACAATTCAATTTTATATTTTCCGAATTTTAATTATGCAGACATATCAAGAAATGTTTAAAGTGGAATTTTGTTCAATAAAAACCGACCGGAGGGTCGTTAAGGGCAGAGGGATGAAGTTCTATTCTTAAATGTTTCTCATCGTATGTTCTGTAAATTTGGAAACAATCCGTCGAGTGGTTTTCGAGATTCATGTCCACCGACATTAAAAACAGTGTTTCGAGAAAAACGCGTTTAAGGGGCACCACTAGAGTGACACTTTCAAAAAATCGATTTTTTTTTGTGCTTTTTTTGATAGTCTATACCTTCGAGAATAACATACTAAAATTTCAAGTGCGCATCTCAAATGGTTTTTGAACTACAGACTTCTAAAGAGCGGCCACTCTTTAGAAAGCGTAGCTGCTCTCTTATCTTTCAAAGCGTTTGTCTTAAAACAGCATTTTTTAAATTTGCTGCAGTTCTAACTCGAATACAAATCATCCGAACGACTTGAATCTTGTTTAAGGGGCTATACCAGTGTGAACCCTGAAAATTGCAGTGATTTTCGGGAATTTTTTGGAAGAAAAGTAATCAATTAGATGTTTCGGAAAATTAAGAATATATTTGGCTATATTTGACCTATACTACCTAATTTTTTCATAGAAAAAAATTGAGATCCAAGCGACTTATGCGCTGCCTTCGGAGACGCCAAAAAAAAAGTTCCTCCACTGCTGACATGATTCCGGCTAATTGAGTAGCTGAAACCGAAAAAGGAAAAAATGTCGTTAAACTGGAAGGTATTTCCTGTACAATGACGTAGGATTTTCGAAAAATATCAAAATTTAACAAAATGGCGTAGTTATGAAAAAAAGTCTGTTTTCTTGCCTATAAAATGGTCGTTTTTTTCAATGCCAAATCGTCAATTTTCATCCAATCAAAAATGTCCTACGTTATTGTAGAGTAAATATATTCAAGAGTACTCAGTTCAAATTTCAAGTCAATCGGATAATTGCTCTTTGAGTTATAATGTCAGCGAGTTTGAAAAATCTCATTTCATATTCTTGAAAGTATAAACTGTCGAAAAAGGGGAAAAAATCGATTTTTTGCAACTATCACACTGGTACAGAGTTGGGCGTAATTCTATTTATAAATACGAATACGAATTTATTCACATCGTGATTTTCATGTGAATATAAATACAAATTCACTTATTCTTCACTTATTTGTATTCACATGCATGAATACAAATACAATTGTATTCACAAATATTCTGAACATACAAATAAATTCACAGAAAAAATTGTGAATATTCACAAAAAATGTGAATATTTACAATAAATCCTGTGAATTAAAAAAAAATCACTTCAAAATCTGTGACTGCAAATGTATTCACAAAAAATTGTAAATACAAAAAGATTCACAAGATAAGTTGTGAATTTTTTTCGTATTTAAGACGAATTAAAATCAGATTCACAATGATTAGATTAAAATTTACACCAAAAGTGAGTTCTTACGTATTTTGAGAGAAAACATTGCGACGAGGCAAATCATTTTTTGCAAAAAAAGTTGTGAGTTTCAAATATTACATTAAAAATATGAAAAAATTCACAAAATGAGTTGTGAATTTCCTCAAGTTGAAGAAAATTGAAATCGAATTCACGACAGTTTTATTAAAATTTACACCACAAGTGAGTTCTTACGTATTTTGAGAGAAAACATTGTGTTGAGGCAAAGAAATTTCCGCACAAAAAGTTTTGTGCAAAAATTTATTTGCCTCGAGGCAATCTTTTCTCTCAAAATATGTACGAACTCACTAGTGGTGTAAATTTTAATCAAATCATTGTGAGTTTGATTTTAATTTGTCTTAAAAACGAAAAAATTCACAACTTATTTTGAGAATTTGTTTGTATTTACAATTTTTGTGAATACATTTGCATTCACGGATTTTGATGTGAATTTTTTTTAATTCACAGGATTTTTTGTAAATATCACATTTTTTTTTAATATTCACAATTTTTTCTGTGAATTTATTTGTATGTTTAGAATATTTGTGAATACAATTGTATTTGTATGCATGCATGTGAATACATATAAATACAATTATTCGTATTTATAAATAGAATTACGCCCAACTCTGCACTGGTATAGCTCCTTAAGCGTATTTAGTATTTGTATCTTCATGACCTTCCAGTTTTTCGATTGGATAAAAAATGTCAATCAACCATCAGATTTTGAAACGTAATTTGGAATTTTTTTTTTCAAAACTCCGCCATTTTATTGGATTTTAATTTTTTTCACAATCCTGCGTCATTGTACATGCAATACCTTCTAGTTTAACATACTATTTTGATTTTTTTAATTTCCGGCACTGAAGGACCGCAATCACTGCAGCAGTGGGAGAACTTTTTCTTTGAGACTCGGGAGACGGCGCATAAGTCGCTGAAAATTGAATATTTTCATACAAAAAAATTACTGTATATACATAATTTATACACAAATATATCCTCGAAATTTCAAAACGTTCGATGCAATACTTTTCTTTCAATAAAGTCCCGAAAATCGTATTTTTTCGGCAGTCACACTAGTGCCCCCTAATTCAATTTTAGCTCATCCAATTTTAGAAAGATTTCAATGAAATTATCAGGGAATATTAGCTAGAAGGTGATACTATCGAATATAAATATTTTTGAAAAATGCAATTTTTTTACCCACCTGGGTAGATGTAGCCCGATAAGAAATCTTCCTAAAACTGCCCATTCTGCATTTTTCAATTTTCAATTCAATAATTTGTAAATACTGATTATCATCATTTTCTCGTGTATCAGAAAAGGCAACGAACGAGAAAAACACATCCGAGGATTGGAGTCTCATAATGGACATATGCGACAACGTCGGTTCGTCCAGTCAGCATGCCAAGGACTGCCTGAGATCCATAGTGAAGCGATTGAACTCTCAGGACCCTCACATCGTGATGCACGCCATAACGGTTGGCAACGTCACTCGTACCCACTATCGACTCGATCACCCAAAAAAAACTCAATAATTTATCTCCTAACGCCTTGCGTGTCGCGCTTTTCGTTTCAGCTGTTGGACGCCTGTTCGAGCAATTGCGGGAAGACTTTTCATCTCGAGATAGCCTCGAGGGACTTCGAGGGCGAGCTGCGAAAGCTGCTGCAGCGCTCGCACCCGAAGGTAGTCGACAAGCTCAAGGCGTTGTTGAAGAAATGGGCCGAGGGCGATTTCAAGACTGATCCAGCGTTAAATCTCATACCGAGCCTGTACAGCAATTTGAAGAAGGAGGGTATCGATTTTTCGGGACTTTCCGAGACGACGAGTCGAACGGTACTATTGCTTCCAAACGACGGAAATGCCGAGCTTTGGAATTTCTAGAAAATATTTGTCGCAAATTAATATTAAGGCGGGATATACATTTACAACGATCAAAATATCAATTTCTTTTTTTTCCTTCTTTAAACGACAGAACTATATATGTAGAATATTTTCCCAAAGTTTCAATGCGAAATTCGCAAAACTTCAAACGCGTTTTTCTCAAAACTGCATTATCGAAATTGGCGTGCAGGATTACTCAAATACTATTAAGCCGATTGAGTTGAAACTTGGTAGAAATATTGAAAATATTGGTACGTTCTACTTGACGAAAAATGTTTTTGAAAAATTGGAGAAAAAACGACTTTTTTAATCCACATTTTACAGAAATGGTGCGTGAAATGTTGATTTTTTTTTTGTAAATGCGTGCCATTTTCTCAAATTTGGCTCTTCTTCATTTTAATCACCGTCACATAGAAACTATACATGTTCTAACTGAAAAAATGTTTGAACTTTTTTGCAAATCGAAGTCTACGGGAAGCTAAACTGCTATTTTAAATATCTGTAGGTAGTTAAATCCATTTTTTTTTAAATACAAAATGGCGGCCCCGTGGCCGGTAGAAAAAGGCCTTTTTTAGGCCCTCCAAACTTTGATACGCACATGAGCAACCGAGAACAAAAAATCATTTTCTTTTCGTACTTTACATGAGTTTTGCTAGTTAGTACGTACGATTCTTGAAAAATATTTATCTTTGTGAGTTTGGGACTTTGGATTTCGGCGAAAAGTCGTATTTTCGGCTAAAAAGGACCTTAATTTGTTCATTAAAACCGTAATTGTTAATGAATCGTACCAAGATCGTGTGTACTTCGCTAAAAAATTAATCAATGAAGCTACAGTCGAAATTTAAAGTCAATCGGTTGAAAATTTTAAGAGCTACGAGGCCGCCCGATTTCGAGGATGTGGTTTCAAGAAACGCGTTTTTTAAATTGTAACACCATTTTATCAGGACCATATCATTCTTGGGATGTTTACACATCATTTAAGGGATAACCCCACTTTAGCGGCAGAAAATAAGGCCAAACTTTGACAATTTATTTTGGGAGTATGTTAAAAGAAAATGGATTTCTTTTGAGAGGGTTTATTGAACACATTTTAAAGTATAAAAAAAAATTTATTTCAATTTTCATACAAAATGGCGGCGACAGAGCCCATCTTGAAAAACGTGTTTTTTACAAATAGCTTCACGGGAGGACGGTTTTGTCGTAAAGTATAAGACCTGGAACAAAAACCAACAAAATTGTCATCTATATATTATTAGCTATGAGACTACGCAGGGATTTTTTTTTATCAAATTTTGAAAAATATGGCGCACTGGATGAAAAAATCGATTTTTTGCCCGAAAAATAAACAGTAAATTGTTATAAAAAAAAAAGTTTACATTTAATCAAAAAACGGCTATGTACTCCCATAGAGAATGTAATTGTGAAGCTACCATCAAAGTTCCAAATCGATCCATGCAAAGGTGTTCGAGTAATGCGTCCTCCCAGTTTGAAAAAAGTGGTTTTGAGAAATACGCATTTAAAGTTGCAAGAGGCGCTGCAGCAAAATCGATAATTGAACCTTAAAAAAATCGCTACAGCACCAATTGCATATTGTTTTTATGACCCTAAAGTATTTTTTAAGAAAAAAAAAACGATTTTTCGAAAATCCTAGAGTGGTGTTATCCGTTAAGGGGAGATATACATCTAGGAGCCGGAAAAAAGGTCATGTTTGTGAATTTTTTCAAGGAAAACTATTTGAAATTTCGGATTGGGGTTTTGATTATCTAAAAGTATATACATTCAAAAATGTGTTTAATTTTCTTTATTTAAAAATATCAAAAATATACAAGGATATTGTATAATCCTTGGAGCGTCGTAAAAAAATCTGCGTATACGGTACCCACTGGCGTTTCTTCAAAAATCATCTGAAAAAAAAACCAAAAAGATTATTAAATTAGATACTATAATCTAGTACTTGTCATAGCCGATTTTGAAAATATCGATTTATGACAAAATGGCGGACGTTTGAACATAAATAGTGATTTTTGGGCTAAAAATTAGTTATTATTTTGCCTATAAAACAAAAAGTAAGTACCGGAAAAAAAATCTTATGACAAGTACTAGATAATGGTGTATAGAATAACCACAAAAAACCTCAAGGCAATCGGTTCATTGGTTTTCGAGAAATTTTGGGTATCGATTTGAAAAACGTGGTTTTGAGATAAACGCGTTTGAAAATTTGAGAATGAATAAATCATGGAATTTGTCAACTTACATGGAATCATCGATACCAGGCCCATAGTGTAGGTCTTCTACGGTCGACGGAATGTTCATAGCTTCTACATCCTCGACCTCGACTATCTAGGTGTATATCTCTCCTTAAGGCGTTACCCCCACTTGTAGCGCAAAAAAAGGCCTTTTTCATGAATTTTTTAAAAGAAAACTACAAAACTTTTTTAATCGATCAATATACCATCTTAAAGAACACATCTTGAAGAACTTTCAGTAATTTTTTTTATTGAAAAATATTACATTGTTTAGTGGCAAATGGCCGTCAATGAAATAATGTTTTTATATACACGGTTTGCGGTGACCAACATTGCGGCGAAGTGGATCATCTGAAAAAAAAATGCGGATGGATTTAGTCAAATATAAGTATAAACTAGTCTTTAATCGAAGGACTTTTAAAAATATTCATTTTTCACAAAATGGCGGACAGTCAAAGTTAATGGTTCGATTTTATAGAAAAAAACGGCCGTTTTTTGGCTATAAAACGGCTATTTTTTTCGAAAAAAAAAAATCGAACGATTAAAGACTACATTTTTATATATTAAATAAGCCTGCAAAATTTCAAGAAGATCGGTTCATTAGTGTTCGAGTAATCTTGGTCACCGACTTCAGAAATGCCATTTTGAGAAAAACGCGTTTAAAGTTTCAATTGCAGTTTACACGAAGAAAATATTTTTTTTTGTAAACTTACATAGAGTCATCTATTCCGGGCATAAAAAAACTGCATTCCAAATTGCACTTCAAAAAAATGCAATAAAAAAAAATCGATTTTTTCAAAATCGCAAGTGGGGGTAACCCCTTAAGCCAATAAAAAACACATTTTGTCAAAGGCATAGAAGGCAATAGAAGGTATAGAAGGTATAGAAGAGCAATACGAAAAAAGGCGCTTTTTTTTCATTTCGAGCCTACCCCTTAAGCTTGTAATATTTTCGCAGTCGAAGCAAGCCGCCTCTCATGGACGAGAGACTGGAGCGGTTGCGGCATCGCAGGAGTCCGAAGATATAGCGAAAGGTAAAGTCTGAATTCTTTTATTCACAAAAACAATATCTTTGCGATCCCAAAAAACCGATTTTTTTCTTCGTTCCCCCACCCCTAAGAATGTTAGTATATTAGGCGAAAAAAAGTTTTAGTAAAATTGACAATATACGAAAATAACTTTCGACACTTTTTTTGACCACGTACTAATATTTCGTCCATGGTCTATGACGAGTACAATAAATGACGAGAAAAAAACGATTTACAGCGATCGAGTTGTCGCTAAAGGAGACCAAACAACCGTCCGGCTCGTCGCACAGTTCCCCTTCGTCGAAAAAGGCCTCGAGCCTCTATCCGAGCGTCAATTCGTCACTCGCGATCGCCAGCAACTCTGAGGGTAGAAAAGTCCGTGCGCTCTACGATTTTGAGGCTGCCGAGGACAACGAGCTCAGCTTTTTCGCTGGAGACATAAGTAAGAGCGAATTTATTTCCCGCCCCGAAATAATGAATTTCCTCTGGGTTATGCTCATTTATAGAGATCTGACAATTGTTCGAACAAAATTACTCCAACGTTTTCACCCAGTCGTCATAATCTGCAGAACCGGAAGAACGAAAATTTATGGTTTGCATCGTTCACGAATCTAGGGACTTTTTAACGATTTGCGATTGTTATTATTTTTCAGTACACATATTGGACGACACCGATCCGAACTGGTGGAAAGGCACGAAAAACAAGTCCGAGGGTCTTTTCCCGTCGAATTTCGTGACCGCTGATTTGTCCGTCGAGCCCGAACAATTCATAAGTACGAGACGTGATTATTCTAAAATTGTAACCTCGCTTACTACTCGAGAAATTATTGAAATTAAGGGGCTAAGCTGTTGTGACGAACCGAAAAACAGGGTTGTTAAAGAAATTAATTTTGTAAACGTAAGCAGGATGATTGAAAAATCGCTTGGACATTTATTCGTGTCTATTAACATGGCTGTTACGCAAATGGAAAACCCGGAAAACTCCGGGAATCTCTCCCCTGCAATATTCAGGGAAAACTCAGGGAATTAAAAAGATTCTCTGGAATTTTTCCAATATTTACTTTTTGCAAGAATTACGAAAAATGAAACCGACTGGAAAAAAAACTGAAAAATATAAAAATAAATATTGTATATTTTTAATATTTATGATATTCTTCATTATATACGAAAAAAAGTTATGTCAGTGCCAAACATTGGAAATTTTAAAAAGTAAGAACAAATTTACTCTAAAGCATTTGCATTCGGTTTGTTGATCACAACCACACAATTCTTATTGTAGATAAGTATATTTATTTTTTATTTATTGGCGCCGACATTGATCTTAAAGTATTTCTTTTACTTTACAGTGTTTAAATTATTTTGCGGATTTCAGTTTTTTTAACTTTTATTTTAATTATTAACATTTTCATGTTTGATCTTAAAAAAAATATATTCTTTATTTGACTCCACTCTCTCTGGAATATTTGCAGAACCTGTGTGGAAAACCTGGAAAAGTCGGGAATTTCTGAATCAATAATACGTAACAACCATAATTAACAGAGTTGTGTACGAAATTTCATTAAAAAATCTCGCGAAGGACCTTTGAACGTGAGGGGATTTGAAATTGAAAAAACAATTTTTGGATTTCTTCCCGCTTTTTCGAGGTTCGAATGATATTATTGTCAATGACTAATGAAAAAAAAAGTTAAGAAAAACGTCCGTGAAGACTAAACTACTATTACACTGAATAAGTGTACCAAATTTCAAGTCGATCCGTTCATTAAATGTCGAGAAATCGTGTACATCGTTCTGAAAAACATAGTTTCGAGAAAAACGCGTTTAAGGCACCACACCACGGTTCGTGCGCGGTACGAGGGTGTATTTTTCGTAATTATTTTCAAGCAAACGATGAATGGAATTTTTTTTGTTCATACTCATAGTCAATATATACATATAGAAGACTGCATACAAATTTTTGTACTCGAATCTAAAGTATGGTTTGCGGTGTCGCCGCTTTCAAGAGGACACTCCGACGAAATTGCTGCTTGGCGGTTGACAGCGATTAAGCCATACGGTTCATCTGAAAAATCAAATCAAAATATATTTAGAAACTAGACATACAGGTTTACAGCATCACGTAGGGGAATTTCGATATCTAAAAAAAATGGCGAACCAGCGAATTTTATTTCCGATTTTCATGGAAAATTTTCATCGTTCATAAAAAAAATAGAAGGGGGCCCTTTATCAAAAAATCCCTACGTGTGGCCTTAGAGACTGGATTTTCGAACATTTTAAGACTTGGCGCATGCAAATCGGATGAATAGTTTTATATTCTTTTATATTCGATCTTCGATATATTCTATAATCTTCGATTATATTCTTCGCAATGTGTGAAATATTGAGACCGGACCACGTTCGCCTCACATTGATAGACTGGACCAAAAGCAACGCTAAATCCCTCGACTTTGTATTTACTTAGTCTGAATAGCCGATAACATTCCCGCAATTTTTCAACACACCCACACATATACTGAGAAGTACGACGATTTCTTCCCAGAGCTTGAACATGGCACGAAGAAATCGGTTCAATTCTCGGAGGAAGTAGAGGTGAAGACGGTGAAGCGAGAGCCGGAGATCGTGGAAGTCGAGATCGACGAGGCGAAGATCGACAGATTGTTGCATCTTTTGCACGAGGCCGATCCGCAGTCGGACGTGAACGATCCACCGGAAATGCTCGAGCTCGAAGGTAAACGGCGATCCAATAACACTCTCATCGTACTCAATTGTTTATATTTCTACATATTATGGCGGGATATACATTCAGACAGGAAAAAAATAAGCAATGTTGAGGGATTTTTTAAACTAAGAAATAACTATTCTACAATTATCAAACTTTAGGTATACTTTAATAGTATATTTGAGGAGCCAGACCACTCTGGAGCCACGAAAAAGGCTATTTTCGCGATCTTTTTTGAAGATTTTATAAAAGATATGAATATAAAAGTTGTTGGGCTTGATAAATGAAGTCTTGAAACACATTGCAAATAAGTTCAAACATTTTTTCAGTTAGAACATATATACTTTCTATGTGACGGTAATTAAAATGAAAAAAATGCAAATTTAAGAAAATGGCACGCATTTACAACAAAAAATCAACATTGCACGCTACATTTATGTAAAAAGTGGATGAAAAAAGTAGTTTTTTTTCAGCTTTTCAAAAACATTTCTCGTCAAGTAGAAGATACCGATATTATCAATATTTCTACCAAGTTACAACTCAATCAGCTTAGTAGTTTTTGAGTAATCCTGCACGCCAAATTCCATAACGCAGTTTTGAGAAAAATGCGTTTGAAGTTCACGCCCGCTCCGAATCCGAGCGGTGAGGCTCAGCGTTGACGGCCTGTAACGTTTGGAGTTTTTCGAATTTCGCTTTGAAACTTTAGGAAAATATTCTCCATATATAGTTCTATCGTTTCAGGCCTGAGGCCACAGTAACGGGCATAAAATGTGCGAATTCAACAATTTTTTGTTCTATGAAAAAGTGATTCACTCATAAAATGAATTCCACATCTATTTAGTATGAATATCAAGCTGTTAGAAAAAATATATATATATATATTTTTTTTTTATGTACAAAATGGCCGATTACTCGAAACTTCGCGAAACAGCTTTCTTCCAATTGGCGTGGCAAATAACTTCAACAATTTTCACTCGATTTACTTCAAATTCAAAAGTTATGTTCGTAATTGCATTTCGCAGAGAAGTACGTACGGAATTTCTGATTAATCGAAAACTTTTCATTTTATGAGCAGTTTATGAGCACTTATAACGAAATTTTTCACTGAAAATTCATTTCTTCAGTTCAAGTACCCACTACTTTTGAATAAAACAATATTTTTTAAATTCCGTACATACTTCTCTAGATATTCTAATGTAGATTGACGAGAATTTTTGTTTTTTCTTTTAGGTAAAAAATTCTAAATAAAATAATAAAAGAAAATATTGGCAGTCGGCCATTTTGTACATCGAAAAAAAAGAATAAAATTCTAACAGTTTGATATTCATACTAAATAGATGTGTAATTAATTGTATGAGTGAATCGGTTTTTCATACGAAAAAAATTGTCAAATTCGCACATGATTTTATACCCGTTACTGTGGGCTAAGCCCTTAAAGAAAAAGAAAAAAAATAGATTTTTTGATCGTTGTAAATGTATATCCCGCTTTAATCTTCTCTGGTTCGTCCACTCACAGAACACGTCACGGCGATGGGACCGCTGATAGACGCGGCGTTGGAAAAAGTCGACAGGCGGCACGCCCAGCTGACGAAACTGAGCTCTGACCTCGTCGACGCCCTGAACCTCTACCACACCCTCATGCGGGATCCTCCGCACCCCACACCGGCGAGCTACACGCTGCAGAAAATTCCGGCGGGACACATGAACGTTTATCCGTATCCGAGCCAGGGACCGGTCGGTTTAGTGAACTTACAATCCAATTCAATTATTCCTCTTTCAGCAACACTCCGGGTGCGTTCGACTTGTAGTCCAAGCAACAAGCATGAAAGTAAGCATTTTTTAGATATAAATACGCAAAATTGATCTAAGGGTAATTCGATGTCGCTGAATCGAATGGCGATAATAATTTTGCAATCAACCTCTGAGAAAATGTTTAAAAACGTTAAGCAATGTTTAAAAATCGTTTAATCCGGAACCTAATAACTTTATCGAAAAATATGTCAAACAAAAGTTGTTTGCGACATAAAAGTATGTAAAAAGTATTGAACGTTCATCTACGTATCTCGAAAGTTCATCTACGAAAGCCTCAAAGTTATATATATATATACATATACAGGGTGTCCCAGAACTCAACGTCAAGCCGAAACGGGGTGACAGGATTGATTGTAACCATCATGAGAAAAATCAGAAAAAAAATCTATTTTGAAAATTTTAAATTCATAGTTTAACAAAAAAACAATCTTAATTCTAGGAAACTTGGGGCAATTTTGTCATTATTTTTGACTGTGATTCTAGAAATGTTATTTAGGGTTACGGTTCCAAAGTTTAAATGAACAAAAATAATAAAAATTAACCACAATAACCGAAAAATGGTTACAGTTTGACCAAATTTCTAGGTTTTTCTTAAATGCCCAGATTTTTTTTCTGATTTTTTTCATGATGGTTACAATCAATCCTGTCACCCCGTTTCGGCTTGACGTTGAGTTCTGGGACACCCTATATATATATATATATATATATATATATATATATATATATATATATATATATATATATACACATACACATACATATTCGTAAATATCGCGGGTTTCTTTTCGTTACACATTGCTTTAGTAAGCCTTAAGGCGAAAAATCCCTTTAGGAGCGTGAAAAATAGGTATTTTTCGGGAATTTTTTTAGAGGGGATAAAATAATCTGATCATTTTCAAATTTGGACCTGAGTTTATTATACCTGTCAAGTTTAAAAAAAAATTTAGGATGACCAACAAAATGGCGGCGTTATTACGGGTTTTCGGACGCCTGTTTTCCGCGACATCGAAAAGTGCTGCAGTTGTCACTCTCTTTCTGTTGATCTGAAAAAGATTTAATAAGTGTCATTCGTTTACTGACATATTAAGGGGAAGGATATACCTAAAAAATGATGAAAAAGTGCAAAATTGAAAATTTGGGAGCCTTTTTACTCCAAAGTTCGAATTTTCGACCATTTTTTCGACATACTTGACCCCAACAAAATTATTTACACGCTGCCTTTCAAAGTTTAGGTATATCCTTCCGATAATATTACTGAGTGTAACCTCCCAAAATTTCATCCAAATCGGTCGATAACTTTTTGGGCTAAAACACGAGCAGTTTTTGAAAAAGTAGTTTCGAGATAATCGCGTTTAAAGTTTACTCGCTACCTGATGCTGTCCCCGCGCTCTAGACTATATGCGATAACTCCGCAAATATTCAATATTTCGAGTTTTCCTTTGGTCATTATATTCTTTGGGTATCATACTTTCGAAATATGTAAAAAATAATCGATTTTTCGAAAATTCTAAAGGGATTTCTCGCCTTAATGTAACTTTAGTAATTCAAAAATGTAATTAAAGTATTCAAAAATGATGACTGAACATTGACAAAATTACTGGTTGAGGATCACTGTCAGAAAGAGGCGCAACGAGTATCTTGCGTCCCTTACACTCCCAGTGATGCTTCGGCTGCGAGGCGACTTTGTCTTGCAAACAAATTTTCATTTGTCTTTTTCTCCCTCATTTTTGAAGTTGCGAAGACGAACGTTCAATACTTTTTTTACGTACTTTTATGTCCTAAACAACTTTTGGTTGACATATTTTTCGATAAAATTATTAGGGACCGAATTAAACGATTTTTAAACATTTTTAAACAATTTCTCGGGGGTCGATTGCAAAATTATTATCGCTATTCGATTCAGCGACATCAAATTACCCTTGGATCAATGTTGCGTATTTACATCTAAAAAGTGCTTACTTTCGAAATGTTTACTGGACTATGGGGCGCTTGCACGATTTCAGCATTTGTGAGCATCGCTCGTGTCGTTCGACTTGGCGCTTATGACGTCACGCGTGACGTCATTGCCACTACCATATTGGGCCCACAAACGCTTCTTTCAGCGAGGTAGGGCAGCGAAAGCGTGGGCGTTAAAAGCGCGCTCATTTTCGAAACGAACGCAATGATTTCCCAGGTAGCAATTTCCAAATAGTTGTCCAGAAGTTGTTTAAGGTAGTTCTATCGCCAGGCTTCCATAGGATTTTCATAATTTTTTTTTGCGCTTCACTATATATATTAATAATCGTCTCTGTGAAAATTCAGGGTTGGTTATCGACCTAATTACAGAGAAAAAAAATATTAAAATTGCGTGTTTTTGTGAAGGAATTCCGAGACGACATACAAAAACCCAATTTCCGGTCGCTACAAAAGTGTATATAACAGTGGTAATCCGACAGAGTCTTAAAAATAATCAAATTTACATACTTAACACTTGTAGTAATCCAATGCTCTCAGAAAAAATTACGCTTGTTGGCCTAATTTTTATGCAATATCAAGTTTAATTTGAACTTCCGGTATTGGATTTATTGCCAGTTGCTACGATAAAGAGACGCGACAGCAAGGCAACAGCTGACTGTAGTCCTAACCTCATTTCACTCGTTCGAATTTCCACACATATTTCATTTTTAACCGACATATTTCGCCGACACAAATTTTCCACGCTCTTTACCAGTCGTGGCCCGAATACAATGCTTTATATTTCCCGCACCTGACATTGTTTTGACAGATCGACGTTGAAAAGCATGGAGGTTAAACTCGCCTGGTTGAGTAAAAAGAGACGGAGATAGAACCAATGTTGCCAAATATCAAACCTAGAAATACTGCGCGAATCGTTGCAATAACTATTTTTTCATTTTTCTAATTAAGGATGTATGGCAACTAAGTTATTTACTACTGTTCGAATTGAAACTCACTGATATTGTAAAGGAAAATATCGAGAACTTTTTGAGATTAAAAAAACAAAATTTGCCCACGTGAATGCTGAGATAAACGAATTCAAAGTTAGGTCATTTAACACGGGGAACATAGGACTGTACGTCCAAAATTCCCTTTACATTGGCAAAAAAGGTATCTCCGGAGTACTCTTTTGTAAAAAAAACCTTTGTGCGGTATCGCTGTAATATGCATGATACGTTAAAAAAAAATCGACATGTGCCCATATATTTTGCGAGATATTGCGAGTTAAATGGGACCATTTTCGTATTTCTTTAGCTCGTATGTCGTAACCACGACAACGTCAGGGAAAACGTACATCAAATCAGCAACTAAATTTGCAGTTAAAAATTGAAAATTCTTCTTTCTGTACCGCATGTTTTACTTTGAGCTGTGGTAAATCTCCTTTTTAGCTTCAATGAATACTACAATTATTTTATTTAGTCTTTAAATGCGATTTTTGCAAATTGCATAATCAGTTCTGTAACGACTCTGCAGTAGCTGCCATACATCCTTAAATGTGAACATTCGTTAAACAGTTTGCACGTGGAAGATGTTAGTTATTACGAATTATTTTTTTTTGTATATGTTAAAAATATAAATTGTACAAGTCTCAAGTATGAACAGTGGTATGACTAGTGCGAAGCGATAGGACTACCGTAAGTGGGTACCGAATGTCCGCTTGGAAGTTACCTACAAGTTATCATGTGCCCAACACATGACCGTTATCTTTTTGGATGGTCACCTCGAAGATAACCTCCGGGCGGACATTTGGTACACTTTTAACCGACTTTTGGACAACTTTTTGAAAATTGCTACTTCCGGGTTCCGGTTCTTTGTGAGAATTTATCAAAAACTTTGGCAACAGCTTCACGCAAACTGTTTTCAGTTAATTTAGGTGATCCTATTTCTAATAAAATAACCGCTTCAACATAGTTCTGGATCCGAGGCAGGGGATTTCTTTTAAGGGGTAGACCACAGTAGAATTTTCAAAAAATCGATTTTTTTCGCAAATCGGTGCTTTATCATCATAAGAATAAGTTACTATTCGATTTATAGCAAGAATTTTTTTTTCACCGACTTTGAGCGTATAACGTAAGCCCACCTCTGGCACGGCCATAGAGTACCTAAAACTTTAAACGCGTTTTTCTCGAAACAGCTTTTTTCCAATTGGCGTGACAAATAACTTCAACAATTTTCACTCGATTTACTTCAAATTTAAAAGTTATGTTCCTAATTGCACTTCGCAGAGAAGTACGTACGGAAGTTCTGATTAATCGAAAACTTTACATTTTATGAGCAGTTTTATACGAAATTTTTCACTGAAAATTCATTAAAATACCTGCAATTCAATTCAAACACCTACAATTTTTGAATAAAACAATATTTTTTTAATTCCGTACGTACTTTTCTAGGTATTCTGATGTAGATTGACGAGAATTTTTTGTTTTTTGTTCTAGGTAAAAAATTGTGGATGGTAAATTTCACGTCGCGAAGCGCCTAAAAAAACATATCAAAAGAACATATTAGTAGTCGGCCATTTTGTACATCGAAAAAAAAAATATTTTTTCTAACAGCTTGATATTCATACTGAATAGATGTGTAATCAATTTTATGAGTGAATCACTTTTTCATACGAAAAAAATTGTTAAATTCGCACATGATGTTATACCCGTTGCTGTGGCCTAACCCCTTAAGGGAGATATCCAAAAATTAGGAAAAATGTTTCCATTTCATCTCTTCATCACCACTATATTCTTCTAGACTGTAATTTTCATCACTATCAGTTTCATTGTTAATTATGTTAAACTCAATGTCAATAATTTGAAAACCGACAAAAGCTTCTGCTCCGTCCGCCATCTTGGTACTTATAATGCCAAGATGGCGGACCCCAACGCTAATAAGCGTGAGCGCTGTAAGCGCCCTAGTCGAGCGCACCCTCCATTCGGTGCCCCTTACACGGAATTTACGCTGAATAATTCCGCAAAAATTAGAATCCTTGCCAAACTCAAATTGAACATTTTATTTAAAAGAATTGTGATTTTTTTTAAATCAAGAGACGTTCCACCATTCTCAAATGTCAATATTAGACTGCTTTTTTTTGTTCATTTGCGGAGTGAATTTTTTATTTATTTCGCTGGCGAGACTTCGCGTGCCAGCGTGCAACGCGAAAGAAAACGCTACGATTAATGCATTGCTCGACAGTTACGAGAACCAAAACTATTTCAGATGTACAACGGTATGCCAGGGCATCCACAGGCGGGTTACGGTGGCGGGCCGCCCGGGCATTATAATCCTAATATGCCCGGCATGCCACCGCCCAACGAGTACATGCCGACAGGACCCGCCAGTATGCCGAGCATGCCGTCGATGCCCCAGAACTATCACGTTCAACCGGGACCTCATCAGCATCCGCCCGTCCATCCCCAAGCCGGCTTACCGCCCCCCGGCATACCCCATCCCCAGGTACATCCTCAGGGACCACCTCAGATTCAGGATCCTGGAGCCATGACCTATCAGCAGCCACAACCGTGAGTCTCCTATTTTTCATTGCATATCACATTGAACCTTGATATTTCGCTTATGGAGCTTACGGCCTTATATACCTTTGGATGGTTAAGAAAAATGGCTTTTTTTAATTGAAAATCCGGACAAAGCAATGAAAATGAGGTTTCAAAGGTTTGGTTTACATATATGTAGGTATTGAAATCAATTTTTTATTTTCTGAAAAATACGAAATGGTGGCCCAGGGGCGGATAAAAAGAGGACGCCTTTTTGTTAGGCTCTCTCTACAAGTAGACTCAGAGACGCACACGAGCACCTAGATTGTTTTTCGTCATCTACGTGATTTTTGCCAGCGAAGTTACCACGATTATTACAAAATATGGTAATTGTGGAGTTTGACGACTTTTCCGAAAAACGACGGGAACATTTCTTTTTCACCGTGAACTAGTTTGTTCCATTATATGAAGTGATATTCCGCCGGGGGCGGGTGACACTTTCCATTAACTCCATAAGTAATGGGATTTTGAAGGGGTGGAGGTCAAAATGTCGAACGACCAAATATAGAACGACAAAGATTTCGAAACAACAGAATTATGAACTCTCACAATAACGAAGGATAAATTATTCGAAATTTTAGCCTTTGACCGATGACGAAATCGAATAATTATTACACCAAAGGATTATTTATTCGAGAGCTCATTTATTCGAGAACGTATATTCTGATAGTCTGCAGTTTGAGTCATACAAATACAGATTCGAACAATCTACAACATTCATATCTCCGAAATAGAAAAAAAGCGAGTATCTGATATCCGTAATACCGTCTATAGCAAAAAACTATATATCGAGACTACAACCTTCGAATGTGTAGATCTTGAAAACGCAAATGATCGATGGTCCGAAATGGCGAATACCTAAATGGCGAACATGACATGGCGCCTGACCCGGCTGACCACTAACGCCATCTGCCATCTTCATTCTGAAGCGCAAGTAGTATTGCTCGATCCCAAGTTTTCGCTATCTGGACCGTTCGCCATTTTGTCCCATCGCTATTTTAACTGATCGACTTTTTGGTCCTTCGCTTTAAGGGGAGATCTACACCTAGGAGCCGGAAAAAAGGTCATTTTTGTGAATTTTTTCAAGGAAAACTATTTGAAATTTCGGATTGGGGTTTTAATTATCTAAAAGTATATACTTTCAAAAATATGTTTAATTTTCTTTATTTAAAAATATCAAAAATATACAAGGATATTGTATGATCGTTGGAGCGTCGTAAAAAAATGTACGTATACGGTACCCACTGGCGTTTCTTCAAAAATCATCTGAAAAAAATACCAAAAACATTAAATTAGATACTATAATCTAGTACTTGTCATAGCCGATTTTGAAAATATCGATTTATGCCAAAATGGCGGACGTTTGAACATAAATAGTGATTTTTGGGCAAAAAATTAATTATTGTGTCTATAAAACAAAAACTAAGTAACGAAAAAAAATCCTATGACAAGTACTAGATAATGGTGTATAGAATAACCACAAAAAACCTCAAGGCAATCGGTTCATTGGTTTTCGAGAAATTTTGGGTACCGATTTGAAAAAAGTGGTTTTGAGGAAAACGCGTTTGAAAATTTGGGAATGAATAAATCATGAAATTTGTCAACTTACATGGAATCATTGATACCAGGCCCATAGTGTAGGTCTTCTACGGTCAACGGAATGTTCATAGCTTCTAAATCCTCTAGCTCGATCATCTAGGTGTATATCTCTCCTTAACAGAAAATGTCAGCTTTTCCCGACGGAATATCAATAGTGGTGACCAATTAAAGCAGCTCATGGAAAAAAAAAATTCGCCGTTTTTGGGAAAGGTCCTCAAACTGCATAATTACCCAAAATATTGATTGTAGCAAATTTTGAAATAAAAAGTCGCATTTTCTACTAACGAAGTGGTCTTACTTTGTTTATAAAAACGTTATTGTTGATCGATCATAAAAATCGTGTGTACTTCGCTAGACAATCTATCCAAGAAGTTACCGTTGACATTTAAAGTCAATCGGTTGATAATTGTAAGACCTACGAGTCTGTCCGAATTTGAAAATGTGGCTTCAAGAAAAACGCGTTTAAAGTTTTAAAACCATTTTTCTTCGGACCATATAATTCTTGGGATGTTTATTGATTATTCAAGTCAATAAAAAACGATCATTTTTTCCAAGTTATATAAGGCCTTAAAAACCGTGCGTAGGAGCTTAATTTCATGGCAACAAACGTCTCCAATGACCGCTCACTCGTTGGCCGCTGTCTAAGACCGACTTGTCAAAATTATACGATTTCAATAATTCCCGAATTGTTCGAGTGACGAATCCCCCCTGACGAATCACCCGTCGCTTCGTAGCTCCAGACCCGAAAGAAAGAAATGAAGAAAACCGAAAATCCTCCCACCGCGAAAATGTAAATTACCGAAGAGAAAGAACGACGGGAAAGTTTTAACAAAATCTTGGACGATGTTACGCAGCAGATTTCCACCCCCGGGAGTGCCTCAACCGGTTCAGTACGTCGGGCAGATTCCACCTGGCGCGTTGCCGATGCCGCAACAGCAGCATCAACAACAACAGCCACACCAACACCCACCACAACATCAACAACCACTGCAACAACACTACGCCCCCGTCAACGGCCAACACATTATGTGAGAGACACGCGATTAGCGGAAAAAAAAATGGAAAAAGCAAATAAACCCGCCTCTCTCTCACTCTCCCGAACAAAAAGTGTCACCGGTTGAACATCGCGACTCTATGCCTCAAGCCGTACAATATTATTATATATATAAATATATACATACATATATATCATACGGATTACACGTAACAATGTTATACTATAATTATTTAAACGACAGGCATACGGACGAAGACAGACACGGAAAAATGAGGGCTTGGCATAGCAGAGAGAGAGAGAGAGAGAGAGAGAGAGAGAGGCTCGCGGTAGCCAAAGTTTCGGACTCAATGGCTTTCGTCGATAAAAAAAAACGAACCAAAATTGTATGGAATTAAATCGTTAAAAATTCCTCGCAACTGTTTAGGTCGCATTTCGGCGGAGATCCTTCTCCAAAATTGTCAGAGCAGTTCGTGAATTTTCTTTTCGCTCACCGTGACATTCCAATTTCGGATTTCTCTCTAGAATCGACGACTTTCGAGTCGTGTTCAGCTAAATTAAGGCATTAGGCCACTCTAGAGGCCGAAAAAAAAGGCATTTTGGGGATTTTTTTCCAGAAAAACTACAAAATAAATCGAGATTACAAAAAAGGGTGTTTATCACACATATCAGTGTCTGTATACAATAATTTTTTTGCAGCGCAAAACCGCATTTTTTAAGTTGGCCGGAAACATAACTCAGACAGTTTTCAACCGATTCACTTGAGATGTTGAATATATCTTGAAAAATACATTGTCTATGGAAGTACGTAGGATTTTTTTTTATATTGCATAGTTCATTTGTTATTGACAATTATCCGACGAAATTTTTCACTTTCCAAAAATTTGCCTAAAAATCGTCAGATAATTGTTAATAACAAATGAACTATGCAATATAAAAAAAAAAAACAATCCTACGTACTTTCATAGACAATGTATTTTTCAAGATATATTCAACATTTCAAGTGAATCGGTTGAAAATTGTCTGAGTTTCCGGCCAACTTAAAAAATGCAGTTTTGAGATAAACGCTGCACAGCCGCCATTTTGAAATTAATCACTTCAAAAAAATTATTGTATACAGTCACTGATATGTATGATAAACACCCTTTTTGTAATCGTGATTTATTTTGTAGTTTTTCTGAAAAAAATCCCCAAATAGCCTATTTTTCGGGCTCTGGAGTGGTCTAACCCCTTAAAGGAGGACACCACTGTGACGGACCGAAAAAAGGTCGTTTTTCCGAATTTGTTTATCTACTAGATTATTTATTTGTTACAATAGAGATATAATAGTGCCGCGGTATGAAAAATGTGGGCCAACGGCCGGTTCGATCACTTGACATTGGTTGGTCTGAAAAATGAAAATAAGAAAGTTTTATAACCTATAACGATGTAGTTCTCGTTGCACGTAGCCGTTTTTGGAGAAAAAGAATCACTAAATGCGCGTGTTAAAAAAGTGTAATTTCGCGAAATGTTTACTTATATTCGGGGGCTCAAAAAATACTGAATTAAAAAAAAAGACGTACGATAACTACATCGATTACGGAAAATCTGGTTTTTCAAAATTGGAAATCGGTCTGTTATAGCTAGAGGCCAGAGATACCGACCAGGTCGAGAAAAGTCGCGAAGAAATCGTCTGTAAATTGGGCAATTTTCGATTTTTCGACTTTACCTTTTTTTTCTCATATTCTTGAAGATACTTTGAGGAAATGCTGAAAAATCGATTTTTCGACTCGTCACAATGGTGGCGCTCAATCGTTCACGAGGCGGGCGACGTCTCTGTCGTGCGATAATAATTTAATCATCGTTTTCCTTAATTCTAAACGATGTACACTTGGCCGACCAGGAGAGAAGGCTCAGTCGAAGAAGAAGAGAACGAGAAAAGCACGTGTTAGTTCTCCGCGCGGTCACGGCGGCGTCTAGTCTCATTGTAAATAATCACGATACTCCTGGATACAATTTTTCTCGAGGTATTGAGCTTGCGATACGTGTCTTTATTTCCCTTCGTTTTTTCGACCTCAACGACGGGGCCCGATTTCAAGCTGGAGTGCATATGTAATTCGATATATTGTACACGTTACGTTGCCATTAAATTGTCATTATTTGCGTAAAAGAACGATCATTCCTCGGGCCCGGCAAAATGAGAGTATCGTTCCGTTGGGGGGGGGGGGGGGGGGGGGTTTTTTTTTCCTCAACCAAAGAACATCCGTTTATTAATTTTATATATTCCTCCTGCGCTTTTTTAACGCAAGGATGATCCGACGATTGATTGCGCTCGACCGTTCCAACCGACGGAGGATGTAAATCAATACACTTTTTTTTTCCACTGCGGTTTTCCGGAATCCACGACAGTAATGATAAACGCTCGATAGGAATTGACGATCGCGAATGTTTATTCTCGGCAATGATCGAATAATCGAAGTAACGGATGTTTCTGGTTACGTTTTTATTAAACCGTTTTTTTTTCTTTGTCTACGCTAAAAGCATCGATGCATCTTCATCGTTGTGCAACTGTTCAGGCGATAGTGATCGATTCGGTGAATCCCGTTGCCCCTGGTCATTTTGTTCGACCAGACTCTCCGGTTTCTCTTTTTTCGAGATGCATCGTTGCACGAGGCGATGGAGAAGTACGTGGAATGGGAAAATGTCGATTGAGCGGAAATGTACTTCGCGTATACTTTGTTCAGAGGAACAACTTTTTTTTGGCAATTATTTTTTTTACATGTTTCGGTCGATGTACATGTTTGGAGCGAATGGAAGGATGGCAGTTGGTTGGGAAATTGACGAACTGGTTAATTCTTGGTGCATCTTGCGTCCAACGAACGGATTCCACGCGGGAAGGATGCGGGTCCTCCGGAGACGATCCAGTCGTCCATTTTGGCTTCTTCGTACGGGGTGAAGGGCCGAGTCGCGAGCGCTGACTGCAGCGAAGGGGACAAATGGTGATCGGAGGGAGCGATGTCTGGAATGTGGCGGGTGGAGTAGGATTTTCCAGTTACAACTAAGAATCTCTTAAGGCGTTACCCACACTTGTAGCACAAAAAAGGCCTTTTTCATGAATTTTTTTAAAGAAAACTACAAAACTTTTTTAATCGATCAATATACCATCTTAAAGAACACATCTTGAAGAACTTTCAGTAATTTTTTTTATTGAAAAATATTACATTGTTTAGTGGCAAATGGCCGTCAATGAAATAATGTTTTTATATACACGGTTTGCGGTGACCAGCATTGCGGCGAAGTGGATCATCTGAAAAAAAAATGCGGATGGATTTAGTCAAATATAAGTATAAACTAGTCTTTAATCGAAGGATTTTAAAAAATATTCATTCTTCACAAAATGGCGGACAGTCAAAGTTAATGGTTCGATTTTAACGAAAAAAAAACAGCCGTTTTTTGGCTATAACACGGCCATTTTTTTCGAAAAAAAAAAATCGAACGATTAAAGACTACATTTTTATGTATTAAATAAGCCTGCAAAATTTCAAGAAGATCGGTTCATTAGTGTTCGAGTAATCTTGGTCACCGGCTTCAGAAATGCCATTTTGAGAAAAACGCGTTTAAAGTTTCAATTTCAGTTTACACGAAGAAAATTTTTTTTTTCTGTAAACTTACATAGAGTCATCTATTCCGGGCATCAAAACAAAAACTGCACTTCAAATTGCACTTCAAAAAAATGCAATAAAAAAAAATCGATTTTTTCAAAATCGCAAGTGGGGGTAACCCCTTAAGGGAAGGTTCTGCCTTGTTGGGCCAACAAATGTTCGATTTTTCACCAATTTTTAATGCCAGAAGTATTAAATATAGAATGTTGATATTTGGTATATTCCCCTCCCACTCCCACTCCCACCACCATGTTTTGTCAAACTTTAAAAAATACTTTCATGTTCAATAAAGACCGCTTGGTCAACATACTAAATATCAACATTCGATATTTAATACTTTTCGCGTTAAAAATTGGTGAAAAATCGAACATTTTTTGGCCCAACAAGGCAGAACCTTCCCTCAAGGCGGGAGCCTGAATTAGAAGATCGAAAAAAGCGTGTTTTAGGGAATTTTTTTAGAAGGGAAACAAACAAGTGAGTCCAGTAAACATTGAGGTATCTTTTCATGTATATTTGAAACGTATTGAAAAAATTATTCAACATGAAACAATAAATGACTGCAGATTTATCAGCCTATTCCATGTCTCGCCATTGCAGTCCCCAATCGGCGGGAAAGATGCAGCTCGTAATTTTTGACTGAACCAAATAAACCAATAAAATTTTCAATTGTCATATATTTTTCTTCTGGGTGAATTGAGAAAAGGCTGAAAACGTCGTGAAATTATAACTTTTCTCAGGTTAGAAAAAAAATGTGTTAAAAAAACACTTTAACGTGTTATAAAAATGATTAAAAAATACTTTTTCAACGACTCTTTTAATTCACTTGGAAGTGATTTTCATACTGAAGGAAATAAACTTTGGTTTGAGACAACGTGCTTCAAAGTTTTCAATCGGAGGAAATATCAATATCAAATATCAATCGCTTTTCTGCTTTTGGCCTTGTGTCTTCGAAAATATTTACACTTGGCCTCTGTAACTTTGTAAATATATTTTTGGATAGTTTATCTATCGATTTAAGCAATACAAAAAAACGATTTTTCGGACCTTCTAATTCAGGCTCCTTAAGGGCTCACACCTAGTTGTATTTTTCGAAAATATCGATTTTTGGCTTTCGACGGATTCTCCAAATGTAACATTTCAAACATGTTTTCTGGAAATGTCAAATCGAGCCGTTAAACATCGAGGGAGTTATAGGCGTTTATAGGTAGGATCGGCGAACCGGCGAACTTTAAGGGGTTAGGCTACAGCAAAATGAAGAACACACGTTCGGCGCTTGAGGCGACTCAAATTCAAGAGGAAGGTCCAACATATGGTGCAGAAATCGCAGATTGAAGGTAACCTTATAATTGCAGCGATAGAACTGTTGGCAAAACTTTAAACGCGTTTTTTTCGAAATTGTATTTTTTTAAACGGTGTACACGATTTCTCGACATCTAATGAACGGATTGACGTAAAATTTGGTACACTTTAGTGTAATAGTCGTTTATCTTGACCGACGTTTTTCTTCTCAACATTTTTTTTTATTAGTTATTAACAATAATGATGTCATTTTTCCTCGAAAGATCGAAAGAAATGCAATATATTTTTAAAAATAAAAAACACGATAAAAAAGGTCGCTCAAGTCTTAGCCAATATCGTCTATTTTACGGAAAAAAACTGGTTTTTTTAATTGCAGATCAACCGGGAGCCCCTGACGTTTGCAGGTTCTTCACGAGATTCTTTACCACTTTTTTCATTATTAATATTTTTAAATTAAATTTGGTACACAACTTTCTTAATGTACATACAAATATATGTCCAAATGATTTTTCACTAATTTATTCCTTCAAAATCAATTTTTTTAAATAACCCTGATTTTCCGGTCCTCACAGTAGACTAACCCCTTAAATACGTTTGTTTGAGTTTGTTTGGGGTCACAGTATCCCCTTAGACGCGTTTTTCTCGAAATGACTTTTTCACGATTGGCGACCACGATATCTCAAAAATCACCGCACCGATCAGCTTCAAATTTTACAAGCTTCTTTTACACATTAAAAAGCAGTGCTCAAACAAAGGAATTTTTTTTTTTCGTTAAAGTTTTTTATCAATAAAAATAGAGGGTTTTTTTTTCCTCGAAAAATTGACACTTTCAATACGGTCTGCGGCCATTTTTTTAAAAATTAAAATTTTATTGAATGCTTCGTTCAAGCACTAAATTCATGCAAAAACAAAATGCGTTTCATTTTTTATTCCCGATTATCTGTTTCCGAGCAGTAGTGGTCACCACGAAGAAGGTTTCACAAACAGCGCTCTGCACAAATCATCGTATCTGCCGCATTTATAAATATTTTTCAAAACTTAAATTTGCACACGTTTACCCATTTAAAAAATTCACGAAAATTTCTCCTTTTTCCGGCCACGAGCCAAAGGGAGTCTCAAAACGACCAAACATTTTAAATTGCGGCCATTTTTTTGTCGCGAACATAGAGTACTAATCTTTGACAGCTGGCATTAGGAAATATTGAGGTTTAGTTATCGAGAATTGCACGATCGAGCAACGCACAGAAATTGTCATTTGCTGCATTGTTACTGCATAGTTATTGCAGACGAAGTTTCACGGTCGTGTTATCTCGCGCCGCAGCGGTGGGAATTGGCCACCAAGATCGTGCGATTTGACGCCATTGGATTTCTTTCTTTGGGTTTTTCTGAAAGGAAAAGTGTATGTCAATGATCCACAGACCATTCCGGAGCTCAAGGAAGCAATTCGACGCACCGTTAAGGTAATGCTATCGCCAGGCTTCAATCCATAGGATTTTCATTTTTTTTGTTGAGCTTCACTAAATATATTTTTTTATTTGGTTTTTTCTAAGGTACACGCTGTTCGCGTTTGTTACCTATTTTTTCCCCATTGTGACCGTTCTTTCCTCTACTGCTTACTCCTTTTTCTTCACCTTTCTCTCCCCACCCCGCGCCCCGCTGCTTGCGGCCGCAGCCGACTTCCCCCTCTGTATTATATTCATCATGATATTTCTATCATGGGTATAGGGAAACTGCGGAAAACCTATACCAATACAGCCGGTCATCATTCGCCCTCCAATCGTGGAATTAGTCTTATTTCACCGCGAAAATGCCGAAGAAAAACATTTCACGACGAAATGTACGCGACTGGGATTCGAACCCGGAACCTCCTGGTCCGTTGGTTTAGTGGCGAGCATGCTAACCACTAGACCATCGCACCGATCTCCTAAATACATTAATAATCGTCTCTGTAAAATTTCAGGGTCAGTTATCGACCTAATTACAGAGAAAAAATATTAAAATTGCATATTTTTGTGAAGGAATTCCGAGACGATATGCAAAAGCCCAATTTCCGGTCGCTACAAAAGTGTATATAATAGTGGGAAACCGTCAGATTGTTAAAAATATTAAGATTTACATACTTAACACTTGTAGTAATCCAATGCTCTCAGAAAAAAATTACGCTTATTCACCTAATTTTTATGTAATATCATGTTTAATTTCAACTTCCGGTATTGGATTTATTACCACTTGCTACGATAAAGAGACGCGACAGCAAGGCAACAGCTGACTGTAGTCCTAACCTCATTTCACTCTTTCGAATTTTCACACATATTTCATTTTTAACTGACATATTTCACCGATACAAATTTTCCACGCTTTTTACCAGTCGCGGTTCGAATACAATGATTTATTTCCCGCACCTGACATTGTTCTGGCAGATCGACGTTGAAAAGCATGGAGGTTGATCTCGCCTGGTTGAGTAAAAAGAGACGGAGATAGAACCAATATTGCCAAATATCAAACCTAGAAATACTGCGCGAATCGATGGCATAACTATTTTTTCATTTTTCTAATTAAATGTGAACCAGCCCCCTGACACTGGTAAATAAATGCTGTTCGCAAAATGTCCTTGCCGCACTGTGGCGCTAGTAGTTGTGTGACAGGCATGCATATATATGCATGCTGCGACGGTGCTTCGAATATTTGACATGAATAGAAGTCTATTGATATATTTGGAATGTTTTTCCGTTCTAATGACTTATCCGTTCGAATACAATAAATAACGTCGCAATAACGATAACAGGACGAAAGCCACGAAAGTATCGAATCGTTCAGCTGATCGGAGTACTTAGAGCCAAAGGCTGTCACATAACAGCCAACGCTAGGTAGTGGCGATTTCAAGAACTAAAAAGCCGGGACAAAACCCGTTTTCGTTTACCGTTTAGGAACAGTAGGCCAGTATCAGGGGGCTGATATGAACATTCATTAAACAGTTTACTCATGGAAAATTTTAGTTATTAGACATTATTATTTTTTCGCATATGTAAAAAATATAAATTGTACGAGTATCAAGTATGATCAGTGGTATGACTAGTGTGAAGCGATAGGATAACCTTAATGAAATTAGTCCCCAATCATGCCAAAATGTTATTGAAAATTTCGTCCAAAGAGTGAACGTTTGCAAACAGGGATGAGGCGACCATTTATCGGATATTGTGTTCCACACATAACCTCCATGTTTTTACCTTACATCAATTTAAAAATATTCGTACTTTTCAAATAAATAATACGTTTTATCAATAAATTAAAATGTCAGATCATTTTGAGAGGCCCTATAGATGTAACCCGCCAACCGGTTGAGCAGCATGCGGCCGGTCGTGCTAAAAACTCAACTTATCATTGGGACTCTCCAATTCTTCATCTCTTTTCCCTATGTCAGTTTGGTTTTTGCGAACCCGTTTCCCCCGGTTCGTTGCAGATAAGAACAGCTGCATTTGGCAGAAACAGAGAGCATCGGCGAGGAATATCCCGAAAAGAAAAAGAATAGGCAGGATAAAAAGATCTATAAAAAATTATCAACACATCAAATAATAAATAAAACACCAGTTTGCCTCCCTGATCTTCATCGACCCGCCAGCTTCGTCATTCTTCCACCGCGTCGCAGCGTGTCGCTGGTGCACCCGAGAGGAAAATTATCTCTTCAAACGCGTTACCACACTTGCGATTGCGGCGAAGCTGAAAAACGTTCGGGGTACCAAGGGTGGTGGAGAAAAGATACAAATAAATGGAACAAGCGAAATTGTCGAGATCACACGACACGAGGAAGATGAGACTCCCGTGGCGCGAGTAATGTACGCGCCCGCTCCGCCGTGGTTGCAATCTGGCTCAAGGGTATCTAGACCATATCTCGCCTGTAAATTCTCCACTCGTCGGGTGATACTCCGTAGCCAGCGCTTTTGGTTTTAGACCAACGACTGTGCGGCTTCAATATTCCCTCCTATGGATCGCACCGTGAAATCTTTCGCAATCTTATTTTTTTCACATTATGTACGAATAAATGTAAATATCGTCGCCTCGGGGAACGGAAATAACCGATGGCGGCGCTTGCGTCGCGCGTCCTCACGGCCGCGCTCCGAAATTATATTTTGCACGGAAGATCTTGGCAAAGTGTATTCTCGCCAACTTTTTGTGCGTTTATCTTTTTTATGGCTTATCGTAATTATTTTTAATATTAGTATTATTATTGTTATTATCATTCCTAATATTCTTGTCATTGACAAGCTCTTATTAGCAATAATAATACTGACATTAGACTTAGTTGAATAATAATAATTATTGTAATAATAATAATGACATAAAAATTATAAAATTTATTGTTATTATCATTACTATTGTTACTACTGTTATTGTGTTGGTAAATATAAAATTACTCATTAATGTCGTCATCGTTATTCTTATTTTTGTGCTCACTGTTGTCTGGTACTATGATTATCATTATGATTTATTTAAGGGGTTAGGCCACAGTAACGGGTATGAAATCATGTGCGAACTTAATCATTTTTTTCGTATGAAAAAGTGATTCACTCATAAAATTAAATACACATCTATTTAGTATGAATATCAAGCTGTTAGAAAATTTCTATTTTTTTTTTCGATGTGCAAAATGGCCGACTACTCGAAACTTCTCGAAACAGCTTTTTTTCCAATTGGCGTGACAAATAACCAACAATTTTCACTCGATTTACTTCAAATTCAAAAGTTATGTTCCTAATTGCATTCCGCAGAGAAGTACGTACGGAATTTCTGATTAATCAAAAACTTTTCATTTTGTGAGCAGTTTATGAGCAGTTATAACGAAATATTTCACTGAAAATTCATTTCTTAAGTTCAAGTACCTACATCTTTTGAATAAAACAATATTTTTCAAATTCCGTACGTACTTCTCTAGGTATTCTAATGTAGATTGACGAGAATTTTTATTTTTCGTTCTAGGTAAAAAATTGTAGATGCTAAATGTCACGCCACGGAGCGCCTAAAAAAAGATAACAAAAGGAAATATTAGTAGTCGGCCATTTTGTACGTCGAAAAAAAATTCTAACAGCTTGATATTCATACTAAATAGATGTGTAATTAATTTTAGGAGTGAATCTATTTTTCATACGAAAAAAAAAATTGTTACCTTCGCACATGATTTTATACCCGTTACTGTGGCCTAACCCCTTAAAAGTTGGCCAAAATTCGCATAACGATGAGATAAAACCAATAATAACAATAACAATAATGATAACATTGATATTATTCGCGTGAGTGCATGCATTCTTTTATGTTACTATTATTCTTGTATGCGTTTGTTGGGGTTAAATTTAGGGTTTGGGTTTACAAAAAAACAAAAAAAATTAGCGCGTCAAAGTCGTTCAAGGTCATTCAAGGTCAGTATCGATGATGCAAATCTAAATATTTCGGATCACTGCCAAATATTCGGTAGTAATCCGAGATATTTTGATTTGTATTTCATTTTAATAGGTGACCTTGAACGACCTTGTAGGACTTTGACCGCCTAATGTTTTTTTTGCGGCTTAAGGTGCTCCACAAGATGGTTGAAAAAAATGTACCATTCCATTTAAAAAAGTGGAGTTGACCGTGACGGAGCTTCAGCGCCTCCACCGATAAAAAAATCGGGTAGAAAAAAATGTCAGGAGGTAATTTGATTGATTTCGCAGGGCTGATACAGCGGTGAAAAATTCATTTTCGTCAAGGTCATAGTTTAAAGGTGTTTTACACCTATGATTCCATGACCTTGGGATGATATCATAGGTCGTTGGATTCGTCTGAATATCAGCTACAATGTCTTAATAAAAAACATGTTCCATTTGAAAAATCATTGATGACCTTGAGAATCCTGCAACTGTCGTTAGGTCAAATCATGTCCTACTATATACTGGAATTTCAGTTTAGTAAAAGTCCCACGGTTTTCGAGACAAAAATCATCTGCTTTTGGTTTTTCGCGTGCTATTTCTACAAATGATAACTTTTTTTGACCCGGTTTGAAAAAAATACTCTTGGCTATTTGTTTTATCTAGAAAAGTCTTCTTTGTAACCTTAAATCCTTTGTACCTTAAGGTAGTGCTATCGCCAGGCTTCAATCCACAGGATTTTCATAATTTTTTTTTTTGAGCTTCACAAAATTTATTAATAATCGTTTATGTCAAATTTCAGGGTCGTTTATCGACCTAATTACAGAGGAAAGAAATATTAAAATTGCATATTTTTGTGAAGGAATTCCGAGACGACATACAAAAACCCAATTTCCGGTCGCTACAAAAGTGTATATAATAGTGGGAATCCGTCAGATTTTTAAAAACCAATCAGATTTACATACTCAACACTTGTGGTAATCCAGTGCACTCAGAAAAAATTAGGCTTATTGACCTAATTTTTATGTATTATCAAGTTTAATTCGAACTTCCGGTATTGGATTTATTACCACTTGCTACGATAAAGAGACGTGACAGCAAGGCAACAGCTGACTGTAGTCCTAACCTCATCTCACTCATTCGAATTTCCACACATATTTCATTTTTAACCGACATATTTCGCCGACACAAATTTTCCACGCTTTTTACCAGTCGTGGCCCGAATACAATGCTTTATATTTCCCGCACCTGACTTTGTTTTGACAGATCGACGTTGAAAAGCATGGAGGTTAAACTCGCCTGGTTGAGTAAAAAGAGACGGAGATAGAACCAATATTGCCAAATATCAAACCTAGAAATACGGCACGAATCGTTGGAATAATTATCTTTTCATTTATCTAATTAAATGTGAACATTAATTAAACAGTTTACACATGGAAAATTTAATTACAATTTTTTTTGCATATGTTACAAATATAAATTGTACAAATCTCAAGTATGATCAGTGGTATGACGAGTGTGAAGCGATAGGACTACCTTAAGGCAACTTTATGAAAAAAGATCTTATGCGGAATTTTTATACAAACCAATTCGAACACCTGACTTTGATAGCCTGCGGTGTAAAAAAACATGTACTGCGCATATCGTGCCAATTACTTAAAAAAGTTGCTTAGTTATTGTCGATTCATATCAATTGTAGAAATGGTATGGGAAACACCAAAAGCAGATGATTTTTTAAATATAAGATAAAGCCCAAAGTCTCGAAAACCGTGGGACTTTGACTAAACTGAAATTCCAGCATGTAGTAGGACATGATCAGACCTATCGACAGTTGCAGGATTATCTATTCAAAACAGGACACCCTGTATATGCCAGGTGAGGCGACATCTATTGGCAGTAGGAATATTTTCCAACCTTTTGGATATAAGAGAAAACTTTTCCTACAAAAGTTGCATAGTTCGAGGGAGGTCATCGAGTGGTGGCTACGAGGTTCATCCAGGGGCAGCCGCTTCGGAGAATTCAAGGTCACCTATATTTTTTCTAATAGAACCGCTATTTTATTTCTTCAGAAATTTATCAAGGAACTCAAAATAAGTTCGGACACCAAATTTCGGTAATTATGCAGTATGAGGACTTTTCCGAAAAACGACGGGAATGTTTTTTTTTTCACCGTCAACTTGTTTGTTCCATTATATTGAGTGATATTCCGTCGGGGGAGGCTGACATTTGCCATTAATTCCATAAGTTATGGGGTTTTGAAGTTCGCGGAAACACGTGATAAAATAGGGAATTTTTAAATATTTCGACGCCTATATTGGGGAGTTTGAGTTTGTTTGTTTGGGTTGGCCCTTAGGAAACACGTAGCTGTTTAGCGAGGCGTCGAAATATGACATGTTTCTGGAAACTTCAAAACCCCATAACGTATGGAATTAATGGGAAATGTCAGGCTCCCCCGACGGAATATCACTTACTATAATGGAATAAACAACATCATGGCGAAAAAAAATTTCTCGTCATTTTTCGGAAAAGTCCTCATACTGCATAATTACCCAAATTTCAAGATGATCGATGAAAATACATCATGGCGAAAAAAAAATTTCTCGTCGTTTTTCGGAGAAGTCCTCACTGCATAATTACCCAAATTTCAAGATGATCGATCAAATACATCGTGGCGAAAAAAAAAATTTCTCGTCGTTTTTCGGAAAAGTCCTCATACTACATAAGTACCCAAATTTCAAGATGATCGGTCAAAATTTAATATAAAAAATCGTTAAAAATAAATAAATTTCAATGTTTTCAGCCTTGAATCGATTCACAAAAAAGTGCAAACATTGACACCTATAAATGGTGCTCAGAGTGATGGCCACCACTTCCAATGCACGCTTGCAATCTTATTCGCATTGATTGTATTGTTTTATTAATCACGTCAGTCTCTATCGACGAACAGGCTCTAATTGAGGTTTTAGACAGTTCAATACTAAGCAAAATTCAGGTAAGTCCTACGGCTTTGTTTACAGTGTTCACAAATTCGCAACTAAGAATCTCATCAACTTCTTTTGGAAAGCAGTGAGAAGTTTGTGATTTCCACAAGTTTTATACAAGAGTTTGCACCGTTTTTTTTGTTCAAGCGTTTCTAGTCTAAAAACATTGAAATTTCTTTGCTATCGATTTTTCATAGTCAATCTCAATCGGTCATCTTAAAATTTGGTGCGTGAGCTTATTTTTAGTCGCTTGATAGAATTCTAGAAAAAAATAGTGGTCCCATATGGAAAAAAAAGGGTGGCGACCTTGAAATCTCCAAAGCACCTCTACCTGGATCAATTCCGCAGCCACCACTCGATGACCCCCTTCGAATTATGCAACTTTTGTAGGAAAGGTTTTCTTCTGAGTCTGATAGGTTGGAAAATATTTCCACTGCTGATAGTTGTTGCCTCACCCTGTATATAGTCTTTCGAGTTTTATTCATGACAACTCGTGACAAGATAATCCTTTTATATATTTGCGGATATATATACATATACATACATACATACATACATATATATATATATATATATATATATATATATATATATATATATATATATATATATATATATATATATACAGGGTGTCTTGTTATGAATAGAAAATCCTGCAACTGTCGATATGTCAGATTATGTCCTACTATATGCTGGAGTTTCAGTTTAGTAAAAGTCCCACGGTTTTCGAGATAAAAATCATCTGCTTTTAGATTTTCGCATGCCATGTTTACAAATGATAACTTTTGGACCCGATTAAAAAAAATACTCTTGGTTATTTGTTTTATCTGAAAAAGTCTTCTTTTTAACCTTAAATGTTAAGAAAACTTTATGAAAAAAGATCTTATGCAGGATTTTCATAGAAACCAATTCTAGCATCTGACTTTGATAGCCTGCGGTGTAAAAAAATGTACTACGTCGTGCCAATTACACTGAAAAAAAATCATTGATCCGATATCATTGGTGTTATTGAATGAAATTTCGTTAATTCAATTGTAAAATGGTTAGTGTAAATAATCGGATTTATTAGTCCAAACAAAACGCTATTGACTTTAATAATATGATAAAATTGAAAGGTTTTTTTCATTCAAAAGATATATTGTTAGCCGAGAACAATATATTATTGAAACTATCTAAAAAATGATCGCGAACAAGTTAAATAGTTTTGAATACATTTTCTGCAACGAACAAAAAAAGCGTTTCAATTCATAACGCGAATATTGTTGATTCGAGTACACGAGAAAAATTGAATTTCGCTCGTTTGGTTTAGATAAAATTTCTATTGAGTAAATACGTTATTTAATATTTTTACGATATCCGATATTGATTTTCAAGTTCATTATTCGTTAAAATATTAATATTTTATTTTGATTGAAAAATATTAACAAATGTCTGAATTGGTTAAAAAATTATGCGAAAATAAAATTTGTTTCTTGCGCATTTGGTTGAAAAAATTCAACCAAATCATGGCCGAGCGCCACCGAAATTATAGGTGCGAGGAAACCCGTAGTTCTCGGAGTAACCGCTAGAAGCCGCACGCGCGCTCGTTTCTCGTAAGCGTAGCGCGAACCGAAAATCTACTTAAACGCCGGAGAAACTCTAGAGAGTATCGCTTCTTGGTCTGTGGCTGAGATCAAAGTGTAGTATCTGGTCTTATCAGTTGAATATCTGATATTCTCTCCACTATTATCGTGGATGATCATTCTAATGCTCACTTTCTATTTCAGATTTAAAACAAATTGAAAAACTTACCTCTCATGGCATATTCGTTTCGATGTAGTAAAGAAATAATTAATTCTATTGATTATATTTTTGTACTAAATAAAAAATGTTGTAGCAACCGCTTAATTATTTTATCCATACATCTACGGACTGCATATAGAATGATTTCAATAGAATATAATTTTATTTGAAGGACAATGTAGATATTCGGAGAACACAAGAGATTTTCAAAAAAATGATATGTTATTTGAATGAATCGCATTTTCCAATTTTTTGTAGTATTGTAACAATCTCATATATCGGTGGCACTCCGCGATCAGACATTTATTTGAATCAACCAATATATTTTTTTTATTCAATTGGTTTTTTTTCTCAGTGTACTTTAAAAAGTTGCTTGGTTATTGTCGATTCATTGTAGGAATGGCATGCGAAAAACCAAAAACCAGGATTATCCATTCATAACGGGACACCCTGTATATATATATAGGCAGGCAACTGAAGACGTCAAGGCAATCAAGAACGAAGAGGGTCGAACGGGTGATCGTACTCTCGCGCCTTTACCCATTATTTTCCAGTATCGTATACCGGGAGGTATTAGATATTGTGCAATAGAACGGCGGGGGGCTCTCGCGAACCCATTCTTCTCGGACGCGATCTCACGTGAGCGAAGCGACGAGGCGAACGAGACTAAGAAGCGGACGCGACGTTGCGACGCTTTTTAATCGAATCCAAAGATCAAAACGCTTCTGAATGAATGTAGAATGGATATATATGAATATGGGAACAAGAAGCGCAACGTGTTCCAGAGATTTCGAGGTTTAGAATGGTGTTGGAAAAACAAATAGGGGTTACTTACCAAATGTTTTAATGAGAATTCTGTTAAGGCCTTAGGCCACAGTAACGGGTATAAAATCATGTGCGATTTTTTTCGTATGACAAAATGATTCACATATAAAATTAATGACACATCTATTTAGTATGAACATCAAGCTGTTAGAATTTTTTTTTTTCGACTCACAAAATGGCCGACTACTCGAAACTTCTCGAAACAGCTTTTTTCCAATTGGCGTGATAAATAACTTCAACAATTTTCACCGGATTTCCTTCAAATTTAAAAGTTTTGTTCCTAAATGCATTTCGCAGAAAAGTACGTACGGAATTTCTGATTAATCGAAAACTTTTCTTTAATGAGCAGTTTAAGAGCAGTTATAACAAAGTTTTCACTGAAAATTCATTTCTCAACTTCAAATACCTACAAATTTTGAATAAAACAATATTTTTTATGGAGAGATATACACCTAGATGGTCGAGGTCGAGGATTTAGAAGCTATGAACATTCCGTCGACCGTAGAAGACCTACACTATGGGCCTGGTATCGATGATTCCATGTAAGTTGACAAATTTCATGATTTATTTATTTCCAAATTTTCAAACGCGTTTTTTTCAAAACGACGTTTTTCAAATCGGTACCCAAAATTTCTCGAAAACCAATGAACCGATTGCCTTGAGGTTTTTTGTGGTTATTCTATACACCATTATCTAGTACTTGTCATAGGATTTTTTTTCCGTTACTTAGTTTTTGTTTTATAGGCAAAATAATAACTAATTTTTGGCCCAAAAATCACTATTTATGTTCAAACGTCCGCCATTTTGTCATAAATCGATATTTTCAAAATCGGCTATGACAAGTACTAGATTATAGTATCTAATTTAATAATCTCTTTGGTTTTTTTTCAGATGATTTTTGAAGAAACGCCAGTGGGTACCGTATACGCAGATTTTTTTACGACGCTCCAAGGATTATACAATATCCTTGTATATTTTTAAATAAAGAAAATTAAACATATTTTTGAATGTATATACTTTTAGATAATTAAAACCCCAATCCGAAATTTCAAATAGTTTTCCTTGAAAAAATTCACAAAAATGACCTTTTTTCCGTCTCCTAGGTGTATATCTCCCCTTAAATTCCGTACGTACTTCTCTAGGTATTGTAATGTAGATTGACGAGAATTTTCGTTTTTCGTTCTAGGTAAAAAATTGTGGATGCTAAATGACCCGCGCGAAGCGCCTGAAAAAAGATAACAAAATGTGGGGAATTTGAAATAAAATACTCACTTGCCCAAAATTGCAAGTTTTCCATAATTTTTTACAACAATTTAATCTTATATTTTCCGAATTTTAATGATGCAGACATATCGAGAAATGTTTAAAGTGTATCGCACATTTTTTAAAATAAAAATCGACCGAAGGGTTGTTATAAGGGCAGGTGGATGAAGTACAATCCGAGTAAAATTGACCCAGTGTGTCAAAGCCGTGGCGAAATATAAGTGTGCCAAGGAAGGGAAGCTTGACTAGTAGTTCTATCCTGGTAATTATAAGTTTACCTTTAATTTGCGATTTCTGCACCGTATGTTGGATTTTTTCAATTTGAATTTTCTTAGGCGATGAACGTGGGCTCCTCATCTCCACAGTAGCCTAATCCCTCAATCAATCTTCTGTCAATTATAGCAGAGCAAGGAATGCTCAATAATCCACAGTCTCAAATGTTAAAAATATCGAAGTAAAATAAAAAAAAGAAGTAAAATATTGAAAAAATGAAGTAAAATGTCGAAAAAGCTAAGTAAAATATTGAAAAAACGAAGTGAAATATTGAAAAAATGAAGTAAAATGTTGAAAACATGAAGTAAAATATTGAAAAAGTATAGTAGTGTTGAAAAAATGTAGTAACGCTTTGAAAAAAATGAAGTAAAAGATCGAACAAATGTTGTTTACTACATTTGTTAGTAAACAACATTTGTTCGATCTTTTACTTCATTTTTTTCAACACGTTACTACATTTTTTCAACACTACTATACTTTTTCAAAATTTTACTTCATTTTTTCAATATTTTACTTCGTTTTTTCAACATTTTACTTCTTTTTTTCAACTTTACTTCAATATTTACTGAAAAATGAAATATCGAAAAAATCAAGTAAAAAAGTAATATTGAAAAGTAAAGTTTAAAAATTGGGTAGCACAGAACCGAATTATGTATTCCATCATATTCCGATTTTTTCACTATTAATATAGGAAAACTTAACCATTTTCATTCCCAAACCAAACAGGGGTAGATCTGCACCCCTACTCACATTAATCGACGACCTCCTCCTCGTTCACCAATAAACCGAGTCCCAAAACCGAGAATTTTTGTTTTTTTTTCGCTCTTGACGTTTTCAAATGTGCATCCTCAAAAGACAGCAAGGCCGCTCCGATCGAACCAAATGACGAAAGTTGCGTGTATATACACGAATTATGATAATTCGACGCTCAATATGTAAATGGCAGGCCTTCGATGCCTTGAATATATAATAATTTCGACGAAAAATCTCGTCGATCCGCTCGCCGCGGTGGTCAATGAAAATGAAGATTATTCATGAATTAAACGATCGCGCGAAGTAGTCACGCGGATCTATCGGCGACTTTATTAGCAGATATTCATTATACGCGGATAATCGCGATTTAGCAATTCCGATGAGCCGCTCCAGCCGCTCGGCTCCTCGCGCCTGTTGCACTATGCAATTTCACATTGTCATAGAACCGTCGCCGGATCCGCGTCAATGACGAATGTGAAATCGTGTTTTCGACGGCGAAAAAAAAATAGATTCTCCGGGAGGGACTCCGCTCGGGCATGAAATTAACGCTAATCAAAATATCCTCGTCTATCTTAATGGGAAAGGAAAATAAAAAATTAAAAAAAAGACGCTTCGAGAGGCTCGTCCGGGAAAGAAATAAACGCGGATGTACGGACGTTGAATGAAAGGAGAAAAAAAAGTATATAGAAGTTCAGACGAATGAGAATTAAGTACGTGGATGTTGACATTGAATTTCGATGTCACGAGTCTCCGAGTCCAACTTTCGAGATTCCCAATCTTTTTTTTCTTCCTTTTACTCCGATCCGGCTCGTATTTCGAGAGTCACGAGTATACGGGATTTTTTTTCCCCCCATAGACGCGCGATACGGCCAAGTTTTTTTCGTCAGACACGAGGATGGTGTTTTTTTTCTCCTTTTTTTATGTTCATATGACGAGGATATCGCAATCTTCCAGAGGCACACGAAGTGGCGCCTTGATGCTTTTAAGGTAGTAGTCTCGCCAAGGCGTTTTTCGATAGATTTAAAAAATTTATTTTGAGGACACGTTCAAGACACTGTTAAGTGGTTGCCCGGAAAATTTCAAAAGGATTCATCGTGCTGTATTCGAGATATTGGGAACCAAATATTGCACGGTTTTACACGTGTTCTTATGGGGAACGGTGGAAAAATTCACATTTCATGTAATAACGTCGAAAATTTACTACGGATTTTGCTTAAAAAATTGTCAATTACAGAGGAACGTATGACGAAGTGGGTAAAAAAAATCATGAATTTTGACCATCTAGTTTCATAGATACAGCGATTACAATTAAGGGGTCTTCCCACTTTAGGTGCTAAAAAAGGCTATTTACATGATTTTTTATTGGTTTATATTATAGATATTAATATAAAAGTTGTTACACTTAATGAATACACTTTCGAAATAAATTTAAAAAATTTTTGAATCCATTAAAGTCACTTTTATAGACGAAAATGGCAGTTAAAAAAATCCTAAAAAAATTGTAGGTCTGCGTTGTTGATGAAATCTCGGAGGTGGATCATCCGAAACAAAAAAAAATCAAACGGTTTTAGATTCAGTATATTAATGGCTATAGTGCATATCATACGATTTTTTATATATGCAAAAATAACAAAATGGCGGACATTTTTCGAAAAAACAAAAAAAAACGTGTTTAGTTTCACCGTTTTTGGCAACAAAAAAAATAGTAAATATCAAAATTTAAAAAAATCCTTGATGTGCGCTATAGCTATAATTGTAAAGAATATGTGGTTAAGGGGCTATACCAGTGTGACACTTTCAAAAAATCGATTTTTTTGCCTTTTTCGACAGTTTATACTTTCAAGAATATCCTGTAAAAATTTCAAGGCCGTATCTCTAATAATTTTATCTTGCAAAAATCGATAGTTAAATCTTTAAACGCGCTTTTCTCGAAGTGAGATTTTTCAAATTTGCTGACATTGTAACTCGAAGAGCAATTATCCGATTGACTTGAAATTTGAACTGAGTACTCTTGAATATATTTACTCTACAATGACGTAGGATATTTTTGATTGGATGAAAATTGACGATTTGGCATTGAAAAAAAACGACCATTTTATAGGCAAGAAAACAGACTTTTTTTCATAAGTACGCCATTTTGTTAGATTTTGATATTTTTCGAAAATCCTACGTCATTGTAAGGGAAATACCTTCCAGTTTAACGACATTTTTTCCTTTTTCGGTTTCAGCTACTCAATCGGCCGGAATCATGTCAGCAGTGGAGGAACTTTTTTTTTGGCGCCTCCGAAGCCAGCGCATAAGTTGCTTGGATTTCAATATTTTTCTATGAAAAAATTATGTAATATAGGTCAAATATAGCCAATTTTTTTTTTAATTTTCCGAGACATTTAATTGAGTACTTTTCTTCCAAAAAGTGCCCGAAAAACACCCAAATTTTCAGCGCTCACACTTGAATATTTTAATAAATATTAGAAAAGCCCCTTAAATATTCTATATAAAAATGTTTCTGGGCGTTTCCGTGTGTTTACCCGTAGGCGGAATTTAAAGCTGAGAAGCGGCAAACAAAATGTTTACCATGTTAAATGAATGGGAAAAAGAAAATCGCGATAAGGGACCTCTAAATATTAATATAAGGGCCTAAAATTTGGTCAACTCTCATTTTTTGGCATTCTCAACAACATTCTCAACTAAAATTTTAAAAAATAAAAATTCAATTTTTTTGGGTCTTTATAATGTACAACCTACATTTTAAAGATATTTCGCAATTTTTCGAAGCTTTCATCGACTGAGCGGAGAATAAACTTTTCAACGTGACTGTGGCGAGACTACTAGCTTAAATCGTAATTTGCTCGTGAGTTCCCGCGACGAACGAGGCGTCCAATAAAAATTGTGAAAAAAAATTGTCCAAGAGGACGAGTGAGCATCAATTGCACGCTTATCTTTGAACTTCCGGCTCCTGCTCGAGCTGTAAAATTCAGTCTCGCGTTCGATTTGCACGCGGCAATTTGAGACGTTCAATTGTCAGCTTTTTTCAGCCCCGCAGTTCATGGCTGAGCGTTTCTCGAATGGCAATGGGCGCGAATGGAGCCGCGAAAGTTGAAACGATTTGCATATCTGTGCTGGCAGATAGAACGAACACGAGCCATTGATAATATTTGAAATTATAGGGTGGAATTCGATAGAATTAATGGTATGCAAAAAATATTTGTATTTGCCTCAATCAAGGATCGTCTCAGCAGTCAATTATGGAATTAACCCTGAACAATTTTTTTTTGCGCACAGCGAATATATCCTTCTGAAGAATTTTTTTTTGTGCAGGTCTAAGAAATGAATTCTTCGAGCAATTTTATTTTTTGGACATGTTTATGGAGCAAACCCCTTTTGAACAATTTTGTTTTTCGTGCACCTCCATCGAAGAAAACCCTTTTTTACAATTTTTCCTGCACGTCTTCGGAATGAACCCTTCTGAACAATTTTATTTTTTGTCCTCGTCCATAGAACCCTTCGGATCAATTTAACCCTTAGTAGTCACACTTAGCTAGAATCACGTTATAGTCATACTGGGTCCATGGGACCCATGCGTTTTTAAATTGGTATCAATAATGAAATAATGCATTGAGCGATATGAAAAAAATAGTGAGGTATAATTTGAACCTTGTTTCATACAAGGATATTGGTTAGAAATCAAAAATTAAATTTTGAATATGCAAAAAAAATTGTGCAGAAAAAACGTGAAAAATTACTTTTTTTTACAGAAATTGCTGTAACTCTTGTAATTATTGACAAAAAAATATAAAAAAATGGTTTTATAATCTGGAAACAATGTTCTTTGAAATAGATATAGCGGTTTCTGTGGACTTTTCAAAAAGTATATTTATTTCATCCAACGCAGGTGCGATTCAGAAGGAAAGAATGAAACGCTTACGCATATAAAAAAATGTATGTTTTATTGAAAAAAAGTTGTACGGCATCAAAATAATTTGTTTGGGTCCCGTGGACCCAGTGTGACTATTGAGGGTTAATTTTTCGTGCACCTCTACGGAAAAAGTCCGCCTGAACATTTTTTTATTTGTCCACGTCTGAGGTGTAAACCCTTCCGAGCAATTTTTTGTCGTGCACCTCTATGGAATAAACCCTCCTATACAATTTTTTTGTTCGTGCTCGTTTAATGAGCACGAAACGTCACTTCAGCACCGTTCTGAACAATTGTTTTTTACAAAACCCTTCTTGACCATTTTTTTCGTGCTCGTTTAAGGCGGTCCTCTAGTTTCTCGGGTCGAAAAAATCGATTTTTTTTTTCATAAATCACATCTACAAAATGTGTAGAAAATGTGTGCCAAAGGATTTTTCGATATTCGAAGTGGTTCACAAGTTACGGCCCTGGAACGGAGCAGGTATACGGAGCAGGTATATTTTCAAACGCGTTTTTCTCGAAACACCATTTTTCGAAACGGTGACCACGATATTTCAGAAACTACTGCACCGATCTTGTTCAAATTTATACAGCCACTTTAATATGTTATAAGCCAGCGATTGAACTAGGATTATCATGATTGCTTCGATAGTTTTTTTTTGTACGAGCGAAAAACTTAAGAAAAAATGAGTAAAAAATAGAATGTAATTTTCAAAAGTGTATAAAAAAGTCGATTTTTGTAATTTAGAATTCACTCTAGTTCAATCGCTAGTCTTAAATATGAAGATTAAAATGCCGTTTGGTTTTTTGATTTCAGATAAGCAGAACAGCCGCAATCTTGGTCACCGTCAAGCACCTCTTTTACTTGATGTCTTCCTGTCGGCCACTATAACGTTTATTCTATTATATATTTTGACTTCAAAAAATTTGTAAAGCTTATTTAAATGTTAATAAAGATTATGCAAAAACAATGAGATTGATTATTTCGATGCTTTGCCCGTAAAAAATTATTGAAAAAGCCGTAAAAAAACAGCCGAGAAACTAGAGGACCGCGTTAAAGAGCACGAAACGTCACTTCGACACTCTTCTGAAAAATTGTTTTTTACAACACACTCCTTTAAAATTTTTTTTCGTGCTCGTTCACGGAGCACGAAACGTCACTCCAGCACCCTTCTGATCGATCTTTTTTTGCCGTTCACGTCTATGGTACAAATCCTCCTGAATAATTTTAATTTGTGCACGTCTCTGGAATAAATCCTTCTGAACAATTTATTTTTATGCACGTCTATGTAATTAACCCTTCTGAGCAATTTTATTTTTCGTGCATCTACAAGAAATAAACCCTCCTGTGCAATTTTTTTTCATGCACGTCTAAGCAATAAACCCTTCTGAGCAATTAAATTTTTTGCGCACGTCTATAGAACAAATCCTCCTGAACATTTTTTTGTGCACGTCTATGGAAGAAATCTTTTTTTGCAATTTTTTTTCGTGCTTGCCTAACGAATAAAAAACTTTTGAATAATTTTTTTTGTCCTGAACGTCGAGGGTCAATTTTTCCCGACTTTTTTTTTCCGTTACTTCTAAAGAATAAATCGTCCTGGATAATTTTTTTCCTCCTCCTCATCCGACCGATTGGTCATTTAAAAAATCCAGTTGCAGTGCAGAGACTCGTCGGACGCTCGGGACCTTTCGCGGGCAAAATTGTATATAATTTTTGTCAGCCGCAAACGAGAGATTGTGGTTTTTTTCAGCCTCGATGGAACTTCTAATCCCCGAAGAATTGAGATCAGCCTCGGGGATTATTCTTGTGCGGACAATTCGCGAGAAACGACGATGAACGAGATTAATGTATATATGGCTGCGCGCAGTTCTTCTCCCGCGATGATGACTGAGAGGATTAACCGTTTGCGGTTATGACGGTGAATCCGAGAGGATCACGTGCCATTTCGCTCGTGACACGTTGCAAACGGAGTTCATTACAATGTACGGAGTATGCACGGGCGCGCAATCATCGAGTCATGATAGTGGCATTAGTAAGATGACTGAGTGAGTCAATGACGTCCAAAGAAGAAGAAGAAGAAGAAAAAACATTAGATCGAACGGAAATGTCACTTTTATTTAAAAAAAAATGAAATGAAATTTAAAAAAAATGAAAATTAACATCGTATTATTGACATTATTTATTGACATTATAAAAAAAATGAAATGAAATTTAAAAAAAATGAAATTTAACATCGTATTATTGACATTATTTCGTTTATAAGTTTGGACATAATAAGAGAAATTGTGAATAAGGCTTTATGTGTGATAATTATTAGTTAATTTTATTTGGCAATATTATATTTAGGCTGGCATCAAAATGGGAAGAGGAAATAATAGACGCAATGGAAAGCGTAGGTGACATTAGCGTGGCGCAAATTTGAGCTCTATTTTTTTTCCTTTTTCTCAGCACTCAATTATCTTTTTTAGAAAAAAAAATTGTCGCGTATGCTGCGAGCGGTCAAAAAGTATTTAGAGGTCGCTCAAGCCTGCCAAAAATTCAAATTTTCATTAAAAAATCGATTTTTTTTTCGTCCACTTCTCACCCATTAATTTTACGCGTTATAATTTTAAAATTAGACTCGCGAAAGCTCTAGCCTGCCAATGAATATTCAGTGGTCGCCCGAGATTTTCGAAATTCGGAATTTCCGCCAAAAAAAATAAATCTCGCACGCACTACAATTCCTTGTAGCATAAAAACAAAATAAACAGCGAAGTGTTACATTTTCAGAATAATTTATTATAATCATTTGTAACAAACACCAATTAGACGATATGTGTACTATCCAAATATAGTAGGCATGATTTGACGTATCGACAGCTGCAGGATTATCCATTCATAACGGGACCTTCCATAACAGGATCCCAAAAAACATTTGGGGGTCAAAGTCGTTCGAGGTCATTCAAGGTCAGTATCGATGATACAAATCTTAATATCTCGAATCACTGCCAAGTATTTGGCAGTGATCCGAGATATTTACATTTGTATTTAATTTTAATAGGTGACCTTGAATGACCTTGAACGACTTTGACCCCCGAGTGTTTTTCATGCGGCTTGAGGTGCTCCACAAGATGGTTGAAAAAAATGTACCATTCCATTAAGAAAGCGTGGAGGTGACCTTCACTGTGCGTCAGCACCTACACCGAAATAAAAAAAAATTGGTCGCATTTGATGGCCCCCTTCACACCGTACAACGTTTGTCTGGACCATTTTTTTGTGACTTCGATAATTACCGAGTTATTTCGAGTGGCCGAGATAAGAGAGATGCGCTGTATACGAGGGTGGGGTGAAAAGTTTCCGGCCTGATCAAGAGATGGTGCCACTAGGTCTAGTTTTGGAGCGGCGTCCTACAGTACCATTCCTACCGAGCTTGTATGTACAGTTTCAGCCCAATCGCTACGTTAGTTTGCGTTTGAGAGCACATTGCGCGAGACGCTTCCGTTGTTTTCGTAAAAATGGAAAAATTGGAAAAACGTGCTGTCATCAAATACTTCCATTTGAAAGGTTTTACACCAAAACAAATAAAAGAAGAGATGGATTCAGCACTAGGAGACTCCTCCCCATCATATTCAACTATTAATCAGTGGGTTTCTGAATTTAAAATTGGTCGTGTGAGCACCTCCGACGAGCTTCGCTCAGGACGGCCCGTTGAAGTCACAACTTCAGAGATGATTGAAAAAATCCATAAAATAGTGTTGGAAGACCGCAGGTTGAAAGTGCATGAGATAGCTGAGACCTGTAGGATGTCAGCTGAACGTGTGCGAAATATTTTGCACAACCATTTGAACATGGAAAAGCTGTGTGCAAGATGGGTGCCGCGTTTGCTAACGCTCGACCAATCGAGCGTTTGCTAACGCTCGACGCTACCGACAATTTGGCGCTGTATAGACGTAATCCAAACGAATTTTTGCGTCGATTCATAACTGTTGATGAGACATGAGTCCACCACTACACTCCTGAAAGTAAAGAACAGTCAAAACAGTGGGTTGGAAAAGGGGAACCAACCCCAAAGAAGGCAAAACAATTTTATCGGCAAACAAGGTTATGGCTGCTGTTTTTTGGGATGCGAGAGGTATGAGAAATGTATTAGTGTTGATGGAGATTATGTTGAAAAATAAAGCAAAAAAAAATTTTTAAATATCGTTTTTCTTGGTCAGGCCGGAAACTTTTCACCCCACCCTCGTATACAGGTTGATCCGAAAAGTGCCGTCCGAAAAGAAAATCTAGATGCCTCGTATACCTATCCGAATTACCTCCATGTTCTACGATATTTTTTACTTTCCGATAAAAGACCATTTTTTAATTTTTTTGTACTTCGGTGTACGTATTTTCCTTCCGATTTCCGTACTTATGTCATCATTATGAAGTGGACTGTTGAGCAATAAATAAATGACCAAGTCAATCCTAACGTTGATGCCTTAGATTTTGATCAAAAGTTTATCAAAATAGGTTTGAAAGGGTCAGTCACAATTCAGATGACAAAAAAAATACTTATCCTGGTCGTAATGACTCTCAATTGTTCAAAAAAACTGCTAAGAGGAAAGTGCACACACAAAAGGGAAAAAAATTAAGACTTGTGCTACAGGAGAACACAACGAAAATAAGTAATGCTTTTTTCTCGAAAAGTGAAAAAAAAAATCGTGGAACATACGTGGGGGTTGACGTTGATATAAGGACGTCGCTATTCTGGCCACCCTGTATATTTATTTATTTCTTTATATGTGTGCGCATAAATAACAAAGAATAAATAACAATATCGAACGAATATTGTGAAGCCTCATTAGCAAATATCCAGGAAGAATATCGCCAATGAGCATTGATTAATTGCCGCTGCTCCAGGCGATATTTATCTAATTTGCCGTATCAATAATTTATCTTTTCTCTAGTCTTAATGAAGCCCGAGCACTTTACCGATGAACGTTACAGGATACTGTTATTTTCTTACACGAGATAACATTCTAAAAAAAAACATACGATGCAAAATTAAGTCATCAAAAATCTCACTTCGAAATACAAAGAGGAAAATCGCCTCTGTGTCGTTTTCGAACAAAAATTAATAATATAAAGGTCCAGGCGATTTGGCACAGTTTATGTGGAAAAAAACGTCACTACAGCAGCAGTTCATGTCTCTCACAGAAATAAATGGCAGCTGCGGTTATTGATGTTGAGGCGGAACACCATTGTGACGGGTAAAAAATCGATTTCTTTGCGTTTTCTCCAAGTTTACATATTCAAGAACATGTGAGAAAATGATCAAATTACAATATTGAAAATTGACCGAGTTACAGACGATTTAGTGAGAGCAGACTTTCAATCGCGTATTTCTCGACCGGGCCGGAATCATAATTCTAGCTATAATTGTCTGATTTCCAATTTTTAAAAACCAAAATTTACGTAATTGCCGTAGCTGTCATTGTACGTAGCGGTTTTTTTTTAGTATTTTTTTAAGCCTACGAAAATAAGTAAAAATTTCGCCAAAATTAGACTTTTTTTTAACACCCGCCATTTTGTGATTTTTTTAAAAACGGATACGTACAACGAGACCTACATTTATATAGATTATAAAACTTTTTCATTTGTATTTTTAGGAACCAGCCATTGTCAAGTGATCGATCCGGCCGCTGGACCACATTACTGGGGCCGGGTTGAAATTCCGAACCTTGACTTTTTATGACTTTTTATGAGAAACTTTTCCAAAATTGCAGCATTAATTTGGCAAATTTGAATCTTGAACCAGAAAACCAAAATTCCATAATCAGCACGACAATCGCAAAAAAAATGTTTTTTTCCGAGACTCGGAACAAGCATTCCAAAAGTTGTTGGCTTGCTCTCGCCTCGTTTGTTCCTTCTTCCCCGGTACTCGAAGTCATTTGTGCGACAAGAAAGGTTTTCAATTTTCCAAAGTTTCTCGCACAGCGGCGAGGAAAGCTCATCCGGCGTAATGAGATCTCGAGAAATCACTTAGGCGCGTATGTACGAACCACGTCTGTACGTATAGACGAGCGGCTCTTTTTGCCCGCCGACTGCTGAGATAATAATTCCTTGGTTAGACCATTGTCTCGTTTTCGAGTACAATGAGAGAATAGTGAGAATTCTCATGGTATCCTCGTTTATATTCGCACAGGCTCGAGAAATCGCACCTGCACAGACGTACGTACATATACAGGGTGTCTCATTTCCTTCATGACATCGAAGTAACCAAAGAACAGCGCAGTGAATCGAAAAATCCCGAGACATGTATCGATTAAACTCAAACGGACATTAAATTATTTTTATGCATTTTTTAAAATAAATTTTCCGATTTTTTCTATTTTTTTAAATTTTTTGTCTATTTTTTTCCAAATTATTCTATTTTTTTCTAAATTTTGCTACATTTTTCTGATTTTATAAAAAATATTTTATAGCACCGCATCTTTTGCTACGTAAAAACTACCCGGTAACGTTTGTCCGAAACATTTACTCATTTGGCCATTATTTTTTCCAAAAATTACAAAAGATGTTGAAATTAATGGCCGGCCACTTCCAAACATAAATTAATACGAGAAATAAATAATTGATAAAGTACAAAGAAAGTCTCTCTGCGGATACTGCGACAAGCATTTCGAATAACAGTATCCATCTTGTTTCTTGTCAAATCGTGACAAAAGTAGCCTGCAGCGTTACGTACAAAATGGCTTCGAGTCTTAAGGGGTTCCCCCACTTGCGATGTTGAAAAAATCGATTTTTTTTATTGCATTTTTTGAAGTGCAATTTGAAGTGCAGTTTTTTTTGATGCCCGGAATAAATGACTCTATGTAAGTTTACAAAAAAATATATTTTCTTCGTGTAAACTGAAATTGAAACTTTAAACGCGTTTTTCTCAAAATGGCTTTTTCTGAAGTCGGTGACCAAGATTACTCGAACACTAATGAACCGATCTTCATGAAACTTTGCAGGCTTATTTAATACATAAAAATGTAGTCTTTAATCGTTCGATTTCTTTTCGAAAAAAAATGGCCGTTTTATAACCAAAAAGCGGCCGTTTTTTTTTCGTTAAAATCGAACCATTAACTTTGACTGTCCGCCATTTTGTGAAAAATGAATATTTTTTAAAATCCTTCGATTAAAGACTAGTTTATACTTATATTTGACTAAATCCATCCGCATTTTTTTTCAGATGATCCACTTCGCCGCAATGTTGGTCACCGCAAACCGTGTATATAAAAACATTATTTCATTGACGGCCATTTGCCACTAAACAATGTAATATTTTTCAATAAAAAAATTACTGAAAGTTCTTCAAGATGTGTTCTTTAAGATGGTATATTGATCGATTAAAAAAGTTTTGTAGTTTTCTTTAAAAAAATTCATGAAAAGGCCTTTTTTGCGCTACAAGTGGGGGTAACGCCTTAAAATAAAGTAAAAAAATCTCCGAAAATAATGGCCAAATGAAAAAATGTTGCAGACAAAAGTAGCCTCTTTTTTCGACGTACAATAAGATGCCGATATTAATAATATAGATTTCCGTTAAAAAAAATGACCTTGAAATTACCTTGAAAGTGTTTATTAAATGAGAAAGTTATCTGGCCATTTTACTCCTTGTTTGGGTCTATTTGACCCTGTCTCGGAATTGTTCCATTTACTTGGCGGTTCTTCAGTTATTTCAAGGAGTCAATATAACTGGGACACCCCCCCGGTACACGTGCACACGTTGGATCCGCTTTCGGGACTCTGCATCAAATTCTGCACCGCGTTCGTGTCGTAGGGACATTCGTCGATACTTTTCCATTGTGTCGCGTCACGTATCTTCGCGAGACAGCAGACGCGTAAGCTGACAAAGATTCGATAAGTTTGTTCGCGGGTTTGTCATTGGTAACGCGGCCATTGTGTGTCATGGACACGAAATGGCCGCTATCGGATAACCTCCTTAGGTCCTCCAAAGCTCCGCGACGTTCCAGAATCTTCCCCGGAAAGATTCCCCACTCGAAAATATCGATCGACATCCAACAGCACACTGGCTGCAATTCGACTGAATTCGAACAACCCCAAACAAGCTCATCGTAGCGTGCAATTGTTGGTGAACGATTGACCACCCGTTGACACGGAATGGCGGCCATCGACGAAAATCCACGAGGTGGCGGTCGAATCGCCGCCGGTCCACGGGCTTTTCGAGAACTCGAATAAGTCGAATGACATCCGAAGAGCACTTCGTGACGTTCCGAAGCACTCGATCTTGCTCACCACCACGTGATAGAAAAATGGAATAGGCTCACTAAATCCGTCATTAGGGGATGTCAACTAATTACTTTTTGGATTTATGAAATTTTTTCTTCCATGTAATGAGGAAATACTAAATTATTTATAAAATATTTTAAATTTCCTCTTTTAGTATACTAAAATATACTAATATTATAATATACTTAATAAAATAACATAATAAAATTTCATTAATAATTATATTTTAGTATACTCAAATATTTATAAAATATTTCAGTATTTCCTCTCAATATTCCTCTAGATACCTGTAAACGAACAATTTCCTTGATTCAATTGATTTTTTTTTCCTGCACACTAAAAACGCTCGAATAAAAACGCCCACTCAATTTAATTTTCAATCGTACAAATTCGAAAAAATATAATTATTATAACAAAACCGAATATTTAAACGTTTCCAACGGGAAGCACTCCTGGCATTGATTGATATTGAAAGAATGGACTTTTCGATCAAATTGGAATTTGCCATTCCATTGAACAAACCGTAATTTTCATAATTTTTGGAGTCTTCAATAACAAAATAATGATGATTTAATAATACAACAACTTTAGTATTATTTCAAAAATATTTATATATAATTATCAAATAGGATTATAAAACAATAATAATTTTAGTATGTCCTCCAAATATTTATAAAAAAAAACCCACCTACCCAATTTGATTTCCGATCATACAAATATCAATAAAAATCCCAACTATTATAATAAAACCGAATATTTGAACTTTCTAGCCGAGTTTCTAATCACCTACTGACGAACGAAATGTTCGAGCATCACTGATCGGACTCTGCTCCGCCCATTTAATTAATCGCTCCATATAATTACGGGGAACTTTCATGCAACGATAAACACCCACACACACACACACACACATATATATCTGCATATCGACGAAAAACTACGAAATCAATTGACCGGTGTGTTCTCAACGGACGCACCAATTCAGCGAGGATGGAACATCCAATTTACGTAAATTATGTACCAACTTGAATCGCACTCTCGTATTATAACACTGTTATGTGCATAAGTGTGCGTGTGTTTGTGATGTTCGTGAAAGTGACACGCCGTTGTGCAACGTATTGAACCGCGAGGGAGACGAGACCCGATTATTTCAAACACACACACACACACACACACACACACACACACACACACACACACACACACACACACACACACACACACACACACACACACACACACACACACACACACATCGCACACACACACACATCGCAATCATTAGCGCGTAGAGATGACGCTGATGGAATGAGGGAAATGTAATTTCATTAATTGACGGTTGATAGCAAAAGATAGTCTATAATCAGTCGCTCCGAAACACACGTGACCAAAATTTTCATCACGAATAAGAATCTCGCCACTTTTTGTTCACTTTCTTTTCTCTTCTTGCCTAACAAAAAGGGCTTTCTATCTTTTTCTCTTATACCGATTTTTTCAACCCTTTGTGTTAATTACCAAAAAAAAATTATAATGAGAATTATTATTATTATTATTGATGTTAGTAGAGCTTTTATCATTCAAATGATTGTTGTTATACAAGTTGTACAAGCCTGTCTTGACATTGTTATTGTTGCTGGTGTACAACTTATACAAGACTCTCTACTGCTCCTTCTTATCATCATCATAGTACGATTTATTTGTAATTTTCTTTACAATTAAACATGTTTGTTGAACAAGTTATACAAGTCTCTCTTATTTTCATTATTATTATTATTATTATTTTCGTTATTGTACAGATATACAAGACTCGCTTCCTCATCACATTATTGTTATAGCACGGTTTTTTTATGTATTATAGAAGAATTATTATTATTATTAAACAATATTATTGTTTAATTATCAACAGAAGTACTAAAAAATCGTACTATAGATAATGATTCTATTTATAATTGAAATTATAATTGATAATAACATTACTATTATTATTATTATTATTATTATTATTATAAAAGTAGCGAATAAAAGATAATAAATAAAATGTGATAATAATAATTATCACATTTTGTTTATTATATTTTATTTGCTACTTTTATAATAATAATAATAATAATAATATTGTTATTATCAATTATAATTATTAAGGGGGGGGCACGACTGTCACGGGCCAAAAGAATCGATTTTTTGCATGTTCTCGAAGTAAACATATTCAAGAAATTGTGAAAAAATGTTCAAGCTAAAATAACGAAAATTGATCAAGTTACAGACGATTTAGTTGAGAGCCGGTAGCGCAACGATTTACGTATCTTTAATTCGCCTTTTCTCGACCTGGCCGGAATCATAGTTCTAGCTGTAGCTGTCTGATTTTCAGTTTAAAAAACCAAATTTTCCGTAATTACAGTAGCTATCGTGTACTTAGCCGTTTTTTTTTGTTTTTTCGAAGGTTGTTATGGGGTTAAGTCAACATGTTACCACCGAGCAGAATTTTTTTTCTGGATCTTTATAACCTCTTTACTGATCATTCTGTGCACTTTGAATACGATCCACAGTACCGTTTTTTAGAAAAAACAATCGGCAGCCCGACGTATTTCGTGGGCTAATTACATTACGCTCATGGAAAACTCCCGATCATTTCTCAGTACATTATTAATATCTGCTAAGTGAATGTTACCACGGGGCTGAAAAAATAGGTACGGTTCGGCTAATTATCGGACTAACCTTTGGTGCCGTGAAAATGAGGATTCACAGTACCATTATAAAATTATTAATGTTTTTGATAGCGAATTTGTGCGAAAATCAAGCACACAAAATATTAGACTGTGCAATCATGGCAACGTCGTAGACGGCACAAATGCTACCTAGCTTATCGGTATTCGGTAATTATGCCCGGGAACCTCAAACTACTCGGTCAGGATAATTAACAACGAATATTATTGGTACTTATTCTCTTAATTAGTAATAATTACTTTATATTAGTTTGATAACTATGTTCAGAAATTATACATTTCTAGACATTTCTAGGCTAAGACAAAACAACGCGGATTTTTTTTTTTTTCATATTTAAATTTTTTTTTAGAAAATCGGAAAATTGTTAAAGTTTTCGATTTCTTCGTGATTATAGACAGCTTTAGTACACACTTTTTCTTTCCAGCGGAATTTTTTTTACTCGGACCGATATTCATTTTTGACAGCTCCTTGGGGCGATATTGAGGTTACGAACGGGGTGCATGTGTCTCTGACTTCGCGACACTTCTGCCAACCTGGGCATTATGATATATTACGATTTACGACGTTGCCAATTCGTTTCGCGTTAATTGAGCGAGAAACAGTTGTAGAAAATAATTATACAAAGTAATGAAAACACTTAATGTAATCACCGAATGTTCAAAAATGCATATTTTTATAAATAGATGTAGAAAAATAGTTCGAAAACGTACATTTAAGGCCTTATATACGCGAAAAATTTCAAAATGTTTCATTTTTTAAATTATTTTTGATTCCGTTAGCCTGAACGGTTAGAAATATTTTAAGCTTTACAGAATTGAAAAATTCCAAAAATAATGCAAAAATATTGCATTTATAATAGATACCGCGCGGCGCGCCCTTCCGCTAACTTCAAAGCCGCTTTTCTACGATTCACTTTTTTGAACCTTGTGAAAGTTCTAACTCTGCAACGAAGGTTCAGATCGCTTTGAAATTTGTACAACATTCTCTTAGTATCATCACCTATCGTGTGAACCACAGGAACAAAAAATTCAATGACACAAAAAAATATAAAAAATAAAATACCGACAGAAAGTTGAGTAAAAAAATTTTAAGTTTCGAATTTTTATTATAATAATTTTTTTAACAGTATTGTTGCTTCACACTGAAGATTCAATATGAACATTCAATATGCAATTATAAATATGTTCATTTTTTTTCAGACATCCACATCGATGCCGAGAACTTTCACCATCAACGCGCGCGCAAACAAAAATACATTGCTTTATTATGTTATATCTCCGCCATTTGTTAATATTTCTGATTTTTTTTACATATACTTAACCACGTGCATAAATGATCGGTAAAAAAATGTTGTCAATATATGGGTCATTTTTTTAACCGCGTTTAGAAAAAAAATCGATTTTTTTTTTTCATAAATCACATCTACAACAAGTGTAGAAAATGTGTGCCAAAGGATTTTTCGATATTCGAAGTGGTTCACAAGTATAAATCACATGCGCGAACTTTTAAACGCGTTTTTCGCGAAACACCATTTTTCGAAACGGTGACCACGATATTTCAGAAACTACTGCACCGATCTTGTTCAAATTTATCCAGCATCTTTAATATGTTATAAGCCAGCGATTGAACTAGGATTATCATGATTGCTTCGATAGTTTTTTTTGTACGAGCGAAAAACTTAAGAAAAAATTAGTAAAAGATAGAATGTAATTTTCAAAAGTGTATAAAAAAGTCAATTTTTGTAATTTAGAATTCACTCTAGTTCAATCGCTAGTCTTAAATATGAAGATTAAAATGCCGTTTGGTTTTTTGATTTCAGATAAGCAGAACAGCCGCAATCTTGGTCACCGTCAAGCACCTCCTTTACTTGATGTCTTCCTGTCGGCCACTATAACTTTTATTCTATTATATATTTTGACTTCAAAAAATTTGTAAAGCTTATTTAAATGTTATAAAGATTATGCAAAAACAATGAGATTGATTATTTCGATACTTTGCCCGTAAAAAATTTTTGAAAAAATCGTAAAAAAACAGCCGAGAAACTAGAGGACCCCGTTAATATGACGATTATTCGGAAGCAAACAGTTGTAACAGTCAATCGCCTTCGTGCATAAGTATAGGGCGCTCCCCTCGTACTTCACCTCCGACGGCTTAACCCCATAACAATCTTAAGGGGAGGGTAGGGGTTTCAGCGTGAAAAAAACCACTTTGCTGCGAATTTTTTCATCTATATGGATATAGTAAATTTATTGAAACCTTTTGTACATTGTTAAGTGTCATTTCAAGAACATTCTGTGAGATTTGTACGCGAAAATATCCACAAACAAGCCGGTGACAAAGCTTTTCCAAGAACGCCTTTGGAAAAACACGATTTGCGGTGTTCACTGTAGTCAGCTAGAAATTATCTGAAATCAAGCACCATTAAAATTTAGTCAAAGTATCATCAAATCCTCCCCCAACGGTCTTTGATAATTTTTTTTCATTTCTAAATTTTTAGTGGTCATGTAACGTGAAAAGTGCTATTTTTCACGAAAAATTCCGCCATTTTGGGGGTGGAAAACCCCCTCGATGTAAAAAAAATCTCAAAGTAATCGTTGGGGGAGGTATTTTATATGTAGAAAGTGTGTACCAAGTTTGAAATAAATCGATCATGTAGTTTTCAAATGGCAGTAAACACGGACATTGAAAAAGTGGTTTCGAGAAAAACGCGTTTGAAGTTTTGAGAAGTCGGAGCTACAGTGTTAGAGGAGCGGGACTAAATAGTCAATAACTTCGAGAGTATTGCTCTGATTGACTTGAAATTTTGGGATTATATTCTTGAAATGTTTAACTATAAGAAAAGACAAAAAAATCCATTTTTCAAAAGTGCAAACCCCTATCCTCCCCTTAAACGCTTTCTCCGCCTCTCGCCCCACACTTCCGCGCCTCATTTTTGCCCAAATTTCCCCTATTTCTCCCCTTGTTGTTCCTTTGTCCCAATACTTCTCCATTCCCACGTCTTTTTCCTCTCTTTGTACTCTTTGCTCCAACAGAAGTTGGACCTGGAGATTTTTCGCCCACATCCTCTGTATTTCTTGGTCAGCCGTCTTCTGCTCCGCTCTCCCGGAATATTTATATCGATAATTATTTTTATTTTTCAGACCAACGCATTTTTTACACAGAGGCTCGATTACACCTCAAAACGTTGTTAATTTGACATTCTTCTGAATAAAAATGTACACAACATAAGTGCAATCCTTAATAACATACCTTTTTTCCAAATTCCAAATAAATAATCTAGGAGACAAAAAATAAGGAAAAAACAGTTTTTTCGGCCCGTCAAAGTGGCGTCCTCGCTCAATAATGATAAGTAATAATAATATAATGACTAATGACTAACAACTATTATAATTTGTAATACATAAATAATAATCAAAAACAAAAAATAACAATAACAATAACAAACACATGTTCGGAATGTTCGAAACCTCCACAAACGTATTTTCAAAAGTCTCCACAACCACCGTAGAAAAAATACTACGACTATTACCAGTCCTTACTATTACTATTATCATTTTTCATTGTCGTTGTTATCATTGCTTTTTTAGGTGGACGTAAAAAATATACACCATAAATAGGACACCCCTCCCACATGGAAATAAAATATATAAAAAATATATCGAAAGATACATAAAACATATATTAAATACATTTTGTACGAAAAGTTGGATATGTCAAGTATAATTTTGGATATGATTAAAAACCTATGCGATATATAAACATAAATAGCTTCTAAGATGTACATTAAATATATTAGATGTGTATACTGAATATATGTTTAATATACTCGGGAGCATAACGGAGAATGTATGCTGACATCTAGAAAAAGATACATTCAAGATGCATATAAAATATATTGAAATTGCATGACTAACGTACGCTTTATACATTTTTAATAGGATATCCGAATATATTTAAGGTATGCTATATGTATATCTGAATATATTACTATATATTTATATGTATATATTTACTAATATACCATGAATATGGTTGGTTAAGCAACTTGAGCAACAGATGACGTTGCAAATGAAAAACATCTTCAAGTCGGTATCTCGCGAAGACCTAGCCGCACTATCCGGAATAAATGATCGGACAAAAAAATTGAAGGTTATGTAATCTCGTAATTCTATTCGATTATCGCTCTCTATGCGAACGCAATTAAGTAATTGACCCGATAATGTTAGTTAGTCTTGTAAATCCGCACATTTCTCAATAAACTAACATTGTGTATTGTACCATATGCAGACGATACGAAAATTAATTTATCAAGTAGAACTAGCTCAGTGGGGAAGGTCCCAGCTCATCACTCAGAAGTCCCGGGTTCGAAACCACCTTACGGCGTGCAAGATTTTAAATTTGAACCATTAAAATATTTGAACCGCAAACACCATAATCGTAATTAATGACAAGGAAAAATATCGTAAAAGGGTGCAATGATGTGTAAATAACGTCATAACAAAATTTTTAAGAATAGTTCAAGTAGAGATTAAATATATCTTAAATACACGTTGAATATATTTTAATAATATTTAAAATGTAGTATGAACAAATATCGTGTATATTTTAGGTGTAGTTTAAATGCATTTAACGTATATTTCAATTATAAGTCGAATACAGTTAAAATACATTTGTAGTATATTTTGAGGGTAATTTGAGTACATTGTAAGTATATTTTCAATATAGTTCGAATATACGTAACCGCATATCCAACATATATTTTTTTTATATACATTCTGAATTTTTGGACGAAAACTTCGATATCGCGAATATATTTTTAATGCATTTCCCGTATATATTGCATATATCTAATCTACATCTAAAATGCATAATATATATCTGAAATATATTTTACATCCATCTTTAATATATCGAAAAATATATTTTTACATATATTTTATTTCCGTGTGGGCTATCCGCAATCACACACACATATAAATATATATATATATATATGTGCCTTTGGGTAGGTGTTAAATACGAATATTACGTACATATAAAAACGTCCATTGGTCACCCGCGCGTGGGATTGTGCGTACCTCGCCGAAGATTATTTATGGTTGAGTATACGTCCGCCTTCTGTGTCTCAACGTAAGCGAAACGTCTAGAATTACAGTACGCAAACGTACGTATGTGCGGGATTATGTGCACGGTGAGGCACGGTCAGGGTTTCGCATAGTTTGACAAATCGAATTCCATCGATCGTTGCGAACGATTTTCCGTGCGGAAGAACGCGCCGCCCAATTCAAGTATGGCTAATTATAGTAGGAGTTTTTTAACCCTTCGAGTGCACACCTCCGCGACCAACCTATAAGTGCATGTTGGGTCAATTTGACCCAAGGCATTTTTCAAATCGTTGTATTCTGGTAAATACGCATTTTTAGTTTTTTTTTTGTAGAGACGTTTTTTGCAGTAAATTATCCATATTTTATGGCCCTAAATTTATTTTTTGACGAAAACGAAAATTAAAGGCAAAAATATTCGTTCAAAGTGGGGCATATTTTGAAAAATACGTTGAAAAATACTAAATACGTACGGTCAAAACGACCCAGTGTGCACTTGAAGGGTTAATCAAATTTGACGTAGCTCGCGAAAAGCTGTCCGATATAATTAAAATTTGATTTTTATAAAAAAAAGTCGATGTCTATGTAATTAATATTTAACTTTTACAATATTCAACGTTGTAATATTAATAGTAAACTTATTGACAATATTAATTGCAGAAAATTTTGCAATTTTTTGTATTGATGTAAGCGAAATTTGATTTTTACGTGATTTATAGTTATAATATTCAGTCAAAATGGTAATAATATTAATTGGAGGAAATTTGGCAATTTTTGGGGTCGATGTTATCGAAAGTCAATTTTTACATGATTTATAGTTATAATTTTATAGTAAAATTTGTAATAATATTAATTGCCATTAATAGGGAACATTTCGATTGCGTTAGTGGAGAATTTTTTATTACGTATTTAAATTAATTGCTATTTTATATTCAGTTAAACCCTCACATTTATTTTCCAATATTTTCTCGCTTTTTCCTGGATTTTGCTGTGGAAGAACGCGCAACCAAATTCAAATATGGTTATAATAATAGTAGGTGTTTAGGATGAAATTTCACGTAGCTCGCGAAAAGCTGGTACAGCTGATATACTTAAAATTTCATTTTTGTAAAAAATGTTGACGCGGTGTAATGGATATTTAATTTTTACAAAATTTATAGTTAAAATATTAATAGCAGAATTTGGGACAATATTGATGCAGTGAATATACCAATTTTTGGTGTCGATTTAAGCGAAATTTAATTTTTACAAGATTTAGAGTTATAATATTCAATAAAATTTGTAATAATATTGATTGCAGGAAATTTGGCATTTTTTGGTGTCGATGTTATGGATATTTAATTTTCACGATTTATGATAATAATAATCAGTAAAATTTGTAATAATTTAAATTGCAATTAACCGGAAAAATTTCGATAACTTTAGTTGAGAATTTTTTTAAACGTATTTAAATTTATTGCTATTTTATATTCAATTAAACTCTCACATTTATTTTCCTATATTTTCTCGCTCTTTCCCCGTCTTTTTCTCTCTCTCTGCCTTTCGATGTTACAGCTGCACAATTAATTCTCGCTGCACACCTTATCGCGCCTTTTATTTTTATTAACCTCCGGCACTCGATTGTTCGACAAATTGTTTCCCAGCCGGACAAGAAAAATTTGTGTACCATCGAGGTAAGCAGCAGCAGCAGCAGAAGAAGAAGGGAGAAAAATGGAGAAAAAAAATAAGCAGTGACGATCGAGGTCGAGAGCCGACTGGTGGACATCAGGGCCGCTCGTTAACGCGCGCGTTTAGCATCGACTCGTCGCACGATCCTCTTAATCCTCACACTACCGTTGCTTACATAATCTTATCTCTCGAAGAAAAGTGTGTACGTGGTTTTTTTTAAATATTTTTTTTTATCTTCTCGCCACTCCCGTTCGTTTTGCACCGTCTTCCTTTCCTTCATCGCAAATCTATCGTTTGCGTTCGTGATCGGTCGTTGGTGCATTCGACTTCGTGAATAACTCGAAGTCGATGAACCGCGAGGCTCACAATGCGACGAGCGGCTTGCCATTAATCGCGTTACATGTCCGCCATTACAAATGGACCCTGATACGATTATACAAATGGTACCGTAACGTTACGCGGTCCCCGAGTGTTGTCACCGGATCAACGAAGAACTGAACGGGAGCCGATGACCCATTGACCGAGATACTCGAGGGGGAACGATGCAGGTTGGGACGAGCCATTTTTCCGAGAGGAAACGATCTGCCCCCATGGTTTCTGGTCACGTTTCCATCGGGTGCCATTTTCGGGACCATTTTTTTTAATTTGAAGTTAGGTACCATTTTTTAATTTAGGTTGGGTACCATTTTCGGGACCATTTTTTCATTTGAGGTTAGGTACCATTTTTGAATTTAGGTTAGGTACCATTTTCGGGACCATTTTTTTCATTGGAGGTTAGGTACCATTTTTCAATTTACATTAGGTACCATTTTAGGGGCCATTTTTTAAATTTGAGTTTAGGTACCATTTTTCAATTCAGGTTAGGTACCATTTTCGGGACCATTTTTCATTTGCGGTTGGATAACATTTTCAGGACCATTTTTCCAATTTAGAGTTTGGTACCATTTTCAGGACCATTCTTCTAATCAGAGTTGGTTACCATTTTTGGGTCTCCGGAGTCGTGTACCTCCTTGTGCCCTCATTTGGCCCATTTATGCTTCGAAAATCGCGCGAGTAATTCACCACTCGTCCCATCCCACCGATCGAAACGACGATCAAGATATAGCCTTAAGGTCACTGGAAGAGACGCGATCTCGTCGCGTTAACGCGACAAACAATACGAGGAGGACACCCGCGCGGTTCACGAGGGCGCGAAATATCGGTGTGTGCAACAAACACCGACACGTATCCCTCGTAAGGCAAAAATCATCCAAGTGTGCGTACTGCGTGTATACGAGTGGCTTGTGTGGAGCATCTGCGACGAGGTGTGTGGGAAAGGGAGGCACGAGCGCTCGCGGTGTGGAGCTCTCACGATGGGCTATGGGGCCTTCTCGACCAAGGAAGATGGTGGGGGCCGGATTCCTTTTCTATATAACCGGGAACATTGTCGATCGTCTCGCCATATCCTGTAAGTGTTTTACGTTTGCGATACTGCATTCGCAGCTTTTGAGAAAAACGAAAGTTCAATAACATAAATTAAAAAAAAAACCGCGACAAGGTGAGTTTAAAATCTTCGTCGTTGAGTTGCCAAAAAAAAAATAAGGAAAGAAAGCAGTGCCAAAGTGATAGACCCTTAAAGTGTTTTTTATTCTCGTAGTATCGCAGTTTTTTTCATTTGTTCCGGTTCGTTGCGATTTGAAAAATGAAAAAAATGGTACTTCGAGCAATGGTACTTCAAAAATAGTACCTTTGAGATGGTGCCTTAAAAATGGTACTTCTAAAATGGTACTTTTGAAATAGTACTTTTAAAATGGTACTTCTAGAATATTACTTCTAAAATAGAACTCTCAAAATGGCACTTCTAGAATGTTATTTCTAAAATGGTACTTCTAAAACGGTACTTTTGCGCGGTACTTCTAAAATGAAACTTCCACAATGGTACTTTTAAAGTGGTACTTCTAGAATGTGACTTCTAAAATGGTACTTTTAGGTGGTACTTCTAAAATGGAACATTCAAAATGGTACTTTTAAAATGGTCCATGGTACGGGCTTGGTAATGGCATGGTACGGAATTGCCCTGGTTTTCGTCACTCGTCGACCCAATTCGGACACCCCAAGGGCCGAAGAAAAAGAAACGTTGTTCTCATTTGAATTTCATTGTTTGCAGATGATGCTGTTGCCGCTGGTCGTTATGGCCGCCTTAGCGGTGGTCGTGAGCGCCGATCCCGCTATCAATGAGGCCAGACCTCACAGCAATCGTCCGGGACGTTTCTTGTCACTCCCGGTCGCCCAGAAGTGCTCTAACCGTGAGTGTTAAAGTTTCGCAATTTTGTTCTTCTTCATACCCGTTCGTTTATCGGCAGGCGCGAAAAAAGTTCGTCCCCGCGGGCACTCGAGGAGACCCTCTTTCCTGATTGAACTTTGAGCTGTTTCTGTGCCGATTTATTTTGGACGCAGGTCTGATTTTAAAAAAACCAAAAAGTCTTCGCGAGCTCGGCTTGTTTTTTTTTTGGGAGAAAAAAAATGTTAAAATTCCGGCAGATCTGCACAGTGTCTTGGGGAAAATGGTGCGCTGGAATTTCGACGTCATTTACCGCAGGCAACGATTTTTATTTCGAAATTTTTCCAAATGATGCCGGATCCTAATATTATTTTTTAAAAATAATATATATATATATTTGGAAAAATAATATATATATATATTTTTGAAAAAAATAATATATATATATATTATTAGAAAAATAATAAATATATATATATATATATTTTTTTTTATAATTTAAAAAATAATCTTTTTTTAAATTTAAAATCCGCAAAACGATCGCGATCCTCTACCGTTTGAATACCCGATCTCACTTTTGAGCGACGACCGAAAAAAGCGTCTCTACGTTACGTGAGAAAATAAATAAACCCATAACCGATCGTTTTACAATTTTTTTTCTGTGCATCGATGATCGGTGTGGACGAAAGCACTTTTTTTTTCCTCAACCTTACAAGGTGCGCCTGAGGCCGAGGCAATTTTTCTCACAACCGGAAGTACACTCGGGGCACTGCAGTGCTCACTTTCCCGTTTGACAGGTCTTACTCGATAAAAGTTGACTCGACAAATTTGTTTATTCTCCTCTCCGCCGGGTGTTGCGCCCAAAGAAAAGGAGGCGACGAAAAAAATGTCGAGGACCGAAACTTTCTTCGTGCTCGCGGCGATGCAGCTTGGCGCCTCGGTGTATTTTCGGGTCTCTCTCGAGTACGTGGGTCCGCTTTCACGCCGCTCGTACATCGCGGACGAGACCGAGTAATTCTCGCTCGATGCGCGGTGCGATTTAAAATTCATGTTTTTATCCCTGCACGCGGAGTACTCGCGATGTTACCGAACGAAAACGGGAAAACGTTTATTCGGGCGCGATGTGTCGAGGTGAAAGAATTTTTGCGTAGCATGAACGTCAAATGTGTCGACGATTAAGGGGGACGATTAAAGCGTCCTTTAGGCGAAGAAATAAATTGCTGATTTCCATGATTTTTTTTTCAAATCAAAGATTTCTTCACCATTTCTGAGACTGAGCCAAATTTTGCCAACATTTTGAGTTTGTACTAGTCGTTATGGCATATTTTCGTTTATTAAAGGGGGAAATACCTTTGGGCGAGAAAAAAAAATTTGCTGATTTTCATTATTTTTTTTCAATGGGAAATCTTTCCTTACATTTTCGAGACTTAGAGTATGGTTTATCACTACTTTTGGCTATTACATGGTATTTTTTTTATTTATAAATTTTCAAAAATGGCGGATGTATGGCACGGTCTTCTAAACGGGTTGCGGCTGACGTTGTCAGACGGCGTGACACGTAGCGTCCGCAAGATTAATCGGAAAAAAATCCAACGAAGATTTTTCTTTCATCAACACTTGGACGCAGAATATGAACCAAGAAAAAGTGAGAAATGTTTAAAATCGACTAAATGGTACGCTTTGAAACAAAAAGATTGATTTTTCCGAAAAAATGACGACATTTTGCAATAAAAAATACTTTTTTCCAAAAAATTTTAACACGTTTAGGTTCATATTTTAGACAATAAGGTTAGGAAGATCCATACCAAATTTCATCAAAATCGGTCGATTAGTTTTTTAGCTATACGTCACGCCAGTTTTGAAAATGCAGTTTAGAAGACTGCGCCATACCTTCGCCATTTTTAAAGATTAGTAAACGAAGAAATACCATGTAACAGCCAAAAGTAGTAATATAACATACCCTAAGTCTCAAAAATAGTGAAGCAATTTTTTCTTTAGAAAAAAAATCATGTTAATCAGCAGATTTTTTCCTCGCCTAAAGGCATCTCGCCCTTGAAAAATAACGGGAACTTTTTAGCCCGAGTCTTTGAAAAGCAACTGGAGAGTTCCTTTACGGGGTGACTAAATTACGGAGCCTGCATAAGCTTCGGTTCCAAAAATTTACAAAATCTTCATTACGAATTAAACTTAAGGGGAGATATACACCGAGGAGCCGGAAAAAAGGTAAATTTTGCGAATTTTTTCAAGGAAAACTATTTGAAATTTCGGATTGGGGTTTTAATTATATAAAAGTATATACATTCAAAAATATGTTTAATTTTATTTATTTAAAAATATCAAAAATATACAAGGATATTGTACGATCCTTGGAGCGTCGTATAAAAATCTGCGTATATGGTACCCACTGGCGTTTCTTCAAAAATCATCTGAAAGAAAAGAACGAAAAAGATTATTAAATTAGATACTATAATGTAGTACTTGTCATAGCCGATTTTAAAAATATCGATTTATGACAAAATGGCGGACGTTTGAATATAAATAGTGATTTTTGCGCCAAAAATTAGTTATTATTTTTTTGCGTATAATACAAAAACTAAGTAACGGAAAAAAAATCCTATGACAAGTCCTATGACTAGATAATGGTGTATAGAATAACCACAAAAAACCTCAAGGCAATCGGTTCATTGGTTTTCGATAAATTTTGGGTACCGATTTGAAAAACGCGTTTGAAAATTTGGGAATGAATAAATCATGAAATTTGTCAACTTACATGGAATCATCGATACCAGGCCCATAGTGTAGCTCTTCTACGGTCGACGGAATGTCCATAGCTTCTAAATCTTCGACCTCGACCATCTAGGTGTATATCTCCCCTTAAGATCCTAGGCTACAAGACTATGCAATAAAAAAATCGTATGTTCGAAATTTCAAGACTGCAGACTCCTCAAGTGATTACGTTACCCTATCAAAGGATGCTGACCTTTACTTTAATCCTTGGCTGTATTTCGCTTCGCCAAGCTACTCAGAAAATAGCGACCGGTAAACAATAAAACAATTACGAAGTCCTGCGTCAAACCACTCAGCACCAATCTAGCTTTCTTTTATTAAAAGGATCTTTTATTAATCTCAACGTGAAAAGCAAAATAATCTTTTATTAATTCTAAACATCGAAGAAAAAGAATATTTTAGTAACCTTAAACACCGAAAAACTGAATCTTTGATTAATCTTAAACATCGAAGAAAAATAATCTTTTTCTAATATTATACATCGAAAAAAAAAAATCATTTATTAATTTAATGAAGCTACCATTTTCGGAATCGCCGTTACAATCGTCATTATCGTTACAATCATTTATTATCTCGGTCGGGACCGTTATGCGAGCTACTGTAATTTATTGATTCATAGTATGGTCGATTAAATGCGGTATGGTTCTTACGGAGAATTATCATCGCACAACGAACGTGATTATGCTTTCCCTATATATATATATATATATATATATATATATATATATATATATATATATATATATATATATATATATATATATATATATATATATATATATATATATATAATCCACAGTGATCGAAAATGTTGCAATTATCAAAAGTATTTGATATATGTCTATACATAGTACCGGTCGAAAGTTTTCGATCACTATCGGTAATTGCAAAATTATATTATTATTCTAATATAATTCATTTTTAGAACTATAAAGTATCCTCGTAAAATAAGAAATAAAATGAATTATATCAATCTAATATAATTTTGCAATTATCCAAACTGATCGAACGTTCTACTGTTATCCAAAATGATGAAACTTTCGACCGGTACTGTATACAAAATTGCAAAATTTCCGGATCACTTAGGAAAATTCCAAAATTATATCAGAATAATATAATTGATTTTCTTTCTTATTTTACGAAGATACTCCACAGCTCTATAAAATGAATTTCATAATACTCCTACAATTTCGCAATTATCCAAAGTGATCGAACATTTTACTGTTATAAAAAATGAGCGAAAACTTTCCACCAGTACTGCATATAAAATTGCAAAATTTCCGGATCACCTTGGATAATTCCAAAGTTATATCAGAATAATATAATTCATTTTCTTTCTTATTTTACAAAGATACTTCACAGCTCTATAAAATGAATTTCATTATTCTCCTACAATTTCGCAATTATCCAAAATGATCGAAAAATTTCGACCAGTACTCTATATAACATTGCAACAATTTTCGGATCACCTTGGATAATTCCAGAAATATGTTAGAATAATATAATTCATTTTCTTTCTTATTTTACGAAGATACTCCATAGCTCTATAAAATGAGTTTCATAATTCTCCTACAATTTCGCAATTATCCAAAATGATCGAAAAATTTCGACCAGTACGCTATATAACATTGCAACAATTTTCGGATCACCTTGGATAATTCCAGAAATATATTAGAATAATATAATTCATTTTCTTTCTTATTTTATGAAGATACTCCACAGCTCTATAAAATGAATTTCATTATTTTCCTACTATTTCGCAATTATGCAAAATGATCGAAAAGTTTCGACCAGTACTTCATATACATTGCAAAAATTTTCGGATCACCTTGGATAATTCCAAAGTTATATCAGAATAATATCATTTATTTTCTGTCTTATTTTACGAAGATGCCACGCAGTTCTCTAAAATGAATTATATTCCCACATAATTTTGCAATTATCCAAATTGATCGAAAACTTTGACCGACACTGTATATTCATATAAATACACACATATATACACATACATACACACAAACACAAATATATATATATATATATATATATATATATATATATATATATATATATATATATATAATATTTTGTTGTTTATTCGGGCAAGGAGAAAGGAATCGTCTGCCGTAAATCGCTATTTAATTTGTAGTATTCGAGCCACGTAATTGCGCAACGCGAAACGTGCAAATGAAATGACGGCATGGCTCAATGAGAAGAGCCAAAGAATAAAGCTCGTGATTTCGTTGAGCCTATCAGCCTATACATAATCGCAATAAATAAGCGTAAAAGTGTTCGACCGATCGATCGAATTTCGGGGCCCTCTACGATTATTTAATCTCTCTTTTCTTCTTTTTTTTCTCCGCTACGTGTCGTTTTTTTTTCTCTTTCTCTTGCAATCTCGCTTGATTTATACATCCTCCCGTTATTATTATCATTATTTTGTTTTACAAAGTTGCGAACGCAGAAAAGTAAAACGGCGTATTTCCATGGCGACATTTATTGCGATGAATAAATCATTCGAGTTGCGAAACTTGAATGAAAGAAGCGAATGCTAACGTCCTCAACGAAATCCCGATAGTGATCTCGGCTTAATTATTTCACTCGATCTGACAGGACACCCAATGCAATCTCGCAATAATTCACGCTTTCGGCGAATTTTACGCGAGGCATTTTTTTTTCTCGCACGAATTGTTGAAGAATTTTGAGAGCGGACGATTGTTTTTATTTTTTTTTTTTTAATTTTTTCTTATTCGGTTCTCAACGACGGAGCCTCGTGCTCGAATAAATTTCGTGATTCACGATGGAACTGTCGTAGCTTCAGCGTTTTTTTTTTTCGACACCGTGTACCTGCTGCCCGTACAGAGATGAGAATTTATCGCTGCCTATTCCGTGTATGTGTACGTACAATTTAACTCTTGGTTATTGCGAAAATGCACGAGTGGGTGGGGATCCCTCGTGAAGTAAGAGAAAAGAGGACGATGTAAAACACAAGAAATCTTCCACAAGGTATCCGCATCACGTGTGCTTCATAAAGAGAAAGAGAGATAGGACGAGAAACGGAGAGAAGACGTACCTCGTTTTTCTTCGTCGTTGATTTCTACTCGTTGTATTCGTGTTTTTTTTTCTCGTTTTTTTCGTTCTCTTTCTTCGCCTCTACCTTTTTGTTTCACATCACGCAACCACGTGAGATAATCGCTATTCCAGACGGTAACGCGATTTTGCAACTATCGTCGTACATAGAAATCGTGCAGAAAGAAATTTAGCACCGTGAACCGGAAGGCGAATTTATAGACTAGTGGCGATAGATGATTATTTGTGGGCATGTCAGATAAAAAAAGTTTTATAGTGTATTTTTGTTCTTTCTTGTATATATATATATATATATATTTGTTGCCAAAATACTTCGCGAATAAATTCGACTTCCAGTTTGCATTGAAAAATTTCTAAGATTGTAAAAAATAGACGGAAAAATAGGAATTGATGGAAAATACAGGTTATTAATAATATCGGGAACAACAGATCTCGAAACAATAATTTTGAACCGCACGACTCTTTTTTTCCTTCCAAATGAATATTTTTCAAGTCGTTTAATTATTTTTCAAGTCCTCGAATGGAATTTTCTTTTTATTCATTCGACGTTTTCACAAATTTTTCTTCCGACTTTTCTTAATTATTTATTCTGAATTTCCTTAATTTTTCGTGTCCAATTTTCGCGATTTTTCCTGTCCAATTTTCTCAATTTTTTTGTACCCAATTTTCTTATTTTTTCCTGCCCAATTTTCGCAATTTTTCCAGTCCAATTTTCTCACATTTTTTCTTGCCCTATTTTTTTCCATTGTTCCGGCACCAGTCTCCCACTTTTTCTCAACTTTTCCTGCCCAATTCGCTAATTTTTTTCTACCCAATTTTGACATTTTTTGCTGTCCAATTTTCTTACATTTTTCCAGCCCAATATTCTCAGTTTTTGCAGCCCAATTTTCTCCATTTTCCAGCCCAATTTTATCACATTATTCCTTGTCCGATTTTCTCCATTTGTCCATCCCAATTTTCTCACACTATTCCCTGTCTGATTTTCTACATTTTTCCTGCCCAATTTTTTCAATTTGTTCTTCGCAATTTTCTCTCACTTTTCCTGCCCAATTTTTTTCAGCCAATTTCTGCCTTTTTCCGCCTAATTTTCTCAATTTTCCCTCGCCGAATTCAACCAAATATTTCCAGCCAATAAGTCGAATGAGTCGCAAAAAAATCGCTTTGATCGTACGATCGAGAAGTTGCGCGACGATCGAGCGCAGACAAACACACACACACACACACACACACAAACAGCAGCGAAATGCCACCGAAACGAGTCGAGGTCTCATAGAATATCGGTTTCGTAAGATTTTTTTCTCCCTGCCTGCCAACCTATTGATTGAGATGCCATCTAGTCGCGCGTAATTATTCGACGATTGACCGTTGTGAACCTCGGATAATTGCCACTCAAATCAGCGCGCGTTTCTCGCATATACACTCAAAGTTTTGTGCCGAAGCGCGCGTTCCGATGTCTCGTTCTTTTTGTTTGCCTCTCTCTTTCTTTTTTCCTTCTTTTTCTACTCTTCTAGCGATAAACGCCGTTCATTTTACAACGATAAAAGGACAATAAGCGGTAAACGACTTTATTACTATATATACACGGAAGTTGTGGGAAAGTTTCTTCCATCTTCACCATCGACTTTGTTTGGGTTCATCCCAGTTGGAAATCTTCTCAACTGATCAGGTGTGCATCACATTAAGAGGACCACATTATCATTAATTTTCAAATTGTTACTCGTTGACAAAGTAGAAAAAAGCAACTCGTCGCACAATGTAAAATAATATCTGTACAAATATCGTTCCATCGCTAAATTTGTAATTTTGCAAATAATTAACGCGGTCCTCTAGTTTCTCGGCTGTTTTTTTACGGCTTTTTCAATAATTTTTTACGGGCAAAGCATCGAAATAATCAATCTCATTGTTTTTGCATAATCTTTATTAACATTTAAATAAGCTTTACAAATTTTTTGAAGTCAAAATATATAATAGAATAAAAGTTATAGTGGCCGACAGGAAGACATCAAGTAAAAGAGGTGCTTGACGGTGACCAAGATTGCGGCTGTTCTGCTTATCTGAAATAAAAAAACCAAACGGCATTTTAATCTTCATATTTAAGACTAGCGATTGAACTAGAGTGAATTCTAAATTACAAAAATTGACTTTTTTATACACTTTTGAAAATTACATTCTATTTTTTACTCATTTTTTCTTAAGTTTTTCGCTCGTACAAAAAAAACTATCGAAGCAATCATGATAATCCTAGTTCAATCGCTGGCTTATAACATATTAAAGATGCTGTATTAATTTGAACAGGATCGGTGCAGTAGTTTCTGAAATATCGTGGTCACCGTTTCGAAAAATGGTGTTTCGAGAAAAACGCGTTTGAAAGTATACCTGCTCCGTTCCAGGGCCATAACTTGTGAACCACTTCGAATATCGAAAAATCCTTTGGCACACATTTTCTACACATGTTGTAGATGTGATTTATGAAAAAAAAATCGATTTTTTCGACTCGAGAAACTAGAGGACCGCCTTAAGGGGGCAAGGCTCCGACCCCCCCCCCCCCTCTCCGATCGAGCTGTAATTTTGCACAAACCTTCCTTTCAATATTTTAAGACAGTGTGTTTCCAGGTCAGCCAGGTAAAAGTAAAAAGCAAGGGTTTCAGGTCCTACATTACAATCAAAATACAACAATTTCAGTGAGAAGGCTGTGCTTCTTTATTTTTGAATAAGTTGTCGAGTCGGGGTTCTATTTTTTAGACGCAAATAACCAAGTCATTTTCTAATTGGAGCCTACTTCTCTTCTTAGTTTTTATCTTCACCATTGCAGAGAACGTTATAGTCCAGTAAAAGAGACGAAAACCCAGCACTTTTAGCGTAGAATTAGAATTTTTACTGAAGATGGTTGCATACTGAAAGTAACCCCAATGAAATTCTGCCCCTCAACTCGCCCCAACCCTAAGGAATAGGGGTTGAAAACTCAAAAATCATCGTATCTCGATAATTAATAGCCCGATCAATAGCCCTTTTCTAATAGTTTTTGCGCCGCTATTTTCAAAGATAGGTTGTCGGACGTCAGACAACTTTATGAGTATTTTAGTATTCCAAACAACTTTTGTTTAAAACATTTTTTGATCGGGCTATTCACTATCGAGATACGGCGATTTTTGAGTTTTCAACCCCCATTCCTTAGGGTTGGGGCGAGTTGAGGGGCAAAATTTCATTAGGATTACTTTCAGTATGCAACCATCTAACTTCAGTCAAAAATTCGAATTCTACGCTAAAAGTGCTGGGTGTTCGTCTCTTTTTCTGGACTTTAGTTCACATAGGTAGAAAGTGGCGAATGGCACTAATAATTTCGAAGCTTCCCTTGCCAGCTCTGAGGGGGGAGGACGGCGGGGCGGTCGCCAGAAGTTTTTTACTTGTAAAGGGGTCGCGTATTCAAGAAGGTTGAAAAATACTGTTTTAAGACAACCCCTAAACGTATTTTTCGCGACGCGCAATAGTTTTTGGGTTTGGGTTTGTTTAGGTTTGTGTGTTTGGGTTTGATTGGGTATTTTCGTTTGGAAAAAACGGAGAGCGCGATAACGTAAACTCGAAGAACTTAAAAATTCAATATCTCGAAAACTATTGCGAGTCATCAAAAATCTCTTTAGGGGTTGTCTTAAAATGTTAAAAGGAAGTTTTATGCATAATTTCAGGTCGATTGGAGGGGGGACGGGGGGGTGGAACCCGTTTTTGATTGGGTATTTTTATTTGGACAAAAAGCGATAACATAAACTGGAAAAAAACTTAAAAATTCAATATCTCGAAAACTATGCGAGTCGCCAAAAATCTCTTAAGGGGTTGTCTTAAAATGTGATAAGGAAGGTTAATGCATCATTTCACGGCGCTCGGCGGGGGGGGGGGGGGGTTGGATCCTTATCCCGTGTTATTTCTAAGGTAGCCATAATTACCAAGTTGAGTCAAGGAAGAATATAATAAAATGAAGAGCGTTAGATTTTGAGACAATTTTGTTTTCACGTTCGACGACCATCCTGTAAGTGTGCGAGGCGATTCATAATCATTGGGGTTCCCTTGGTGAGCATATAGGAAGGATGTGTCATTACAAGCAGGACGTTTTGTTTTTAAATGTCGTGCGACAAAAATTGGCCGTGATAATCGCGTGCTGAGCCCGACGCTGAGTAAAAAATGCTACACTACAGCAGTTGCTCACGCGGGATTTTTTTTTCCAAGTTTTGAATGATAAATGAAAATTATTGTATTGTATTATCGTTTTGCAAAGCGATTATATGTGGGCATGCCAGATAGGTAACATTCAATATTGTTTTTGTTCTCTTTCGTGTGTGTGTGTGTGTGTGTGTGTGTGTGTGTGTATGTGTATGTGTATGTGTATGTGTATATATATATATATATATATATATATATATATATATATATATATATATATATATATATATATATATATATATATATATATATATATATATATATATATACATATACACACATACATACATACATACATACATATATGTATATATGTATGTATGTATGGATGTATCTGTATATATATATATATATATATATATATATATATATATATATATATATATATATATATATATATATATATATATATATATGGCGCCAGTATACTTAGCGTATTATATTCTCGCATAATTTTCATTGTAGTTCATTATTTTTTCCCGAAAAAAAACATCAAAGAAAAAATAATGAGACGAATGAATCGCGTTCATTGTACTAAAAAAAGTACAATTTTCAGTCTCTCGCGGCGTAACACTTTCGCGCTCTTACATCGAACATTCTAGGCCAAAAAGCGATACGGCCTTGACCCCCGTAAATTGAGATGGTCATCGTACTACCCCCTCCCCCACCCTCCCTGTCCATCTCTCTAAATCGAATGCGTTACAGAGCACCACGAAAAAACATTGCAAGTCTCTATTCACCCGATTTTTTGTAAATCCGTATATTCGCATTAAAAGTTCTGATTTTTTTTTTAATTATCCAAAACTATCGAAATCAACAAGAAGAAGCAGAACAATTCTTCTCTATTACACTTTTGTGGATTGCGCACCCTTGGGCATATAATAATTCATTTTTGGTATTAGTATAACTGTTTTTTATCGTGATTAGTTATTTTTTTAAATTCCGTGTCTTACTGTTTGGGTTTTTTCGCGTTAGCAATTTTAGTTGTGTCCGTATTATTATTATTATTGTCCTCAACATTTTTTAAAGCTTGTTTTATTATTATTCTTAGTAAAGGAATTAAGTTTGCATTATTATTATAATTATTGTCCTTGCTGTTGATGTTGTTCTTAGCATTATCATTATTATCAAAAAACATTTTTGAAGTTTGTTCTATTATCATTATCGAAAATCACTTTTGACGTTTGTATTATTACTATTATCAGAAACTAAATTTGACGTTTGTATTATTATTATTATCAGAAAATACTTTCAACGTTTGTATTATTACTATTATCAGAAAATTCTTTTGACATTTGTATTATTATTATTATCAGAAAATAATTTTGACGTTTGTATTAATATTATTATGAGAAAATACTTTTGAAGTTCGGGTTATTATTATTGTCAGAAAATATCTTCGAAGTTTGTGTCATTATTGTCATTATTATCAGAAAATACTTTTGACGTTTGTATTATTATTATTATCGGAAAATACTTTTGACGTTTGTAATATTATTATTATCAGAAAATACTTTTGATGCTTGTATTATTTTCATTATCGGAAAATACATTTGACGTTTGTATTATTATTATTATTCGAAGACACTTTTGAATTTTGTATCATTATTATTATTATTATTGTCATTTCCCTTTTTGACGAACAAAAAGAAACTGTGAAAAATGAAAATAACTGGTGTCGCGAGAGGTCGTCGATTTTATCCTCGCGGTGTTCACGAGACGTTAAATTCCTTTTCGCCGGCGATTATACAGCAATCAAACGAAGCCTCTCGTTACCGCGCATATGCCATAAGAAGGCCGTTCGTAGACCCGCTCTCCGTGCTCTCGCACGACGTCCGTTGTGATCCGAGAGGTGTGTCTTCGAGGTGTAAACTTCGCGTGACTGATTCACCACTCGATACGTCGAGAAGTATCTCGGGAATCTCAGTATGTCAACCTCCTTTTTCCCCCTCAATCAATTATTGCCGTGATTCAACGATTCCGCGATTTTTCAATATTTATATAATTTTTACTTTTTTTTTCCATGCGATTGGGTTCGTTCACGAGTTTTATCGTAATCACGAGCTTTGAGTAGTCTATCGTACGATTAGTATTGTTTGTTTCGTGTCTTTGTTGATGCGTCGACGAGTTTTTTGGGATTTTTTTGAGGATACTAAAAGAGCAATCAACATGAGGTTTGGAGGGATTATTCTACATGGGTTGACGTATAAAAAAAATCACTGAAAAAAATCCAAAATGGCCGCTCTGTCATAGCTATAATGAGAACGTTTTTTAGGCGCTTATGGGAGGAGGCAAAACTTTTATGAATTAGCACCTAAAATGAAAAAATTTAATTTATACTAGTTTTGCTAGTGACTATTTTTTTTTAAATTCCATCTGTACAGGGTGCTTCCCCCTTGATACATACCCCATATTCCAGTTTATATCCCCTTGCTAGAGACTATTTTATTTCATTTAATTTATTATTTTTTATTACTATTGTTTATTACTATGTATTCAATAGAATTTTACTATTAATTAAAAATGTGTTTTTCCACCAAATGGCATCATTGTGAATAATTTTTTTTGTTTCGCTAATAAATCGGCCTTAATTTGTTGACGAAAGCGAGATTTTTTGGTGCATAGTAAAAATCGTGTGTACTTCTTTAGAGGATCTATCTAACAAGGAACATCCCTCAGGTGACATCCTTCGATTTTGTTGAAATTTGGATATGTTATAAAGCACCGAAAAGTAAGCGATACGTATTTTTTTGTATTGGCGGAAAAACGGTTTTAAGGGCTGAAACGCGCCCTCAAAAATGGAGATGTTTTTCGTTTTTCGTCGATAACGTTTTAACGGTACGAGATATTTAAAAAATTCAAATTGCAACAACGTTTATTTTTTTTGTGCACTATACATTGGAGATGAGAACGATAACGTTAACGAAGAAAAACGAAAAACACCCCTATTTTCGAGGGTTCGTTGTACCCCGTAAAACCGTTTTTCCGCCGATAAAAAAAAATACGTATCGCTTACTTTTCGGTGCTTTATAGCATATCCAAATTTCAACAAAATCGAAGCGTGTCACCCGAGGGATGTTCCTTGGAAGAAGGAAAAGTTGCGAGGTCGATCACTTCGATTACAACCGAATTTCAATTATCAATCTTTTAAACACGAACATGGTATGTAAACTTTTGGTAGAGATTTTCGCAGAGGAACTAAAACCTTAAACCGAAAGAACACATAACCCGGGCAGTTTTGACATCCGATTGATTTGCAATATGGATAGTAGCTTCTTACAAAGACAGGTTGCGAGGTGGATCTCTCCGATTTCGATGAAATTTGGCATGCTTGCAGAATGGGGAAAAATAGGCGACACGTCTTTTTTTATATTTACGGAATTCGATTTTTAAGGGTTGAAACGCACCCCCGAAAATTGGGGTGTTTTTCGTTTTTCGTCGATAACATTTCAACCGTAGAAAATATGAAAGAAAATCAAATTGCAACAATGTTTATTTTTTCGTCTACTATACATTGGAGATGAGAACGATAACGTTATCGATAAACGAAAAACACCCCTATTTTCGAGGGTGCGTTTCACCCCTTAAAAATCGGGTTCCGCAGATATAAAAAAATACGTGTCGCCTATTTTTCCCCATTCTGCAAGCATGCCAAATTTCATCGAAATCGGAGAGATCCACCTCGCAACCTGTCTTTGTAAGAAGCTACTATCCATATTGCAAATCAATCGGATGTCAAAACTGCCCGGGTTATGTGTTCTTTCGGTTTAAGGTTTTAGTTCCTCTGCGAAAATCTCAACCAAAAGTTTACATACCATGTTCGTGTTTAAAAGATTGATAATTGGTTTAATTAGTAATAAATAAAATTAAAAACTACGCAATATTGACTCGGTACTAGTAGATAATACGATGGATATCATTTACTGCCGTAAAATATATTTTATATTGTGTTTTTGATCTTCCATTGCCAGTAAACTTTTTGCCGGGACTGTCGAGGCTTTGCCCCAATTGTTTTTTTTCCAGGCTTTGCCAGGCTTTGCACCAAAATTGTGAGGGCTTTTCATGGTTATATCTTGAAAACTAGATGGTGAATCATTCTCATTTTTTTCACATTATTCGTGATATCTTACTCTAGCTTATCCTCGTTTTTTATCAATTTCTTAATTGTAGTTTTGACGGTAAAATTAATGATGCTCTGTTTGCCCATCATAACGCATTTGTTACGTGTAAACCAAGCCAACTTTAAGTGTAAATATCTCAGGTTTGGGGTGGTCAAACTTATTCAAATTTCACAGATGTTTGGATAATGTATTAAATAACATATATGTCAATTTTCAACCATTTCTTAATTGAACTCTTCTGTGGAGGTACTACCTTAAAGAACGTGGTTTAGAGAAAAACGCGTTCAGTTTCAAAACTGGTTTAGGGGCTATCGTCCACACGTAGAATTGAAGCTCCTATTCGAATTCTGCGTGTACCCACCGAGGTTTTGATAGTAGGTCTTCACTTGTTAGGTCGTTCTATATTTCTTGTACAACGAGTGGACTAAACGACTCCAAATTGCTACTTTCACTGTCTAGGCTGTTTCGTGCGTTTCGAAGCGCTCGGAGGCGCTTAGGAAAATGGGCTATAAACGTTAAAACAAAAAAAATCGTATGTACCTCTTGTATATTATTCTTGTGATGCCTATACATCATTTAAGCCAATAAAAAAAACGACCAAACTTTTTCTTTCTACTCAGTCGTAACGCCTTAAGAAAAATAACTTATGTCTATATATCTTTATTTTTTATATATAAAAGTATTTTCCAAATTACCGTAACCGTCACGATGGAGAAATAAATTTAAATATATATATATTGGGTGTAGTAAAAAGAAATCCATTATTTTTGCATGAAATTGAAGGCTCAGTCGTAGCTATGATAAGAACGTTTTTTTTTAAATGTATGAAATAATGGATTTCTTTTTACTACACCTAATATATATATATATATATATATATATATATATATATATATATATATATTTATGCGTCAATAAATCGTTTTTTAAACGTCACATAATGTGTAATTTATGTACACATGGCCGTAAATCTCACGTACATATTTTCTCCTATAGGATATTACGGCTCTCTCTTGTTATAATTGTATAAATTCTGCAAAGTATTTTGCCACCATACTGAGCAATGAAAGAATTCTGCTCCCACAGTCTGACGAGTCTCCGAGATTTTTATTCGGGTTCATATATGTATATACAGGGTGTACTGTTATGAATGGATAATCCTGCAACTATCGATATGTCAGATCATGTCTTACTATATGGTGAAATTTCGGTTTGGCAAGTCCCACGGCTTTCGAAATAAAAATCACCTACTTTAGGTTTTTCGTATGCCATTTCTACAAATGATAACTTCGTTCTACCCGCGTTAAAAAAAACCCTTGGTTATTGGTTTTATCTAGAAAAGTCTTCTTTTTAACCTTAAATGTTAAGGCGGGACATTTAGACGGGAAAAAAGTAAGCAATATTGAGGGATTTTTTAAACTAAGAAATAATTATTCTGCCATTATCAAACTTTAGGTATACGTTAATAGTATATTTAAGTGTACGAAACCATTTTTTAAAATTAATTCATCATCAAAATGGCGGAGCTGTGGCAGAGTGTTACAGCAAGGTCGCGGCGGGAGTTGCGAATCGGCGTGCAGTCTAGCTTCCCGTAGACTTTGATTTGCAAAAAAGTTCAAACATTCTTTCAGTTAGAACATGTATAGTTTCGATGTGACGGTGATTAAAATGAAGAAAATACAAATTTAAGAAAATGGCACGCATTTACAAAAAAAAATCAACATTTCTGTAAAACATGGATTAAAAAAGTAGTTTCTTTTTTTTCAATTTTTCAAAAACAATTTTCGTCAAGTAGAAGGTTCCAATATTATCAATATTTCTACCAAGTTTCAACTCAATCGGCTTAATAGTTTTTCGTAATCCTGCACGCCAATTTCGATAATGCAGTTTTGAGAAAAACGCGTTTGTAGTTGAAGTTTGAAGTTTTTCGAATTTCGCTTTAAAAGTTTGAAAAAATATTCTACAAATATACTTCTATCGTTCGAAGAAAAAAAAGATCGATTTTTGAGCGTTGTAAATGTAAGGAAACTTTATGAAAAAAGATCTTATGCAGAATTTTCATACAAACCAATTCGAACATCTGACTTTGATAGCCTGCGGTGTCAAAAAAATGTACTACGCATATCGTGCCAATTACTTTAAAAAGTTGCTTGGTTATTGTCGATTCATATCATTTGTAAAAATGGCATGCGAAAAACCGAAAGATGAATTTTTTTTTAAATAACATAAAGCCTAAAATCTCAAAAACCGTGGGACTGTTACTAAACTGAAATTCCAACATATAGTAGGACATGATCTGACATATCGACGGTTGCAGGATTATCCATTCATAACAGGACACCCTATATATATATATATATATATATATATATATATATATATATATATATGGCGAGTTTCACACATCATTGCGTCATGAGAATCCGTTAAACCTCACACCCTGCGAGAGAGTCGCGAGAAAGAAAAAGGTTCACGGTAGCGCACTTTATGTTTCTTAGCCTATAACGGCCGATTTCTCAAAGTTGAAGAGGAGACGTCGTCTCGTCTCTAGGCTGTCTATTTTTCATTATAATCAATATATATATATATATATATATATATATATATATATATATATATATATATATATATATATATACGCGCGCACACACACACATATATATATATATATATATTAACGACGATGACATTTCGTGATAGGGTCACGTATTAATGTCTCGTCGACGGTTCTTTCCATTCGGCTTAATTACCGCAGCATCGACCCTCGCAATTAGCCACAATTACATTACCGCGTGAAAAGTTCCAAATTAAGTTTTTTTTTTGCTTATTGAGTCATTTCTAAAGACTGCTTGAATTATTCTCCTCCGTTCAAAGAAATGAAATACAATCGCGAAATGTCGTCGGAGAAAAACAATTGGGGAGACGGTAAATGTGACAAGCATCCCGCGATGAGTTTTGTCAATCCGAAAGCGGCTAATTTTACATTCAACGTGCAGGCGTAGAATCAGATTGAAGTTTGCATCATTGGAGTGCAATGGAAAGTTCGCTTTTTTAATTTCTCGAAGTTCGTTTCCATAAATCTTATTTACGAAAATGCCTCGACAGTTTTTGTGTTGCTTCAATTAAGAAATTAAATTGAGCATTTTTGTCTTCTTTTTTCATGATTTTTTAAAAATCAATTAATTTTTTTTATCATTCAATTAATTTTTACCATAAATCTGAGACAAAATCGTTTCTTAATTGAAGCGACTTAAAAAACGAGATGGCATTTTTGTTGCTGAGGTTTGCTATGAAATTGTGTGTGTATATATATATGTACGTTGTGTGTGTGTATATATATATATATATATATATATATATATATATATATATATATATATACAGGCAGCATGTGCAGAAGCGCATACTCGCGAAATGCCAAGAGTTCAACAGCAGACTCTTTAAATTCACCAATGCGACGAATAATTTCACAGGACATCGCGAAAATATTTTATCGTTGTTTACAGCCATTAGCTCCGGGTAGGCACGGGGGCTGGCGTGTCTACACGAGACGAAAAACTTTTCGCAATATTCGCGAAGATTCCGATGCGGGAAAATAATTTTACATATACGCATACATGCAGACGTTATTTTATTTAATTTACAACTTGTCAATGATTCGACTATTTTTTTACATTTTTTTTCTTCTTTTTTCGATACAGGACCAAAGCAGTTCAATTTCAAGGGCCGAAACTACTTTTACAGCGGACACGTGCCTGCACACGCTAACCAGAAGGTCGACTGGCTAGATGCGAGAAACATATGCAGGGAATACTGCATGGATCTCGTGTCGATCGAGACACAGGAAGAGAACAATATGATCTTCAAGCTTATACAACAGAGTGAGTTATCTCGAGATTTTTTTACTCCGCAATTTCAATTGAGATTTTTTACAAATTTCTTGGTGGTTCATGATTTAAAATTTTTTTCATCTTTTATAAATGGTAATTTATTTTATAATGAATTTAATATATTTTTTTCAATTGGTCATTTAAAATATATGAAGGGAGGACACTACTGTGACGGGCCGAAAAAAGATCGTTTTTCCAATTTTTTCGTCTTCTAGATTATTTATTTGGGATTTGAATTGAATCGACAATGATTGGTCTGAAAAAATTAAAATTATAAAATTTTATAATCTATATAAATGTAGTTCGCGATGGACATACCCCTTTTTCGAAAAACGTGTAATTTTCCCGAATGTTTTACTTTTATTCGGAGGCTTAAAATTTACAAAATATCACAAAAAAAAACGATTACGTACAACCATAGCTAGCAATTAGGGAAATTTTGGTTTTTTAAAATTGGAAATCGGACAATTATAGCTAGAGTTATGATTCCGGCCAGATCGAGAAAAGTCGTTTTGAGACAAACGCGATTGAACTTTTTAGTATACGTAAGTCGTTGCGCTACTTGCTCTCACTAAATCGTCTCTAACTTGGTAAATTTCCAATATCTTAACTTGAACATTTTTTCACATATTCTTGAATATGTATACTTTGAGAAAATACAAAAAATCGATTTTTTCCCCGTCACAGTGACGTTCCCCCTTAAGTTTTGTCATATTTTTTATTTCTCGTAGAGTTTAACGTGAAAAAATAGGAGTATCGTTGAGCCTAGCTATATACGTTTTTTCCAAAAAAATTGTACTTCTTTATTGAATTTATTAAGTTTTGTATTATTTTTCAAATTCTGTAAGTGGTATTTTCTGTATACAGTCTATTAAATAGTATTATTTTTATATAGTTTATTTAAATATAGTCATATTTGTTTATTTATCGGAAAGTTTATGGGCATTCTTTTTTTCAAGTCATTTTAATGTGAAAAAATAAGACTATAGTTGAGTATACTTATTCTTTCTTCCAATAAATTGTACGTCTTTATTGAATTTATTAAGTTTTGTATTATGTTTCTAAATTCTGTAAATGGTATTTTTTTATACAGTCTAGTAAATAGTATTATTTTAATATAGTCATATTTGTTTGTTTCTCGGAAAGTTTATGGGCGTTCTTTTTTTTTCAAAATATTTGAATGTGAAAATAAGAGTATCGTTGAGTATAGTTATTCTTTTTCCCAAAAAAATTGTACACCTTTGTTGAATTTATTAATTTTCTGTATTATTTTTTTTATTCTGTAAGTAGTGTTTTGGTTTATCGGCGTTAAGGGGCCATACCACTAAAAATTTTGGTGATTTTCGGGAATTTTTTGGAAGAAAAGTACTCACTTAAATGTTTCGGAAAATTAAAAATATATTTGGCTATATTTGACCTATATTACATCATTTTTTCATAGAAAAATATTGAGATTCAAGCGACTTATACGCTGCCATCGGAGGCGCCAAAAAAAAGTTCCTCCACTGCTGACATGATTCCGGCCGATTGATTAGCTGAAATCGAAAAAGGAAAAAAATGTCGTCAAACTGGAAGGTATTTCCTGTACAATGACGTAGGATTTTCGAAAAATATCAAAATCTAACAAAATGGCGTACTTATGAAAAAAAAGTCTGTTTTCTTGCCTATAAAATGGTCGTTTTTTTCAATGCTAAATCGTCAATTTTCATCCAATCAAAAATATCCAACGTCATTGTAGAGTAAATATATTCAAGAGTACTCAGTTCAAATTTCAAGTCAATCGGATAATTGCTCTTTGAGTTACAATGCCAGCAAATTTGAAAAATCTCATTTCGAGAAAAACGCGTTTTGAGATTTAACTATCGATTTTCGCAAGATAAAATGATATTTATATAAATTATATAAATGATAATGATATTCATGAAAGTATAAACTGTCGAAAAAGGCAAAAAAATCGATTTTTTGAAAGTGTCACACTGGTATAGCCCCTTAAATTGCCCCTCAGTAGATGTACCAGGTGTGTAAGTATGAAACCGAAATTTTTGTACAGAAAAAACACGTTTATTGTAATGATATGATACAAAGTAACTGGAGATGGCTTCTCGGGTCACCTTTAACTGATCCGCCAGTTGTTGTTGTGTTTGAGCGTCGTCTTCGTCCAACAAGGCTTGCAGGTCAGCGTCTTCAAACTTTTTCGGTGGTCTTCCACGTTCTTCGTTCCTCACGTCAAAATCGCCACTTTTGAACCGTTTGAACCACTCGAAACACTGTGTTTTACCGAGAGCATGCTCACCAAACGCCTCCACAAGCATTCGATGCGATTCGGCTGCGGTTTTCTTCAGATGAAAACAGAAAAGTAGTGCTGTCCGCAAATCGTAATTTGTTGGCACAAAACTCGACATGTTTATCTCTAATAAACTAATGCTACTGAATGAAACTCGTGTTATTGTGAGTTGGAAATCTTTGTCGGATATCAATACAATAACAAGACACCGCTGACGTGATGTGTCGGTAACTGCATCGACATCTAGCGCCACCTATGGGCAAATTCCGGTTTCATACTTACACACCTGGTACGTGCAACGTACATATCGCGAGACGTATTCGGGACTCAGGAGGAAAGATCACTCATGAGAGCGCAGGCCCAAGGGCTTAATCTCGCGCTCGACAATTTCACTGTTAGAAAGTTTGAGCGTTCGGTTAAAAACACGTTTGGTGTACGTACTCTCGGGGAATGCTGGCTTTGGGCATTCGTTAGCATACCAGGCCGCGCGGCGGAATACCAAACTTATTTCGCAATAAACTTCTTTCGCGCCGCGTCACGTCTGTAAGACGAGCCTCAAACGTGCAGTGTTTGAAAACTCGTCTGACAGAGAAAAAGAGAGAGAGAGAGGGGGGCAGAGAAGTAGAAAGAGACAGAGATAGAACTTTGTACTCAAATAATTTATATAATAACTTCGTTTATGAAAGTTCATATCCCTCTCCACTTTGTAGCATGAATTTTATTTTTATTTTGCTCCCTCGCGAAATATATTCGACCAATTGATTAAATGTGAAGATTGAGGATATTACGATATATTTGTCCCCTCAATTCTCAGCCTTCATATTTGACCCAAAATAAGACTTTTTTCAAGAGTGGTAAACATCGAAATTCGACCCTCAAGGAGGTGAAACAGGTGTTTTGACGTTTAGGCTTGTTTGGATGTTTTTTTTTATATTCACATACGAAACACATCCAAACGACAAGTTAAGGGATAACACCACTCTAGCGGCAGAAAATAAGGCCCAACTTTGACAATTTATTTTGGCAGTATGAAAAAAGGAATAGGATTTCTTTTTACAGGGTTTATTTAACACATATTAAAGTATAAAAAACAAAATTTATTATAATTTTCATACAAAATGGCGGCGACAGAGCCCATCTTGAAAAACGTGTTTTTTACAAATAGCTTCATGGGAAGATGGTTTTATCGTAAAGTATAAGACCTGGAACAAGAACAAAAAAAAATATAATCTATATATTATTAGCTATGGGACTACGTAGGGACTTTTTTTTATCAAATTTTGAAAAATTCGCGCACTTTGAAAGAAACAAATCGATTTTTTGGCCCAAAAAAAGCAGTAAATTGTTTATAAAAAAAAATTTACATTTAATTTTAAAAAAAAACGGCTACGTACTCCCATAGAGAATGTAAGTGTGAAGCTACTATCAAAATTTCAAATCGATCCATGCAAAACTGTTCGAGTAATCCGTCCTTCCACTTTGAAAAAAGGAGTTTCAAGAAAAACGCGTTTAAAGTTGTGGGAGGCGTCTGAAAGAAGTCCGAGGCGATGCGGCAAAATCGATAATTGAACCTTAAAAAAAAAATTCGTTACAGGACCAATTCCATATTATTTTTATGACCCCAAAGTATTTTTCAAGCCAAAAAAACGATTTTTCCAAAATCCTAGAGTGGTGTTCTTCCTTAATTATGACATTAGTTATTAACAACTGATGATCCTTTTTTTCTGTCGAAAATTGAGTTTTGACTTTAAATGCTTGCCTCTTACACAAAAATCGATATTTCCAAAATCCCCCACGTACTTCTCTAGCTATACTCATCTAAATGAATCGAATTTTTGAAGTTTTTTTCCAAATCCAAATTTGCGTCAGTTATACTGCGTTTCGCAGAGCGTCTCAAATTCAACATGCCTCGCGAGAATGGCTCTAGCGTCATCATTTTGTGTACTTTTTTAATATAATTATTTTTTTTTGTTCACTTGAAGATATAACTAACATCCTTGAATATTATTATCCTTTTACTTGTCCTCCCACCCAATAAAAATCGCGAAGCATCACTCAATTTTGGACGTTTACAGTGGTGTAAGCCCTTAAGGGGTACATACAGTTCGAAAGCCCAAAAAGATCTATTTTTCAAGAATTTTTCTTGAGAAGACCTTTAAATCTATTAACGTAAAAATTTGTACACATATTATAGTGACTTTTAACTGCATTTGAACATTTTTTATTTGTAAAAATAATTATTTTGAAAGCTGATCTCCGGGAGCACCTCTAAAAAAAGCATCTCGCAGTGAACACGATATCTCTGGACTGGATCATTTAAAATGAAAAAAACCAAAAATATTTCGTTAATATAATGGATTATCTTGTAATTGATCGAAGAAATAAGCAAAATAATAATTTTCGACAGATGGCGGCTTCTAAAAAAAAATCGATTATCGACAAAAATTTAGGCTTTGAATTGTTTATGCAATGAAAAATATTTATCGGTGAGAAAAAACCTTCGACAAATTACTAAAAAATATACTTGAAAAGATTGTGTTAAAATTTGAGACTGATCGGTTCAGCCGTTTCCGAGAAATCTTGCTCATCGACTTTAAAAACACAGTTTTGAGAAAAACGCGTTTGAAGTTTCGAAAGCACTTTACATATAGTAAAAAAAACAATAACAAATGTGCGTGTAACTTCGAGAATATTCACCGGATTGACAAGAAATTTTCTGTGTGTACTTAAGGATGTATGGCAACTAAGTCATTTACTACTGTTCGAATTGAAACTCACTGATATTGTAAAGGAAAATATCGAGAACTTTTTGAGATTAAAAAAACAAAATTTGCCCACGTGAATGCTGAGATAAACGAATTCAAAGTTGGGTCATTTAACACGGGGAACATAGGACTGTACGTCCAAAATTCCCTTTACATTGGCAAAAAAGGTATTTCCGGAGTACTCTTTTGTAAAAAAAACTTTTGTGCGGTATCGCTGTAATATGCATGATACGGTAAAAATAAAAAATCGACATGTGCCCATATATTTTGCGAGATATTGCGAGTTAAATGGGACCGTTTTCGTATTTCTTTAGCTCGTGTGTCGTAACCACGACAACGTCAGGGAAAACATACATCAAATCAACAACTAAATTTGCAGTTAAAAATTGAAAATTCTTCTTTCTGTACCGCATGTTTTACTTTGAGCTGTGGTAAATCTCCTTTTTAGCTTTAATGAATATTACAATTATTTTATTTAGTCTTTAAATGCGATTTTTGCAAATTGCATAATCAGTTCTGTAACGACTCTGCAGTAGCTGCCATACATCCTTAAATATATGTAAATTACGAAAAAAAAAATTTAATCGATTTTTCGAAAATTTTAACTGTACATAACCCCTTAAAGAAATACGCACGGGTTTTCTTTAACTAATTAAATTTCGAAAAATACTGCTCACCACAGAAATGGCAAGCGTTCGAAAAATTTCTGCCATTAGTGGAGTAGATTGCTTTTTTTCGCTTTTCTCCAATCACAACATGTTTTATCCATGATGGATTTTTTGCCCCGTGAGGAATCGCAAATATAAAGTACTAGTGATATAACCGCGCGCGATTCTACAGAGACAAACATGATCGGTCAATTATCCAGCGCGGTTAAAGGTGACATACCGAGAGCCGCGCGGATTGCTCTTTCGCTACGATAGATACGAAATGAGCTAACGTCGTTTGTATTACAAATGCGCGCGCCTGTTTTCTCCGCGTAAAAGTATGCCTCCAGGCTGAAGAGTGTCGTCTCGTTAAATTTTTTTTTGTTCTCCACTTTTTTTACGCAAACGCCCGTGACTTTTCAATCTCTCGCTCGGAGCATTACGTGCGAGGAAAGTTTAACGATGAGAAGGGTCGTCAGAAGACGACCGTCTGCGTTGTATGGTTGATTTTTTAAAAATAATTTACTCAGCGATCGCTAATTGGACAGAAAGGCATTCAATGTTTTAAATGAATTGATCCACTCATTTATATATAAACAAGGTCGTTCACAACTATAGAGAGCTATTTTTCAATTGCTATAGCCAACAAAAGAGATTATTTGGATAATCGAAAAACAAATGTTCGAAGGAATTGCAACAAATAATATTGAAGAAATTGATAAATAAGTAGCGAAACGACTAAATCGTTAAATTAACGCGGTCCTCTAGTTTCTCGTCTGTTTTTTTACGGCTTTTTCAATAATTTTTTTACGGGCAAAGCATCGAAATAATCAATCTCATTGTTTTTGCATAATCTTTATTAACATTTAAATAAGCTTTACAAATTTTTTGAAGTCAAAATATATAATAGAATAATCGTTATAGTGGCAGACAGGAAGACATCAAGTAAAAGAGGTGCTTGACGGTGACCAAGATTGCGGCTGTTCTGCTTATCTGAAATCAAAAAACCAAACGGCATTTTAATCTTCATATTTAAGACTAGCGATTGAACTAGAGTGAATTCTAAATTACAAAAATTGACTTTTTTATACACTTTTGAAAATTACATTCTATTTTTTACTCATTTTTTCTTAAGTTTCTCGCTCGTACAAAAAAAACTATCGAAGCAATCATGATAATTCTAGTTCAATCGCTGGCCTATAACATATTAAAAATGCTGTATAAATTTGAACAAGATCGGTGCAGTAGTTTCTGAAATATCGTGGTCACCGTTTCGAAGAATGGTGTTTCGAGAAAAACGCGTTTGAAAGTTCGCGCATGTGATTTATACTAAAGATTTCATCTCACCGTCAATCTGCTATGTCTGGACCATACAATAGGCCTTCCTACACATTTTCTACACGTTGTAGATGTGATTTATGAAAAAAAATCGATTTTTCCGACCCGAGAAACTAGAGGACCCCGTTAACCTACAAGTTTCGTTAATGTCCAGCCCCCTGACACTGGTAAATAAATGCTGTTCGCAAAATGTCCTTGCCGCACTGTGGCGCTAGTAGTTGTGTGACAGGCATGCACACATATGAATGTTGCGACGGTGCTTCGAATATCTGACACGAATAAAAGTCTATTGATATATTTGGAATGTTTTTCCGTTCTAATGATTTATCCGTTCGAACACAATAAATAACGTCGCAATAACGATAACAGAACGAAAGCCACGAAAGTATCGAATCGTTCAGCTGATCGGAGTATTTAGAGCCGAAGGCTGTCACATAACAGCCAACGCTAGATAGTGGCGATTTCAAGAACTAAAAAGCCGGGACAAAACCTGTTTTCGTTTATCGTATAGGAACAGTAGGCCAGTGTCAGGGGGCTGTTAATGGCCAAAAACAAACCGTTCGGGCTCAAAGTTCACATCTTTTTTCGAATATTATTAACGATGTAGAGAAACCGCTTAATTTTTTTACACGACATTCCCAACCCTATCATCACGATTTGCTCAGTTTTTTCTTTTAAGGCGTTACCCCCACTTGTAACGCAAAAAAACGCCTTTTTCATGATTTTTTTAAAAGAAAACTACAAAACTTTTTTAATCGATCAATATACCATCTTAAAGAACACATCTTGAAGAACTTTCAGTAATTTTTTTATTGAAAAATATTACATTGTTTAGTGACAAATGGCCGTCAATGAAATAATGTTTTTATATACACGGTTTGCGGTGACCAACATTGCGGCGAAGTGGATCATCTGAAAAAAAAAATGCGGATGGATTTAGTCAAATATAAGTATAAACTAGTCTTTAATCGAAGGATTTTAAAAAATATTCATTTTTCACAAAATGGCGGACAGTCAAAGTTAATGGTTCGATTTTAACGAAAAAAAAAAACGGCCGTTTTTTGGCTATAAAACGGCCATTTTTTTTCGAAAAAAAAAAATCGCACGATTAAAGACTACATTTTTATGTATTAAATAAGCCTGCAAAATTTCAAGAAGATCGGTTCCTTAGTGTTCGATTTTAGTATCGAAACGCCTTAAAGAAAAGCGTTTTGCTCCCAATACCACACCCAGTATGTCCACCGGCCCGCATTCGATAACGGAAATTATTTTAAAAATACCATTGCTGACTGTGGGTAAGGTTGAGCCGCTATTTCTACCTTACCGACAGCTGCTACGAGCCGCAGGCAATATTTTACCGACCGAGCGACTACAAGTACAATAGCCGATTTGCAGATTCCCAGTGCTTTCCGAAACGGCTGATATTTCGGTCAAAAGAAAGCCCTTCCGATCTGTCAAAAGCCGGGCAAGGTCAATCTCTCCGTTTGCTCGAAAAGTAATATCCCCCTAGTGGAAAAATTCGCCGCAGGATTTTTACCGACCGAGCGGGTGACGCACATCCCCAATTGGAAAGTAAAAATTAACGCAACTATCGACTTTCAGACGACGTGCCTTACATCTGGACTTCCGGTCGCCTCTGCGACTTCAAGGGTTGCGAGAACCGTCGCGATCTCGAGCCCAAGGCGATCTACGGCTGGTTCTGGTCGGCGAATCGCGAGAAGATGGCCCCGACCAATTCAGCGCCGAACGGTTGGAATTACAATCCCTGGTCGCAAACCGGTCACAAGAAGACTCGTCAGCCGGACAACGCTGAATACGACATCAACGGTACGACCGAGGCTTGCCTGTCGGTCCTCAACAATGTCTACAACGACGGCATCGCGTGGCACGACGTCGCCTGTTATCACGAGAAGCCCTTCATCTGCGAAGATTCCGACGAGCTGCTCACTTACATCGCGGGCACCAATCGTGGAATTCGCCTCTAATTCTTCCTCCGCTCCTTCAATCCTCCTCTCTTCCTCTGTGATCCTTCCTGTATCCCACCTCGCATAACCTCAAAAGCCCTTCCGGTTGTCAGAAATTCGACCTCGCCGCGTCCGCATTCGAGATAAAAAAAAAACAAACAGCGGCCGTTAACGTTCCGATGATCGTTGGTGCAAAGATCGCCGGACAAGGATACGAAACAAAATGGCCGCCCGGCCGCCATCTTGTGAGCCACCGCGAGACAAGCGCGTCACTGGGAAACGACAAAACACGCGTGATTTCGATTGAGGTTATCAGTAACATTACCGGTGTTTCACTCACGTGCTTTTTTTATATTCCTACTTCGTTCCTTTAGCTCGGAATTCGACAGATTGGATCCTCCTGCCGAGCCGCCAGCCCACTCCCTCCCTCGTCTCTCCTTCTCCATTTGTAATTTACTATTATCGATAAATATAACCCGACTAATTAATTATGTACACGTATTTATTGATAGAAATTTCGTGTCCTCGCTTCCCCCCGACCCTCTGTACATTTGCTATGAAAAAAACAAATACAAAAAGATAATCTTGTAATGCGGAAGACAAACAAGCACACGCCAACACGAACGTATATGAAAACGAATTGAGAAATACAAAATGTATGATAAATAAAAGAAGCGTTATTGTGTCGTTGAAAAGATCGATGTTTTTTTTGCGATTCTGCCTGATTAGAATTTATATCCGCCTCGTTTACAGTCATGGAAAGGTACAAGTGTCCCAATTGACTCTGTACATTTGTGGGAACGACGGTAAAAAATGAGATGAAGAAAAGAACGTCACGATACCGGGGGTGACGATTTTGCTTTTTTCGATGGCTCCACGGTCTCCCCAACCTGTGGATCCGGCGGTTGTGCCTCTTTGCGCTTCTTTTTAGGACGATTTTTCGGCAACTCGTGGGCTGCAAATCTGCTCAGGCGAAGCTTACTCTTGGAGCCGCGTTTCGGTGGCAAGGCAGTTGGATCTGTGTTGGCAAATTAGTCGCACCGCGACGTTAGCTCGATTCAATCGGTAGTTTAATGTAAAATTGAGAAAAGCTACACTCGATAATTCGAATTTGAGAATGCGATTTTTTTCTCCGAATTGACTTTTTCCGAAGTTCAAATAATCTCTCGTTTATAATTTTCCTCTGCTGTTGTCATTTTACCGGATGTTGCGAGAACGGTATGGAACGATATGGAAAAAGAAAAATACTCACGATCCTCGGGAATGTTCATTTGTTTTCTGAGGACCGCGCGGACCTGTCGAGTTAATATTTCGCGGCACTGATCGCTGAAGCCGACCGGGAGCCAGCCGCGTTTCTCGTGGCACTTGACACCCGGTGGCAAATGATCCGGCAGTTTCGCCAGCATCCCCTGGATCTCGGGCACGTGAATGTCGCAGTACTGCGGATACATCGATTTTCCAATTAGGACACGCGTTCTCCGGTGTGCCAATCGGAATTCTAATCATGATGACATTAGGCGATGCTCGATGTGTAAATCGGACATGAGAATGCAAAAACGTTTTTCTTCGCTTCGATCGATGTGTAAATCGCAAAAAAAAATTCAGAAAGCAAGAAAACGTTTTCTTTCGTTTTTTTAAAGGGGCTATACCAGTGTGACACCTTTAAAAAATTGATGCCTTTTTTCGACAGACATACTTTCAACAATATCCTGTAAAAAATTCAAGGCCGTATCTCTAATCATTTTATCTTGCAAAAATCGACAGTTAAATTTCAAAACGCGTTTTTCTCGAAATGACATTTTTCAAATTTGCTGACATTGTAACTCAAAGAGCAATTATCCGATTGACTTGAAATTTGAACTGAGTACTCTTGAATATATTTACTCTACAATGACGTAGGATATTTTTGATTGAAAAAATTGACGATTTGGCATTGAAAAAAACGACCATTTTATAGGCGAGAAAACAAACTTTTTTTCATAACTACGCCATTTTGTTATATTTTGATATTTTTCGAAAATCCTACATCATTGTACAGGAAATACCTTCCAGTTTAACGACATTTTTTTTCTTTTTTGGTTTCAGCTACTCTATCGGCCGGAATCATGTCAGCAGTGGAGGAACTTTTTTTTTGGCGCCTCCGAAGGCAGCCCATAAGTCGCTTGGATCTCAATATTTTTCTATGAAAAAATTATGTAATATAGGTCAAATATAGCCACATATATTCTCAATTTTCCGAAACATTTCATTGAGTACTTTTCTTCCAAAAAATCCCGAAAATCACCCAAATTTTCAGCGTTCACACTGGCATAGCCCCTTAAATCGTGTAAACAAGAAGAGAAAACAAAAAATTGTGACCTGATAGAACATTTGTCTCCCGGGTGGCACGACACCGTCACGATAAATGTAGGCTGTGTCCTTCAAAGATTGATCCTCCGTTCGGCTTGCTCTCTGCTCTTGCATGCTCGTCAGTATGGTCCGCGGCCCCGCTCCCGGTGCCGATTTGTACTCAGACGTCGTGTGCTTTCGATTTACGGTGAACTGAAGTCCGTCTGCGAGTGTTGCGGGTTTTTAAAAGTCCTCGAGTGCGCGTCGGCGATTTATCGGGGAAAATTATTTTAATTGGTAAATAATGTAAAATATATTTATTTCTTCTACTTAAGGGGTTAGGCCACAGTAGAATTTTCAAAAAATCGTTTTTTTTTCTCGCTAAAAGGCTGCTTTATCGAAACAGCTTTTTTCCAATTGGCGTGACAAATAACTTCAACAATTTTCACTCGATTTACTTCAAATTTAAAAGTTATGTTCCTAATTGCATTTCGCAGAGAAGTACGTACGGAATTTCTGATTAATCGAAAACTTTTCATTTTATAAGCAGTTTTATACGAAATTTTTCACTGAAAATTCATTCAAATACTTACAACTCAATTCAAATACCTACAACTTTTGAATGAAAGAATATTTTTTAAATTCCGTACGTACTTCTTTAGGTATTCTAATGTAGATTGACGAGAATTTTTGTTCTTTGTTCTAGGTAAAAAATTGTGGATGCTAAATGTCACGCTGAGGTGCGCCTAAAAATAAGATAACAAAAGAAAATATGAGTAGTCGGCCATTTTGTACATAAAAAAACTCTAACAGCTTGATATTCATACTAAATAGATGTGTAATTAATTTTATGGGTGAATCACTTTTTCATACAAAAAAAAAAATTGTTAAATTCGCACATGATTTTATACCCGTTACTGTGGCCTAACCCCTTAAATAAAACGTTTTTCGGTGGCCCTGATATAAAAATTTTTAGGACGTTGAATAAGGTTTCGCTGTTTTCCAACAGATGGCGCTAGCAGAACTACGTGCCTGTAGTTCAAGATGGTAACGCGCCTATAAAGGAGCAAGTAACTATGAGCAAGCTTGAAATTCCGTGTGTCATTTCGCCGAAGTGTAAACAACTTTTTTTTCATAGTGTTAATCATGCCAAATTTCTTTCTAAAAGTAGTTGCGGGGTATTATACTGCACGACTTAATTTTTTTTGAATCTTCAGTTGAAGCACACAGAATTCTTGTTGAGACTTACTGCGACCATCCTCTGTCGGGAACATTGTGCAGAAATTGGTTTAGACGCTTCAAAAATAATGATTTTGATGTGTCGCATTGGAGGCATAAATTTCATGAAGACTCATGTCAGACGCTAGCTGAATTTGCAGAATAGGGTATTTTACTCTATGTAAAAAAAATACTAAGAATGTATAAAAAGGTAGTTTTCGCAATAAGCAATCGAATAATGTTGATTTTAATTTATAAAAACACAAAATAAATTGTATAATTCATTTTTTTAAATACTTTTTCTATCATTTTAACGAACATGCGAAACGGTAGCCGCCATAATGGATTCCGACGTGACGTCATTGACATAATAAACAAAGAAAGCGGTAGACGTATTACTCTCTAACCTGTGAAAGTGTCAACAACTATATATTCTCGTTTGTCATAGTTAATTGCAAATTTTCAAATAGTTATCTGTTCTTCAAAAAAGAACAGATGAGTTCTTTTTTCGGATTATGACTTTGGATCTCTTCTCGCAAGTTTTAACCAAGTCTTCCTCATATATATATATATCAATTGGGATTTTAATCCACAACTTTTCCGGTGTTTTTTACCCTAGTATTCTTACATTTAGGAACACACCAATGAAAGGGATTGTAACTCACTTTTAACCAAAAAAAATGTACGTATTCACAATTGGCGCAGCGTCGATGTTTAATATGCAAGTTACGTCGCAAACCGAAGCAGCATGGTGGCTAGCGTCTTCGCGCGGAAATTGGAAACGTAAAATTTAAATCCATTTTTATGGCACTTATTGATTCCACAAAATAGAAATAAACATTCTAGTAGTTTATTACCACCAAAGGATCAAATTGAGACACCTTCAAAAAAAAGGGTGTAATACCCTATTATTATGGGTTGATCACACAACAGTTTCGAAACGTTTTAAGGGGAGATATACACCTAGATTCACCTACATTTCGTCGACCGTAGAAGACGTACACTATGGACCTGGTATCGATGATTCCATGTAAGTTGACAAATTTCATGATTTATTCATTCCCAAATTTTCAAACGCGTTTTTCTCAAAACCACGTTTTTCAAATCGGTACCCAAAATTTCTCGAAAACCAATGAACCGATTGCCTTGAGGTTTTTTGTGGTTATTCTATACACCATTATCTAGTACTTGTCATAGGATTTTTTTTTCCGTTACTTAGTTTACGTTTTATAGGCAAAATAATAACTAATTTTTGGCCCAAAAATCACTATTTATGTTCAAACGTCCGCCATTTTGTCATAAATCGATATTTTCAAAATCGGCTATGACAAGTACTAGATTATAGTATCTAATTTAATAATCTTTTTGGTTTTTTTTTCAGATGATTTTTGAAGAAACGTCAGTGGGTACCGTATACGCAGATTTTTTTACGACGCTCCAAGGATCATATAATATCCTTGTATATTTTTGATATTTTTAAATAAAGAAAATTAAACATATTTTTTAATGTATATACTTTTAGATAATTAAAAGCCCAATCCGAAATTTCAAATAGTTTTCCTTGAAAAATTCACAAAAATGACCTTTTTCCGGCTCCTAGTTGTATATCTCCCCTTAAAGCATTAGGAATGATTTTTTAAATTAAAGCATTACTGTTCACGGAAAAAGCGAGAACTTATCAACATCCCAATTTTTTTTAATGAATCTTTTTTGACAAAACCCTGAGTGAAAGGGAATCATTGGGTAATTGGCATTGCTATACGAGTATACCCACGCATGGCTTTCCGTCGGTAGTCGAGGGTCTGATACTTCCGAGCTTGAGGATCCTTGCGCGGATCGTAACCGAGCTTCACCCACATAATTCTCCACGGTCCCGTCATGAAGTAATAGGCGACCGAGGGCAAGAGAAACTTGAGCTGTTCGCCGGTAAAATTAGTGACGCACATGAGTGCATTTTTCGACCACACTGGACGTTCCTCGAATTTTTTTCGTATATCCGCGAGATGAGATTTTTGAAGAAATTTTATTCTCAGCGCAGTCTCGATGCCGGACGGTGGTGCGCACGGTGTTTCGGGCGAGTCGAAGTTTATGAAGTTGGAAAAGCCGCCGACGCGCTTGCGCGTTTTTCCTATCACGTTTTGCGGTCCCTTGTCGCTTCCGGGCTTGAGGCTGACATGTTGAACAGTGTCGGTGCGACTGAACGCCGATGGTGGCAAGAAAGACGGCACTTTTTTCTTGAGCCAACGATAGGGCGGTAGGTCGACCGGATAAACCGAATCGTATATGTACTCCTCGACTTTTGGATCGGTCACGCTTTTGCCGATCGCCAAATACTGGAAATCGCACAGATCTGTAATAACAAGAGAGTTTTTCGTTTGACGGGCTATACCAGTGTGACACATTCAAAAAATCGATGTTTTTTTGCCTTTTTCGACAATTTATACTTTCAAGAATATCCTGTAAAAATTTCAAGGCCGTATCTCTAATCATTTTATCTTGCAAAAATCGTTAGATAAATCTTTAAACGCGATTTTCTCGAAATGAGATTTTTCAAATTTGCTGACATTGTAACTCAAAGAGCAATCATCCGATTGACTTGAAATTTGAACTGAGTACTCTTGAATATATTTACTCTACAATGACGTAGGATATTTTTGATTGGATGAAAATTGACGATTTGGCATTGAAAAAAACGACCATTTTATAGGCAAGAAAACAGACTTTTTTTCGTAACTACGCCATTTTGTTAGATTTTGATATTTTTCGAAAATCCTACGTCATTGTACAGGAAATACCTTCCAGTTTAACGACATTTTTTTCCTCTTTCGGTTTCAGCCACTCATGCGGCCGGAATCATGTCAGCAGTGGCGGAATTTTTTTTTTGCCGCCTCCGAAGGCAGCGCATAAGACGCTAGGATCTCAATATTTTTCTATGAAAAAAATATGTAATATAGGTCAAATATAGCTAAATATATTCTTAATTTTCCGAAACATTCAATTGAGTACTTTTCTTCAAAAAAATTCCCGAAAATCACCCAAATTTTCAGCGTTCACACTGGTATAGCCCCTTAATTATGTTTTGGTTTGTTCAGGCGTGTTCAATTGTGTTTGTTTGTTCGGGCCACGGTCTTATATACAGGTCTGGAAACTCCGGCGTTTTTACGCGAAAAGTGTCATCGTTAGTGAGGCATAAACGTAGTTCCTCATTTATCCACTGGAAGCGCTGGAAAGTAGACGTAGTTTTGTAGATATAGATACACAGCAATAGAAAAATAACCTGCTGAGAGCCAGTACGTGTTCACGTTTCTAGAAATCTGAATGATCTGAAACGCTCCGTCAGAACAGCATAGTGTAGACCCGGCCTTATCCTTCGCTATATTTCATTATATTCGATTGAGGATGCGCCAGTTCGCCTATCAACGAAAACAATTTTTTGTAAAAAAACAATCTCGCCGAACTAACAAATCAATAAAAACGGTGCCTTTTAAACATACACAATGCGTTCATTTCTTTTTCTTTTATTCCTCTTCCATTATATCTATTTTCAGGTTCTTATTAACATTGTTTGAAAAGCAAAAATAAAAAAAAAAGTTGTAGAAACAAATGCGGAATTCAATCTACTAAGAATGAACATTAATTATAAGGGAAAAAATGTAGACTGCACAAATTTGTTCATACCCCATCTACTCAAATCGCGAAAGACCAAATAAAAATATTTTACAGAAGTTTATACTTATATAAATATTCTTTTCATATTATATTTTTCAAATATTCGTTTATATTTATATAAGTTTATATTTATATATTTATATGAATATTCTGTAAATATTTATATAAGTATTTACAAAAGTTCGAACATACAAGAAATACAGTCTACTGAAATAATAATTCTCATTCTGCCCGGGAGTTCAGGAGTGAAAAATACTCAATATTTTCGTCTGTTTGTTTTGGTTACACTTTTCTATACTTTTTACGCCTTCTCAGGACTTTCTATAACTGTATCTATTGCAATTGTAGAAAGTGTAGCAAAACCGAACAGACTCTATGTTTATTTCGAAAAATCGGCGCCCTTGCACATCTGTTCGGACCTGCGTTTGATTGGCTAACTTCTAGCAACGCTTTGGGCGACCAAAGCGAGAACTGCCCGTTTGCCTCATTATCTGACAAGGAACATCCCTCAGGTGACACCCTTCGATTTTGTTGAAATTTGGATATGTTATAAAGCACCGAAAAGTAAGCGATACGTATTTTCTTTGATCGACGGAACAACGGTTTTTTACGGGCGAAACGAACCCTCGAAAAATAGGGGTGTTTTTCGTTTTTCGTCGATAACGTTATCGTTCTCATCTCCAATGTATAGTGCACAAAAAAATAAACATTGTTGCAATTGGAAATTTTTTAATATCTCGTACCCTTAAAACGTTATCGACGAAAAACATCCCCATTTTTGCGGGTGCGTTTCAACGCTTAAAACCGTTTTTCCGCCCGTAAAAAAATACGTATCGCTTACTTTTCGATGCTTTATGACATATCTGAATTTGAACAAAATCGAAGGGTGTTACCTGAGGGATGTTCCTTGTGAGTCACTCCCCACCCTAGGAGTTTCCAGACCTGTATGTAAGACCGTGGTTCGGGCTAGTTCGATTATGTTTGTGTTTGTTCAATTATGTTTGGGATTGTTCGATTATGTTTGGGTTTGTTTGCAACCGTTCGGGCTTATTCGGATTCCAAATGGTCAAGGAATGGCGTTCATTCGGGTTTGTTTGGAGGCGTCCCGAAGGAACGAAAAGCAATGAACTGAGAGGTGTGGGCTAAAAGTAAAAGCGAAGCAAAATTGGAAATAAAGTGTGCGAAATAAAACTATTTGCGCACATTTTGACTCTCGCAATATCTGGACGAATCGCTATTTAAAAGAATTACTTGGAAAATCAAACCCCGTCTCGATTCGGCCTATGACTTTGGCACTGGGAACTCGATAGTCCTCGTCCTTCGCGGAATCCCGTTGACCGCACTTTTCCGCATCATTCGGCGTGGCCTTCGTTTCCTCCGCAGATGAGGATTCACCGGAAATTTTCGAAGCACCTCGATCCTCGACCTTCGATTTTGGCTCCATTTTGCCGTCATCAGACGAGGACTCTTTCCTCACCTCTCCAGTCTTCTCGCTGATATTTTTTTCCGCCTCACCAGCCTCGTCGAGTCCGTTGCCGAGGGAGCCGAGCATCCGCTCGAGCTCGGCGAGACCGTAGGGGCCCTTGAAATCGGGATTATCTTTTTCCTCGCTCTCCTTTCGCTCCGACTGCTGAACGCGGGATTTTTTCACGCGCACCCTGATGAGGAAACTCGCCATCTCGTGGCGGTCAGCGCAAGTGGGCTTGCAATAACCGTCCTGCGGACGGAAGCGCAACTCCAGCCGACGATTTGGCGTGTCGTACGCGGCCGATATGGCGCTCAGACCGCCCAGCGTTTCGATCGCTCTGTCCACGTTCTCCACGACTCCCGGATACCTGATGCACAACAGTTTCCTGTCGAAGCGATGACCTCCCGGCAATATCGGCCCGCTGTATTCCTCCTCGGGACTCTCCTTGTCCTGTACAATTCACAAAGATCCTCGCTGTACATTCGACTTACGCGGTGTGCCAATTTTCGAAAAGTGAAGATGATTTTGCCAAGAAGTTTCCTTCTACGTAAATTACCCCAGAAACAAATGTGAAATGTGTTGTTTTTTATTTTCGCCTCTCTCTCAAGAGTGCCAAAGAATGCCAAAAGCACGGGAAATTGGAAGAGTTTAATATTTTCAACGGATCGTCGGATTAGAGGTCATTGCTCACTTATCAACCCGGTGTCCGACCAGCACCGCCGCGCCTCGAGCAGTTGTCTTTTCTTATATGGGCTTGGCATACATATGCATTCACTTGTCACCTCCGTAGCGTCACCGGATCGCCTCGCTCGTAAGTTGTCCGTATGCAGACGGCAAGTGAATTACTCGGTAACTTAGCAATGCCTTTGGGTGGTTATCAATGCCTTCGCCTAGTTTAACCATTTTTTTTCGTATGAAAAAGTTATTCACTCATAAAATTAATTACACATCTATTTAGTATGAATATCAAGCTGTTAGAAAATATATATTTTTTTTCGATGCACAAAATGGCCGACTACTCGAAACTTCTCGAAACAGCGTTTTTTCAATTGGCGTGACAAATAACTTCAACAATTTTCACTCGATTTACTTCAAATTAAAAAGTTATGTTCCTCATTGCATTTCGCAGAGACGTACGTACGGAATTTCTGGATAATCGAAAACTTTTCATTTCATGAGCACTTTATGAGCAGTTATAACGAAATTTTTCACTGAAAATTCATTTCTTAAGTTGAAATACCTACAACTTTTGAATAAAACAATATTTTTTAAATTCCGTACGTACTTCTCTAGGTATTCTAATGTAGATTGACGTGGATTTTTGTTTTTTGTTCTAGGTAAAAAATTGCGGTTGCTAAGTGTCACGCCGCGGAGCGCCTAATAAAAAAGATAACAGAACATATTAGTGGTCGGCCGTTTTGCACATCGAAAACAATATATATATATATATTTTTTCTAACAGCTTGATATTCATACTAAATAGATGTGTAATTAATTTTATGAGTGAATCACTTTTTCATACGAAAAAAAATGGTTAAATTCGCACATGATTTTATACCCGTTACTGTGGCCTAAGGCTTTAAAGGGGAATTCAACCCGCAGGCTCTGAACAACCGAGCCAAACTGGCGTCTAGTATCTATCGGGAGGGTGGCGTTCCCATGGGTTTTAGTTTTCTTTAGGTTGGAACCTTAAGGACTCTGAGGCTTCGGAGAAAACTACGCATACTCTTGTTCTTGTCGAGCTACCCAAACTAACCCAAACAAACTCATGCTCTCATTGAGCGAAACGAATAAACCCAAACAAGCTCATTTTCGCTGTAAGCGATCCAGTTAATCCCAAACAAACTCACAATCTTCGCAAGCAGCCGGAACCAATCCAGACAAACCCAAACTACCTCACGAACTCGTCAAGTGACGAAAACAAACCGAAACAAACTCAAGCTCTTGTTGAGCAAGCTAAACAAACGTACTCGTCGAGTGATCCAAACAGTCACATTCTCATTGAGCGACACGAACAAACCCAAACAAACTCACGTACACGTTGAGTGATCTAAACAAAGTCACGTTCTCACTGAGTGATGCAAACAAACGCAAACAAACGCAAACAAACTTAAGTTCTCATCACGCAATCAAAACAAATCCAACAAAACTCACGTACACGTCGAGTGATCTAAACAAAGTCACTTTCTCATCGAGCGATGCAAACAAACCCAAACAAACTCAAGTTCTTGTTGAACAACTAAAACAAACTAACGTGCTTGTCATGTCATCCAAACAAAGTCACTTTTTTATTGACCAACTAAAACAAACTCACATTCTCGTTGAGCAACCTAAAAAAACCCAAACAAACTCACGTCCTTGTGAAGCAACCAAAATCAACCCAAACAAATTCACGCTCTCTTGGAACGGCCCATAAAAAAGTAAACAAAATCAACTTCTCGTCGAGCGACCAATATAAACCCTCACAAACTCACCGTCTCGTTGTATGACCCAATGAAACCAAAACAAACCGAAAACTCACATTTTCGTCAAGCGTCTCGTAGGACCCGTCGCTGTCGACGTCGTCGCGATACTCGTCAGGATTGAAATCGTCGTCGCCATTGTCGCTATCGTCCTCTTGGTCCATCGTGATCGGCGGATCAGCGGGAATGTCCTGCACCGGCTCAGACTCTCGGTCGAGGCAACGAGCGATGTGCGCAGTGGCTGGTCAGAGTTCGGCTATGAAAATGTTCGAACATCTATGTTCTGATGCCAAAATCGTAATTCGGTCGAGTTTCACTTATATATAGGAATATTGAGACAGGAACGGGTCTCGCATTGACTGGAAGAAAAAATTTACGCGTGAACATAACCTGCAAAACGTAAACCTAGCTAATTTGTTGCTAGCATTTCATGATCGACTATGATCGAACGATTTATTATCGCACGAATTTCACGGTTTTCTTCCAATATTATTCTCATCCCCAAAATTTTTAGAACACGTTGCGGTTTTTGCTGACAACATTCATCGAATCGCGAAGTGCAATAAAACCGAATGAGCAAACGTGACGCCTTTTCCACAAAAAACGACGCTACATTATCCGACATCGCATTTATTTATTTATTGGCCTCTCTTGCTTATTTAAAAAAGCATTTTAGAAAAGATTGCACACCGATCTAAGAATCAAACGTTCATCCTACCTCGATCGACGCACGAAACGCCGCTCTGTTTACAAACGTGGTTCTTCGCCGGCTCGCCTGCCCGTGCCCGACCGCTGCGCATGCGCCGCTCCCTCAAGCGTCGCGCATGCGCCTAGCGAATCGGCAATCTCTACGACGCGATTACCGTCGTCTGCTTTATCATGCGTAATTGTTAATAAAACGATAAAACGATCAACGTAGTCGAAGCGACAATACACGAGGCTTCGAATGATCTCGTCTCATGACTTCAACTGTCAATATCGTCCTCCGATGTAAACGTACAAATTTCTCATTATAACGCGCGTCTCCGGACACGCTACACACCTCTCGAGCCGCGTCGTGTTTACGAATTCGCTGGGAAAGTTTCACGGGAGAAAAAAACAGCTCCGACTCGTTCTGTGAGATCAACGACAATATTTGTACGGGGAAACGTCGCGCGCGTCTCTAGCAACAGTAGAGAGCTACGTCGCGATGATAATTCGCCAATAATAATTTGCGGGACGCGGGCTCGCGCGTAAACGCTTCGAAAATAGCGACAGCGTTGCGATTGATAAATAATAAAGCGCGTCGCCCGCTTGAATTAAATCTGAACGCGCGTGGCTTCGGTTTTTTTTCTTCCTTCTTTCGTCTTCGTTCCGCTCTTGCCTGCCGGATAAGCGGCGCTGTTTGAATAGCTATCGAACGCGATTATTGAAAAAGATGGCGAAGAAACTTTTCGAGTGTTACAGTCGAACGCGGGAGAGAGATAATTGATCGTTGATAAATAATAAGCTGCGGCGATAAAGATATTCGAGTAAACGCGCTGGTATATATGTATAGACATATATTTATGTACATTTTCAGTCGCCCTATTTTCGTTGCCCGCGTAAGACACGACTGCCATTGTTTGCTCGAAATTTACCAAAAAACAAATAATGCCCTCGGCGCGTTTTTTATCCGGCTCGATCGCACCGATAATTATTCTCACCGAAAATCCGTCGCTCGATTATTCACCGCCGACGTTCATTCGACGCAACGACAATAACAACGCGCCAACCTCGCCGGAAAAATCGAGCGCCTCGTCTGCTTCCGTTTACTGTCGAATTTGTCACGAGGGTAAGTACGCGATCGACCGAAAATCAAAAGAGCTTACCATGGCCATTGCGTGAGTATCGTTGTGTCATTATTAATTAGTTATTAGTGTGTACGGAGGCTTGGGAATTTTCGGGTCCGCAGCGGGAATTATACCGGGTATGCCATTCGAGTGGGCGGGATGAAATATCGAGAGAGAGACGCGTTTTGGGAAAATATGTTTCGGACAAAAGTTTCATCGTTTTGGCAAAGGATATTAATGATGGTTTTTTATTGGATATTATGGTGGTTTTTTTAAAGGTAGTCATTGTCAAGGTCATTTCAAGGTTAACTTTGGTTTTTGAAGAGGAACCCTTGTTTTTTATTTCGGAATAATTTTTTGTGAGAGGAAATGAGTAACTCTTGTATGAAACTTTTTTTCGGTCGACTTCAATTTTGGACGATACTTTGAACATAACTGGATACTGAAGTTCATACATGACTGAAGTTATACCGGGTGTGTCATCCAAGTGGACACGACGAAATATCTCGAGACAGACACGTTTTAGGAAAATATGTTTCAGACGAAAGTTTTATCGTTTTGGGGAACGAATTCAACGGTCTTGGTCGTTTTTTGGAACATGGCCATTTTGAAGGTTATTTGAAGGTCAACTTTGCTTTTTAAATGGATACACTTGTTTTTTATTTTGGAATAACTTTTGGTGGAAGAAAATGAGTAACTTTTATATGAAACGTTTTTCCGGTCGCCTTCAATTTCAGACGATACTTTGAACTAACTAAATACTGAAGTACATAAATGACTGGAGTTATACCGGGTGTGGCATCCAAGTGGACACGACGAAATATCTCGAGAATGACGCGTTTTAGGAAAATATGTTTCAGACGAAAGTTTTATCTTTTTGGGGAAGGAATTCAACGGTCTTGGTCGTTTTTTTGGAAAATGGCAATTTTCACAGTTAATTCAAAATCAACTCTTTTTTAAGTTGGTCTTTTATGGGGATCCCTTGTTTTTCTATTTTGGAATCGTTTTTGTGGGAGAAAATACGTCATTTTTATATGAAACTTTTTTTTCATTCAACTGAAATTCTTGATGAAATTTTGAATATAATTGAATAGTGAAATAAATGGCTGAAATTATACTGGGTGTGCTATTCGAGTGGGCGGGACGAAATATCTCGAGAGGGACGCATTTTAGGAAATATTACTTCAGACAAAAGTTTCGTTGTTTTGTCGAAGTAAATTAATGGTCTTGGTCGTTTTTTGAACCGTGGTCATTTTCAAGCTTATTTCAAGGACAACTTTAGTTTTTAAAAGCGAACCTATTTTTTCGGAGTAATTTTCTGTAGGAGGAAATGAGCAACTTTTGTATGAAATTCTTTTTCGTTTGAGTTAAATTTTGGAAGATAGTTTGAGTGAAGTAAATACCTGAAAAACAGTTACTAAATATTAAGGTCGGAGCCTGAATTGGAAGGTCCAAAAAAGCGTTTTTTTTGCAATTTTTGCAATTTCAAATTGCAACATTGTTGCAATTAGAAATTTTTAATATCTCGTACCGTTAAAACGTTATCGGCGTTAACAAAAAACATCCCTATTTTTAAGGGTGCGTTTCACCCCTCAAAACCGTTTTTCCGCTGTAAAAAAATATACGTGTCTCTTAGTTTTTGATACTCTTACACATAAAAAAGTTTCAACAAAATCGGAGGACACCAAAGTGATGTTCCTTGTAAGAAAAAGTTGGAAAAATCGTGAAATTATAAATTTTCTCAGGTTTGAAAAAAAAAGTTAAAAACAAAACACGTTAAGGTGCTTTAAAAATTATTTAAAATGACTTTTTCAACGACTTTTTTAGTTCACTTAGAAGAGGTTTTCATACTGACGAAAATAAACATTGATTTGATTCGATAAGTCATTCAGTGTTTTTGCTATCACGCCCGCCAATGCGAAAAAATCGTGAATATGAAAACGGGAGAAGACGCGCTTCAAAGTTTTCAATAGGAGGAAATATCAATCACCAGCACTCGCACATCTGCTCGACGCTTCTCTGCTTTTGGCCTTGTGTCTTCGAAAATATTTACAATTGGCCTCTGTAACTTTGTAAATATATTCTTGGATAGTTTATCTATCGATTTAAGGGGTCTTCTCACTTTAGATGCTAAAAAAGGCTGAATGAATTTTTTTGATAGGTTCATATTATAGATATTGATATAAAAGTTGTTACACTCAATAAATACACTTTCGAAATGCATTAAAGTTTTTTTTAAGACTCTAGCGCATGTCATACGATTTTTTATATATGCAAAAATAACAAAATGGCGGACTTAAAAAAAAACAAAAAAATGTGTTTTTTTTACCGTTTTTGGCAAAAAATAGTAACTATCAAAATTTAAAAAAATCCTTGTCATGCGCTATAGCTATAGTTGTAAAGAATATGTGGTTAAAATTTCATAAGGATCGGTTCAGTAGTTTCGAAGATTTTACCAACAAGCCATCGAAAAACGTTATTTCGAGAAAAACGCGTTTAAGGGGTTGCCCCCACTTGCGGTTTTGAAAAAATTGATTTTTTTTCTTGCATTTTTTTGAAGTATAAGTATCCGGGCCCATACTTCTGTATGGGCCCGGAATAGATGACTCTATGTAAGTTTACAAAAAAAAAATATTTTCTTCGTGTAAACTGAAATTGAAACTTTAAACGCGTTTTTCTCAAAATGGCATTTCTGAAGTCGGTGACCAAGATTACTCGAACACTAATGAACCGATCTTCTTGAAATTTTGCAGGCTTATTTAATACATAAAAATGTAGTCTTTAATCGTTCGATTTTTTTTTTCGAAAAAAAAAACATGGCCGTTTTATAGCCAAAAAACGGCAGTTTTTTTTTCGTTAAAATCGAACCATTAACTTTGACTGTCCGCCATTTTGTGAAAAATGAATATTTTTTAAAATCCTTCGATTAAAGACTAGTTTATACTTATATTTGACTAAATCCATCCGCATTTTTTTTTCAGATGTATATAAACCGTGTATATAAAAACATTATTTCATTGACGGCCATTTGCCACTAAACAATGTAATATTTTTCAATAAAAAAATTACTGAAAGTTCTTCAAGATGTGCTCTTTAAGATGGTATATTGATCGATTAAAAAAGTTTTGTAGTTTTCTTTAAAAAAATTCATGAAAAAGGCCTTTTTTGCGCTATAAGTGGGGCTAACGCCTTAAAGTTTGTTTGGGTTACATAAATATATAAAAACATTTTTTTAAATGTATTTCGAAAGTGTATTTGTGACGTGTAACAAATTTTACATCAATATCTATAATATAAACCTATCAAAAAAACTCATGAAAATAGCCTGAAGTGAGAAGACCCCTTAAGGGGTACCTGAGTAAACGGCGAGAAAAACAGGTAAATTTCGGGAATTTTTATCTCAAAAACTAATGTTTCGATTGAATCCGGGTTTTTCGAATTGGAAAATATGTACATTGAAGTACGCTGTTTACTCAGGTACCCCCCTTAAGCAAAAAAAAAACGAATTTTCGGACCTTTTAATTCAGGCTCCGGCCTTACCGGAATTTCTTGTCGAAAATTCGACTCGTTGATCGAATACTCTTTGTGCCTCGGAGCGAAAAAAAATGAGAAAAAATGCGAAAGGTCGGTTGTACCTACGAAAAGTGCTCGCGGGGACGCGCAATTTTCTTAATTGAAACCGCGAGTGTCCGTATTGGATTGGACGCGTTGCATATAGGAGTCGTGAGCGCGCGGCACGCGAACGTAATAATTTATGAACTCGCCGAAAAGACACGATCGCGTGTGCATACGCGTACTTTATCGCTCGCTCGCGGTCTCGATGTGTAACTTTTTATTAATTGAATCTAATTCGAAAATTGGCGCGCGCGCGCGCGCTAGTCGCGCCGGTGATAACGAACTCGATGTGCGTATTATTATTCGGTAACGCAAACGCAAAAAACGCGGGGTCGAGAAACGCCGGAGGGAATGAGCGAGCAGCCGTGAGGTCCGCCTAAGCTCGGGGGCCAAAAAACAGGACGATTTTCAATATTTTTTATTGACGAATGTATCGGGATGAAGAGGTCGGAATTTTTCCCACAATTGATACATGGTCTTGCCAAGTTGGAGTAATTTTTTTATCGAATAATGTCAATAAACAATGAAGTTATTATCATTTAAAGAAAATAGCGCCGTCGCTGCATGAAATGGAAAATCAAAAATATTCTTTTACTATAATAATAAAACTGTGTAATAAAAATGTGTCTGCCTAAGCTCGGAGGCCAAAAAACAGGACGATTTTCAATATTTTTTATTGACGAATGTATCGGGATGAAGAGGTCGGCATTTTTCCCACAATTGATACATGGTCTTGCCAAGTTGGAGTAATTTTTTTTATCGAATAATGTCAATAAACAATGAAGTTATTATCATTTAAAGAAAATAGCGCCGTCGCTGCATGAAATGGAAAATCAAAAATATTCTTTTACTATAATAATAAAACTTTCGTATGACACAATACTTTCTTTTTTATTTGGGTAATTACGGAAATGCCAAGCTGTAGAAAAAAATTGATTTTTGACCAAAAACAAACAAGTTTAATAAATTTTATCAACAAACGGATTATTATAGGAAAAAAACATCGAGTCATATGATAGAAAATGTTTTGAGATATGACTTAGACCGTTTCATAAAAGTTAATTTCGAAAAAAACACAAAAGAAAAATTACCCTTTACTAAAATTGTCATAACTCGGTCAACATTTCGAATTTCACAAAAAAGTCCGAAAAATCGTTTTTTTTATTGCTTAAATCGATAGATAAACTTTCCAAGAATATATTCACAAAGTAACAGAGGGCAATTATAAATATTTTCGAAGATAAAAGGCCAAAAGTAGAGAAGTGATCGACATTCGATATTGATATTTACTCCGATTGAGAGCTGTGAAGCGCGTTCTCTCCAGTTTTCGATTTCACGCTTTTTCCAAATTGGCGGGCGTGATAGCAAAAATACAAATCGACCTATTGAATCAAACCAAAGTTTATTTTCTTCAGTACAAAAATCTCTTCTAAGTGAACTAAAAAGGTGTTTTTGAATTATTTTTATAGCACGTTAAAGTTTTTTTTCAAACACATTTTTTTCAAACCTGAGAAAAGTTATAATTTCACGATTTTTTCAGCATTTTCTTAGTTCACCCAGAAGAAAAATGTATGAAATTTGAAAATTTCATTGGTTTATTTGGTTCAGTCAAGAATTACGAGCTGCATCTTTCCCGCCGATTGGGGACTGCAGTGGCGAGACATGGAATAGGCTGATAAATCTGCAGTCATTTATTGTTTCATGTTGAAACATTTTTTTTATACATTTCAAATATACATGAAAAGATACCTCAATGTTTACTGGGCTCACTTGTTTTTTTTTCCTTCTAAAAAAATTCCCGAAAAAACGCTTTTTTGAACCTTCTAATCCAGACTTCCGCCTTAAGAGCCTAGACTATAAAACTACACAATTAAAAAAATCGTATTTTCGATATTTCAAGTCTACGCGTCTCAA